>SEMN01000012.1:0-1200000 GCA_005408345.1 Macquaria australasica | reverse complement strand
CTACTTGAAATCAAAGAGAGAGGATGATGATGAAGATGGTGAAGTAAATAAGAGTCTACGGAGGGACAAACAAAAAGGTAAGCAGGATATTCGCCATTCCCCTATGTGTGGTGTCTGCCTGCTGAAGGGAGCTGTCAGTTATGGCTATGATGATGATGATGATGATGATGATGATCATGATGATGATGATGACAACAACTGTGGTATCATCTCAAGTAATGGGGAAACCGACATATCTTGGTGCACTGTGTGCTGGAAAAACTGTGGTTCGGTGTCTAAATTGCTTTGTCATATTTGTGCAGAAAGACTCACCAGCTAAGCAAGTGGGTGTTTGTGCTGTGTGGTAAAGCATGACTAATGAAAACCTGTATGTCCCATGGCTGTGGTCTTGTGTGTCTGCACTCTAGGCTCAGCTGTCACATCAGATGCAACAATATTCCGCTTACAGTATACAGCAGGTTTGCACAACATTGTTTATGATGACTGTCTTGTTAGGGCCTGTGTAGTCCAATGCGCTCCAGGCACTGTGGTTTTGAGGAGTTCCATGACTTTTTTTTTTCCTATCCCCCTGACCTGTCGGATCAGCAGCTTCACTGCGCTGTAGGGCAAATTAAGCACTAAGCTTAAAGTCCCTATTAGGGTCATTCAGTCCCAGCTTGAATACACGTTTCATTTAAAAGATAAAAAGTTTAAACATCAACATTTCCCAAGCTTATTTCCACTTTTAAATTGATGGGATATGGATAAAATGGCTTACGACCAAATGCAGCTTTCTCAAAGAAATATGCCGAAACCACGAAAAAATGGAACCATGGTCCCAAATCAGAGTCATCACTATGTTTATGTTCAGCTCCAAACCTCTCCTTAAAAGCAATTTCCTTCCCATCCAGAAGTTGGTGACAATCTTTTGAAATCCTGCGAGTAAGAGGAAAGGGAAATATTGAACTGACATCTACAGAATTTCAATGTGGTGGAAGAAATATATTATCATACAGTAGGTCCCTGCATGTTTCCCCGTGTATGTCAGGAGGAGGAAGAGGAGGAGGAGGAGGAGGAGGAGGAGGAGGGAGCAGCTGTGTTATATAACAGACAGATTCAAACTTTCTGCCAAAAAAACAAAAACAATGCAGAAGTTGTGTGTGCAGGGATATGCATGTACTGTATGTAGATGCAGTGTGTGTAGGTGACAATCTATGCAGTTGTAGATATGTTGTGTCCCTTTGCACATATCTGAGAGTGAGAGCGGACATTCTCGTGTTGTATGCATATATGTGTGTGTGTGTGTTTGTGTGAGCATGCTGAGCGAGCCTGATAACCAGAATGTGCGGTCACCTTGCCTTATGATTAAAGCTTTGCGCTCTTTAGCTGCTTAAAAGGAGTCCGTTTGTCCTCAAACGGGAGAAAGGAACACAGCAAGAAAAAAGCATGTTTTATCAGTCACAGCCAGAACTCAATATTTTGCTATTTTTCTCAGATTAGGCTTATTCACAAGGTCCTATAGGTGAAATGCCTTCAAAGATAATAAAAGAGATTAAGATCACATTCAGAAATCCCTACCAGGGAGAGAGGAAAGCTTTTGAAATAAACAAAGCAGTCCAACTTTCTACAATTTCACACTTTTTTTCCCCTCCTGTCGCTGAGTGCTTTGGATTTGGCTTATGCTTAACTTCTTAAATGTTCACATTAAGATCTTCTGATGCATTCATAAAGATTTCTTTTTCTTCCCTAGGTCAGCTATGAAAGTAGGATGAAACCAAAACCATAGCAGACCGAATGATTAAAAAGGAAAAAAAAAAAAAAAAAGAAGAAAACCCAATCTTGGAAAACATTCATATTTAGCAAAAAGGTTCTCGACTGAACACGTGGTGGGTGGAAAAAAAAATCCATTCATTTGTAAGAATGAAATGAAAGTTGAAATTACAAATAATGTCTCTGGAACGGGAGCTGAAATACTTGATTATTCCATTGGCTATCCAATCAAAGCCATGTATGGTCACACTCTCTTTTCCAAGCTGTCATCCATTGTCTTGCCGTCAGAGAATTTGGAGGGACACCGGGTGGACCCCAGGTGTTAGTTTAGACTTGAAAATGACAATGTCACACTGCCAATGTCCCTTTTCCTGCTCGCTCAATGATATAACTAGCAGGCAATCAGGATTTCTATAAATGGATACAGATGAATTGGCCTCACATTTATTAATCAAATTCCAAACTTCTGAAGCCATTTTCATGCCAAGCTGTGAAATTTCCAGGATATGGGATGCAGGCGGTAACAATGACGAAGCCCTTTAACCGTCAAGTTAATATTTTTGTCATCTACTGAGAGGGTTTCCGTCTATCCTTTATTTAAATATCCTCCTGCTTTCCTCCTTGTTCTTTTCTTCCATTCGCTCCTTAAGGTCAAGTGAAAAAGGTGAGTGGTGTTGTCAGTGAATGCAGCATGCCCTCCTGTAGTAGTAGAGTTGTTGAAATGACCCTCGCGCACAACCACTAATCAGGACTGTCACAAGGGAGGTCCGGCCCCCATCGACACATCGACAGCCATTGGTGCAGAGCCTCTGCCTTGCCATTAATAAAGAGTGACATTTACATAAGTTGACAGGTACACAGTGCTCAGGCCCCACCCAGCCACAAGGACTCCACATACACACTGATTCATTGCACCTACAGTAAGTGAAAGTGTTTGGTTACTTCATTTTTTAATGCATACGGAGCTCCTTCATTGAAACGATCCATCATTAATTTTCTTAATTTATCACACTGTGCTTGATCTTCAGTGTGCTGAATGCCAATGTGACAGTCTACGCCATACAGTATTATGCTGAATTAAACCAAACACTGTTTTCAATAACGATAATCACAACACGCAAAGCGACAGACTGTTTACGACCACATAAAACCAAGAAACCAAACTAAACGAATAGAAAATTAACATGCAAAAGCTACAATTATAGTTGTCACATGAAGGCACTGTATTACTTAATGGCATCAAATCATCTCTGAGTCACAAGAGCACACTTTAATCAGAAGACATGAGAGCACACGAAATTGGAAAGACAAGCAGCAATAAAAATAAAATAACCAACTAGTGAAAATGTTGGCATTTTAGTAGTTTTAATATGAATTCAGAGATCCCATAGAGTCCCAAAGAGTTATCTTACCTTCTAAATTACTATTTAATAATTTAATAAAAGCATGAACTCATTTGATTTTATTGAGCCATTACATTAACCCATTACTTCAAATATGGAACTTTTATGGATACAATTATTTAGTAAACCGTAATTCTGCCCAGAAAAAGAACCAATCGTAATTCAAACCATCTGCACAAAACATCTAAGGCAGTGTTCAGACTGTCTTTAGTCCTGCGTGAAAAGATTCAGCCCCCTCGTTCATTTCAATGGAGCCAGTATGGTGACCCAGCGAGGGCACCAACGCAGGAGGATACTTTTGCTGCAATGCAGCGCGACGACTTCCGGCAAAATGCTACGGTGGCCAATCACATACAGTTGATCAAATACTTTGCCGAAGTGATAACTTTGTAAAATGCTGTGTCAGAGTATTATAGCTGTGCCGTGTTTTGGCATCTGATAAGCCTTCAAATTTATAAATCTGAGACTCAAACTGGACTTCCTGAATTGTATTTCTCGAGATGTCTCATCGGTACCCCTTGCACCGTTTTAACACAGGGCTGCTTTCAGTCTGAACTCCCACTAAGACCCAAAATGGTCTAATGTACACTCCCACATGGAAGAAAGTCCCCCTTTCCATTTGGCACGACCAACATTATTTATCATTTATCACTTTATGTTGTAGAGTATTAATAGTGCATGACAGTATTCATGCAATATCTTTCCCATATTTTACCTCCATACAATATAAGTATTATACATTTTCACATTGGAATAATCATTACTTATAAAATCACTGGTTGACCTGTAAAAATGTGAAAAACTGTGGCGTTCTCGTAGTTATTAAAAATACATTATGATTGTTATCGGCAGCTTGTCAGAACTTAGCCGTTGGGCAGTCTTATCTGCAAGAATTTCTAGAAATGTTTATACCTCTCAGGTCAGGTTGGTCAATTATTATTTCCACAGGACATGATGAACATGACAATCTGAATTCTATAGGTCTCCAATAGCAAATACAGTACAAGTACACTGAATGCCACTGCTTGCCATACTTGTGTGTCTACAACATGAGACAGTTTATAGATGCTTATTTTTCATTGATAAGAATGGGTTCTGGCATGTTGACTAAATTGTGGGACATCTCTTAAGGCTTGATTGGTGAAGATAAGTTTAATTTAATGTTTTAATGTTTTCCAATCTGATCCATCATCTGAAATGTTCCGATATCTTTCTGATATAGCGATTTCAAAGAAGTAAAATAATCTAAGGGTACACATTCTTAATCTTTAAATTATCTGACTTTCCCCCTCCCTCACCAAAATGCCTTTCTACAGTATACAAGTTGGTTGGATTTTTTTGCATTTCTCCTCATTTGTTTTAATCTTCTGCAATAGTGGGTTAGACACGTATAACTGTAACACTCATAGTATCACCTCCTTTTTGAGCAGCAGAATTTAAAAGTGCCACAGTGTTAGAGTTAATTTTGTGTCCTGATAATTTCAAGTATGATTGTACAATATCTATGAGTTGTGGTAGAAGGTCAAGGGGTTTGTCACCTCTGCCACAGTATCATCTGCATTCCATATTACCCACCTCTTATGCTGGCATTCGCCCTGATGCTTCAAGGCACTTTTTACGATCCAATCACACAAGGTTACACACCGTCAGATCTTGGTGTCAGATCACAATTTAAGATTCAAGATTCAACTTAGGTTTTGGGTGATATGTGTCGCTGAAATCCTACAGTTTTCTTTGTGTACTGTATCTGTACACCTGGGCACGTTATATGAAAGTGGCGTGGGTGTGAGGAAGACCGATTTATTAAAGCATTTGCTCATGTTTTTAACTGTTAAATTTGCAATGTGCATCCAAGTGAGATATATATATATATATATATATATATATATATATATATATATATATATATTATTATTTTTTTTTTTTTCATCTCATTAACAGTTATCTGTCTAACTGAGACAGATACCTCAAAGAAACATGTTAACATGTGCAGTATTAAGCTTGGTGGTTCAACACTACACAAATGACACATTTTCAACAGAAAAAAAAGGTGTCGCAGGACATAATTGCCACCATCACACTTTGGTTGATCAAAGACTCACAGTGTGACTGAACAGCCATAGTGATACCTGCAACCTTTTACAGAAAGGCTCGAAGAAGAACATTGTCACTTCAATTAATCATTCACATAGGTATACATTTTTTTTTTTTTCTCTGCTCATCCATGAGGAAAACTAGAGCATTCTTGCCAGAGCAGGCAGGGTAGTACAAGTACAATTGCTTTGTTGAACGTTGTTTTTGTCATTCTCCTCACTGTTGCTAAGGTAAAAAATATGTGGCGAGGCGCAACATGTCATCTTTGGTTGAGAGACAGCTCTGACAGAGTGTCAAACCATAAAGTCTAAAGGTTTTAGTCCCACTCACAACAACTTGTCAATTTAGAGATGTAGCAGTATTTATGAAATAACTAACTTCACAAATTAACTCCAAGATTTTGAAAGCCAAAGACCGTATGAAAAACTGGTGATAGACTGCCATGAAGCTTTTAAGGGGTGGGGGGTTCCAGTAGAAGCATCTTGGTTCAGGGTGGAGAGCAGATGGCATCCTTTGATATGTCTGCAACATCTTATTCACAAGAGGCATCAGCAAATATGCGCAAAAGCTGTGTTCAGAGTGCATGTAGGAACTGGTGACAAAATGGAAACTTGGGGACGTGACGAGAGATTCCCCAGGGTCGATCAGTGCTGTTTAGACAGCAGCAAACCTCTAGAAGGACATAATTAAAACAATTTATGTTACCTGTTTAAACTGATTCACCATTTAAACTGTATATTTGCACAGAATTTAAAAACACGGGCAAAATCCAATTAAGTAGGAATTTGGTGTTGGTTTAGAAATGCTTTAGATTGCGGTCCGTAACGTACAGCATAATTCTTCCCCCCGTACCAGTACAGTACATTTCAATGCATACATGTAGGCACTGCTACTCACTTCACCAGCAAGCATCAATGGTGGATACTCATTTATGACCTGTGTGAGGCTCTCAAGGATGGTCACGCTCAGGTACCCCATAATGTTAGAATAGGTCCCCGGTAGTATAAAATAATCTTATGTTATCTTCTATTATGTCTTTTGAAGAAGTTCCACCAGTAAACTATATTAAAAAAAATCATGACAACCAAATACACTATGAGCCTATATTATTAAAATTAAAGACATGGGTTGTCGAACTGTAGTGCATTTACTTGACAGACGCGTCTGAAGATCAACTCTTCATCTCGTTTTCTGGGGAGCCCATATTAAAAGGAGCTGCCTTCAATCCATAAAGCTCTACAGTCCAATTTAGTGCTAACCAAATAGAATAAAACGTGTTATTCAAAACATGCTGGGAAATGCAAATGTCATGCCCATTTCTCAACGTAATAGCAGGTCTGGCAATAAATTGTATGCAGCCCCCATCTCCCTTAAGAAACTCATTTCATAATTCAAAATATGATAATTGGCACAGCTATAAAATATGTGTTTCTCTGTAAATACTGATGGAGGCTAGGTAATTCAATTCACCATACATGGGAAATTTACACTGCTGCGCATCAGTAGCTAATTTCCTTGGGGAAATTAATCTCTGCAGGGTCTAGGATGAACACTGACCACTCTACTGTGTAAATATTGACAGTGGGTGAATCCATCCATCTCCTCTGAGAACACTGCAGTTCTAAATTCCCTTAACTCGATCACTTTACCAGAACTTCATCATATTACCTCTTCTACGAAGTCCTCAACCTGTTCGACATTTTTCCAACTAAACTAAACTCTAACATAAGAAGTTATTGGTATCTTTAGCCCCAGCATTCTTTTAATTATCAATAGCTCCCTGGAAATACTGTTGTCTAGCCACTTAAAAAAAAAAAAAAAAAACAGACCATAACAGACATAATAATTACAGACCACTCTCCAAACTCCTGTTCATTTCTAAAATCCTTGAAAATGTAGCATTTAACCAATTGTTGTCCCACCTGGCTCAAAACTACATTTTTGAAAAATTCCATCTGCTTTCAGAGCTTTTCACAGTACTGAATCTGCATTACTGAGAATAACTAATGACGTCCTTCTAGCTGCTGACTCAGGTAATAGCTCCATCCTCTTGCTACTAGATCTAACTGCAGCCTTTTACACCATAGATCATTCTATTCTCATTCACAGATTAAACCAATGGGCTGGGGTCTCTGGTTTTGCCTTAAATTGGTTTTCTTCATATTTATCCAACAGATCTTTCAATGTCTCTATTAGCAAATCATCTTCTTCCTCAGCCCCCATCTCCTGTGGTGTCCCCCAAAGTTCCATAAAATCTCATATTCGATTCAGGATTGAAGTTTGACAAACAAATCAGTCAGGTAGTAAAATTAAGCTTCTTGCAGCCCTGCATCATCTCCAGACTCAGCACAATTCTCTGTACCCAGACAAAGTCATTCCTGCCTTCATATCCTCCCACCTTGATTATTGCAACTCGTTATATTTTGGTATCACTCAGTCTTGTTTGTCCCGTCTCCAACTGGTTCAGAATGCGATTCTCCCCCACTATTGAGTCATATTAAAACATACTTTTACTTATAAGCCTTTAACTTAAACCAGCACTGTAATTTCACAGGAAGTCTCTAGGTCTAGGTCTGTGTTGTCATCATGGGCTCTGTGTGACCATAATTGCCAGGACCTTTTTCATTTGTTACACAACTATTTCTGTCACTTTTCATGTGAACAACCAAGTGCAACACTGTGAATGTCTTCCAGGAGAGACTATCTGAAAATGTGCGATGTTGCCCCCATATTTAAACAATGCAACAATACCCCCGCGATGGCCGGCTTCCCACTCCACCTTGGACTGTAGCCGTTTGGAACAACTATAAACACTTTTGGTGGTTGGACGGCACGTCTTACAAACTAGTTCTGATCGAACATAACCTGACCTTTAGTGGTTCCCACTGAGGGAGAGTGTTGAAGACATACTGTGGTCATGGCTTAACTGATCTGACATACAGTATGTCTCTATGGAGTGCCATTCTTGATATAGCAGCTCTATTTTAAACTGTATTAGATACTAAAAAGATTACAAAGAACCCTAATCAACAACAACACAGGAAACAGTGATGACTAATAAACTGTTATTTGATAAGCATTGTCAGATAAGTCTGTACAATTGATCTTGAGTTGCAAAAACTTATTCCCCCAGATACATTCTTTGCTTTTGCCCCTTTCTGTCTATCCCGGGATGTTGCCCCACTCATAATAACAATAAGCACTCAGGATATTCCCTGCACAACACCTGCCACATTATGTGATGACATGAACCATCCTACCATCCCTGTTCCCATCTGGCAGCTGCCAACATTATAACTGTTCACTAACACGGGGGTTAATGAAACCCCTGTGTTAGCAAACGCACCTCGGCGTTCAGAGCTCAAGCTGCTTGGAGATCCACATGCAGCCCTGAAGGATTGGCTCCATTATGGATGCCAGCACGGGGCTACACACACTTCCTGAATAAAATAATGCTCACACCTGCTACCTTGGCTCGGCTGTTGCCATGCAACGTAGAGATGATGCATTCTGCTATGTTTTCCCATGCTGTGTGCACAATGTCTGCAATTACAATACGATCAGTGGACTTCCAAAAGGTGCTAACTTGTATGTACAAGGGCCATTGTTTTTTCTTCTCCAACATTTACCTCATGATTTAACAAACTCTTGACTTAGGTAGTTCTAGAAAGAAGGTGTTTCTTTAAAAATGTACCTACTAATGAAAGCATATCTTTTAATGAACATAACTTGTCATCAAGTGCTGTTTTTGACATTCTTCTGCTTTAGAGAACTTCCCTGCACCTTATTAATGTCTGAGTGGATGATATGAACATATGCAAACTATTTCTCTTATTAATGTCCAAGAAACTCTTGAGTCTGCTTATGACCACTGCAATTCATGTCTACTTGTCAGGTACAGTGATTTCTAGTGGTCAATAAAACACAAAAACATTTATGATACTAATTTAGCATACCAACATCAGACTGGTTTTTTATCACAATCTCCAACATTGCTTTGACTAACAGCAGGCTCCTCTCAAGACATAGTCTGACCAGAACTCTGCACTTAAGCACAACGATTTTACAGTTTTTTGGCCAGCTCATCTGGGGAAAGGGGTGGGTTTGGGGGCACTTCTAATTTGCATATACATAAATGATTCCATTTGTTTTTACTCCACTCTATTCCATCCATATCTATTAGCTATGTCATTATATATAGTGAAGCTGTCTTCTGTTACAAGGCAAGCTCGTGTTTTAAACAGTGGCTTGCTCAATAATCCGTTAAGTTTTGCCACTTAAGGAAGCATGCTGGGAGACTTGAGCATGCAGGCACTCAAGGGGGAGCCTGACCATTTGCATCCAACATTCGTTGCCATCAATACCGGTGCATGCTCTCTCACACCTTTTTCCTTTCTTTGTACACTTAGTGAATGCCAGATGAAAGATCCAGACCTTTCCTGTCTGGCTTTTAAAACCCTTTGAGGATGCAACCCGACATTTATCGCAGGCAATTTCTTTGAAACAACATGAAAAGGCTGTGTTTCTGATATATAAAGGGGGCAATCGTTTAGGTTTCTGAAAAGGGCCATCAAAGTTGCTCTCAGGTACACACATGTATCAAATGGAAAAATAACTAGTGTTATGCTTCCACCTTAATGTTGTGTAGCCTCACAACAAGCTTTATTACAACACACATCAAATGGAGAAGTGGACCACGTTTTCACATGGTAAATAATGCACTCATAACACACTGTTAAATCGCTGCTTAATCACATTTATTGTGATGGGCTTTTTTTCCCCCAGCATTCCCAAAAATGTCCTTTTTACAATTTTTCCTCTTTTGTTTCGGATTTTATTTATGCAAAGCTCGAGTGGTAGGGATCAGCGCTTCAACAGCTACCTCACATTGAGTCTGAGCTTCAAAGGAATGAGCATTGTGTGAAATTTCCTTAACTAAACACAGTTAGTGCTTGTATTACTACAATTAGATGCTGATAAGTATTGTAGTTCCAACAGATAGCCGTGTTGTCAGCTACTGTATGATTCATATCCAATCACTGCCCCTTTCACAACAATCTCAACTTCAGACGGGACAAAACCAGCCCTTCACTTGTGTTCAGTGACACAAGTGAAGGGCTGGTTTACAGGTAACTTTGTTATATTGTGTGAGGTATTCTGCCAGGCATCAAGTATGCTGGGGGGGATTCACAATTGCGTGAGCACACTCACACATACCGGTGTCCTCTCACCCACCATCTTCATCCCCCTTCACTCTTTCTGCCATTATACAGAAGGATGCTCTTACACACTAATCAATCTCACTCTCAAAATATGTGGCTTTACTAGAGAAAAAAAAAAAAAAGTCTTCTCCGAGGAGAATCAAGGTGTAGGAGCATTCATTGCACGAAGATGTGTATTTTAAGCGTATGTAAAATAGGTGTGTGAAGAACCAGCAAACAGAGACAAGGACGTGGGGAATTGTACCAGCTCCTTTTGATAAGTGATTTAAGAGTCCAAGCGAGAGCAAAAGAGTCACTGATGCAGATGATGGTCTGATGCAAAGGGCTTTTATCTATAATTACAGGTCACTTGCATCGACATGAGCTCATTTACCAAGAGAAGCAACTGCCTCAGTCTCGTTCACACTCTACCTTTCTCAACAGCCCACTGTCGGCGTCTTAGCTGATTGGGATCCAGAGGTGAACTTGAGTTACTGTCATGGATTCCTGTGATCATCAATCAAACACCTTCAGAAATTATGGCAGACCATTCACGGAAGGTATGATGACATACCTAACACATGCGTCAAAATGCAGGAATGTACTATAAAGCAGTGTTCTCAAACATTTTCTGTCATGACCCCCTTGAGAAGCCGAAAAAAAGTTCATGCTAAGCAGATTGAATTCTTATCAATCATTAACAATATTGAGGGAGCAACAAATAAAAAATGAGCCAAGTTGAATTTGACTGAAATAAAAGAAATGATTCAGGTCAGCACGACAGCATAAGCAAACTATTGGTTTTTTTTTATTTCCCTACATAAATCATGTTCATTCAACTTCCACTTCATATTTTTCCCCTGGTCATCCATGGCACACACTCCACTAACCCCTAAGCAATCCCTTTCAAGTAACACTGTTACCATCTTTTAAATATCTTCATCTTGTTTCCTCAATGGTATGGGCCTTTCCTGCCTTTGGCCTGACAGACGTGCGTTACACGGACTACTTAAAAATGTGGCTGAAACACTTTCTGTATAGACATGCCGTCAGAGCCACTGCTGCCGCTGTTGACCAACTAAATCAGTGGGAAAAACTACAACAAACTATGCATTATCTTTGCCTCCCCTTCAACTCCACCATGCTGCCCTGGGGAGGCCCGCCTCACAGTTTGAAAACCTCAGTTCTAAACTAAGATGGTGACCATGGTAAACATTATACTTAACATCAGCATGTAATCACTGTCATTGTGAGCATGTTGCTATACTGGCATTAGCATTTAGCTCAACGCACCACTGTGCCCAAGTACAGCCTCACAGAGCCTCTAGCATGGCTGTCGACTCTTAGTCTTGTTTTAGTGTGCATCTTTGAAGGGATACTGTATTTGTATGCGTGTAGAATGACAGATGTGTGTGACTGATGCTTAATAATGTACTCTCTGATGTGTCTGACACTTTCCTGTCTAAACAGTTAAGTATCTACCCATGTCTGGGATCTTAACATTCAGCTAATTGATTATTCACATTACTTTCAACTTTGTAAAACCCTGCCACTTGATTACTGCAGAAAAACTTAAGTACATATGGATGAAAGCGTTGACTTAGTACAAGGGCAGTTGTCATTGATATCTTTGTAATTTGATTTATCCTGACTAGTCACTCCACAGATTAGATATGACAGTGATGACCTTAAAATCTGTCTTTATGCAGATGACGTTACATTCAAAAAGCCTCCAAGGTCATAATGTTACCTCCACTCAAGTGCTATTACTTTTTTAGCTGATGATGTGTTGATTAAGGTAAGTTTTCAATATTAAACACTTGTCACTCAATTTTTTAACATCAATTTCCTTTGGCAATGACAAAGTGTTTGATTTTTGAATTTGAATTGCAAATGGGTCTCCTTGGAGCTTTTTGTGTGTCACCGCTCAATTTAGTTCCTTTTTGTGTGACTTTTGGGGAGGTCAGCGCCGACAATACCGCCATTCCTCAGTGGAATCCTCTGACCCGATAAGACACAGAACATAAAACCCAACAGAACACTATCAGCTGCGGCATGCATGGTGAAAGCCTGGGAAGGATAAGCAGAGATGGGAGCTTGGGCTTGGGTGAAACTCCCACGGATGAAAATGTTGCGATTCGTTTGCATATGCAACAATCTGGAAATGTTGTACAGTACAATAGGGAGAATTAACAGGGAGCAGGCACGTCTGCTTTTCATGCTCGCCTATTGTAATATTTCTTTCTGTCTGGGCACAAAGTGTGATTACCCAACTCAGTTCATTCCTAGCTAAAGACCACAATAAATGACCATGGTCAAAAATTCAACTACAATTCCTCCAACTGCCCTGTTTACACCTCTGTTCTGTGTAAAGCAAAAGATTGATTTTTTTTCTCCTCTCCTTCCGTCTATGACTATCACACAAGTGCATAGGTGCTTCAGCAGACATGGCCAATTACCTTTCCTCATTAAAAAGCTTGAGAGGAAGCTAATTTAAGTTCAGCGCCTTGACCTGGCAATAAATAACGTCACATAACACATGCCAGTCAGCTGCTGTATGCCTGTGCTCATGAATACAAACAGTAAAGAAGCTGAACCATGTAATTATATCAGCCGATCACCGAGGCATTTTTAAATCCTGCTACATCATCAACAGATGGCTTGGAATGGTTTTAAATGGCTACAGTAAAATAATAAAGCTGTGGCAACCACACCTACTGTTATCTAGAGATATGATGTTAATTTCATTTTGATGACAGCACCTTTATCTTTTGATCAAGCCACAGTTACTCATGTTGCGTTTATGGACCAGTTATGTCACAGCTCTAACTTATCACTTGGTGGCCTGATTGTTTTTCTCATTACCTGGATTTACTTACAAGGCCACTGGCCTCTGTTAGAGACTTGAATTACCTTGTATAAAAAAGGACAACCTAGGTCCTTGTCATTTTGTTTTTCTTTGATCCCCGTAAGGCACCCCCTTCTTGCAACCTTGGTTTGACACAAACCATGTGTGCTGGGGCTCCCAGTAGAAGGACACACCTGTCTTACCCAGGTGTTCGAAGCTTTCTCGCTCTTGCCATGGCTCTTTTAGCCCATCATTGCTCTCTTTCAGTTACATCTCATATCCTCTATTCTCTATTTAGCTGCTAATGAGGAACATCAAATAAACAAATGGGCCAGTGTACTAGTGACCCAACGCAACCTCATATTATGGCGACCTATCATGGTTGAGATTTTTTCCCTTGTTGCTAATATACTTGGTATCGTCTTCCCTGTGAATCAAAAATCAATTTCAATAGCACAGTAGTGAACATTACCTGGCCCTGAATGTAATATGATTACTGCGTCAATTACCAGTTGTGTTTGCCAGTGCCCTTGGTCATATTGACGTTCTTATATTGAGCTGTATGAGGATGAAGGACTCAACTGCTCCTGCCTGAGTGTATTCTGAAGGAGTAACCCGCCTCACCAGAGTGTAGCTCTGGCAGTGCATTCAGCAAGGGATCTGCATGTCATAATGGGATATCATTACTTCACTACCCTCATTACAAGGTCCTCATCTGCCGGGGCTTGAGTGTAATGTTAATTATTACGGAGGAGTAAGACTGAAAGGGGCATTGCAGCTCAAAATGCCATTTTGATTGGATTTTGCTCCCTTTCATCTCATTAAGGACTCAATAATGACTTGTTTGGGTGTCAACAAGACGACGTGTACAGACAAGTGGCGCTTATACATATGTTTCTTCTAATATGGCTCTTCCCTAATTCAGGCCATCTTTCTGACGGCAAATACAGTACATACAGTAGTTTGGAAGGTGTGTGTATGTGTGTTAACAGTGACTGTGGTTGCCTGAAAGGATACATGCTTTAGGGAAAATCATTATGTGTATAAGAAAGTGTGATTATGTCTTGCACTCTACTGACAAGCCTTTGAGGGGGACCAGAGGGGTGCAAAGACACCAGTTAGCTAACGTTGCTGCACAGTAAAGGTGTAGAAAGAGCAAATCTTTAATGCAGAATCCTCAAGCTGAACTGCCAGTGGCATTGGAGCTACCCTCGCTGGTGACTGAAGGTGCAATTACCAGCTCAGCGGTAATATACAGTATGCTACTTCCTGTTAAAAAGTTAACTTTACGAAAATACACTTTATTAAAAAATTGTTCTTACTGAAAGACTGTGAATCCATCAAAACATGTGATGTGATGATGCTAAGGTTTAGATTTGGTTTGGTTAGATTTAGGTACAAAAACTCAACTAGGTTTAGGGAATTATCGTAGTTTCAGTGAAAATCAATACTCCATTAAGGTTAGGGGAGCTTCCTTGTCATGGTTACAATAATAAACACTTCTTTAAGGTTCGGGAACGATCGTGGTCATGCTCTTTCCCATGGTTGGAAACAAGAAACAAACATCCGTCTCCCGTGTTAAAGTCTGATGTCTCGTTTGCTTTCTTCAATGTATAACAGATCATTTGTGGGTGCTTCTTTCTTTCTGTTCAAAGAAGAATTGCACTCCTTTTATGTCAGTTTTTAAGGATGGGGCATCTTGTTCGAATAAAACTTTATTGGTTTTAATGTACCAAACCAATCGGGCGTTTATGTTCATTGTGAGCACCCACATTGTGAGAAAAGTCTTCTGCTTTGGCTGTTTAGAAATTGCGATTAAAACGTGTAGCGTGAGTTAACGCAGCGCACAGGAAAATGTGTCACATATAAATGCAACATATTTACAGAAAAGGCACAGATCTATACAACACATCCACTGAAGGAAAAATCTTGACATCTTGGCCTTCTTCGACACCTTTCACCTCACTTCTGTGTGAACATAGTAGATGACTAAAGATGTTTTGGTATGTAGAAAGAAGGCAAACAACAAATTACTACTGCAGAGCTGTTGTTGACATGCCACAGTGCCTCAAAAAATGTTACAGGCTTGCTTTACTTTGGAAAATAGTGACTTTTCAGCGTGATCCCACACCATGTTGCTTATACATAGTCTAGTAAACAACTATGGTTTAGCAGTGATATGTGTAGAATTACAGTCGTAGGGATAACAGCAGTCTTGTATGAATGGCTCAGGTTGAATGCGTGTCCTGTGTCAAACACAAGGTCTGTGTGTGCAAGAAGTATCAGGCTGTCAGTATAGGGTCCCTTAGGGCCACTTTCCTCTTGTCTTCCTCTTGTCCGTGTCATTTTACCCATTTGTGGCACTCCACACCTGACCCTATGCACTTGTGTATGTTTTTTTTTTCTCATGTATTTCATGTGTCACGCTGTCACACATGTCTGAACTTGTATGTTCAGCTCTCCCACTCTCTCTTTCAGTCACACACACACACACACACACGGGCACTCATACAGTACTCACACACGCATTCAGGTCAGGGTCTTTGAATGGGAGAACCCACAGGCAGGCTCGTATCCAGGCTTCTCTGCTGTTTGAGCTCAGCTGTCTTAGTCTCGTCTGCCTTTGAAGTGGATACAGACAGTTGGATGTTGGAGGAGCTGTGTGCTCCTTTGGCTGAGGAGAAAGCTCAGAGAAACATCAATGGGCTGTGGCTTGACATGGTCATGCAAGCACACATACATACACAGAGACATACTGTAAATACAGGCCTGCTGAGTTGCAGAGATGGAGAAGGACAGGAAAAAAAAAAACTTCCCAACAGAGGAGAATAAACCCAAAACTTAAAGTGTAAACAAAAACCACACGAGCCAGAGACACTGGCTGCTGGAGGTCTTGACCTTATCAGTCGAGGAAAGCCCAAAGGTGTAGGAAAAGCGGTGGTTTCCATTAGTTAGAGACAAGTGAAGCCCAGTAGAACTAGCTTCATAGAAAAAGTGCCTGAAGGTTGAAGTGAGGAACAGAGGAGCGAGAGTAAAGTGTTTTCAGGTGACTGCTGTGGGGGAATAGGGGGTGGTGGTGCTTGAGGGATCAAGGAGCAGAAGTAGGAGGAGATGGATATATACGCAGGGAAGAGGGAGAGAGTATACAGTAAGTCCCAGAGACAGCTGCCACAATGGGAGGTGACTCTGGGGTCAGTAGTGGGTGTGTTCAAATCCCATTGTATAGTAGCTCTACAATGGCCTCTTCAGCAGGGATGAGAAGGTGTCTTGGAAAAAATACACCAAAAAATACAGCAGACTGGCCTCAAGTATTAACAGATGTTTGGTGCTTTTGTTGTATCTGGTGTGAAGCTTTGTAAAACTAGCCAGCAAACACATTAATTGCATTCTTAAAAGCACCATTCTGTAGCCCCTGATATGCACTACAAAAAGCCTAACCATCGGATATTTCGTTTTTGTCTTCAGCTTTAAGTCAGCGGTAAACTTCACTCTTAATAAGACCCGACAGCATGGAGCAGAACGGACTTTTCTGCAAGGGTTAAAAAAAAAAAATCAGTTCTCCCACACAGTTCTGGGATCAGCTGGTCATGTTACTGTTATAATAGTCAGTGGTCATGTGTTGGTATTTGTGTTTTATTATGTGTTTTTAAGTTAGAGTTCTCAGAGTTCAAACTTGTATTTTAACTCCTCAAAACGACCTTTATGTAAAAAGCTACAAGAAATGTGCAACATGACACATTAATGTTAACATTAACATTGTTGCAAGTATACACATTATTCCATCTATTCACAATCTGGTATTCCTGCATCTAGATCAGCTGTAAGATTGAGGCTGGCAACATAATATCCTAAAACAATGCTTCTGCCTGGAAGTTAATATGCATTCCAAGTTAATATTATGGCCAGGAGAAACAGTGGAAGAGTTTATTAATTGATGCACCATTTACCTCCACTGATGGTTTATAGTCACCTCTTTCTGTAGGCCTGGCTGTGTGTTTGTCTGTGACCAACATATCCACAAAACTGACATTTCTTGTATTTATTGCTACCACGAAGAAGACACCTATTGATTCTGGTGACCCCAAGACCTTTTCTGAAGTGGTATCAGGCCAAACCTTTTTCGTCTCCTGACCCCTTACTCATTCTGATACACACTTGCCGCGCACCTCCGTGCTCTCAGGGTGAGCAAACTGTTGATTTTGGAGACCCTGTGACCTTTGTTCTAGCACCACCACTGGGCTAAACTGTCAAATTTCAAAGTACACCCCATCTACTGTGGTTGTAGTGAGAAATATTTGCATTTGTATTTACATTCATGTAACCAACTGGAAGAAATCTATTAGACCCACTCTGAGAAATGCCTTATTTAGGTCATAGGGTCACCAAAATGGTTAAACCCATTTTGGTGACCCTATGACCTTTACCTCTGGTGCGATGTAACATTTATGTATCAACTGTCATCTGCTAGTACAATGTTAAATGTGAGCCTATTGGGGGGAAAAATAATATCAGTACCATTGTTTTTTAGGCTGATAGATTTGTTTTATTAGCATTTACCAGCAGATCATATGAGAGTATATAGGATTATAACGGATGAGAAGTGCTCAGAAAAAAATGGAAATTTGAACATCTACAACTCCATGACAACCGGGTGAATGGCATCTGCTGATGAAGATCATGAGATATGATCAAAAACTCCAGAACAGCCGCTAAATGGACCTTCTTTTCTCATAAGAGTATAATGTAACTAAATGTAAACTATTCTAGCCTGAGCCTAACAACATTTTTTGCTGCAAGATGACTGGTTAAAATGAGTGCCCCACCCACTCCATCCTCCACCAATCAAGCAAATCAGTCTTGTGATGAGAACTCGTTATACTCAGTTTGTACCCAAGGCTGTTCGACTCTAATGGAGACACGCACTGCATCGAAAAAATGAGTCCTTGCACCCAATAAATAATAATTACAGAAAAATCCAGAGTGCTCCAGTTTCCTTCTGGGCTTAATTAGCCGTGGATTTTGATTGACACTTAGGATAATACCTCATCAGCCAGGAGTGTAATTTGAAAACATGAAATCACCCCCAAGCCAATCAAAATCAAGGAGCATATTCAGGGATGTACTGTATATGGGTTGTGTTGTCTTTGTCCAACATCCTTCAAATGTGGCAACATAGTTCTTGGTTTTTTTCATTGGTAAATATTAATTTTTCAGACACTCAGAAATGTTGCTTTTTGTTCTACTTTTATCCAACTTTTATCCAGCTTTTATCTATCCATTTTGTAAGGGCTGATTTCTATACTTACATGGTGGGCATTTTGTCTCGGAACGAAGCTTTGTTCAGTTTGTTCTTTTGTTGATAAAATTTCTGAAAGTAGTGTGGGAAATTGCTTCTTCTAATCCACCGGTGAGTTCCTGTGGTTTTATCTCCATTTCTATGTCTACAAGCTCTTTCGCTCTCTACTGAAGTGGGCCGGCTCTGTCTTTTCTTTTTCCCCTCTATGACCAATACTAGAAAATAGCCTTTTGAGGCCATACGTGAGAGGGGACACCATTAGAGAGGATGATAATTGCACAGCACTCTAGCTCTTGTACTGCATGTGGTCTTGGAAAAGCACTGCTAAAAACCATAATAGCCCTGGATGATGGAGCAAGACAGAATGAGGAAAAATCAGAAGAAGGAGAAGAAAAAAAACTTTACAAAATGTGTGTGTAATTTTTCATTTGGTCAACTTTAACATTGAGTCATACACATTTACAGCCTGACAGTATACTGGAAAAGGAAGTGAGAGCTGAGGCAGGCTTGAATTAAAGTTGATAGGCCTTAATTTTAGCATAAAATAGCCTACAAAAGAAGTAGAGGCTATGACTGACCAGATATGCTTGTTTGAAATTGTAATTGCCAAGATCAAGGACCCTTCTTTTACATCTTTACACCTCCAACTCTGACACCAAGAGGTCTAAATCAAAAATATGAAATTAAACATGTCTTGTGAATTTAGATATAGTACATTTTGATATATTTTGGTATAGTTTCTTGTCGATATCTGCCTATAACATAAATTTAACTATGTTAATCGAAAAACAAGATGCATATGAGTGGCAATTTTTTGTGTAACATGTTTTTAATGCTTTTACAGCTAAACTTACAGCTATTTGAGATATTTTTTATATACTAGATATATTTATTTGATGTATTATTGTCTCTGTACTCTCACTCACTGGGACTGGTACTTTTGACTGACTTTGCATTGTCTAATTACTGTTCATTGTTTGAGATTGTTTTGGGCAAGTTGAATGGTTGGCCACACCTGTCACTAAAGAGCCTATGAGCCTAGTAGTATAAATATATGGGTGTGGTGACCATTTTTAAGCATTTTAACCTGACAAAGATCTGACTGGGATCAAAGCGTTGTGCTTTGGAGTCAGTGTGTAGGCGTTACTCTTTTCATCAGTTGCCGGGAGCAACCTTTACATTTTAATTTTGACTAAATAAAAACACAATATGTGAATATAGTTCTTTCTTTTCTATTTCAAAAAAATTATATGACCATGACATTGGTTTTTTATGATATTTAATCAATGGTCATGAATCAGAAGTCTTTATAGTGCTTTTTTTTTCTTACTATGGCTCATATTCAGACATTATGAGTGTAGTATTGAAGTTGTACTCAGTAGTACTTCTGATGCTGATGCTCACAGATTTGCCAACATGGCATGGTGCGAGGCCATTAGTTGGGGGAAATAATTAGCCAATTTACATCCGTCTGTATAATAATGGGGCTCATTTGGTAAACTCAGATTAAGAACAGGGGTAATGCATCTCATTCCAAACAAAGGAAAGATAGCCCCTTCAACTAGAAAAAAAGTACTATTTAGATTTGCAAAGTGGCAGGAGACACTGTTTCTGAATGTACTTTTTCCCCACTTTGAAGTCCAATTTTAAATTTTTCCTTCAGTGATCCTCATTGTTCCTCAACCATGAACCGTTACATCCCCGGTTCAAGTCCGGGCCAGAGATGTTTGTTGCATATAATTACTCATCTCTCTCCCCTCGTTTCCTGTCATCTCTGAACTATCAGCTCTCTAATATTACAATACCCATGAGCCTTGGCTGCTGTTGCTAAGGAGAAGAAGCCAGTCAGAGGCTGGAATCAGAGCTGTAGAGGAAACGCTTTGTTGTGAAAAAAGATGCACGTTGTTTTTTTTTTTTACCAGTTTTCTCAGCAGCGTGATCTTTAACAGAATTTCAAGCTCTGTGATTGGATGTTTCTTGCCAAAATCCACCTTGTGAGTCATAGTTAAGTTCTCATCTTGTGTTTTTATGGACACAAGCTTGAACGTTCAACTTTTTATCAAACAACCAGATATTTTTCTAACACATCTGTTCATCTTTTGTACAAATGATTCAACCGGGATAGTCGCCCTGAGATGCTGAAGGCTCTGGACATTGTTGGGCTGTCTTGGCTGACACACCTCTTCAGTGTCGCATGGAGGTCGGGGACAGTGCCTGTGGAGTGGCAGACCGGGGTGGTGGTTCCCGTCTTCAAAAAGGGGGACCGGAGGGTGTGCTCCAATTACCGTGGTATCACACTGCTCAGCCTCCCCGGGAAAGTTTATTCCAGGGTGCTGGAAAGGAGACTACGACCGATTGTCGAACCTCGGATCCAGGAGGAGCAATGTGGATTCCGTCCTGGCCGTGGCACAGTGGACCAGCTCTTTACTCTTGCAGGGCTGCTGGGGGGTTCATGGGAGTTTGCCCATCCAGTCTACATGTGTTTTGTCGACTTGGAGAAGGCTTTCGACCGTGTCCCCCGGGGGGTCCTGTGGGGGGTACTGCGGGAGTATGGGGTACCGGGGTCGCTGCTACAAGCCATCCGGTCCCTATATAACCGAAGTGAGTGCTGTGTCCGCATTCTCGGCACAAAGTCAAACACGTTCCAAGTGGGTGTTGGACTCCGCCAGGGCTGCCCCTTGTCACCAATTCTGTTTGTGATATTCATGGACAGGATTTCAAGGCGCAGCCGGGGGGAGGAGAGTGTCCAGTTTGGTGGTCTCAGAATAGCATCTCTGCTCTTTGCGGACGATGTGGTTCTGTTGGCTTCATCGGGCTGTGACCTTCAGCATGCACTGGAGCGGTTTGCAGCTGAGTGTGAAACGGCTGGGATGAGAGTCAGCACCTCCAAGTCCGAGGCCATGGTTCTCAGCCGGGAAAACGGTAGACTGCCCCATTTGGGTTGGAGGTGAGTTACTGCCCCAGACGGGGGAGTTCAAGTATCTCGGGGTCTTGTTCACGAGTGATGGTAAGATGGAGCGTAAGATGGACAGGCGGATCGGTGCAGCATCAGCAGTAATGCGGGCGTTGTACCGGACCGTGGTGGTGAAGAGGGAGCTGAGCCGGAAGGCAAAGCTTTCGATTTACCAGTCGATCTACGTTCCAACCCTCACCTATGGTCATGAGCTTTGGGTAGTGACCGAAAGAATGAGATCGCGGATACAAGCGGCCGAAATGAGTTTCCTCCGCAGGGTGGCTGGGCTCACCCTTAGAGATAGGGAAAGGAGCTCGGACATCCGGAGGGAGCTCGGAGTAGAGCCGCTGCTCCTTCGCATCGAAAGGAGCCAGTTGAGGTGGTTCGGGCATCTGATTAGGATGCCTCCTGGACGCCTCCCTTTGGAGGTTTTCCGGGCACGTCCAACTGGTAGGAGGCCCCGGGGCAGACCCAGAACACGCTGGAGGGATTATATATCTCACCTGCCCTGTGAACGCCTTGGGGGTCCCCCAGGAGGAGCTGGAAAGCGTTGCCGGGGAGAGGGGCGTCTGGACAACCCTGCTTAACCTGCTGCCACTGCGACCCAGCCCCGGATAAGCGGAAGAAAATGGATGGATGGACCGTCTATGGTGAAGATAAATGAGACTTTTACTTACTTTTACTAGCTCCTTCCACTGTGCAACTCTATTGTATCGGGCAATATACGTTGAAATAAAAAAGTCTGAAGGTATACAAGCTTTACTCTACCCTACATCCTCCATCTAAAATTTCACTTCAGATGACAGTGGCCATTACATTCACCATCTGTATCTTACAAGAGCATCTAGCTGCAGTAAGTGCTTAAAATGGCTAT
Organism: Macquaria australasica; assembly: GCA_005408345.1. Taxonomy (NCBI): domain Eukaryota; kingdom Metazoa; phylum Chordata; class Actinopteri; order Centrarchiformes; family Percichthyidae; genus Macquaria; species Macquaria australasica. The sequence goes on along the minus strand of SEMN01000012.1, from coordinate 1,177,582 downwards.
TGTGCACCCACAAAGACACTGTAATTATACATTTGCAGTAGTTGCGAAGGGACAGGGATTTTTTACATGGCTGGCACATGACAGTGTATGTAAGCCTAGAATGCTGTTAAGGTGAAGTGGTAAATGTTCTTGACTCTGTGTTTGTGTATGTGTGTGTGTGTGTGTGTGTGTGTGAGTGAGAGAAGGAGAAGTAGACACAGTGACAGAAAGAGTGAAAGTGCTCCCCATGCTACAGTAGCTGTCAGCATGCTTTCCTTCACTTCACACACACACACTCAAGTCCTTCCCCTGCACCTCCCCTCTGCCTCTCTCTTTTCTCTTTGCTTGGCACCATTACCTTACTGCAGATTTCAGCCCGCACACAATGTACTGCAACTGTGATTTAAGAGGGTCAAAGTGATGGTGTGTGTAGCAGGGGAAGGTTGCTTTCTGTTTAATTCAACCTGTGCAAAGTCCAGCGCCAAGCAGAAGCGGTGTTAGGCTCCAAGCTCTCATAAAACAAAGCGGGGGACACCTGGATAAGGTTATGATCGCCTATGTGGAGTTCATATCACACAATAGCTCAGTGTCCCCGCAGTATTCGGCACATTATCCCTCTCTCTTTTCTTCATACTCATCCTCTGCCTCTCTGGTTCGTTTCATTTCCTCTTTGCGTCTCCCTCTCGGGCTCTCTCTCCTCTTATTCCCCGTTTGCAGAGGCATTAACCAGACCATTAATGCGACGGCAATCTACATATGAAATGTAATTTGCAAGAAATTAATTTCTACCCTCCATCTGTACATTTGCTCCCGTCCTTAATTTGTTTTGGGGGAACAATTCCATTGGTCACCATCTGGGCGTTTGGAAAAAGGAATAGAGATGTATTCATTTAATGTTAATTGCATGTGTGATTGGCTCCATGTAAAAATAAACGAAATAAAGAAATAAAATCACATTGAAGGAACGCAGATGTCATATTAAACATTTAAAGAGGGGTGAATGGAAGTGTCCCATTAACAACACAAACACCACTTCAAACGGGGAAAAAAAGTCAGTGACAACAGATGTGCAACATAATATCAGGTTTAGGAAACTCATTTTGGGGGTGATAGAGAAGGCTGCTATCTCATAATGCCCTGCGCCCACTTTAAAATCATCACAGTTGGTTCCTGCACCAATGGCTCCCCTCGGTTACAGGCTGGTGTTTACCAGTTTGCCGCGCCAACCTCACAAAACGAGAAAACATTCTCTGCTGTCCTACTATTGTGGCCCTGGCAGTGAAAGTTTGGAGGCGAAAGGAAGTGTGGGGATGGAAGAGCAGAGGGAGGCACAGAGCAGAGGCACATGTCTTTGGCTCGTATCACCCAAACCCCAATTAAAGCATTTCAATCAGCCACTAGGCAGCGTTCAGGCTGGGGTGGAGCCAAGTCAGTCTGGGGACAAGACTTTGGAGAGGATACAGGATGACCAGAAACAAGGCTGCATAACAACACGAAAACAAACAAGATGGTTAGAATGCAAGGCCTGTCACAGAGTAATCTGGGAAGTGGCAACGGTGAGATATAGAGTGTGCATAATATTGCTTTGTATCTTTAGATGACTGAAAACAGGAAAACACACACACACAAAAAAACATAAGAAAATTATGTTCTGCTAAAATAAATACTTAATCTAAAACTCGTAACAAGTGTGAAGCCTCCGAAACACAAACACAGATAAAAGGAGAGGGAAAATACAAGCACATCTTTACTACAGTATGAGCAGACTAGTAGAGAGATTCAGGAACTAGAACCACCAGCAAGATAAATCTACTGACTAGCAGTGGAAAGAGACTAAAAAACAAGGCCTGAGAAGTTAAAAAGGAGTGATTATGAGAGGGACTAGTATCTCGTTATGTCCATCTGCAAAGCAAACATGAATACCCAGGACCTACAGGAAAGCATGGGATGCTAGGGTTGGATCAGACACACACGCAGGTGCAGCCATGGCCTTGAAAAACATTTAGTGTCGTGGGTCTGAAAGCATTTATGTTTATGATGATACTGATGGGAGATTTCTATGGTTTCCGGCTACTAGATTTGAGTCAAATTGGCAATTTCAGGAAACAGATTCTTCCATGCTAATACAGCCCACTGGGTTTTATGGTTTGGTCTGCAGTGCATGTTGGAGTTATGGAAGAGGTCATGAGAGCCACAATGGCAGTCACAAGAAAGCACCCTCACATGGACAGCTAGAAAACCCAGCAAGTGAACCGTACTCATTAAAAACAGCTCCGCTTTTGGAAAATGTAAATCTTGCTGAAAAGAAACTAGTACTTACTACTGGTGAATATTTTTATACTTAGTAAATAATCTCCTTCCAAGCAAGTATGCTGTAGGGCCCAAGGTTGGCCTAACTTAATATTAGAGGCAGATGGAGCTCATTAAACCAAAGGCTGTATAGCATGTACAACAACAGTAGGACAAATGTATATTAGAGTGTGAAAGTCAAGATTCTTCACCATAAAATCTGCATAAAACTCAAGTAAAGCAACCTAATGACCAATTGCCTGCATTAGAAATTAGCTTAGCATTAATATTGTTAACTTCATTTCCAGTGGTGTAGCACAAATATCTGGGCCCCACTCATATGCAGCCTCAGGGGGCCCCCCTTCCACTTTTACTACATCCATTTTAACGCCTGTACAAATAACTGAACCAACAACTAAACCCATGTATCTGTAGTGGTTGTTAGGGTCATCAGTAGCAATTTTCTTTCTTCTCAACATACTGTAATTACTGTGTAAAGCCTTCACTAAGGCGTTTATAGAACATTATTTCTGTCACAGTTTTTTAGGTCTTCATGATACCCTGGGAATAAGTTAAAGATAGAGAGCCATCTTATTCTAGCCCTATACCATCAAAGCATTACTGTATTACTGCATTTGATAATAAAAGACAACTGAATTAGAGCTGCCAAATGTCCTTTCAGTGTAAACTTCTACAAATGACTGCTTGAAATTACTTTTAGCAGCCACTTCCTGAGCTTTCTCAAACTGAAGGTTATGCTGTATCATTTTTCAGCAAGGTCTTTCTTTAGTCTTTTGCTAGCCTGGTTTTACTCCAATTTTGGACTAAACCATGTGCACCTTTCAGAGAGGGGGAGGGCCCCTGAGAGGCTCTAATATCAATCAAGTTTATATTGTATATATTGTTTTAGACAAGAAATAGTCTGTCAAGCTACTTATGCAGACAACAGTAACAGTTTGCTTATACACAGTTAGCTTAAATTAGCTGCATTGCTGTTACAATGTACTATCAGGACTGTTCCCCATAAACCCAGTCTATTTGGGATTTTTAATAGTGCATATAAAACATATTGCATCAAGCCTTCTCAAAGTGGGTGGGACTGACGAAAGGTAGAGCTCCACCTAGCTGATAAACCCCATAACATTAAACCACAATGGCAACATAAAGTAACATTAAAACATTGCATAGAGGTTGTTGTTTCCCAGAACACATAGGACTTTAATGTTCTAAAATTAGACTAAAGCATCCAAAGCACCGCTGGGATCACACAGGTTAATCTGTTTCAGGGTGGATTTTTGCTTCAGGGTTAGGGCAGTGGACACAGCACTAAGGGAGGGATTGAAATATTGTCGGCAGTTCTCCTTCTTCCTTATTTATTCCCTTTCCTTTTTCTTTCTCTGCTCACTACATCAGCATGCTCCTCCAGAATGTACAAATCTGCATCTCCTCTGGCCTCCCGGGAGTTACGTTTGGAAAGGCCCCACGGGGAAAGCGAGAGAAAGAGCAGCAGGAAAAGGTAGGTAGGCATGAGGAAGGGTGGGGGGAGGGCACCGGCGAGGAATCCAGGCTCACGTGCACCTGCAGTGTTTGATGAATGACGAGGATAATGACTGATGATATCTGGGAGGCCTAGGGGAGAACACCTGAGTGGTTCTATCAAACACACACGTACACACTGAGACACATGCACACCCACACAGCCCTGTGGCTTAGATATGGTCATTGCAGTGATAAGACAGTGTAAAGTGTTAGATGGACCTGATCGCAGTATTGGCTTTGTTTATCAATCCCAGTAACTCAACAATTACGTTCCCAGGTGCTGAGATGTCTGGCTTTTCGAATCACTAACTGGTCCATACTCAAAAATTACCCAGCTGTTGGTATTTCAAGATGCCCTCACACTTTCCGACCTACTCATATATTCAACTGTTCAACAATGAAACTGAGCAACCAGGACTGCATGTTTAGAGGTACCTGCTGATTAAATGCATGCATGTACAGTATTTGCAAGTGCTGGGTGAGAAAAGGTTTGCAGACTTTGATAATGAAACACCCTTTTGCCTCGCCTCATTGTGACCTATCTTGTAAAGAAGAATAAAAAAGTGATAATGATTAAAAAGAAATTTGGATTACATTTTTTGTTCAAGGACATGCCCACGTCCTTTCAAAAGGCGAAAATGTAAGTGTAGTACGTCCCTAATCTCTAACTGAAACCAACATGCAATCCAAACTAAACGTTGCAGGTATAAAATGAAATGAAGTTTCAGATCGAGCTATCAAAATGGACCATCAAAGGGATGGATGTTTTGGCAAGATGGATTTGGGAAAATTAAATGTACAAAGTGTCAATTAGATGTTCATATTGGCGATTAAAGTGACTTAACGTTTCATAACTTGCAATATTCTGTCAGTGAATCAACTGGCTAAAAATGTGGCCTGTATGGAGACCAGAATCAATACAAAACATACATTACAGTTTAAAAGACACAGACAAGTAAAAATAAAGTTACATTAAACAGGCCCAGTCATTATCTTACAATTTTTTGTCCAGTGGAGCTACAGTACAGCCACACAGATTGGCGAAGAGAAGGAGCCAGATGTCTTCAGATGATTTCATGCACAGAATGAAAACAATGTGGCTTTAAATGCTAAATGCTGACCAGAGAGTTGTTCAAGTGCAAGTTATTCAAATGAGTGTCGCATCTGAATTGCTTGACATGTAGTGGAAAATACTGCTGTGTAAATGCCTTTTAGATTGGCCCAAAGCCTGTTTAATCTTAACAGCTGGTCAGATGACCAGTGTTAGGACTGCCTGCGCTGTTTCAGGCTCAAAACATCGACAAAAAGAGTAAGGGCATCTGCCCCCCACCGTGCCCCCATCAACTCCCTCCGTGCTGGTGCACACATACCGACAAATGTGCAGCATTGCAACACATTTCAGCTACCATTTGCACATAAATAGCCTGTACATATTACCTCATAACTAGACATTTAGGTTTGATTTCTGCTTTTCCTTGGGAATACACAGCCTCCCTTAACTAATTTGGAGAAACATAGAACTAAATATTGACCCTATTACACACTGTTTACCGTCTCTTTTTTTCTTTAAAAATTAAAAACAGGTTAGACATTGCATTTTTATGTTGCAAAGTTTCTAAAACCCCATACAGCTGTCATTACTGTTTCAGAACAATCAAAGTTCAAAAGACAAAAGCAACAAACCATAAACAAGCACGCAATAAATTGATTAATTTGTTAGTGATCGTTAAAAAGTAAGTAAAATCAATTTTAAGTTGTCTACAGCCTAGTGACCTGTGGTTGGGTTTCATGTATACATTCACAGTATACCACATATCCTACGTTAACTTTTTATTTGTTTTTGTGATTAAACCTCACATTACGTTACTTTACAGTCATAGAATCTGTATGTGTATATGGAAAGAACCTTCGTATTTACCATCATAACCTCATTAACGAACACCCCAACTACCTTAATCCTGCAATAACTGATTTTTTTGGCCACTTGGGGGTAGCGGAAACTAGTTGACAATGCTGTCATATCCTAACCTGTAAAGTGGATACGGTGAACTTGTTAGCAAACACTTGCTTATTCACATATCCAGCAGTTACGGAGAAACATTAGCATTCATTTGGAGTCGTGTTTCTGGCAACATGATGAGTGTAAGTCCATTTTTCACTCACTTTTAGCTCTGTTTTTGGTCTCTACCAACTCCTGAGGGAATTGTCAGGCAATTTAGCTGCTAAATGCTATATGTTGATCTGGTAGTCGCTAACTGTGGCTGTCTGCTGTTTGGTGCTGAGCAGGTAGTGTACAGTGGGTTTTTAGAGCTTTTTTTGCTGAAAACAGCTGCCTGCTGCGCCTGAAAATGATGAAGATGAAAATGAGAACGGTGAGAGTGAACCACGACACTAAAGTTAAAGCTAAACAATTAGCTGAAACTCACTATAAACCTCCATGAAGCTGAGGAGAGCTGCAGATTCAGGTGATAATTTTCTGTAGGTTCATCACTATATGAGCAACCCCTTTTACATTGTCACATTGTCATGATCGACAATAAAAATATTGATTATAGCCACTTGAACTCGACTGATTTTATTCTATTTTTAGTATGTTTAGAGTTCTTCCAGTTCTACATGAAGTTTGAACAGCTGTAGTATATGACAGATAAGTGCAACTGCGTCCGTGATTAAGTTAAAGTGCGTTGACACACTCGGATAAAGAAACTTAACGCCCCAGAAGTGGATGCGTTACAATAGCAATAACATTAAAATTGCAGATTGGAGGCGATAAAGAAATACAGCGATCTTGATTTCCTGGGGTTTCATGCATTTAAAGCACATGCTTATACCACCCCTGACCCCTCATCATGTTACACTGCACCATCATTACAATCAGTATAATCCCGTGTCTCATTTGACTGCAAGCCATGCACCAAACACAATTAATTCCAGTTAGTGTGAAGTATGTTTCATGACATATGCGTCTGAATAAAGCACATGCAGGATGCGGAGACATTTGCATTGTATTTTGCTCATTATCTGCTTAGTTTCTCCTCTTTAAGCCGTTTCTATACATCTAAAGCCCAGTCTCTGCTGGTTAGCTGATGTTTGTTTGATATACATTTATTTATTTGGTCAAATCATTTTATTCAAGAGCAATTTAATTTAGAGTAACAACTGCCATTACAACATGTTCATCCTGACGGTAATGTTTCCTTCCTGCTCTCTCACCAGGCAGTGATGAATTTCACTGATTACTGCTGTTCTTTTTTTTTTTCTTAATTGTCATAGGAGCTCAAATTTTGAGGTCATGATCCATAACTTGCAATCGTGGATTCCAATGTATAGTGTGCAGATTTGGCCTTTTTAAATGACAAGTAGTTTAAATGACGACAGGTTAAATGTTTCCACAGACCCCTCTGGATGGAGCTGACAAAAAGGAAACTAGAAAATGACACCAACATCTTAACAAGAAAAACTCATCAACTAATTCAGTCGATAAACTTATTTATTAACATTATTGATGTTGCTGCATCATTTGCTGTAGAACTACAGAGTATTCCTCATCCATCCATCCATTTTCTATACCGCTTATCCTCTTAGAGGGCCGCGGGGGGGCTGGAGCCAATCCCAGGTGACATTGGGCGAGAGGCAGGGTACACCCAGGACTGGTCGCCAGTCAATCGCAGGGCTGACACAGAGACAAACAAACATTCACACTCACAGTCACACCTACGGACAATTTAGAATCACCAATTAACCTAACTTGCATGTCTTTGGATGGTGGGAGGAAGCCAGAGTGCCCGGAGAGAACCCACGCGGACACGGGGAGAACATGCAAACTCCACACAGAAGGGCACCCGCCGGCCGGCGGGTGCGAACCCAGAACCCTCTTGCTGTGAGGCGACAGTGCTAACCACTGCACCATCCATTAAGTGTATTTCACTATCAGGAAAGCTATAGGATAACACATAAATAAAACCCATCTGCAGTTTTCCAAGCACACTATTTGTGTAACAAATCTGTGTTTGCGACCCGTCATACAATTATAACCGCCATCTTTCCCTAACCTTAACCAAGTGTTTTAGTTGTCTGCCTTAAAGTCGCAATCAATCCGTGGTTACAACAGCAAGTGCAGTTAAATACTGCAGCAAACACTCCTTGAGCAGCTATTTTCTCAGAGATACAATAAGAAAACAACTGGTGTATCTGTTTACAGTGCAACCAAACAAACTTGTGCGGTTATATTGCAACTGCAATCTGATTTCATGCTGTTGGTTACCTTGCTGAGGAGTTTGGAGGTGTGCACCCTATCTCCTGTAGTTCTTCTTAACAGCTCACTGTAGATTAGTTCTGTTACCCCTTGCAAAAATTAAAAAAGGTCCACTGACAAAAAAATGCCAAAAATGACTGTTGCCTTGTTTTGTAGACGCATTTTTAACGATCGCAGCCAGTGCTGACATCTGTGACAAATATCTTGCATTTTCTGTAGCTGCTTCACAATAAAAGCCACGCCATGTTTCCCCAGTTGAAGGCTTTTATTGTGAAGCAGCGGCAGTAGGAAATGGGATGAGAATGGCGGACTGTCAGTACGGCTGTCATTATTTTATCTTTCTACAACTTTTTAAAAATACACCAAGACACCAAGTCAATTAATACTAGAACTAGAGCTCTATTCTTTTAAACACATTTTTAAAAAAGCCATACTAATACATTGGGTGACATAAATCTTGTTCGCGATTAACATGTGTAATGTAATGGTAGTGTAGCTCATTGTGAAACCATTCTGCGACTGCATTTTTAATTGTCCGATGACGTCTGCTCCACATCGAGCAGCGTGTCAACAGACAGCCCGCTGAACCAGGATCATTCTCTTGCCACCTCTCTGCAACACTGCTGAACTGTGTCTGTAGCTTTGTGTCTTGCTCCTCGTTATCTCTGAAGCCACATGTTTTGAACTCGGCTCCCAACATCCATGGGGAACAGCCAAGCTGTCACAGCACAATTGGAAATATGGTATTGAAAACAATGAATAAGCAATCGCCACTGCACTTTTGTTGCTGTAACTTTACTTTGAGGTGGAGAACAAAATGAATTACAGGGACATTTGCACTGAGGTTCACTTCACATGGAGGAAAATATTGAAAACCCTATAGGCTCCCAGTGACACAAGTAACTCAGTTAAAACCTGAAGTGGGTAAACCTTGAGATGCTATTATCTGCTGGGTGTTCAGATGAGATTGCTTTATCTCAATTTGTCAGGTCAGAATTCCAAGAATTCCTACATTAAATTCTAAGTCTGTGCATTGCGATACTGACTTTATTTTTTGTGAGTGCACTTTTATCATGATGGATTTACTTAACAAAAGCAGCCCGGCTCTAGCTGCAGGGTGAGTAGCAGTGGGGGGAACTGGAATCATGTAAAGGGAATGGGGATTTGCTAGCATGATGTGCGCGTTTGTTTGGTTTTTCCCTGGAAAGTAATTAAAGCCTGACATAAGCGCACAGAAAACCTCAGCCAGTCACTCCTGTGTGTGTGTGATGTGATTTGATGTGTGTCGCCCGTGCTTACATTCCTAATTACACTTTAACTGTGTCTCTTTTGGAATATAATAAAAGCAACGCACTTTTGGTGCCACTCAGCCATAGTCGGCAATGGCGGACATTCTGGCAAGGAACAACCCCACTGATGGACGTCTTTAATTAGCAAGCCCTGACACTGGGAGAGTTTTACACCATTTCATTCATTCTGAACTGCTGCTGTTTGGGTCAGCTCCATTTCAGCACTGTCCCAAATCTGCTAAGGGCCCCGTTTAATGTTCTTGGCTTATAGTCACGCAAAATAACAGCCTCCACGAGCATGACCATGAGAAATGTGTGATGCGCTTACAACATTGAAGAAGAAGAGTTTTTCTTAATTTGGTTCAACATTTTTTTTACTTTATTCTGATTTAATCTGACCTCAAGGGTTTCCTAGTCAGAACAATTATTTCTCTTTAACATTAATTTCTTACTCTAAATGGCTTTTAGTTCAGAGAGAACATGTCCTTGGATCTTGTTTGGTGCTGCTTTACTTCATTATGTTCTTGTCCACACACACTTTGGTTGATACATACAGACAGCAGGCCAGGCCATCTTAATATACAGAATACAAGCAGCAAGTCTTCACACTGCTCTCATCCTGCCAGCATTGACAACTCATTAGACGGAGGGATTTTCAGCGTTTTCATAGTAACAGCGTTTAAATTCCTGGGTTTTCCTGGTCCCCGTTATCCCCACATGGTGGCAAATTTGGCACGGGCAAAAGGGAAGGAAATGGCGGGTTTAGGGGGGAAAAATCTTATTAAACAAATTCTCTAAAGCATTGAGACCAACTGGTGTGGAGTGCGCTGATAACAGCTGGCCATTTTGGAGTGTCACCTCGCTTGGCAGCTGCACCAGCGGAGAGAGAGGGAGAGAATGTTTTAATGGCCCTGGCCCACAGATTTGAACACTGTTATTTTGGCAACTTTTTAATTATCTCCAAATGAATGGATTGATAGGAGCAGTCGTAACGAGACAGAGATAGGGGAACATTCTGTTGTGGCAGTGTTTTCCCCATTTTGGTCCTCATGCAAAGATATTTTAGCAAGATGGCCTCTAGACTAAACTGTTTGAAAGTTTCGAGGGCAACTTTGCTAATGAGAAATTTAATCACACTTTTGAGGCATTTTAGCTTCATGTGATGGACAAAACTTGAGGACATAAATGGGGTTTTATCATACACAACCACCGAGTATATAGCCTACCTCCTACTGAAAATATCAAAAAGCCATTACTTGAAGAGATTTGGAAGTTACATTCCAAGAAACACTTTGTTCTTGAACAAGCAAAATGTTTAAGGAACAAAATGTTTATTTCATTCATTCTAGTTTGATTAGTGTAAGACTGTTCAAGTAGCAGGGCTACCATTCAAATGCAAATTGAGTGACTCAAATTACAATCAGGGTACACACTGAGCAGAATGATGTCCAGCCATCACCACATCTCCCTACAATCTCCACATTCGAACAGATCAGATACCAGGATTGGATGTAAATCACAAAATATGTTATGGACAACATTTTGAAAGCTAAAATCAGGCTTCTTTTTGAAGCTCCATTGTGGTAGGGATTCCAAGCATATTAGTCACCACATACAGTAGGCACTTCTTTTGCTACAACTCAAAGTAATGTCTTGCAACCAAGAAAAACATCCAAAAGCTCCTATTACAAGATGCCCAGCAGATATTTCAGGATTAGAAATTCAAACATAAATCCACTCCAACAAACTTCCAGAAACTGTATAAATGGAACCAGAAACAGTCGACTTACTGAAAGATGTAAGTGGGTGCAGAAATGTTTTCTGTTGCCTGAATGCAACAGTATGCTGTACAGGGTTAGGGAAAGACTGTAGTCTAGACTGTAGTTTTTTTGTTTTGTTTTTTGGAATAGAAAACTCATTATCGCATGATTGCAAGAGGTCGCTTGGCAGGAAAATGTAAACATGGGTCATTTTGAGCATTTGAACAAGTGACAGGTGCTGTTTTTGCTGTTTTTATATTCATACATATAATTTGACAGCTTCACAAAAGTCCCACTATGGTTCCACATTTATTTTTAAACTCCCCTTTTAAACCCAGATTCAATAATTAAGATCAATATTATATTAAATGCTGAAAGGAAAGTGTGGGTTGCTATTTGACTACATACTAAAAAAAAGAAAAGAAAAAAGGTAATTTCTCTCTGCCATCTATGCATTTGCTTATTTCTACTGGTCATGTAATGAAGCTAACATTTTCCTTTCCCGTTTATCAGCAATCTTTGGCCTTTGTTGTTCCAGAAGGCACTTTGCGATGAACCCATTTGTTAAAGCACTCTATAAATACATTTGTCTGGATTTATGAAGCAGAAATGTCACAAATGCAACCAAAGCTAATGAGCCAATTCTCTGTCAGCTGAAGTGTCATCGCGAAAAAACTTGTCTTACCATAAGTCAAGTGTCTCATGAGGTGAAATAACAGACCAAAAATGAAAATGTCATTGTGGTATCTCTTCACAGCTGACAGGTCCATCCGTACACCTGAGCGCAGGGTGTTTCAACGCTCAATATATTCTGGAAAATCCTCCTGTATATTGAGATAGCCTGTCTTCTTTGCCAAAGTTTAGAATATGCTGACAATATACTGTCATGGTGAAGTTATAACAGACGGATTATATAATTCATTAAAAAGATGTTAGAATTCTACATCAAATGTGTGTCTGAGGAGGCCATTTACCTCTAAAAGGCAGTCAGATATTTGAGTATCTTCACATTTTGACTTTAGATTGATATTTGATTGTTAAAAAGATCTTGAGAAGTTAGAACTTTGGCTTTGAACTTACATTCCTTGTGTGTGTGTTTGTGTGTCTGGTTGTTTCTTTGTTAGATTATACAACAGAGAGCTTAATGCAACCAGACCACTTGATTTTTCAGTGACCGTGTAGGAGTGATGGATTGTCAACCTCCATGGTAATGAATCACCTTATTAGAATGAGACGCCTACTAGACAACGACAAGCAATTGAGATTACATAAAATGCAATGTCCACACTCTTACTATAAGCCAAATGATAATGATTATACAGTACAATCACAGTGAGAGCAGGCAAAAAATAAAATTGTTGGATGAAAAGATTTTAAGAACCCAAGGTTATCGTAATTGTGGCATATTTTCACAGCTTATTATCTCAACAGGAATAAAGGTGCCCTGGAGAAAATGTTCAGAATACTCCACAAAAGTGTTGGACATAATGGACAATATACTAAAAATGTTGCACTCTAGGGACACACTTTAGTTATTTATCACACTCTTAGGGCTTTGACAAAGGTGATAAAGGAAAGCCCATGGGGTCAATCAAAGGGTTTATCTCCTGAGGTGCATTAATCTGTTCAGTATAATACATGAAAATGTACCTATTGGATGGAGTATCGTGTGTGCAAGTGTTTCATTTTAGACTAAACGATGGCACTGGAGAAAAGTTCACGGCGTTTCCAAAATGGCAGCTCAGCCTCCCAAAGAACTTCATTTATATTGGACCATTCGGCAGAACACAGATTTCGTCCAATGCAATGCATTCAGCGCGAAGCCGTTTTCTTTATTATTTAACAATCAATCATAAAACAATGGCTGTAAATTTTCAGAAACATAGTCACTGAATTTAGTCAAGCCAAGTCAAGTCAGTTTTATTTATATATCCCAATTTCACAAATTTGCCTCAAGGGGCTTAACAATCTGTTCAGTATCCGACACCCTCTATCCTTGGACCCTCAATTCAGATCAGGAAAAACTCCCTAAAAAACCCTTGAATCGAGAAAAATGGTAGAAACCTCAGGAAGAGCAGCCAATATAGCACTAAACAAAAAGATTAGGGGATCACCAAAGTCAGAGGGATTCATCCTCTGGGAACCATGAATGAATCTGAGTCACTTAATAGCTCGTCACCCACTGACAGCAACGGCTCCGGAACTACGTCAACTTTACAACGTAATTTAAAATTACCTGAGTTTTAATAACTTTTGTGTTGGTTATCATTCATTCAAATGTCATTGTGGAAATTTAACAGTCTTAGTCTGCTGATTTACAGGATCACACAATTTCAACTTTCTGTTTGGTAAGATAGTTGAAAAAAGGAAAGGTTCTTCCCGTGTGGAAAATGAATGTGCTCAGTAAATGTCATGGTAATCTGCCCGTTAGATATTTTTTTGTGTTCAATTTGAAACTTTGGTCTGAAGGTGGTGCTGGAGAAAAGTCAGGGAATCCCCAAAAACATTAGTATTCATCCTCTGGGGACCATGAAAACCCATAGCAAATTACATGGCAATCTGGCCAGTAGTCTTCGAAATAATGTGCTCTGTACCAACAGGTTGGACAGATGAATTGAGCGACCAGCATTACCAGCCTCATGCCCTGCTGCTGGAAGAGTAAAAACTGCAATCACACTTGGCCATGAAACACTGAATGTGAAAAACAGCTTAATTATGTTTCCTTTTTCACAAATAGTTGAATGGTAATGTGTTCCCCCACCGGCCTAGAATGAAATTCATAAATAAAACATGAATAAATAAATCATCTTAAGAGAACATTTTTTTCCAGACTGTAAATCTCATAAAATGTAATGTCCACACAGTTCACAGTCAACATGACATAAAAAACCCCCATCATTTTCATTTTAACAGTGTGATAGGCAACAACAGGGTTTTTGAAGCGTACCCCCCTATCCAATGCCCTCTATCCCCCCTCCTTACACATCCATTTCTGCCTGGGACCCACTTCAATCCTGTAGCCCCAGTGTCCATCACACTCCTTTCATTCATCCCCTCTTCTAAGGCCCCGGCTAAGAACACTTGAGCATCATATGTCCAGGCTACAAAGGCTCTCTCAACTACAAAGTAGAGAAGAGAGTGTAAAAGGTCCAGAGATAAACCACAACACCTTTCATCACATTTATTCCAACCACATATACGCGCTGGGGGAACAAATACAGTGATGCACACATACAAAAACACAAAACTTTCTTTTCTCTCTCCCAGGCAGAGTAATCATCTAAAACTCTTTAAATCATTAAAGCCATGGACTCCCTCAGTTACTTCCCTAAGATTAGTCCAATCACTGTACTTTCTAATATTCCACCAGAGGACTAAAACTATTTCATAGTTAAATCACAAAAGCAATTGCAATGTCAGATTACCTCAATTTTACAATGACATTGCTGTGAGTTGTTAAAAAGGAGGCTTTTGATGAATTTCCTAAAGAGCTAATGGTTTGTTTTCCCCAGTGAGACACGCTGCCTTTTCTCTCCGTAGCGATGTTTGATTTGACGTGGCTTTGCTCCAATGGTGAGCCATCACAAGTCACACTGAGAATTTCAGAGATTATCACAATACTGCATGTCCAACTACACGTAATGCGTTTGAAACCGAGAAGCACAGAGGAGTGTGGCATTGAAATGCCTCAGAGTAGAAACTGATAGAAGTCTTCTCTTAAAAGGAAAAGCCACCCTAGGATAGATTTTACACTGCGCCGAACTCATGATCTTAGATAGTAACATCAGCATCTACAAACACAGACAGCTGTCTCCATAAGCGGGAGTTGAGAGCTGAGAGACTTTAATAGATGATGCCATCAGGTGACACTTTTTGGATTCGGTCCACTGACTCTGAATTAATAGCTGAATCCATGAACTCTCACGGAATATATATATATGCATTGTAATGCGAGTTTCTTAGCTCTGAATCAGAAAAACGTATCTATGTCAAAGTGTCAGATAGCTTTTCCCATTATTCTCTGTCTGTGGGGCACCTCCAGGATTTGTCTCTATATCCTTGCTTAATTCTGCCTCCTTGCTGTTCAGTTTAAAAGTACCCTGTAGAGTTTTCATTATAATCAAACAGTTTTGTTTATCACCAAAATGCATTGTATACACCCTTAAGGCGTTAAAAACATGTTGAATGCCTTTCCTCCCTCATAGAACTTTTGCAAAGCCTTTGATTGGAATACTTTGAAATTATGACCCCTTTCCATTGTTTAGAAATGTGAAACTAAAGAATAAAGAATTTGCCTCTAAGCTCACTAGTGATTTGAAAAGAAAAAAAAAAAGAAAATGATGCAGATCTCTCTTTTGTGTGTTCCCCAAAAAAAGTACTGCTACAAATGTAAATGTACATTTTTGTAAAAAGTCATAGGTTGCTGATTAAAGGCCTGGACACACCAGGATTTCAAACAGCAACATTATGCAGTGAAATCAATTAATTCCAATCAGAAGAGGCAAAATTGATCCGTGTAGAGTTCAACTTTGGGGAATTTTGACCCGCAAATTCACGCTGTTGACCAATAGCAAGCTTTCTTGACAGTTCTGACCTTGAGAGGGGGGGCTGGAGAGTCCAAAATGGAGGAAGCCATCGTAGCTTATTAGCTGTGTTGCACCATTCACTTTTATTTAACAACATACAAATAGAAAGAACATAAAGAGACAGAATAAAAATGAGGGAAATAAATATTCACTTCATCAGGCAGTCCAGTGAGTCTTCCAGAACACCAGCCAGAGGGATGTACAATGCACAGGAATGGAAACTGCACAGCAGCTATTCTGTAAAATTGCACTCTAATGATGATCTAAGTGCTCAGCTTTTTTTGGGCCCAACCTGAAAAATAGCATGTCGCTCTGTCAGATGCTGAAAAATTGATGCACTTGAGGTGCTTTGTATTGTCTTTGCTCTGTCTCGTGTCGTGAGGGCAATGCACCTCGCGCCCGACACCCTCCACTGCCAATAGCTTTCTGTCCCCTCTATTACACATCATCCTCCTCTCCCTCACTCTCCAAAATGGCCGTGCATAATTTCCAGCCCCTTCTCTCTGAAAAGTTTGACTAAATGGCAAGTTATTTAGTCACAAGCTATTGACAGTGGTGCACATTAAAGTTGTTTTGCAACTGAGGAGTGAATTAGAATTATTCTCTCGCTGCATTATTTTCCTCACAAAGTGCAAAGATATTAAAAGAGAACGCGAGAGAGAGGGGGAAGCAGAGAAGGAGAAAGAGACACAAACACAAAAGGTCCCTGGAAGTCAGCAAATGCAGAAATGTACAGTAAATCTCACTTGACATGATTCATGGCTTGGTATTTCTATATAAAGTACATCTGAACATTTGCAAAGAAACAAAGGACTCTAGAAATTCATAAGAAACAGAGAAGAAATAGTCTTTGTGTGGATTTAGGTTACTTTTTTAAACAGTTTTCAGAAATACAACAGCGTGGTCCCAAGGGAAATTCAGTTTACCAGGGCAGAGAAGGGAAAAGAGAACATCATATCTAACAGTGGACCACATGCAAACTATTTCCGTGCCCATCTTGTGAGAGGTTTGCCAAATATTTTATGTTGTGGTGGGCAAAGAGAACACAGATTCACATATTTTGCCCCTGAAAGTTTGCACTGTGACTTTAACTACTTACACTGTTTTCTTATTTCACTGTTTCAGTTTCAGGACAAAAAAAACAGTAACCACCTGGATCTCTGTTCAACATGCATTACACATTTCACCTGGAAAGTAACTCAGTGCATTTACTCAACTACTGTACTGAAAGTGAGACTATGTACCATTTTAGAGAAGTGCAAATGCATTAGCAAACTTAAGGTAAATGTTGTTTATGACTCTTCTTCACTTGTGCTACTGTTATAATAGTTTAACATTTTAGCTAATAAATGTAGTTTAACTAAACAGTTTTACATTTAGCATTGTCTCATAATTGTTACTTGTAAACACAATGGCCACTGTTCAGCAAAACATATTGTTGCTTTTTGAGATAATTGATAGGTAAAAGTATGCAATATTTCACAAAAAAGAAAAAAATAACATTAGAGAAAAGTCCAAAAAAAAGAATACAGTTTAGTTTTTTTCCCCTTCCTTTCTACCCCAATAATCATCTCACGACCCCTCAGATTTATCTCATGGCCCTTTGGTGGGGGACCAGACCCTAGGTTGGGAACCATTCAAATAAACTACCCAACTGTATTGTATATAAAGTAGTTAAAACTAGCGCCACCTCGACCAGCTACAATGGAAAATGATGCTTACAAACTGATGCAGCACTATTGCAAAGCTAATCATGTAATATATAATATGGGGGATTTTACCGATAATGAGTGCTTTTACTTTTGAAACTTGTAAGTACATTTTACTGATAATACTTCTGTAACTTTGTGTAAGCAGGATTTTGAATGCATGACTTTTACATGTAATGGAGGATTTTTACATTATTGTACTAGCACTTTTACTTCTTCCATCACTAAATGTATGTAAACTCACACACAAAACACACGTTAACCCAAAAGGGTTTTGGTGGAGGATGTCTACTGTTTGTTTGAGCTGGGGAAAAAAATGGCCAACAGAGGCACGAGGAAAAGTTTTTGGGGAAGTTATACATGATTCATGGCGCTGCTTGGAGAGCAGCTTGCTGTTGTGTGAAATTTGACATTAAGCATCTTTTATGTTATTCCTGTTTTTAGTCTGGAAACCCAAGGGCAAAGAATATGCAATGTGTAATTCTGTTCTATGGAGAGATGGTGGGGTGAATGAGAAAGTGTTCACAACAGTGTTTGAGCTTATTTGAATGGGCGACAACTCGATTGCGGAATACAAATCAGCCCTTGGTTGTGACACGCAGAGCTGAGGCTAAAAGGTAGAGAGCTTATTTTCTCAGTTTATACTATCTACTGTCCTATT
Source organism: Macquaria australasica (assembly GCA_005408345.1). NCBI lineage: Eukaryota > Metazoa > Chordata > Actinopteri > Centrarchiformes > Percichthyidae > Macquaria > Macquaria australasica. Next base: position 1,159,515 of record SEMN01000012.1, on the reverse strand, counting down.
AGAATCAGCTCCTTTAGTACAGACATATATTTACAGATAAACATTATCACCTGTGACCAGAGGAATTTCAGTTTAAAGTGACTGCATCGTTTTGACCTTTGTTACTGTGTCTGTGAGTGACCTATGGCCCACAAATTGCAATCTTACTGCTCTGACATTTATTGTACATGTTTGTTTGTGTTTATGTGAGACTTTATAACCTTGGAGATATGTCTTGCACAAACATTATTCTTGCTTTAGAACGCTTAATCTGAGACTAATAACTTGCTGGGATGGATATTTTTTGCAGGGTATATTTTCATGACTAATAGACATAAGGCTTCTTTTGGAATTTCATCACTGTCTGTCAGCATCACCGCATTCGTATTTTGTTTTTCTGATGTTGCTGATTTTAGACAAATCCCACTGCTGAACCAGACCTCTTAATCTCTCCTTCACTTACAGAATGTGTCTAGAAAGCAGTGAGCCAGTGATTAACCGGCTGTTGCTTTAGTAAATCAGACATTAAATTCACAGAGATTGCAAAGACAAATTCATATACACAAACCTATAGCTATATGGGATTGTCACAACAACAAAAAAATGAAAAAGATTTGATTTGTGAATTAGTGATGCAATGCTCCCCAGAAAATGTGTTTCACTTTACTTTAAATATGAAAAACTCCCTGCATCTAAAATGTTTTTTTTCCCCCAAAAAAATAAAATAGCGTATTTTGTTGATTGTTACTTTTTAAGTATTTTTGCTCGTCCCTACCCACAAAACTAATAGATAGGTAGATGCTGAAATAAAATCTGATTTAAGAAAACAATTACTTTCAGCACCTTTTCTACCTTCTCGTGTACAGATTTTCATGCAGTGACATTTATTGCTGAGTTTTCACTCTATCAGCTACACTAAGTTGCACGTCATCAACATCTCATTTCGAAAAGCTCAGTGTGCCATTGTCACCGTCTCCGATCACAATGGGCTCAACATCTTATGAGAGTCTGCTTCGGTCCCCTCTCGTTAATGCAATTTAATGCGGTGTCTTTCGCATTAGATTCCCAACTGCTGTTACCATGGTGACATGCATTAAAAAAACATCTTGCAGCAGCTTGTTATTGCTTCATTACAACCACGTTTGAAGTTTCTTTTTTCCTCTCTTTTTTTTTTTTTTCTTCTTTTTTTTTTGCAGGGACCTTGGGTGGGAGATAAGCAGACTATGGCTCTATCAAAAGGATGTCCTCCCCTGCAAGCAATTACCCCTGCAGGATAAGCTCTTGTTATACTCTTTACGAGGAGTGCTGATTCCAAACCATCGGGGCAAGCGCACACTCAGGACTTCAGTGGCCATCATGATGAGTAAATCGCAGCTGTGTTTATGGATGTCTTTTAGGGGAGAAATTGGTCTTTTTAAAATGACTGATTTGAGTGCTTCTGTGCTTTACAGTAGATAGCGGCAATCAGTGCGTCCATATTATTTCAGGAAATATACAGTGATGTTGAAGGACTATGTCGGGAGTTTTGCATACAAACCATGTATCATTAATATTATTACAAGGGATGCAACAACTGTTTTCATCATCCATTAATTTGATAGGTGTTTTTTCCTCAATGAATCATTTGTTTTATGACCCTGTGAGAAGCTGGAACCAGCAAATTTGGGCTTTTTTGCTTGAAAAATTGTATGAAATGATTAATTAGGTATAAGAAATTGTTGCCAGTTAATTTTCTGTGGATGGCCTAATCAATTGACTAATCATCTCAGCTCTTATTATTACTAACCATTTTCTAAGGCATAAATTATGGTTTTAGACTGATTTCCCTCCTTTCAGACACCTATTGCTTTCCATGTATGCTGTAAAAATCTGAAAATCAACTTGGAGAAATTAACAGTGGTGGATGAAGTATTTTAGATACTTTAACAAGTAGCAATAGCCTGATGTAAAAAAAAAAATACTCCATTACAAGTAAAAGCCTTGCACTGAAAATGTTACTTAAATTTTACTGAAAAGTACATAAGCAGAAAAATGCACAAGTATCAAAAGTAGAATTGGAATAGTATTATTGATGCATGAATGTGTTGGTAGCATTTTAATGGTGTCAAGTTTTAACACCTTATACTGTATTTTGCTGGGTAGTTTAATCTATACTCAGCGGCCACTTATTGAGATACACCTGTATAATGTATTGCAATTCAATACTAAAGCTCTGCCATAAATGCTATCTTTACAAAGATTATAATGTTGAGTTTTTGTTGACACTTTGTCAGAAAAGTGTAAATTCAGTTATATGTTTATTATTAAACAGTGCCGTGTTCCAAAATCTGAAAGGTGGTGCATTTAGGGAAACTGTAATATTCGAGAATTAATGGTTGGTTGTCGAAAAGCATTGTACCAACGGCTGTAACATAAGTTTGACCAAAAACTACAGGCAACAAGTTGTCCACTGTGATGGACTGCTGATCTCCAGGCAAGATGCAAGTCTCTCCTAGTGTCATAAAATGTATGGACAAGCAAAGGCTGCTAAGAAGGTTTCAATCAATAGTTCAGGAAATAGGCAGTGGTATTGGCAGTTACAGTTGATGGGCTAAAATGTGCACAACCAACAGTCTATCACCTTATTTCTATACTTAAAGTTCTTTAAAAGTATATAGTGCCACTACAATCTTATTTACAAAGAGAGTAAGATGTGTTATCCCATGATGACTGCTGTGTTGACCAGACCTCTCACTCTGAATAGATACACAACAATATACTGGGCTGCAAAGTGAACTGTCAATGCCTTCTGTCTGTATCAGAGAATAGCTATAATTTTAGATGTTTATTTATTTGTATTCAGCCAAGATGAACAATTTATGACTCAGGAGACTGTGGAACATTTCCCAACTGTTTGACTAAGGGAAAAATAAAGCCCAAAAGTAACTCCACTTAATGTGTCAGAGGTTATTGGAGAGATGATATAAATATGAAATATTTTTCACGAGTTGAAAAAAGTAAACAGTAAAAAGCTACAGTGGGTGTTTGAATATGAGGCTGTTTTTGACCATTTAAATTAATCTGCTAAAAACTTAAGTACACACACACACACAAACTAACAACACACAGTTGATGAGAAAGGGAGAGGGAAGAATGGAAGACAGTCAGTGATTAAGAAATAGCACTTGGTACTTCATATGACTTGACTTTGTACAGATGTCTCTCATTTTCCTTTGCCACTCTGCCCCTGAAACACTGCCAGCCCTGTGCGGCATCATTACCACAGTGCATGCGGTTAGTTTTGCAGATATTTGATCATAAAATATTTGAAATTGTCTGGAAACCTTGAATGTCTGAAAACAAATTTGTGCCTTTCCATCGAGTAGATAGTAGTTGATATATCTTACATGGTAAATGAAACCTTTGACCTGCTGGTGGCGGTACTGGAAAAGTCAGGAGACCACCAAACATTATTAGGATTCATCCTCTGGGGACCATGAATGTCGGTACCAAATCTCATGACAATCCAGCTAACAGTTGTTGAGATATTTCAGTCTAACCATCAGACTAATACCCAGACCGAAGTTGCTAATACCTAAAGCCATACCAAAAAGCTGTTGTGTGAATTGGTTTAGAGTTTACCGCCTTAAAAGTAGCATACCATAAATAATTAACACAACGTATGACTTTAGATGTTAAATATCACAGCCTGTTCCGACCACTACTTACATCATTTAAAGCTACAGCATGATCTGCTAAGTAAGCAAACCACCTTAGAAAATCCTAAAGAAACAAACAAACTATGACCTGGGAAATTTATAAATGAAATGTCAACCTGACTGAATGTCTCTAGTGCGGTAAACTTTTTTCTCCTTTTCTGTTGTATTAGGAAATACTGTACATAAGGTGAGAGAGACTTTTACATGCTGGGAACTGACAAGCCACTGTATTTTTACTTCCACCTTCTGAATTATATACCTCATTGTTTTAAAACCATTTAACTCAAAGACGCTCTGCTTTACAGGTAACCGTGAAAGTCTTCTCCTTGGACCTGAGGCTATAGCAGCAGCAGCAGCAGCAGCAGCAGCCAGTGCACCTGTGAAACAGTCTGTCCCCTCCAAATTTTCTTCAAAGCAGCTATAATCCATTTCTTTATTAACAATGGATCACAAGACTACTTGCAAGTCAAAGTTGTCGCTCATAGTGAAGAAGACACAGAATTATCACCCGACTCTGCTGTTCTTCTCAGCTCTATGGAGCTTTATGGTTTATTTCAGCTCATTGTTTTGGTTTCACTGTAGTAGTACCACAACGTGTTGGATCCCGCAGTGGATACACGACAGATCCCCTAGTCACTCACATGGTTTTGTTGTCTTGTTGGCCATCTCACAACCATATGTGCATTAATCATTTCATACAGTGGCATTATGACAAGAGAGATTGCCTAAAACAGATTGGAGTGTCGCGGTCTTGTGTTCATCTCGACGTATGACAGATGAGACAGAGACACATGACATGAGAGCCATGTAGAGTAAAGGACTCTTTGAGACATGCAAATAAATCATTGCTGTCGAGGTGCGCTTTCTGTGTTTCAGAGTAGACAATTATTGCATTTCACAGTGACACATGTTTCAAGGACACACTGTATACTTCACTGTACTGTAACCGTCTGTCAACTCATCTCTCTGCTGCAGTACCTTCTGTATGCTTGTGCAAAGCTTTCATTGCCACGTTCAAACACAGCTAGCCATACATTTGACAGCTACTCTCAATATATTTGTGTTTTCTCAAACCTCCAACCTGCCATGGCAGATTATTACTAAATTCTCAAAAAGGTGTCATAGGAATCCTTTACCGTCTAGTCCAGTAAAAAGAGAAGATCTTCAGGTGTGTTTTAGGTTCCTTTTTCTTCCCTCAAGCCCCCGAGGTAAAAGCTACCTTTAGCCTAACCCATGCAGTCCAGGACACAACAAGACCGTCTACAGATGGTGGGACATCTGTACACTTCGACATGGAAAAAGCTGGACCACTGACAGGAGGTTGGCTTGTTTGATTTGAGTTGGCAATGGGAAATCCTACCTCTATCTTGCTCCCGTTCCATCTCGCTGAAATGTTTACCGAGTATACACCCATTCATCTGTGGTGATAACAGGGACCATGGTTTCTTTGTTAGGTTCGCTTGGCGGTTTGCCGGGAGATGCACAATCAAAGCGAGAATCAGGTGGTGGTGAATGGCAGCAATGAAAAGCTCATTGTCAGCTTTGTACGCCAGCTGTGGCATGGGCAAAATATTTAAAGGCTGAGGAGGTGGATACAGAGATGTAGGACACAGAGGAGGGCATCTGCTCTCATCCTGCCCTCCATGGGTACCGCTAACCTTTCCCCAAGCCAGAATGCCCAAATCTGTAGCAACACATTGCCAAAGTGGAAATTTGCTTGGCCCATACTCTCCCATCCTCTTCCTAACTGTGAATGTGATGAGGGTGGACAGTATAGGGGAATATACTGGTCTGACTGAATGACTGGCTGCTTCCCTGTGAATGTTTTCTCAATGCAAGCTCCTGACAGTAGGCAGAAAAGGAGGTCAAGTCTCTGAAGTGATCCCACACCTCCGCATCTTCATCTCTCTCCGTCCCTCCACCCATTTCTACACCAACATCCCTGTTTATTCCCTGCCATCACCATAATACCAGTCATTTGTGTGATGCAGAGCTCGAAACCTGCAATTTTCAGGAACCACGCATGTTGTGAATTATGACTTGAACACGATTCCTCCCAATAGCTATATAATGTCAGACCCGGCTTCATCAGTCTAAGGGCAGTTCAGATAAAAGATTTGTGACGAGATGAGTTGGAACTTGCAACTACTTGCAATGCGCCGGTCTGAAACCTGCCAGTTTACACCAAGACGAGACTGTGTATCGTTTCCATAGCAACGACTATCTACTTCCGTTCCAACTGCCGGCTTTTCAGGCTTTTTTCACTTCGTCTCGTCCCAAATCTTTGGTCTGAACTGGCCTTAAGCTGCACTTCATTAGCCTCATCAGCTGTACTTTATGCTCAATGGAAAGACTAGTGCAAAAATAGCATTTTAACACACGTTAATAACCACTGGGTGTTAATAAATGTCAGATGTGGATTAGCATGCTACCATTTAGTAGAATTTAACATGGTAGCGTGTTATGTCATTATGCTAAAATTGAGCATATAATGTTTAGCATGTGTACAGTTAGCATGATAAAAAGCTAGATTTAGCATGTTATTGTAACACGCTAATATTCCAGATGTTAGCATATCAGCATGCTTATGTTAGCATGTTCATATTTTACCATGATTCTCAACCCACAAAATACACACTAGCACATAATGTTAGTCAAAATCGCCAAACCAATCGTTTTCTATGTAAGACCACACCTCCAGCGGCATCTTGACCAAACCCTCAGGGAAAGCGCTGGGCTGTGAGACAGTTTTGGCATAGTGGCCAGACAAGCAGCGATTTTAAATCACATTCACTCCCCAGATCGGCACATCCCAGCTAATGTACCTTGACCAATTCTTCTGTCTCTATGGTGCATCCAGTGTGTACTACGGGCATCAAATGAAGCAAAATGGCCAGTCTGTGTTGCACTTAAGTCATTATTTTGAGAGGTATTCTGTAATTTACTGAAGTGGCACATTTGATCTTAATATCTCTATAGCTGTAAAAAGTCAAGGGATAACTAAAGACACTTACAATTGATCCCCAGGGGACCTGAATGTGCCAAATTTCACAGCCAAAAAACATCCAATAGTTGTCAAGATATATTTCAGTCTGGTCCACAGCTGGACAACAGGCCAACAGACAATGCCATCCCTAGATCATGAATTGTGAATCTTGCCTCACACACAAACATAACCATGCACACGTGCTTGGAGCTGAACACACATTACCAGATCCCAAGTACTGGCATGATTGTTTGTAATTTATGTATAATGCAGCTCTTCTGAGATGCCTCGCACCCATGATGCTTATCTTGTTTTGTATGAATTTATTTCATTCTTTTTCCCTTCATTTTCATGTTTGTCCCTCTCCTCCCTGGAGCGATTAATCAAGGCTTGTGCTGTGTTCTTATTTCTGACTCCTCTGCATCGCTGCTTTTATTTATTCACCTTCTGGTGGGGTTCACATACATCTGTATGTTGAGAGGGAATTTTAATTTCCTGTAATTTTCCAGCGCTGACGTGCATAGGAGTGAAGTGTGGCAAGCAGCACGAGGACACAGATGTGGATTCTATAGAGTGACAAATGAAGAATGGGTGTGAAATTGATGCCCGAGTTTGCTGCATTTTATGTTGCATATTTCCCATCAAGTGTCAAGTTCCATGATTATAGAGGACACATTGTACCCACTGAAGAATCAGAGTGCAAAAGTATTCCGTTTTTCATTTTGTGGCTGGAATTGGAGTCTAAGTCGGTGATATGTGCTACTATTGAGCAGAGCAATGACAGAGAGGTGGAAAGTAGTGAGACCTACTTGGGATTTGAAGTGAGCTCTGATTTAAGGCTTTGGACTTTTGGATTCTGTAACCTTACTGTGCATTACTTTTTAAACTACATATTGTCTCTCTGCCTCAAAATCATCCTCCTCCATTACCCAACCTTGGACTTTAATCTCCATAATGTCCCATCTTTTTGGTCTCTTTTCTGAAATACTTCCCTTTGAGAAGTTACCCCTTCCTCCAGATCAAGGTAACATGAAAATGTTTCCATCTCTCCCCTTATTTCAGACATTTTCTTTCAAGAGAATACCAGCAGTTAACTCAAATGTACTGCGGTAGCACAGTGTTACTGCTGTAACTAGGAGAGCACTCATGCAGTGACGTAGCTACCACAGTCAGAAAATCAAGCCACTTTCTTTCACACAATGCACCAATCTAGACCCGACCTCTCTTCTGTTATTACAGGGTTCAGTGCATTGGCGTCGTCAACATCGGGTTTCTAAGGCTTTAGTTGGGAATGTTTTTTCACTAGCTGCGAATCTTTCTGACAGAGAAAAAAAACAAACTATAATGATCACGAAATGTAAATAATTGAATTCCCGACCACCCCCAACCCTTGCTGCTGCCTGTGTGTGGATGTAGAGAGAGAGTGAGTGGGCGGGGCCGGGTAACGTCCTCTTGTATGCAAGCTCAGTCAGTCCATCTGCAGCCCTCTTTTGGCATGGACGCACAGCATGCAGTGCTGCTTCTACTCGGCTGTCAGGCTCACACAGCAGCAGTAGCAGCACTACACCAAAAAGGTAAGGTATAAACAAAAGTCCCACTAGCAACTGTACTGCCCCGAGATTTGAGAACCACTGCTTTATTGACATTTAGAATGCTGATTTCCCAAAGAGATCCAAAAGATATGCATGCTGTATCTTGGAAATATCCCTGAAATTCTTATGTACAGCACAATTTATGAGATTGATTGTTTTGTGAATATGACAAACGTGTTATGGGAACAATGTTTAAGGTAATACATGATTTTGTCATGTAGGCATAGATAGTTAAAGGATATAGGATTGCCTACTTGGGGAGTTGGTAACACAATATGGAGGAAAGCGAGATGGTCAAAACATCTGATATTCCATAAATGGTTGTACAAAGAGTTTCGAATGGGAATCGAATGTGTTGGTTTTTGCATTACAAGTAGAAAAATGCCATTTTAAAGCACTAACATCGCAGCCACAATAATTTAAACCTCTGATTTCTAACATTAGAACTTCTTTTTTTTTGTATGTTCGCCTGTATGTATGTATGTGTGTGTAGATGTGCATGTAAAGTATAAAGCAGCCGTTATCCCAGTCTCGTGGAGCACACCATGCATGAATACATCCACTCCCTCACCTTTCCCTTCACACCCTCATCCATTATTCACAGACAGTGGACAACACATATCAACTACACAGACTTTGGAAAAAGCGCACTGCTTTACTATGCAGATACCACCTCCTTGACTGGGAGAAACAGTCGAATTAAAATATGTCAATATCCAAAAGCTCACAATCTTTCATGCCCTATAACATTTGGAAACTTTTTTTTTCCTGCCAGCCCTGAGGAAGAGAGGAATAGAGATGGTCCAGTTGCCTTGTGGGAATATTTTTGCTTTTATCACTGTTGACGATGTGTGCAGCTTTTTCCTCTCATTTCCCCACTGGGCAATGTCACCTGTATCATTTGCATTTTATGGAATTGTTTCTGAGGAGAAGATTCTGTATTAATGTGCATGTACATGCCATGTTTTGTTTTCGTTTTTTTGACGTGCCCTGAATATTTAGCACCATCCAGGGGTAGAGTCAATAAATTCATTCAGATTACATGAGTGGATATGGAATGCTTTATGCCGTGGAAATGATTGCCTTGGGGTGAATGTGTAGAATCAGATATTACAAATCCACAAGTAGTTGTCCTTGAGGCAAGTTTTTAAGACTTTTCCAGTGTCATTTTCATGTAGACAGAAGTGAAAAAGACAGAAAAGTGAAAATGACACGTTAACGCAACAGAAAATGACGCGTTAACATGTCAATTAGACAGAAAAGTGGAAAAGACACGTTAAAGCGTCATTTTCACTTCCGTCTACATGAAAGTAGAAACGTTATGTCACGTCAACGCATCATGTAGACAGAAAAGTAAAAAAGACACCTTAATGCGTCATTTTCTGTCACGTTAACGTGTCTTTTTCACTTTTCTGTCTACAGAAAAGGGTCATGTAGATAGAAAAATGAAAAAGACACATTAAGGCGTCATTATCTGTCACATTAATGCATTATGTAGATAGAAAAATGAAAACGACGCGTTAACGTGTCTTTTTTACTTACATATAGACAGAAAAGTGAAAATGACATGTCAACACGACAGAAAATGATGTGTTAACATGTCATGTAGACAGAAAAGTGAAAGTGAAAAAAAACACGTTAACTTGTCATTTTTACTTTTCTGTCGCCACAGGTTTTGTTCAAAGACATCAGTCCCTAAAAAGCTAAAAGTTCTTGCATTTTACAGGTTAACCCCAAAAATCTCCCCCTCCAACCTACAGCAATTATGACTAAAAATGACATGACCAGCCTCAATTTCATATCCCAGGCTCCAGAGTAACCTTTTCACTCAACACTACCCCCCCCCTCTCTCCATGTTCCTTGCATCATCAGAAAGTGAGCCCACGCCAAACTGTGGCCAGGTCACTGTGCCAGAGCGAATGGATCCCCTGGCAGAATTCACTCCGCACGGCCCTGCTGGCCATGACATGCTAGAAATCGTCATACTTCACTAATCAGCAGAGCGGTGGGTGAGATGCCAGAGATGGAGCCAGGGGGCCACATGATGCCCTCTGGTGAAGTTGAATCATTTCTTAAATGGAATGATTCTCAATGCTACAGCTAGAGATACTCTAAAAATAACAACATGCTTCTCTGTGCCTGTAAAGGTAGAGTAAGCTCCTCTAGGTGAACCCCTGTCGCTGCAATGTAGACCTTTTTATTTAGAGATTCCTAGTGGGACCTGTTGCTTCAAGTGCACACATATGGAGATGTCACATTTTTCTTGGTCTCCTGGTACAGATAACCACAGGTTTACGGCTGAATAATTCCCAGTATTAATGCTTTCATAACTCCAATGTAGGTGTTTTTCATTTTTCTTCCCTTTAACTGAACATAATATCATTCACTATGTTCTGAAAAGAAAAATCAGAAAAGAATGACATCAAAGGGACTGACCAGCGCTGGTACCGAGACACCAAGGTCATGTCCTAATTTATATGTCCCTTTCCTTTTTTTCCCCACACAAAGGTGCCATTCATGTAATGAATGTCTGTAACACCTTCTTAAAAACCCACTGTGCAGGCGTTTGTACAGCATTTACACACAATAATGTTCCACAATTACTGTAAATTACCAGAATAACCTTACTTCAGTTCAGCTCTTCCTTATTTCCATCATTTCTTTCTTCCTGCAAGGAAACTAATTCAACTTCACTTTATTTGAACGTCTGTTACTCATAAAATAAGAATCTTTATTAAAAATGTCTGTAAAATGAATGCAGTTAAAGTTAATAAAATGTTTATCAAAAAAGAAAACAAAGCAAATAATAAACACTTTAAGTTAAGGTTAGGTTATCCTTTATTGATCCCCGTAGGGAAATTCATTCTCTGCATTTAACCCATCCCATGTGTTAGGAGGATTCCCAAACTCAAGGACACCATTCACATAAGTAGGAGAAAGAAACAGATACACACACCTAACAATATATTTGTCACACCTACCCGTGGAAACTGGGTAAAGTTAACCCAGTATTGTGTCTGTGCTATATTGACCCAAGTTTTTTGTATGTTTAATTAACAGTTTTGGTTAATAAACAGACAAATAGTGAAATAGTTGTTTTCATTCACTAGGTGTTGTAGCGTGAGATGTGTCATCTCTCACTGATGGATGTGTGTGTGTGTGTGTGTGTGTGTGAATTCAGTCTGAACGATCTCCAGCTTTCTCAGCTATTGGATGTATAAAGAGTTAAATCAAGGGATAAGTTTAAGAACATTGTGTAGAAACGATGTGGCATCTGCAAGCTTTTTTAGACTGTCAAGTGAGTTTTTCCACCAGGCTCTGTTTGTGAAAGCAAGAGACAGGCATTATTAGCTCCAAACTATAATCCCAGCCACAGACACGAGCAAAAATACATCTTAAAAACATCTATAAGCTCATTATCTTTTGAGTGTCAATGGGAATTGAAAATCGCCTGGATGAGCTGCAGGTTCACAGTGTAATGTTTGACGCTGATGCGCCACAGAGATCTATTTTCTGTGCAGCAGTCTCCATTTCAGCCGACACATTCTCTCTTTTTTTAAAGATTTATCTTTCTCCTTCCTTTCTTTCCATCTCATATCTAACACCCTAATCGGCCCCTACGCCATGCACACTTCTTAAAAAAAAATACATTAAAAAAATCAGCTTTGAGCCACGCTGCCGAAGTGAAGGCTGCTGGATAACTTGCATTTCTTTATCAGGCGGAAATAATAATTGGGTGGGAAAACAACAATGTAAACAAACAAACAGCTTATGCGCCTCAAGACTGCAGGCGAAGTGTACGGCCGACTATTTTTGCCCAAAGTTTACTTCATGTTCAATTATTAAATAGCAAAGAGTGTTTGACACAAACTACTGCAAATAGCTCGGACACCTGAATCATATGACCGTTAGAGTAACACAAGCCATTAAAGTATTGTCCAGTGACCTACCTAGTCTGGGGTCACACTACAATAAAATTGTATTGCATGTCCATTCATCACTAAAGGACATTAGTGGATCCTCTCCAAACAAACATCAAGTGTGCTAGTAAATATCAGTTGGTTGAACATTTCTTTTCCTGCCTACTTTGTATATTCACTAGCTTATTTTCTACTTGCAGGTGAACTTGTTAAAAACACTGGAAAGGCTGAAGACGTTGGAATATCTGTTTGAAAGGAGGAACTGTGAGTCCCAAAGCAGAACAAGAATAGAAGAGAAATTTACAGCAATGTGAGGCCAAAAAAAAAAAAAAATTTCCAAATGCTCTGGCAGAGGCCTTTTTCAGGGAAGACATTTTGACATGTCACAGTAGGAAAAGCACTAGTGTAAATAATCAAATGAATGAAGGGTGAATTCCATTTAGCTGCTTCAGTTTCAGGGTCCTGGTATTGTGCGTGCTGGCTCACTGTCACACTGCCATGGCTTACTGGGACACCTTAATTAGAACGGAGCCATTGTTAATGTTATTACTACAATTTTTCCTATACGAGTCAAAATACCTGCTGTGAAAAAGGCCTATAAACAAGGTCTGATTGACGAAGGATGAATTTATACAGTGAAACTACCAAACTGAATAAAATTATGTATTTTGAGTTTTATTTTTTTTTAAATTTCATTTTCAGCTTGTGTACACTTATCAAGTTTGCTACAATCTTTCCTCAGCTTTAAAAAAAAAAACAAAAAAAAAAAAACAGACAAACCCCCTCTGTGGACTTCCTGGCATAATCCCCAATCTCCATGTACACTTGTCATTTCCAATGTTTTGCATCTGCATAAGATTCAGAGGAGAGTTAATACATGTTTGTTCACACGAACGACATACAGTATATGCGTTTCCGTTGGCCAGATCACAAATCTGACTGCAATCCATCTCGGTTTTTTTTCCAGGGTCTGCCCTCCTCCAGTCCAGAGAATACTGGTAATGTATCTCAAGCTGTTTGGTAATTTCCAAAAATGCCAGAAGAACAATTACTTGTGCACTTTAGCCGTTCAATTACAACAGTAACAGTTCACCTAGGTAGCTAACAACCATCCATAAACTAACACAAACATGTGAATGAGACATATTTATAACTATGAGCAAGAATTGATGATTCAATGGTTGAACTGATCAGGGATCAGATAAATCTACAACAGCTCAGTGGAGGTGCTTTTTCTGTCGCTTTAATGAGACAGGGAGAACGACGGCCAGTTTTATTCTAACTTCGGATGCCATTATCATAGGGAACAGACCCTTCAGAGGCAAAGGTGCTTCTTGGACACATGTACACCTAGTTTTTTTTTTTTTAAATATCCAATAGCTATCAGATCCACCCAAGACACAAAGTGTCTACAATAAGTGCATATGGTGTATATGGCATACAAACATGTTAAGTTAGAAGATGTTGTTTACTTGTTTATTGACGTTGACTTTACCCCTCTGTACGTCTCTCTGATGTGATGTGGAATGTGGGGAGTTTTCCAATATGGCTGGAATGACACCTTTATGTTGTGGCAGAGGTTTGAGGTTTCAAACGGGGGCTAAGTGCTTGTTGTCTGCAGCTTTTCATCTCAGCACGTCACCTCCCTACACTTCACTTCTAACTAATTTGCCAACAACCATTTGCATTGTTCCATTTGCATTAAGTAGCTTTAACACAACAATGGGCTTCATTACAGCTCTGATAGAACAGGAAAGAGAAGGGGATAAGAAAGAGTGAGTTTGCAATCTGCTACATTAAAGTAAGAACGGAAGCAACAGAGTGAAAGAAAAACCACAGAAACTTCAACATTACAATGGAGCTACAAAACCACTGAAATACTAAGCCTTTTAAAAATCATCAGCTCTATCCGGCTGACTTCTTGACTACATGTTACAACACCACTCAGTTGAGGTCAAAGGCCACCATAATTTTGTGGGTCAGCATTGTCGTGGTCCACTCCACTGGGCTTTGAAGGCACAGGGGAAATGCATATAATGCCATGGCATGGTTAAAGCATGCCAATTATTCTTAAATTTCTCCAGTTATTGAATCCGAACGGATATGTGCTCTTTCAAAATGGATTTGTCCAAAAACAAACAAAAAAAAAGTGTAGGGAGAGCTTTGTGTTGCACCAGTCATAAAGAGGCAATTGCAGTGAATAGTGGATGTTGCATGTTAATTACAACCTTTGCCTAATGTTTGTAAAATACAAGCCAGTGTTCCATTTGTCTGCCAGTTATTAGATAACACTGTGAGGTGCACATATAAACGAGACCCCAGCTCACGGTTTAGAATGCTTAATGAGTTGAACATCACATCAGACATCAGACACAAAAGAACTGTGCTCCTAGAATTACTAATTCATGAATTTCTTTGCTCAGGGTGTAATTTTATTATTTGTTGTGAACACCCTTTGTTTGGCTGTGACAAAACAAAAGTGTGGCACATACTTGCAGATTTCGAACAGTGTTATGGTGGTTTTAGTGTGACAGTTGTTAGAACGTGACAGTAGACATTTCCAACTAGAAAAAGCCACAGAATGCTAATCACCAGGCTTTTCACAATAGTGCCAGTGACAATGTAGCCATAGTAACACTGGCAGTGAGGCAGGCACTCAAAGTTGCTGTCAGTATGAATGATTAGGTCTAATTTCTAGTAAGTGTGTTGGAGATTAAACATATTTTTCACAAATTATGCATCTATACAAATGTGTCCAAACTGTGTTGTGGGTACACCTGTACAAAGTAATGCAAGCCAGTACAACAGCACTGCAATACACCTTTATGAGGCTTATAATGTTCAGTTTTGTGGACAGTCAGAAAGGTGTTGAGAAAACTTCATGGTAATTTGAGACCTTAGTGTTTTACTAGATTGCATTATACTGAGAGATGTTTCTAATATCCTGTTAAGTTTTGTAAATGCAGCTGTACAAAATATTAGAAATGCCTTTAAAGTCGAGTCTAGAGTGGATTTATTGGCCTGAGTACAAGTTACCAACTCAAGTGTCTGTGTCTAATATGTCATAAAGTAATAAGTAATCATATTTTACTAATGCATCATTGAATCCAACAGATATTCAGGAGAATGAAGCTTAGCATCATGTTTGTTAGAAAGAGGTTATTTATTTTCTTCCTTGGATAAATTATATTATGCATCTGCTTAGGTGTTGGAGTTAAAATGTTTTTGTTTTTTTTATCTTTTAGGTCAAGTTTTTGGAAGAGGCTTCATTTTGAGCAATGTGAACTCTTGCATGGCTGCTTTCTTCCAACCATCTTCTGTCTGCAGCTTGTCATGCTCAATTTGTGCAACTCCCATGTAGTTAAGTACTGAGCATGTCACTGCCACTGTCTGTAACATCTTTCCCGAGGGCACATGGGCACACGGACACACACACACACACACACACACACACAGCATCATGAACAAAAAGTAAGAAGACAAAACTGAGCAGACACACACAAGACAATAAATCCACACTGGAATAAAATATCAAACGCCACAACAAACCATTTATATAGACACACACAAGCTTTTACACTGGTCTCTGTGCTGCATTTTACTCTCACTGGAAGATATTAACTGTTTTACGCTTGGGCACCGTGAATTATAATGCAAATATATGACAGTGCTGGTTGAACGTTTGCCCATAGGTTGACAAGAACAAACGCGATATGGAGATTCTGCCTCATTCTGCTTCACCTAGAAAGCCAAGGGCAAATGGAAATGGTTTAGTGGGGCGTATCGGCCCCAACATAACCCTGCCAGGGAACTTTGGTCTCCTCTTTAATTAATGAGTGCCAGTGTTTTGGAATGTAAATACGCAAGTAAGCAGACAGACTGTGCAGTGAAGTGAAAAAGCCTGGCTGCGGGAATATGCATACATTTGACTGTCTATTAAATTTGAATTTTCAGTCATCCTGTGCGTGATATCATTGACTCTTGATCAAGTGGCACAGTGTATCAGGCAGATGATAACTGTAGATTTTCCCAGCTTAAATGACAACTCCCGCTAAGGGTTGCCAACTTTGGTTACCTGGCTGGAGTGAGATTTTGATGTCATGGTTCATGGGCTTAATCATGCATACGTGCACACGCACTTTATCACGTGCACATATGGACTCAATTCACCATCAGGGTTTTAAAAAGTATGCACCTTACACATGTGGCGGGAGTGGGACCTTATATTGTAAGATTTAAGGATATAGCCCGACTACGCCACCCTGGGAAATACTCACAATTTCACAATATTAGACAAACACTAACCCTAAAACGGGCACACAGGTTCATTCACTAATGAAAGTCAAAGACTATCACTATCAAAACTACACCGTTTTATTGAATGTTCACAAGTAGCAAAAACCAGAAATAAACAAAAAGAAACTAAAGAACACAAGAACCTATCCTACTCCAGACACATAGCCAATACATGAACACACACACAAACAAATGTACACATGAACACACACACACGCCAGGATCGTGAGAGTTGGCAACCCTGCTAACATTAGCTACGTGAGTTGGCAGAAGAGACTGTCTCTGGCTGACTTTTTAATGTTTCTGACTGACTTGTTTTAAAAGGAGAATCTTAAAAAGGGGGGTCTTACATATGCATTTAAATATGCACCCGATCGTTACATGATATTGTGCTAAAAGACCGAGGCTAAAGCTAACGTTACATGTCCCAGCCAGCATTCTCACCAGCTAATGATACACGTAGAAGACATGGGAATAAAGAAACGGTGTTGTTCTTGTATGGCAGTGTAGAGCTAGTTAGTTGTAGTATTATAAGTATGTTAAGCTGTGTTTTTGGTTTGGGAGAAGGCTACAAAAAAGGACAATGCCCTTCACACTCTTTAAATGCCAAATATTGCTCTTACTGCAGTCCCTTGCCACTTTAACATGTGGAGAAATCAAAAGCTTGACAGGCCTCAATTATAGGACTGTCCTGTTCTACAAGCTGTACTGGAATCGTTAGTATTAAGTGGAATTAAGATCTACAAGTTAATATAATTTATAATAACCTGGCATGCAAAGAGGTCACCATCACTAAACACAGTGTACAAATATAGTAGTTAATAAAGATCACTAGTGTTATAAGATGAATCTCAAATGTCCTTGTGTTGTTGCATAAAATAAAAGCATTAGTAATACCCAGCACATTATTCTTTGGATTTATGAGTGATGGTGACTTCCCCTTGAGGTCTATAGATCTCTGTCTCCAGATACATGTTGACTGGGTGCATTAGCATTGTTTAAGAAATATAATATCCAACAAGATGCTGATGAAGACTTTCCCCTCTCCTGTTTGGTCAGCAGAAATCGAAATGTGGGCCCTGAATTTAATGTGTCAAAATGAGACTGAATTATGGATCATCCGTACCAAAGGCTTTTAATCCACTGCAGCCTGAGCCAAATGAAAAGTGATAGCTTTTCACTAAGGGCTTTTTACTGTATTTAATGACTTAAAAAACCATTGTTGGTGGCCCTTTGGAGGCAACTTAGTTTGTAATCGAGGCGTGAGATGGCCCAGGGGTAAAAATAGCTTTTAGAGTACAGTAGTGTTCATAGTGTCTTTTTCCATGGGAAAACAAATGGAGAAATATAGGCTCACAATGATGAACTTTAGTAGAAATTTGTAGGTTATATTTGTGTGCGTGTTCAAGCCACACAACTCTGCCTCTAGGACAGTACTGTGAAAAATACGGCTCTTTATTATCCCATGTAAATAAGCAGTATGCTTTCTGCAGGGGCAATAATATTTGCTGAATATCTACAAAAACAACAATAGTCCCCTGTGCCGTATCCCTGTGAAACGTTTATTTATAAAATAATGATAATACAACTGTGAAGACAGGAAACCAGAAGCCAATTATTTATCCCTTTGCAGAAAATGACCCTGCGCGGTCAAACAGGTAAACTGATGAGGTCAATCGCTCTTGGAGTTTTCAAAAGGTGCTAAATGGGCTTAGAGAAGGGAAAAATTAAAAGTGGAGGGAAAGGTGTTTTTACAAGTCAGCAAGTCCCCAAGCTTCAGCCCAGGACTCTGGGGCCCAGCACACATCACCAAGAAGCTTTCTAATGAGGCCAATAGCACTATCCCAGGCAAGTCCCCCCACCCCCCCACCCTCCTACTCAAAAAAAACTCACAAGCCAGCACTCTACAACTTATTTCTTCGTGTTCTTTTTAGGGTATTCCTGCAGGAAATGGATCCCCCTTACCAATGTTCTCATTTGGCCTAACAAGGGCCACTTTAATGAGGTTGTATATGGTTGACCATTCTTTTTTTGCCCACAACAGTTGTCAGTTTAGACATGCAGTAGGTCCTAATGCTGCCCAAATTTCTTAAGTAAGCAGTGCAGCATTGTCATCGTCATTGCATCCCAAATTACAGTGACAGAGGGAGAGAGAGAGAGCTATTATAGGGATGTGCAATGACAGTGAGTGACATTTACTTATAACCAATCAGAGCATTTCAGCAAAAATGTCCCCCTAATGATTAATCTCAGTCAAAAAGACAACCTTTTTTTAAACATAAGGGGGAAACCCACCCCAACAAAAACTTTCCCCTTCTAATCAATATTGTCTCAAGTAATGAGGCGTCAGTTGGATCACTCCATCTGACAGCAGTGAGGAAAACATATTCCAGTGTGCTCGTTGGCATGTACATCCTCTGAATGTCAACTAGGTTCAGATTGCTGCAACTGGGTGATCAACTCATTAGATACAGTATAATGGACACATTCTTAGCAAAGATGGTGGTGGGCAAAACCCCAGCCCTCTCCAAGTGCTAGTCAAGGCTGTCTGCCCGTTGTTCCTTCCTATAGTACCTACTTATCCCTTGCCTTCTCTTGCGTAAATTATGTTCTAATTCAATTTTGTTCCCAGTGATTGGTTAATTAGAAGTCAGAAGTGGAGTTTGAAACTGCTGATTAACATTCTTTGCTTGCAAATAACTACACTAAATGAAAATAAATATACAGTATGTTTCACTGACAAATTAAAACTCAGAATTTCCAGGCAACAAACTCCAACAAAATATTGTGAATTCATTTCTTATTGAATTTGTCCACCTTTTTGCCCACTTAATTTTGGGCTTGATTTTTTAACTATGTTTAATTTGTAACTAATAAAAATAATATCATAGCTGGTCCTTCGGGAGCTTTACCACTTAATGTACAATGTTCTCTGATACAGCTTTTGCTGTATTGACAGCAGCCACATTCAGACCAGGACAAGTGTTGACTATTACTACATCTTGCATGATGTAGAGTAAGTGCGGGGTGTGGTTGAAGTGTCAACTTATCTTCATCATGGTTTGCACTGTATTCATTTTTATCAGAGTGAAGCCTGTGTGACACATCTAAGACATGTATAAAAAGACACATAATGAGCCTCCATCATGTCGCTGTCAAATTAGAAGAAAATGAACAACTTAATTTGATGAGGTACGTGAAAAACATTTATTTAATCTTAAGTCACACGACTGAACTCATGATAATAGGTTCTGAACACGATAACTAGATCATTTCATTACTCCTGATTTTAAACTGATGAACCCAACTATTACCCCATGTTAACATTAAAAGATTAATTGATTAAATATTATTGATTATGAGATTTTTGTCACTTTGTATTAACTCACAACTAAAGTTTCTAAATTGTCAGAACTAGCTTCGAATGCTTGAGCAAATTCAGTTTTTTCTTTAAATGCTGAAAATGTATATTTCAAAACAGGAATGTTACACATTGCAAACAGAACGCAAAGAAGTCATGTACTGGTGAAACAGAAATGTAAAGACAGTCTACATTTATTTTGTAGCTTATTTTGTTGACTTTTCAGAAACACTTGCGCTTACAGACCAGATTTCTTGTGTTACTAAATTAATGAACAGATTTTGAAAATGTATCAAAATATGTTTAAAAACTGGGAGAAATGGCACCACAGCACAGCACCCACGGATAGGGGCAAAATTCTGTTGGAAAAATGGAGAGGGAAAGAAAAGTACGGTCGCCCCAACCTTTACACATTCACCTGGAGACCTCATTGTTGTCCTTCAAACTCGCCTTTCAAGACAATTTTAAGAACAAAGCCAGTGCATGCTGATAAACTACACCAGTCAGTGTAGGAAAGGACAGTTTTATCTCATAAAGCTTCCAAGTTCTTATTGGTTTTAGACTCGGCTGAGATGCAGTAGCGGCAACAGTGCATCTAATAATAACAGGGCCTAAAAATACACAGGTAAATCTCTGCTCGGTAACCGCAGGGACCCGGCTTCACCGTCCACCGAGGGAGCTCGCTGACTAATGAAGTTGGGAAGCTTAGAGCAATTAGACACATCAAAGCTCGAATCTGAAAATTAATTAGGCTCTCCTCTCTTTTGGAAGGAGCATCCGCTCATGCAGTAGCTAATTAGCATACCGCCATCAAAACACGCAGGTGCCCATGTTGTTGCTGCTAAGACCACTTTGAGAAACGTGTGATTCTCATGCATTTTGGACAATCAAAAGAGGGCAAACAGACAAAACAGGGGCCTATTAGAATCTTATAAAAATCTCAGAACAGGTACAATGACATGAGGTTTTATTACTTACTCCTGTGGATTGACTGACTTGCTCATAAATGCACTGAACATTTTAATGGACCACGAAGGTCTTGGTCAGCCTTGGAGTATTAAGTACAGCCATTCAGAGTCTACGTGGGTTCTGTTTGCTTGCAGGTGACGCACAATGTGAAATTTCGCATGCCTCGAGCTCTGGTTTGTTCAGCTCTGCATCAAAAGCTCCCTTAAACTTGGGTGTGTCACATCAAAAGGGACTTAGGTTCTCTTGTTAATTTTTAATGTCAAAAAAAAAAAAAAAGAAGAACAGCTGACATTCACTGAACTCAGCGGCCGTTTTCAGAACTTCATTAGCCACCCCAGTCCCGGTTTTGCCGTGTGAAGTCACATCAAAGCCCGGGCAATCACATGCTCATTCACACTAATGAAGAGCTCCTTCAAACACAAGTGCTCATTATTAACGACACCTGATTTTAAATGCGATGTGTATTATGTAAATGACACCCCCCCACACCACACTTTTCAGCCCTATGCTAGACGGTTGTGTAAATTCTGGAAAAAGCATTATTTATTTATTTATTTTTAGATCTGCTGAGGGAGATTGGGGAATAATGGTTTATTGAATATTTTGTATGTTTCATTGTTCTGGCTCATTTTGCGATGACAAAATAGGTAAATAATGCATAACTTCGCATTGATCTGTTATATGACAGTAATCAGGGCTTCTTAACCTGTTTCCTCATGGTAATATATTAATCATTTCCCTCAGCCACTCTGCTGTGAAAATTAATGTAGCCCAGTATGTTTTCCCTTTAGGCTGCACTTTGATTAATGAGCCTGGTTCATTCTACGCTGCTCTGCTTCAAC
This sequence comes from Macquaria australasica, assembly GCA_005408345.1. NCBI lineage: Eukaryota > Metazoa > Chordata > Actinopteri > Centrarchiformes > Percichthyidae > Macquaria > Macquaria australasica. The sequence continues at coordinate 1,137,872 of SEMN01000012.1, read as the reverse complement.
AAGGAAAATGCATCCCAATAAAAGTTACAAAAGTTCACAAACTTCCCACGTCCATCAATTCCACACAAGTTGATTGCGGCAAGTCGCGCGGATGCCGCTGTCAAGCAGAGTTCTTTGTGAAATTACGGGAGACAGAGAGAGAGCGTTCAAACAGCTGAGATAATCTCTTTGAGGTGATAATGATTCAAACTCGGTAGGCAACAGGAACTGAGACACAACTCAGGTTTTACAAGTCAACACAGTGGAGGCCCCCAGGAAAACAAAGTTCAGACTGAGGGTGGGAGATAAATCCCAGCTGTAGACAAAGCCTATATTTCTGTGTCCCTGCAGTTTTGCTCTAATCTGTCTCTCTCAGCCCTGTAAACTATTAAAGGCCAGACAAAGGCAGTCCAGAGTTAAGCACCCTGTGGGGAGATCTTATTTACAGTGTAACTGCCACTTTGACTGCCTGCCACTTCTGTCTTGCTCCTGTGCTTCCTCGTTTATTCCCCCTCATCTACTATTTTTTGTCTCTCGTTCTCTTCTCATTCTTTTCCACTTCCATCTGCTGCTGAGAGCTTTTAATCTCAACCAGCTGAAATTCCATCTTTCAGCTCGGCTTGCCAGTTTGAAAGGCTTGGTGTTCAACTTCTTGTTTCTGACTTGGCGTTTAATGGAACTATTGTTCAGTTTGAGGCATATCCCATTAGGTGAGGCTGAGAGTGGAGAGAAACATAAGTAATAGGAGGCTGCTCGAGCCATTTCTTTCAGACTCACCAACATTAAGGAGGTATTTTCCTCCCCAGCTACACATCTCCACAGCACATAGCAACAAGTTGAGATTTTGCGCAACCTGATTGAAATTGTTAAATCTAGTGGTAAGCATTCGTTTCAGTTCTCTTGCCTTCATCAGTTACATCCGAATAAAGTTTTACTTCCCACTGTCTGGAGGTAGCTGCAAGTAATATTCCCAGAAAGTCCTATGCTTTTAGATACAGTACATACAGTTGTTCCAACCAAGGCCAGAAGCAAAAAAAAAGGAAAAATATCTATATTGTGACACTCAGCTTTTCTCCAAACTGTCAGCAAGAAAATATACCCGGGGAAGAATTCATCATTTGCATAGTGTGGTACCTTAAAACGCCCTGACACAAGTAATAAAAATGTATTAGCTTGCCAGGACATGGGGGGGGGGGCTATGTTGTGCTGAGTGTGTTGCCTTGCAGTGCTGAATAAGCTAAGGCTACAAAACTTCCTCCTGGGTTCGTGACATGATTCTACCAGGAATTGATCTTATAATTGTGAGACTGACACCTCGTGTGAGGTGTTATTGCCAACACATCTCCCACCCAGGCACCTCATTCTTCGCCAGCCTGAAATTGTTCCATTGCTGTAGTGCCTTAGGCTACAAAACTCTGTTGGTAAACATTCCTATTCAATTATTACTGAAAAAATAAGGATGTCATTGCAAGACGGTGTCACGCAGCACTGACAGGTAAGAATGTTTAAGCACTATTTTGGGGGAAAAGTTATTTATGTATTTAGCATCAACCTGAGCTGTTCCCACAGGCAAAGTAGCAGCACCAAAGAAAATAATAATCACCACTTAAGCCTAGTCTTCCAACACGCTCATTATCAGTGGATGTGTCAATTAGCATTCAGACCATCGATTTGCAGCTATGGCCCAGCTGTAATAGGTTCATTACTTTTAATTTTTATTCTTATTCTTATTCCAATAATAACTGCTAAAACAGCTTTCTCACAGCAGCTTCAGGTATTTATACAGACACATACAACTGAACTTGAGCATTCAGCACAATGCTTGTTTTGAGTTTATGTATTTGTGTCAAATGAATAGTGGTAAATTATGAAACGTTAACCAAGGTCATCTGCAATAACAGAAATTTCTTTACAGGGGAAATTATTTTGGAATATAGTTTTCCTCTGGTTTTATTTGAGTATTTATTTTCTATGTTTCTGTCATCATCATTGGTTGATAAGGATGTGAGTGCTGAAATTAAACATAGGGATAATTGAATGCATGTGTGACACTGTCAATTATTCAATAAAAAAATATAAGATTTAATGTTGACCAATGTAGAAAATTAACAGTATCAATTAATTGCTACTTAAAATTAAATCATTGAATCACTTATTGCAAATTAATCAATACTTAACCTTTTATTGGTGACACTGACTAAAAAAACATTACTGAACAATCTGTGCTAATGACGACTTAAGCCACTCTTGACACCAAACAGCCACACACTGCATTATACTACAATATATAGGGAAAACTGTAAGCTGTTTATTGATAGGCTTTGGTAAGGAGACATGTCAGCAGATCAAACAAAAGCTCAGATGAAGTACCTCAGAAAACAGCAGTGACAAACAGCATCTCTCCAGGCCTAGCCAAAGATTCAGCACATGGCAACCGGTTGAACACAACAAAATGACCTGGCTCGAAGACAAGGCTAACATATAGCCGGAACATAAATCATGGTTGGGCTGCTTTTTAAAAATGTACCCCCTCACTCTTTTCCTCCTGTCTGCGCCTGAGACATCCATGGTGGGCAAGGTCAGTCATTGTTCAAACATCAATCGCTCAAAGACCGGCAGCTAAGCGCTCTTCCTCACCCTTATTCTTTCTTTCTGGTCCTTAGAGTGCACAAAAAGGTCCGAAAGGTGCAAGATGATGAGGGCAAGTTGTCACGTTTTCTTTTAAATAGCATGGATGTGGTCAAGAAAGTGTTTCATTTTAAAACTGACAGTGTTGCAAGATGCCCGAGAAGTCTGCTTCATATTTTGATAAAAAACAAAAACTGTATTTGGAAGCTGACAGCTCCTCACACAATACACACTCAGTTTGTTGAGAATTACTTAAATTGGGCAGTTTTTGACTTAGCAGAAAATGTAGGACAGACCACATAGTGGGTGATGTGTGGAGAGGTCAATTGCTGGGAGGCACTGGCTCCTCTGAAAGCCAGATTTTACTCAAATGAAGCCTTTCATGATAAAAATCTTACAACAAAAAATACAACTCATGTGATGCCAACCTCTTATGACTGATGAAGACCAGCACATAATGCACTTAATGGTGAACATAATACACCAAAAAACATGTGAGTGTGAGCATGCATTAAAAAAAATGTTTTATCCTTCTATAGCTGTCATATTAATTTAAGGCAAGTCACACATGGGATTAAATAAGCATACAGTTCATCTCATTGCCAAAAATATTACAAAGGCTGCATTCTATGGCGTAAATAAAGTAGGACAGTTCCGCCATCTGAAACTACTTTGAACTCAAACAAACAGCAACTGTTTTAACTAAGTTTAAAAACAGATGCAAATAATGACTTGCAACATGACTAAGATTACAATACAAAATATTCCAAATCGTAATTGGCTTGTCTTTCCAAGGAAAACCTCCAATAAACTCCACAGACAAAGTCACAATCATTTAGGCCTAATGATGGCAGCCACAAACATCACACAATATATAGCCAGGGTTTTCTAGGCTTACTGTAAAGACGTATGCTAAATACTGGAGATTCATATGTATCCAACCACACCTGCCCTTTCAACAGGTTCAGCAGCCACTTACAGTAAATACAGAAACACAAGTTTAAGAAGTTACAACAAGCATTAGCCCAGTCATGGCACGGCGGCCAAAACAAGGCCCTGTTGCATGGCTAGCTATGCATCTTGCTTCATATAGAGTTGATATATATACACACATTGGAGCAGTATGGCTTGGTGGCACCATGGTGTGTTCAGACTGAACCCAAAGCTAATTTTAGAGGTGGCACAATTGGGTACAAAGTAAATGGAAAGACGTATGCGGACATGACATCTGTTCGAGCTTAAAATGTTTAAACAAGAAAAATACCTAGGACCTAGAGTTTCTGGTAAGTTTTGATATCAGTCTGAGTCAGAGCTGTCACTCACACACACACACACACACAGTCAGTTTGTCAGGTTAGCTAGCTAACGTTAGGGCTTCATGGTCAGTCTGAAAATACCTGTCTGACGTGACAAATAGATGGACAGATGGACAGATAGACAGATAGACAGAGGGATAGATGAACACAATGCAGCAGTTTGGTACGGCTGCCACTTAAATACAGCTGCACCAAGTTTAAGACGTTGTAATGAGCAAAGGCACGGCGGCCGAGACAATTAAGGCCCAGACAGTCATGGCACAGCAGCCGAGTCAAGGCCTGTTAATGGCTGGCAGCCAAGAAAACACAAGCAACACAACATAACACAAACTTCATGCAAATAAGAAAGACTTGATCTTACCGTTTGTTGTTCTACTTAAAATGAAGTCCATGCACCGCTCTTTTTTCATGAAGGTGTCTGTTCCCTAGTAGAAGTCCTCCTGCTTGGCTTTCCCTTTCATCAGACACTTGAAGGCCAGAACTGAAAAGTCCTCCTTGACAGTTCCCACTGTGTATTATATCAGTTTTAAAGCCAAGATGATTCTCTCCACTCGTCATGATGTTAAATTTAGTCCAAATCGTCTTGCTGGTTAAAAGCAGTAACATTGGATACCAGAAAAGCTGAAACAGTCCTCTATCCAGAAGGTTATCACTCTGTTTCAGATGTTTGAACAGTCTTCTGCCTTCCACCCCTTCGCTGCAGATTTAATTAGGATTGCATGGGTCTCCACACTCGCAAAACCTTCTCACTTTAAAATTCTGCACCAAAAACTTAATTTTCAGAATAACTGTACCCATGTGCTCAGCCACTGGATATGTCAAAGTCTCCACTCTCGTTGAAACACAGAGTATGTTCTTTGCGAAGAGGAGTGCACAGCATATTTGACATGAATTGTTTAGCACATGGGAAAGACTCAATGTGGATTTTACTAAACACCTGTGCATCTTCACTGATGACATGCTGCACCAGTGGGCGGGGTTATGACCTCCAGCCAACCAAGCCCTCACAAACTTTTGAGCAACACCCCACCATCCACGTGCTCGTTCCTATAAAATAAAAGCCTTTCTGCAAGTCCCCCATACATTCTGCATCACAATGAGGAAGTAATTAATACATTTAAATAGCACTTGGTGAAACTGCTGGAAGCTTGCTGTCTAACTGAGTGGAGAGAGCAGCCCTGGTTTTAAAATCAGACTTGCGCTGTCAGTATTGATTTGAGACAAATTTGATCAGATGATTTATATTTCAGTAGATTAAAAAACAGTATAAAATAATGAAAAATGATAACATTTATTTATTTATTTCAACATTGCTCATTTAACAGATTTTTATATTGTGGTTGGGTTATTACTCCCCATGTCTCTCAACTCTAGGCGAATTATCTGTAAAGTTCATACCTTTTTTTTTCTTTTCCACAGACACGGGATGCCACTTGAAATCTTTGCCCCCCTGACAATATCTCAATAACAGCTCTGACACAATAAATGTGTGTCTGTTACAGTGTGTGTCACAAAGACTGTATGTAGACTACATTCATCCTGGCTGAAGTACCGAAGCAGCTGGGTAGGTATACAGTAGTGTGTGAGTTGCTTGTTCTGGGGGCATATCTAGCTACTATCCCAATGTGTTACACAAAATAATTCGACACTTCAAAGGAAAGGCCTCGCTGTGAACAGTTTAAATTGGAACTACCTTCTGCTGAGAAAATAGTTCCTATGAAAACAACTGACAGTTTGTTAGGAGGATAAACTAGAGTAACAGGGAGGGATTTCTATTTCTGGAGAATTTTAGAGGCACAGTAGTATTGGTACAAGATAGCTGCAACCAGTGTGTTTTAAGATCCGCTGTATATTACCACAGAAAAAGTCTTGCAGTTCTACAACATTCTCTCCTTCTTTACTCGGCTTCAAAGACACACGCCACCATCATGGCACCCCACCCTTACATGCATGCACAATCACATGGCTAGACACAAGGGAAAGCTTTGGTCATGGTGACATCTGCCCGCTGTCATGTGAAAAGACATTATCGACCTCATTTATATCATGGTAAAAACCTCTGCGCAGGGTGGTGACAGGGGTCAGTGTCAGGAGAGAGGGTGAATGTATAAGTGTTGGAATAGATTGAGGGATAGGAGGGGTGACAACAAAGGCTACTGGCTGTCAAGACATGGTTGCGTGGCCAACATTATAATATCATGTTTACACTCTTGTCATACATGCCACGCAGACCCTGCTGCATGTTTAGACTTTGCTTGCTGTAAAATGGCTTCAGTCGCGGATTAGCTGTGACCGTGCTTCTCACATCCTACTCTGGCTCTTACAAGAGTAATTACAGTTTTTCAGTGCAACATCCTCTCTTAAGAAGATAAAAATTTAACAATCCATCTCATCCCAATCCAGTGCTTGACTTTGGACTGATACAAAAACATAAATCAAAGTGTATTACAGATGGGAGGGGTTTGGCGAACTTCACATCCAGACTTTTGTTGGTTAATAGGTTGCATTAAGCCCATCAAGTGGTGTGGTGCGTGATAAGCAGTCTCGTGGGCCCAGTAGGGGCCTGAAGAAGCTCTTGTAATGAATGGCTGGAGCACTGCTGATGCACGGCAATCATTAACAGCCTGATAATTACTCTGGATACCTCAGTGGATTGTGTGTATGTGTGTGTGTGTGTGTGTGACGCAGATAGAGCCATTACGATGTGTGAGGCCTCAGAGAGAAACAGATAAGCACTGTGTTTGTCTGTATTTTGCTTTGCTGGTTAACATATTGTGTGTGTGTGTGTGTGTGTGTGTGTGTGTGTGTGTGTGTGTGTGTGTGTGTGTGTGTGTGGCCTAGAAACGTCCTACTCTGGCTTTGTATTCATATTCATGCTTACAATTGCAAATATGAGCATATCCTGTGCTGCTTACTGTGGAGGTATTTGAAACTGTCTCTGGTAATGCTGCTGTTAAAACAAAACAACATTGGCCTGATTAAGGAAGCATGATGGATGCTGGGTATTTAAAACATTTTCCACAAACTCCTCATTTTCCCTTCATCTGACACGAAAAAATGACATCAAAACAAGATGGTGTCCTCACTTTTATCTCAAATTAAAACCGTTCACTCGAGTCTAATTTTGACGGTTCCCCAACATCTGTACGTTCAAGACAAATGTTTGGATCTCCTCATGCGTTGGTATCTGAATACTGACTTGTTGTCTCAGTGGGTTCATTATTATTCACTTGCTTTTTGTATCACTGACCGAGTGATGTCTCTGTGGAAACAAACCCATCACCCCGCATTAGTGACAGCACAGCATAATGGACTAATAAGAAGAAAAAACACAACGATGCTCTTATGTAGCTCTCAAACGGCTCTAAATAATACAATAGGCACCTTGCTGAAGGGAATACTAAACATTAAGCCCCTTAAGGACTCCAATGAAAACTTGTTTATCCATAAATACATATTTAAAAAGTGTGACATTCTCAAATTAAAGCAGCCATTCTGACAACAAGTGTGCTAATGTATATGTGTTTTCCTGCTTTAAAGTCAAAAGTGAAATTTGAATTCTCACTTTGTAACAACGATAAGTATCATATCCTGCAGCTACTGTGCATATATTTCCATTTTTCAAAAGAGGTTAAAACTGTTTTTGGACATGGCTGTCTCTCCGCCATGGGTCCAGCCATACACTGTATATAAAGACGGACGACGCGTCTCCACTTCCTCCTACTGCACAAAAATGAAGCCAAAATACCCCGGATACGGGAGCTGCCATCTGGCGCTGGTGACGTCATTTGGAGTCTGCGTAGTAGTGATCGAGTTCCCGCCTGTACAGTCGCCTGAACCAATCACAGCACACTCACATTCACAGACGTGACACCCCGTTTTTATAGCATCAAATAACTAATTTAAAACAAACTTGAACAAACGAACACTTGAACAAACATCAGCGTGATAAGAACTACCCCCAGGAAGAGCACTAGGCTTTGAAGCCAATTTGACATAGTGGCCAAACCATGTAATTACAACTTCCATCATCACGTGATGCACACTGGCCCCAGGAGACTTTTTCCCATAGACTTACATTGGGATAGAGACGTCTGTAAATCAGCAGATAATTTTTTTGAGGTACAACAACTAGCCGGTATGAACACTGAAATAGCCAAATCATGATGTCCTAAAATGCATAAATAGCCGAATCCAGAGTTATAGAGTGACTGCCATTCATGTGAGTGAGCCTGAGATGGACCAGTTGGGAGGCGGGGCTAAAGGAAGCGCTAGTGCGCTTGCTCCGAGACCCATGAGATGTAGCGAATCAAATCACTGAGTGTCGCACTGAATCACAGAGTAATGTAGGGAGTGCTCAAATCACAGATGGGACCAAGCCAATGGCTAACAACATCAGCCCCCAAGCTGGTTAACTGCCCGTGTAGCCACTGGAAATGATTTTGCAAGTGATATTACAACTAATTCTTAGTGCCCGCCCCACACAGATATTGCACCAATCAAATGACCAGTGCCCACAGTCGGTGAAAAGAAATCACACCCACTGGTGAACACTTATGTAGGGTGCACTAGCATATTTCTAATTTCAGTTCAGAGAACAACGACAGAGAAGCTCATGGTTTCAGACATTTTCCAGTTTTAAGAGACTCGCTGACTAAGATTTGGGTTTGTATATTTAATCTCAGACCAAAAAACAAAAACAATAGAGTCACCTCAAGTTCAGATCAACAATGCTGCGGAGCTTTGTTTTATCATTCCAAGTGCCAATGTTTGGCCTCTGTCCAGAGTGGCGTTTCAGTGATGGAGAGCCCAAACAGTCCTGGCCCGCCCTGCCTAGTTTAGTCTACTGAGGGGTAATTGAATAGCGCAAGGCTGCAATAGCATTGGACTGAAGGAATGCTGAGCTGCAGGGGAATATGGAGAAGGTTTCAGCCAGCAGCAATTAAACAGAGAAATGATGCGTGAAATAGCAGGGAGGAGGGGGGTGTTAGTGAAGTGAGAGTAAAAGCGCAGAGACTGTAAAGAGGAGCAAGAAATGTCTAAAATTTAGAAGAAACAGTTGAGGTACAGAAACACAGATGATGGTGAAAGTAGATTAAGTTGTGTAAAACAAAAAAAAGGGAAAAGAAAATGGATACTTTGAAAGTGGCCATGCTGAGGTGCCAACTCTTAAAGGCAAAATGCAGAGTAAGCTTGTTCTGTATATATCATGTGTGACAACACTTCAGACTGTTTGCATCAAGCTGTAACACTATCTCAAATCTGCTATCCTCCAAGACCTTGTGCTGAAAGAAGAAAATCAGTAACTGTCATTCCTAAATGCTTGACAGAACAAAAAAACAGTTTGAAGAACATTTCAGTGCAAAGGTTTTGAAACTTTTATTTTCTTACTAATCAATATTTCCTCAAAAGCTGACCTGCCTAGTTGTCAAGTACTGTACTGCAGCGCAGGCCCTTTTGACTAGGGGAAAAAAATCTCTCTAAGTATCATGAATTGGATAGCTCAGGTGATGTACAGTATTTTCTGACTATGTCTTTGTTTGCAATAACTTTTTTTGTAAAGACCTCCTACTTATTAATCCACTTGAGAATCCTTCATCATACTCCATCACTGGACACTTGATGTTTACAAATCATCCCCACCAATCTCATACTGTATGTGGACAAATTAATTGTAGTCTGGCTTAGACATATGGGGGAAATGATCAGAAGAGAAGCTGCCACATCAAGAAGGATCTAAAGCTCGGTGGGTCCATCTTGGTTGGTTAAAACAATGTATGCTAATTTTTTTTGCGTACATACAACCCTTTAATGTCCATTAGAGGCTCTATTCAGATGTCAGAACATCTGTTTGACTACTACAGTAGCCATTCTGTAATAAATAAAATCCATAAAATGTACTTTTTTTGTAAACTCTGATTGGTGAATGGGAATACGTGACATCACCTCGTTCCAAATGAGTCCCGCCCAGTTGGAAAAAAGGACAAAAGGCAGAAATCCCAAAATCTCTCATATGAAATAACCAAACCTGTTCCAACTTTGGCAGAAAAATGTTATGCTAATATGGGACCCCACTGCTCATAGCAAGAAGCTGATTTTAAAAATATGCTTTCAGGGCCTTTAATATCTGATAGCATACTAGCTTTGTCCTGATCTACTGGCTCTTTTGGGGTTTTCTGTTTGGTGTATCAAGTATGTCTTTGATCACATGGACACCTGAATCATAAACCACATCACCTCTAAAGTTGGTAAAAACACAATACCTAAAGGCAACAAAATGGCACGTTATTAATCACCCTGAAAACATACAGTGTATTACTCTTTTCTCTATTTCCTTCTTAATTGCTGATCCTCCTAAGATGGCGCCAAAGTCACCGGCTGCCATAGCAACCATTTCTGAGCCCTGTATATAAAAAAAAGTACCTTATTACAGGTAGCGCTATACTTTTTGTTCAGAAGAGCATGTCCTACTTGAATGTTTATCATAAGTTTATGATATCGACTACATGACTAGTCAGAAAAGAGGAAGCTAGAGAACCAACCTAAAATTAAACTTAATTTGGTACTTTAATGGGAGACGAGGTTTATAAGGTAATGCGTTTAGATGCATTATAACAGTCTCTTAGTGTACTGCAGCTGTCCTTGTGATTGAATGTTCTTTTTTTCCTCACAGTTCAACACATGCACTTTTTACAGGTCTTAATAGAAATTAATCTTTTATCTCTAATATGAACATTTTTATTAGTAGTAACCTTAACCAAACGGTATATTAATGGCTCTAAAAATGGATTAATGGTGCAGGTTCTTTTCAAAATGTCATGCGTCAGAGTAAGAAAAGAGTGCGCTCACTTCAGACTGGTTGGAAATATTTGTAGTAGTCCGTTGCTCAGATTTTGACAGTTGAAGGTTGAGTGGTTGTGTTGTCAACTTTCAACTGACGCCAGAGGTTGGAAGAAAATGCCTAAGAAATGAGCAGCTTTTTTTTGAAAAGCAGGAGGAAGTGATTTCTCGCCTTTTCCTGCATCTTTGCACACACGCTTGTTAAGAGTTCATCCAAGCTCCTATCAGCAGCCACAGCTGGATATCTACTGAGAGCTTTCCACACACACACACACACACACACACACACACACACACACACACACACACACACACACACACACACGCACACACGCACACGAGGGCAAGGGATTCAGGGATTTAGGAGTTGATAGAGGAGAAGGTTTTTAAAGGCATAGTGTGGAGACTCTTGAAGTACACTCAAATGTCAGTGACCAGAGTGATGTTAAGGTTCTAGATGACTTCTGCATGGACTGTAGCTGAGCTGCCACCATACATGTGGCCTAATGAGAAGAGCTCTGTGAGGCTGCAGTGTGGAGAATCGTCCTAAAATTGGTCTTCAAATTTCAAAATATTACACAAGTGAGAGGTAACTTTAGCTGTAAATCAACTTCACACTTTCTCCACAAAGCCAAACCAAACTGTTCGGTTTATGTGCAAAGGAGGGAAGTTTTCTGTCCATACAGGCACATGCATGATCTTACACTCACACTTTAATCCAGTTTATGGGCATTTTGCTGTATGTGCCCGCAGCATTCATGTGGGCACACACAGCTCCTTGTGTCGCAGCTCCTCTTTGGACAATTGTTTCAGAGAAAACATGCAATCAAATAGAATAAAGGCTGAAATGGAGAGGTGTGGAATCACAGCAGATCCATGACCTCTGTGAGCAGGAGCTCTCCAGCTGCCCCACATACTCATCCAGCCGCCCTCCTCCCCCTCCATCTAATCCTGCCAGAAGAGTTTAATTTACTGCCCAGAGTTCCCTCACACAATTTCTTTAAAAGTACATTTTATGAGACTGCAATTCCATTTCATAGGAGGCCCTGTACAGTAAATCCTATTTGCAAAGCGTCATATGCGGTCACATTAACATGACAAAAGTGCCAGTCTGCAGTCCTGTGCTTTGCTCTTGCCCATATTATCGCCTGCTGGAGCATTTTACAGGATACCAGAGTGCCAACTCGTGTCCATCAGGAAAGTTGTAGTGGCTACTGCCGAGGTATAAGTGTCGAAGGAATGGGAGATAAAAGCTCCTCAGCTACACAAACAGCAGCAGACACATAATATGAATCAATAATATCACAGCTCTCTCTCCTAAAAACTATCTACAGCTTAAATGTTGTTTCAGCAAAGTTCAGTGGAATCAAAGCATCAAAGCACTGAAGAGATTGAAGGGAGTGCACATTTATACAGCGCTTTTGAAGCAAGTAACCTAAAAAAAACAAGACAGACAGTTTCCTCCCGTTTCAATCAGCACCGATCTATATGTTTAGAGCTTCTCTAACGCTGCATTCTGTCAGTGTCAAACTGATTGTAAGTTTTCAATTTGTAAATCAGCGTTCACATCTTACACCTGCAGGCAACAGCAAGGACGTAGATTTCTTTTATTATTTTTTTGTTTACAATCTACAGAACGCTTGACTTGCATGTTGTTGGTCATTGTTGCTTTTTTATATACGTATATTTATATATACTACTATTTTTCACTCACTTGTATGTATTGTACATAAGTTCATTTTACCTATCTTTGTTCAGCTTTGTTGTCTTCATTTTTCTCTGTATGTCTATTTCTATCTTCCTTGTATGTGTACACATACTTGGCCAATAAAGCCGATTCTGATTGTAATTTCTACCACGTGGCCACTCAAAACGTGTCACCACAGTCCATCCAAGTTGAGCAAGTTATGGTAAACAACAAGACGTCATCCCACTCTTCCAAATCTTTTGATAAAACTAGGGCTGCAACTAAAAATTATTTTTATTATCACTTAATCTGCCAATTACTTTCTCGATGAATCAATTGTTGGGTTGATATATAAAACATCAGAAAATAGAGAAAAACACCCATCACAATATCCTAGAGCACAAAATGACATCATCAATTGTCTTGTGTCAGACAATTGTTTTGTCTGACCATTAGTCCACAGAACAAAATTATTCTATTTATTATAATGTAAGACAAAGAAAAGCAACACATTCTCACATTTAACCAAAGTGACTTTTAACAACTAATCAACTATCAAAATAGATGCAGTTTGATTTTCTTTTGATCAGTTAATTGATTTATCTTTGCAGCTCTAGATGAAACATTTTCACCACATGCCTTTTAAACAGAATCCAGGTGGAGCAAGGTTAAAAAAGCTGCTTCGCTGCAGTTAATTGCACAAACATAAAATATTTTCATTGGTTAACACAATAATTATGAGCTTTCTCGCTGTAACTAACAAGGATCAATAACTAAAATCAGTAAACAAACTTCTTTTAAAAATACACGCAATTTAAAAGTTTAGAAAAAGTCATAACTATTTAGGGAAAAGACAGGCACATAGGTTTTTTTTCTGCAGGTTCCAGATGGGGGAACTGGGAGTTGTGAGCCAGAGCCATATGGTCCTGTTTCAGCAGCCCATTTCTTGTCATTAATGAGCTGTGATTGATTGTATCATCAGTGCTGCTGTGTGGGGCACAGGTACTGGATGAAAGCTAAACAAAAGGTGTTAAAGTTTAGTGACCTCTGACCTTTTTATCAATGCTGGACTTTTTATGGCCGAGTTCCAAAAGCCTTCAAAATAAGATTGTCGTGTGGTTTCAAACCATAATTGATTTGAGATTAATCTTAAATTAAAAGATAAATACTTGAATCAAATGACAAGTAAATCAAACTTAAAACACAATCAGATTTAAGTCTGCTACAAACTTGTCTTCTAAATATGCAGATCTATGCCATCTTTAAAGGAATCGTTTGACATTTTTGGAAATACGCTTACTCACTTTCTTGCTGAGAGTTAGATGAGAATTCTTAAATCTGTCCGTCAATATGAAACTGGAGCCAGCAGCTGGTTAGCTTAGCTTAGCAAAATAACTGGAAACAGCTAGCCAAATGTAACAAAATGACTACTACTACCAGCACCTCACAAATTAACCATATATTGTTTGTTTAATCCATAAAAAAAATCAAAGTTTGAAAAACAACAATATGTTGATTTATTTATGCTAAGCTAAGCTAACTGGCTCCAGTCTCATGTTAAATGGACAAATACAGTATGAGAATGCTATCAATCTTTTCTCAACTCTCTGTAAGAATGGAAATAAGCACAGGGCCCAAAATGTCAAATTATTCCCTTAAAATGTGTAAATGTAGGCTTGTTCAAGATGACAGGTACAAAATAAAAGACTTTAAACATTTCGTAATATTTGCTAATACTGAAGCGAAAGTCCGCTCCAGCTCCGACTAAACATTTGGTCAGTGCTTTGGATACTGTGGACAGCCTGACCAAACTATTCAGTATAATTATAAAGATGTTTGTCAGGTGGATTCCTGGCCACAATGAAACTCTGGCGGCTTTGACAGAAACAATATATCCTTGTGCTGGTTTTACGTGAGGTGCTGAAGTTCATTATTTATATACACCATTAAAAGTAGTGTGTAGAAATACCTGGTAAGTGCTCAATCAATAATCAATCAGTACACCCATCCACAAAATCTTATCACATCCGATGATGCTTGCAAAGCTTATAGGTTATTCGCAGCACCCTTGTGCGTCTTTGCACTTATTTTGCAGCTTGGTTAAAAAGAATCCAGAGACAAACACTGCACCCTAAGCCGGCAATCAAAAAGTTCAAAAACTGCTGTCTATGCAAGTACAATGGTAACCTTCCAACGTGTGACAGTATTTATATAAAGGATTCAGGCTTGGTTGGAATATTAATTATTGATGTGAACTGTAATGAATGATTTATAACCAAAGCCAATCAGAAGCTGCTGTCTCCCAGCGCCACCTGAGGGATATTATATATTTATAACTCAAGGACATGCTGTCATTGTTTAGGCCTACGTACTTACTCCTGGGTTACAGTGGAGTGAAGCTTTTGTTTCCGTCTCCATTGTACTTTGCCTTCAAAGACGGTTACTATTGGCTGTTCAGCAGAAAATGTACTCAGGAGACAACTTGTGGCCTTCCTTTTAAGTGTGCTCATGTAGGGTACATACAAACTATAATGTCAACACTTTTACACACTTTCCCTGAACCCTTTTATTCACTAAAGAAATAAAATTTGATGTTCACACATTCACTGATGATCTTTCCTACTGAGAAGTGTGGAGTGTTTTGGTTTTTTTTTAATTTCCTTCACTTTCTCTATACATGTTTTAATGTGAAATTATTTTATTTTATCGGGCAAGGAGTCAAGGATGCAGCAGCACAACATTCTGATCGAGACCCACCGAGGATAAACAGTCACACTGGTGAACGAAAACATTCAACAGATAAAAACGACACAGAATAAAGTATCAGTCATAGTCCATTTGTATTCATCTCAATGAGAACGATGCCGTGCTCAAGAATGCGTTTAGCACAGTACCATTAACACTGCATTCAGAAGCATAGCAATATGCAAAGTGGTTTTGATGAATGCATTCTATTAACAGAGACAGTAAAACAAGGTAATATGTTGATGTTGGCTGGCTCGAAATACATTTGCTTGTTTCAAAGTGACTCAGTCACCCATGGGAGTGGAGCAAAATGATTGGGCCAAATTTATCGTCGCTTGGAATTAACCCCACTCTGATTGGTGCTATTGTAATTGGAGGTCAGGCGGGTTACTCTAATACATGACGTACAATTGATAATTAGGAGCCTTCCAATATGCAGAGTAAATTAATTCCTATAAACGAGTTCCCACAATGTGCAGGTTCATAGGTTGTTAATCAGACTAGCCTCTTCCTGTATGAGGCAAATGGCTCATGGATGATTACCTCTCAGCATAACTGTATGTGAATTAAGATCTTAAAAGAATCCACATTACGAAACTGTCGTCCTCTATGTAAAGATTTACTGCTTGTCTGGCGAAAGGTATTAAAGGTATTAAATTATTCTGCACTGAATATGCATCCTTTTCTTATTGTGAAGTTTGTTTTAGTCCTTGCATTTGCACCTCATCCCACACATAAACTACTAGTTAAAGTCCAACTAAAATCACATTTAGTCATCCCTTTTTGCAGTTTTTTTTTTTTTTTTTTTTAAATCGTCAGTTATTTTATTATTAAAAGGGGAAAAAATAGATATTTGAGGAAATATCAGAAATACTCCCTTTCCTCTCAGCCGCTGGTGGGGCGTGTCGGTGTCTATGTTTGACTGACAGCAGCAGGGAACGAGAGTGGTACTGAAGAGTAAGGACCACACCTCACATGCTTAATATGCTGTTTAATGTGCAGCATTAATTAGATACTAATAATTAGCTATCTAGCCTGCAAACTGACGTTAGCAAAGGACTTTTCCCCTGTGAATGTTGCCTGGTCGCTTGGTCAACAAGCTAAGGTGCGGGACAAGATGTGTGTTCATGTTACGTTAGATAAGAAGAATACTTTAGCAGGAATGCTAATCTGGGTTTGCTAGTCTGTGGCATTTGTGTCGTGTAGCAGGCTATGTTCTGCTCTGCTTATGAAAGAACGCTGACGTTACTGCTTCCTGCAAATAAAGTTTAAAATTAAGTGATTCGATCGGCTGTACGGAAACAAGTTCTTCTCATATATGTATGCTGTAGCAGAATAAAACATGCAATTTAATTTCAGTTGGAGTTTAAATTTCTATGAATATTCCAAACAGTACGATGGTCCAATACAACGGATACCCTCTGGGAATTTCCTCCCTCGCCTATTCAACAACCTTGAATTTACTGTGAGGATTTAATGCCTGAAAATCTCTACCTCTTCCATTTTAACAAAGGGATACAGCAGTGTGTCATACATACAGTATATTGGTAAATCTATGGTATACTGTATGTTGAACAGATGCCCGCTTCACTTTGGCTACTGCACAAAGGCCCACTCATGCACTGCTGCCTGCGTATTATCCTCCTACTCCCTCACACCCACACATACAGCAGCCTATTGTTGAGTGCCATATTTTTTCTTTTTTAAGGGTCCAGTTCTGAGGAAAGTTCAAGAAGGAAATCAGCAGCTTCAGAGAGGAGTGACTTTGCTCCATCTCCATTATGATGCTTGTTTAGTATATTTTTACCACTTGCATCTGCTACATTACTGTACATTGAAGGTTCGAGCTACATCCATATGCTGCAGTGAGTTGTTCTTAGATATTACACACCAGATGGCCTTAGCTGCTTGTGAGAAGAAAGCATAAGCACTGAGATGACACGCTAAGGCATCAACTCATCAATCTCTTTCAGAAGGCTTCTTTCCCATTCATAAATCAATAAGTCTCCATCATCCGCAGTCACACAGTAAACTGCAACACTGCATGATTTCCAGCATACAGTGGAGTTCAAAGGCTTTGCATATTCGTGAGAATTATGCAAGCTAGTCCCTCTCATGGCTAAGCCTCAGTCTCATGATGGTGCTCGAACCTATTCTAAAGGATCCTGTCTGAAGTGGGGGCCATTTGAAGTGGCTCTGGCAGCTGCTGCGGGAGCTAGGTACCCATTGCAGGAGATAGGCGTACCCATTGTTGAAGAGCTGGCCAACAGTTCTTGCTCCGTTTGTTTGGACATGCTGCGGTCATGATTTGGCCCTGCACTCCGCTTCTCATTTCAGTCGCCTAACAGCATTTGGTGTCTATGGCAAAATGACAAGCCATTAAAGTGGATATGACAAAAAAGATGTGTGAAGTGTGCATGAATAAAGTTTGGGGTGGGGAAAGTACTTGATGTGACAAAGTGGTTACATCACACTACATGTATATACTATGTATGCAAAGCCAGTGATGTGCAGGATCAACAATGGAACTGTAATTTCCCAAAGGGGATAGTTATAAGTAAAGCCTGCATGACAACACCAAATGCTACAAAGAGTAAGGCCTAATGTGAAATTGCTGGACATTCATGAGCATTTAAGGACTACTGTGGAGTTCCATAGTGAGCATAAAGGCTCTATTTTAACAGATTTCTGGTGACATTTCACTCTATAACAAGTACACACATTTAGATCAACATCAAAGGTACTCATTTTAAAAAATCTGATTATTGTCATCCACAGCTTCTCTAAGACAGCAGCGTGCGTCATTGTCTCCTTTCCATCTTGCCTGGCAACATTGCCGTTTCATTTTTAATCTTAAAATGCAGTTTTAATTACGTTATGATGTGACGCAGCCCGACTTAGCACTGTAATTCTTTTTGGGTTAAATTTCATTTGGTGAGTCGAAACAAATAATCTTTTTTGAAAAAACAAATCCAAACCTGTCTCTGGATGGTCATGACAGCAGGATTATTATGAGGAACTGTCAACTGATGCAATCATAGAAATGTTTTTGGCAGCAGTCTCATTATTGCTACACGTAAACGCAACAAAATAAACACATTTGCATTGTAATGTGTCCAATACCTTTGATAATGTTCAACTGAAGTACCATTAGGCTTAGTATTGGCCCTCCTTTAGAAAACATTGTTTGGATTATCATGGTGTACAGACCCTCTGTCTGCCCTCTTTCCCTGGCATATGTTATCTGCAGTCGCAGCTGCATGGCACCAAGTACAGAATATCCCCCATCTGCTGATCCAGTCATGCACTCCTTTATTTCCATCCCTCTCATTCTCCCAAGCCCACCTGACGGACCCAGCGGAGGGGCTAACCTGCTATGAACATGGCTGCTCCACAGCGTTGGCAAGAAACAAACCCTTTCCATTCCTGGAAGGGGCTGCGCTGCACTGATGTGCCATGCAATCTGCGTGGACTGGCTGATGGTTGCACTTAGTTCCACTCCTTTTTGCCAACATGAACAGGCCCCTACTGGAAATGCTTTAGATTACGTGCCAGTGTTCCCACTATCCGTTGAATGGCCGTGAGGGTATTTTGCCAGAATTGCTGGTGCCACTTTGGAGTATGCCAATAAGTTGTTCTATTGTTGAAGCTGCCGTCCGCTGCAAGTGAAGTAGACTTTTCCAACTATATGTTATTGGCTGGATATTTCTAATATTTGCTTTTTTTTTTACATTAGTAACCAACTCTTCTGTCTCCTCAAGCTGATAGGAGACACAGACAGATGGATGGACAGACAGCAGTGAGACTCATCACCAATCGAAATCATATGAAAGACTCAGAAATATGCTGTATCTTGTGCCATTTCTGAGATTGTTCAGAATATCTTTGCATTCATACACTCGTAATTATGCCATAATTGTCTGAATATACAAAATCCCCTTTATTTACTAATTGGTGAACGCACAGCAACTGCTACCAAAAAGGGGGCTTTCAACACAATATCGCTGATTAGCAGGGCTGCTGAGGTTTTACTTTTTGAAAATCACAATTCGCAATTATGCTGTATTAATAAATTACAGCAGCTGTAAATATACACTCATCTACGTGTAACACTCGAGCCGTAAACCATATCAGATTAATTTGTTTGCTTTCACGTATGTTAAAAATAGAGCATTTGTTCTGAGCATGGTGTCCCATTGCAGAGATTTCTTGTTAAAAATGAGCTGTACGGCAAAATGTTACAACTTAAGCAAGATAAAAGAGCTGCTATTCCTGTTTGATTTACTAACTTTGTTTCCCAGAATAAATGCACAGCATAGACAAAAAAAACTTACTACACATAAAACTAAAGGGAACACAGGGGACCTATGGCGAAAAGGAAGTCATTGTGTTTTTGCCTGATTAATCAAGCCTGCATTCAGACTCTGTAACTAGCAAGACATTGTTTTATTAGCATTGTTTAGCAGGAAATAATGTACTCGGGGAGGAAGGGGGCAGAAGGGTCAGTAGGGGAAAAGATATTAAGTGAGAGACAGAGTGAGTGAGTGAGTGAGGAAGAAGAGCAAGAGGGAAGTTAAGGGAGGAAGGTCCTGGGTGTCTGCAGTGGAAGCCAGAGCCTTTGGGGACCCAGTGTGTACAAGGCAGCAATTATACTTGATGAAGTGCCTCCCTCCGCAGCCCCCTTCAGCACTCATTTCCCACTAGTGCGCACCACGCCAGAGCCACATACATCTTCCTGTTGCAAAAGATCTCATTAATGACCAGTAGATGGGACGTCACTTATCTTTATCAAACATATGCATAAGTGCCCCCTTATGATTCTCTTCTCCCACTTCCCTCTCTCTCTCTCTCTCTCTCTCAGACTTAAGACCCATTGTCTTAAAGGCAAATCAGTTTCATTTAGCAGCATAAAGGCAAATGGGAGGTTAGTCCACTGAAATGGAACAACTTTCTTCATTACTAAGCAAATGGCAGGGTTTTTCTATTTCTCCGGCAAAGACGGGTGGTGGGGGGATCAATGACACTGTAATGGGCATAATTAGCACTATAAAGTCGAAGCGAGAGCCATGAGAATATGGAAATGAATGCTGATTTCAATGTCGTAAATTACTCCTTGAAGCATATTCATACTACATGTTCCAACAAACCTGTTAAGTGTCCTTTACTTTGGAGACTGGGTTTCAGTAGGAGTAGTAATTTGATATGGTGAATGGACTCTGATTTAGAAACCATTTCACTAAACAATGGGAGGTCAAGTCACTTTGGTGCTCGCTCACACTCATGTAGGAAAAGACCACGTGAGCAAGTAAAAAATCGAAAAGTGAAAGTGAGTCTGACTGACAGCCGAATAAAATGAAACTTTTTTTTCCCCCCTCAATAACTACGCATGCAGAGAATTTTTAAGGCGGCAATCTGCTTAAATTCAATTTCCATCCTCATAAACGATCTACATCCTGACAAAAAGGTTATTCAGCGCGTTCAGAATGGTAATTAACATAAGCCAAAAGAAAAATGTCTGCCGCGGCTCGCTCAGAAAGCCAAATGAAAGGAAGTGTGATGAGACGAGGGCTCGTCTCTTCCTTCGTAGCCCGCAAAGTTGTTCGAACCACCTTTACACCTTCTCAGATACCATCTTGCTTCTTTGGTTCATACAATAAAGACATTTTCCTCATTTGCAGGTCGCGGGATATCTCCTGTGGCTGTTGCCATTTAAGCAAATTGTGGAATCAGTTGTCCTGGATGATAAGAGTTCGTCCAATATGCATCTACAATCGGCCATCAAAGTAAACAAAGATCTCCGCTGCTCTAAAGTAATTACACTTTGCCACCTCTGCTCTTATTCAAGCATTGTGCAGTTGGCTGAACATGTGTTTGACATTAGAATTGACAGCACAATTCAGAATCCAGGGGGAACCAGCAAGCATAGAGCATATGAATGCACTTCTTCACAGGAGTATTAACACCGTCAATTAATCATACTGATGGAGAAAGCCCAGTAGGCCAGAATGCAGAAAGGATGACATTTTCTTCAGGATCAAAAGTTTGCAGCCATGCTAGCAGCTCTGTGAGATGTACTTTGAGCTAAATGCTAACCTTAGCATGCTAATGTCAGTGCTAACATGGTGATGTTTAGCAGGTGTAATGTTTACCATGTTCACCATCTTAGTTTAGGGTGTTAGCATGGTAACATTTCCAGCTGAGGCTGATGGGAATGGCATTAGTTTTACAGGTATTTGGTCATAAACCAAAGCATTGGACACATTTAAATTTTGACTCTCTGATACTCTGATATTTGCATTCTGGTGGAGAGTTAGATGAGAATACTGATACCACTCTTTGTTAAATGTAAGGCTACAGACAAGGTTAGCTTAGTTTAGCACAAAGACTAGAAACAGGGGGAAACAGCTAGCCTGGCTGTCAAATGGTAACAAAATCTGCCTACCAGCACCTCTAAAGCTCACTAATTAACACGTTAGATCTCATTTGTTTCATCCACAAAAAAAAAAAAAAAAAAAAATCTAGGTGTAAAAACAACAATTCAATGTTTTTCATGTCGAACACCAAAGTCATTACAGTTCAGAGGTGCACGTGAATGCTTTTCAAAATTTTCTAGCAATCAAATAGTTGTCGAGGCATTTCACTCAAAACCGCAAATGTCAACCTCATGGTGGTGCAAGAGGAAAAGTCAGGGGATCATCAAACACTGAATGTTTCATTCTCAGGGGGCCATGAATTTCTGAAATAAATTTCCTGGTAATCCATCCAATAGTTGTTGAGATATTTCAGTGTGGACCAAAGGGGTGGACCGACTGACTGACCGGCATTGAGTGATTTATAGAGCCACAATGGCATGGCTAATAATCACAACAAAGCTTCTCTCTATACACTATTTCCAATGGACAAATGTGTTACTTTCAGCTCATATTTATATTCAGGTGTTCTGAAATAGCCTATAGTTGCATGACACAGGTCTTATGAAATGCTTGCAGTCTGTATTTCCCCACCGAAAATACCAAACACTTCTTTTCCTTGAGAAAACTAATCATGCAGCCTTCATCTCCTCCTGTTACTGCCCAGACCTCTTCTCCGTCTGCCTGTCTCCCTTTCTCTTCAGTTTCCATTCCGTCCACCTCTCCTCTCCTCTCTTGTCACTCACATGCTACTACTACAAAGGTGCCCAGATGCCTCAAATCTCCAGCACTGATCTCCTCCAGCAAAAGGGTGACCCACGTGGGATCCGCCTCACTAATCACTGCCTGAAACCACTCTGGGCTCACAGGCCGAGAGATAAAGACAGCCGTGAGCTTTACTCAGCTTTAGCAGGCCTCAGCGGCTGTCTCTGTCGGGACTGACAAGCAAGACTGTTTCTGAGGTGAAAAATCGCCGCCGGCCAGCGTACTGCGAGCTACCTTTCCATCTCACTATACGAAAAGTTCCACCACAATCTGTGGGACAAGCACAAAGGAATGTCACCTCTGAGCTGGCGTGACGCACGCTGCACAGCAGGTTAACACGGCATCAGGTCTGCATGCATAATAATTGTCGTTTCATTGTCTTTTAATGTTTATTATCATTATTATTTTTCTCTTTTTTTCCCCCCTCGAACTCTCGAGAGGCGTTTGTGTGATAAACGAGGAACAGCGAGGCCTAGAGAGTGAGCTTCGCATGGTTGCACCGAATCCACAATTAGCCATTTCATTAGCATCCATTAACATTTCATTTTATTGTGTATATGGGAGCAACAGTAGAGGAGGTGAGGCCACATGCTGCATTTTCCCACTGACCCGTGAATACACATGAATGCACTCTGGTGGCACACTAATAGCAGCTCCTGTTTATGCATATGATCACTGAACATAGCCAAGTGGGGGCCGTTTACTACTGAATAAGTTTTAGAAAGAGTTGAGACCACAGGGACAGGTAAACGTGCTCTTGGGTGAGTGGATACATACATTTGGGTTTAGTTGCATTTCATCTTTCAACATACAGTGTATTTAGAATTTTAAAGGTTATACCAGACAGTTATAAAATTACATTTTACACACCTTATTCTTGACAATTTATCACGTAACGTTAGCTTAATGCTAGGATCAGAGTACACAATATTTTTTTCCTTTCGAGATGGTTACTTTGTCAGATGAGTCGATTAAAGAGTCATAAATTGTCACCATGACTTGGCTGAGAGTTATAGCAGACTACATGTTGGACCACGACAAATAGCTTCCCGTCCTTTATGACTTGTGTGACACACGTGGGTGATCCAGAAGGAGCTATCAGAGACAGACTTCACTGATCCACCTGACAGCACAAACAATGTGTGTGTGCATATATAAACATGGTTTTGTAAATGAAAATGAACCTGGAACCATTTGTCGTCAGTCAGCTGTAAAAGTGGGCTTTCTCTTTTTCCTTCCCATTTGGTTGAAAGAGGGTGAGTGTGTACGTGTGCAGAGGGTGGCATCGCACACCAAGTTGTGATTAGTTTGATATAATCCTCCTGAACCAAGGGTGAAAGTCAAATGATTACAGGTTCACTGAAATGAAATAAAACAGAATTCCTCATTCGCTTTGCCTACTGTCTACAGTCGTGCAAAGAAGAGCGGGTACAGGTCAACGTCAATATGTTGTAAAAGTTTTCAAAGAGGCAAAATTTTAAAATGACATGCTATTCTCTTTGTCAAGGCATCACAGGGCAACTTGGATGCTGTATTGATTGTTTTCCACTATGACACACTACACGGTATCAAACAAGTAATCGTTGCGCCGCAACACTAATTTTCGTGCGACGCCCCATATCAGCAGGGGTCAAACAAAACGGGTGATACTGTGTAGTCTAATCACAGCATGAGATGTTGTTTTGATTTTAACATAATTATTAGTACATTGTTTAAGTATACTTATATATTATTTTAATTATATTTCTTAACAAGTTCAGCTATAACATTAAGTCAGCACTCAACAGTGGAATCTTTTCAATCCAGCATCTTCAAACACGATTTACATTGAATCCAAACCGTAAGTTAGTATTGCAGTCATACTACATTTCATTGACTTTCAGTGCTAGAAAGTTGGGATGCGGTGTCTAAGAGCGTGTTTGTGTGTGTGTGTATGTGTGTGTTGGTGGTGGTTTCAGGGTCTCTGCCTCTGACAGTTTTAAGACACTCAGCTACAGACGAGCTTGAGGATCTATTAATTTCAGTGGAAACTTGGTCATTACAAAGGTAAACGCTGACATTTCAGGCAGCGTGTTATTTTGACTGACTGCCTATTAGAGGGTGTAATGCGGCGCGCAAATGTATACTTCAAGCCTCAGTGCTTCAGCAATGGACAGGGAGAGCGGATGGCTCAATCCACTGGTCTTTATTTAGCAAGGTCGCTCAGGACATTAGTAGGCTTGGACACAGGCAAAGCAACACCCCACACACACGTATACATACAGGCACTATCGATGACATTGTTGTCAGCAGAACTCTTTACCTCTGAAGAGCTAGCACTATTAAGAGCCTGTCTCCATTTACAGTATATTGGTCCTTTTTATAGAAGATAGGAGGTATAAATCCATTGTTATGGCTTTTTGTCAGCCTCTAACTTAGTCACAATCTCTGATCAGTGGTCCTTATTTGCCACATGACTGCTTCTGTAGACTGCTTGGGTTGATAGTAAAACCACCAATTGTCACCATACCAACTCAAGAAATGTAAACGATAATGGTTCACAGAGAAATATGTATTGGTGTCTCTGACCCACTATAAAACCCACTATCAGTTCGCTTGAAATGATGCATTATTTGCAGTGAACGATTACCAACAAATAATTGACCTATCTCTTGCAATGAACCAGCCCCTGTAATTTTGAAAATGGGCACTCTGCATACTTCAGCACCCCGTGTTTTGCTAAACCTGCCAGTCGCCACCGACTTCAAGCGACTGGTTTATGGGTGTCAAAGCCTCCGAGGTTGAACTTTGTCTCTTCAAGTCACTGCAGCTCGCTGAGCAGGCAGTTACTGCTGTGTTTCCCGCTGAGAGAAGAGGGCTTTGTTTATTCCACACAAGTGTCACCCCTCGAGGGTGTCTTATAATTCTGGCCTGTTTCCCCATCTTGTCTTGCTTTTATAGCTGCGTTGTTGTATCTGGTGGTCGGTGGGTCACGGAGAGCTGGGCCCACCCCTCATAAAGGTCCTCGTACAGAAAAAATTGAGGACTTTTTTTATGGGTCTAATTGGAACTTGGCAGTGCGGCCATGTGGGCTGCCGGGAGGGATTAGACTGGTGGCTCAGTTGGCTGACTCCTGATGGAACACTATGGACCCAACGCAGACACTTCCCTTGTTACCCTGGAGGGAGAGGGACAGAGTGTTTGTATGTGTGTTCATCTGTGTGTATGTGTGCTGAGAGCATGGGGATGGGGAGGTGGTGGGAGGCTACAGCCCTGCTCCAAAGCGATTTGTCTCGGCCAAAAGGTTCCCTTGTCCTTCACAGATGGCTGGGCATGCACCCCCATTAGTGGTAGAGAAAGAAGAGCAAAAGGAACACTGAAGCAGAGGAGACACCTGTGTGTCTGCTTAACAAATAAACTCTCTCTGTGATCTATGTATGGACTGGATTTGTTTTATACGGAATGTAAATTACGCTCCATCACAGACAAAAACACATCATGGAATATATCCAATGCGGCATCTGGAGAGAAAAGTTACTGAGGCAAGCAGAATCCCATGACTCCTTTGAAAGAATTAGCATTTTCAGCCCCATGGGGGGGAAAGTGACAGAGTACGAGAGACAGGAAAAGGAAGCTGGACAAAAAGTGATGATACCGGGGAGGGAGGTGGAGGGGAGTGGTATTTCCACAGGCTGCATAAGGCCTTTTCGAAGTTCAATGTTAGGTGTTATGTGGATGCCTTAAAATCCATTTTTTCACAAACTACAAGAAAACAAAATGTAGCTTGGCAATCATCAAAGTGTTTTGTTCTTTCCCCTCTTTCATTCTTCTTTCAGACACTGCAGGGTGGGTATTGAAGTGTTGAAGCATGGCAGTTTGGCACAGTTTCAATGATGTGTTATTTATTGGGGTGAACAGTAGCTCATTGGAGCATAGAGTTCAGAGTGTGCGAGGGTAGGCTGCAAGCAATTTCATGTGCATCTCACCTCTCTCTCACCCACCTGCATTTATTTCAGCGTTGCCCTCAACCCCCTCGGATGGAGCTCTCCCTGCAGTGCAGATGCTCTATAGTTCCATCAGTGTAGCAGCAGTGAGGGCAGCTGAAGTAGGCATGCGAGTGAGAAAAAAGTTAAAGGTAAGAATTCTGGTTGAATCCATGTAAACACCAATTCAAAGAGCTGGCCTTGAAGAGATGACAGGAAATTTAAAAAGGGGATAAAAGACTGATTTTGACAGTAAAACAACTTGATTGTAGAGTGTGATTCTAAACACGATATTTGTACTAAACATCTGTAAACATTCATAAAGGCTGCCTCCTGAGGTAACTTAACACACACTGCCTGAACAAGCTATTTAACTCATTATCCTGTCAGATTTGGTGGTAATCATGAACCCCATTTTGTTATATGTTCAATAATCTCAAAAAAAAAAAAAAAAAATCACCAAATTTGAAGGCATGTGCTTTGACAAAATTTTACGCAATGCCACATGGTAGGCTATTTATGTAATCAGTGCATTATCGTTGGCTGACTGAATAATCATTTTTATGTCAAAATCGCAATTTGAAAGTTAATTTTCAAATGATTTGAATTTGAACTTAACAAGCTGTAGCAAGTAAAAGTTAAAGCCAGCAACCGTTGATGTCACAAGCTAAGATGACAATTGTCACCTTCAAATTTACTGCCGTTAATTAACGTTAATTCTGTGATTTTGTCTATCAACTAGAAAGAAATCTTGGCTGTTGTCTGGTTAATATGCTCCATCTCTGCATGCCTATATGTCTGTACTGTACTGTAATAAGGAGTAGTGTTTTTGCTGTTCATAAAGGAGTGACAGAGTGGCAAGTTTCAGACATATGACAGACAGCTAGCTAACGGCTTTTAAGCATTACATGTGATCTTTTTTTAAGCTTAAAACCATAAAACCTTAAAAGCTATGAAGCAGCTCATCCTGTTAGTCTGTGTTGGTGGCGTTAACGTGAGTCGTGAAGCTAAGAAACCATTAACGCTTAAGCTGACATTATGTGCAGAGCTGTCAACAGTAGCATTAGGTGTTGTCAGTCTGATACCAAAACATTGTCAGATGTGACTTACCAGCAGTTTGGCATTATTGCCATATTGGCCAACTATGCAACTGTTATAATTAATTAATATATTGATAAATGTGACCTAAATTGTTCAATTTTCAATAGAAAACTAGGCGAGTGGATGATGACTTTTCTGATTGCTTTAGACAAAAAAGGAAAAACTGGGAGAATAAGTGCATTATTTTATCTGATTCTGTTGAAGGAGAGAAAGAAAGAAGGTAATTTTGTGACAATGCTTGCATATCTTGTTAAAACTATGCAGACTACAAATACAGACACCAAGTTTAATTTTTTTTTTTCTTCTAAAATTGTAATATAAATCAATTCGGTCAGAAGAAATATTTTCTCAAATCGTTCAGCCCTAACATTATCATTTTATTACTTCTCCATGGTTTGACTGCATTTTACTTCTGACACTGTAAAAGTGGTTCCATAAAAGTGGTAAAGTTGCTGAAGACAAACTATTAAATTTGGAACATGGTAGGCCCGTGTCTATATTTGATATCTAAAAAGGGCTAGTGAACATTAACATCCGAATTGTGCACTTTGATGCCCTGATAACCCTAATGCCTATTCACAGGCTGAGGAAAAGTGTGCAATTTTAAAGACAAGGCATCTTCTCTAAAGAATCCTCTTCGGAGTTCACTATCTACGGGAGCAACCAATGTGTTGATTGGCTGAGAGTTGACAATTCTTGCACCTCAGACTGTATAATTGGCGTGGCACAAAGGCAAGAAGACAGCATAATCATCACCACGTTGACCAGGGTAATTTTAACTGTCTCGTGCTCTTAGACACAGACAGTCTTCGACAGAACACTTCTCCTTGGCAATAATAATATACGTGGGATCATCCTCTATCATTTGCTTAAGAGGAAGTCTAAAAAAAGTATGTATGAAGAATGCTATATGATTATATAGTTCATAATATCCCAGGATAGGAATGACAATGATGATGTAGAAGATCAGGCCAAATAAGGTATACATCCTACCTGCAAGCAGCACAACCAGTAGCAGCATTATAAAGCCTTTTGTATTCAAACATGAAGTAGTCTAAATAAGTGCCAGCTGCTGGTTAATTAGCCATGTAGTGACAAATCATCAGCTGGCTACATTTTTACTTCAAGTTTAGGAATTTTTCTGGAACACAGCCAATGAACAGGACTTTTTGTGGACTTGCGAGGGAGGCAAACGCAAACACCAGCCTGAGAGGACATGCTGCAGTAGTCAGCTGGTGCAACATTTGCATGATAAGATGTGGAATTAAGCAACAGGTAGACATTTGAGGAAAATAGTATGTTGGCATATTGTAACGCTGTCAAAACGAGTCACTAAGTTTTACTGATCGACCCCTGAGAAAGGACACGTCTGACTCTAAGGTCAGCAGCAGCGTCTCTGATTCAAGAAGCTGCATGACATCAGAATCAGGAAGTGAGCAGGAAAGACCGCCAGTGACCCCTCCGACACATGCAACCACCTGTTCCAGAAACTCCCCTTTGGATAAATGGGACAGTTCTATCATGAACTGGGAAACTGCACCACATCTGATGGTGAGCACAAAGCACCAGTCAGAAAACAGTATACCCTCAGAAATAAAGCCCTAATGTCATTCTTGACCTTATATCTGAAGAACTAATGCAGGTGAAGTGAATGACAGGGAGCCATGGACAGTGATGGTCCGTAAGTAGATGATAATCGAGAGCTCCCCAGTGGGGCTTTTAAAGACCATCAGCACCGAACCATGGAGACCAAAGATGTACAATACAAATCATGGTTGACACCTCTTAACTGCACAGGTCAGAGCGGCTAATGGCCTTCCCAGAGAGCACTGCAACCACAAACAACCCATATAGCTGAGTTCACATTCTATCTTTGGACTGCTTCAGTATGCGAGCGCGGTGTGCATTTTAGAATTGAGTGGGCCATTCCACTATTTACCGGTCGAGTCAAACAAATTTAATTGTGTTCTGTGAGCAAAGTGCTGTGACAGAAAGAGTACAGGGAAATACAATGTTATGGATAGAGAAAGCACAAAAAAAAAAGAGTTCGGGGGGTAAAGGCCAAAACATGGCAGCTTTTAAAAGCCAACGTGAAGCCATTAGGCATTGACGTGGGGAGAAAAGGTGGGTGCAGTAAAAGTTGGGTAAGATGTAAGGTGGTGTGCACCTTTTATCCACAATTACTGTGCTTATCATGAAAGTGGCACAGTTGCAGTCGCCCATTGTGGCAGTGACTCTGTCTTCAGAAATGAAAGAGTAAACAAGTGTGTCATTTGAGACGCTGCCGCTGAAATTCCATTTCAGACTCAATTTTCCTTGAAAACAATGAGATTAATTAGCTTCATAACTCAGACAGTGAATGAAAAAGTAATGGTCACAATGCATCATAATGTCATACAGTATCATTACAGCAATGCTGAGTGCTTATTATAAGACTGGGGTTTCTATCAGACATCAATCCAGACCTCCTGGCAGGTTTAAGAATACCAAACTGGTCAAAGAAAAGAGGCCAGAACAGATGGTGTGTGCATGGTCACCAATTTGGACAGTGGCTGTGGAGACAAACCCGCATTGGAAAACAAACACCAGTAGAAACTGCATAAACAACGTGTTGCTGTCTGAAGCAGCAATCACAATGCTGATATTAGAAGATGACTACAACCTGTCAGTGGAAGCTGCAATTCTGAAAAGAAGCCTGCTGCGTCCAAAATTAGATATTAAGTTTGGAACATGGTATGCCTGATCAATTTACTAAATCAAAGTAAGCCAAATTGTTTATGACATGTCTTGGATGTCAGATTCATATATTTGGCATCAGTTAATATCACCAAACAAGCACACAAAGCTTCTCAGGGTTCAATATGACAAACAAATAACTCTATAGACTTAACATCAGTGACACATGGGACTACATGTGAATATATTTATGTGATAAACAGCACAAATCTAAGAAGCACAGGTGATCATCATTCCATGTGCATTCATTCATACATATATGCCCTCATCCATATATTTCTAGACCTTGTCAGGGTTCAGGATCAGTACAGTGGGAAGAACACATACTCGGACATGGCAGCCATGCATGCATGTCCTTGGAATATAAGATGAATCTGAACTGTGCCTGGAGAAAACATACAGAAACATGATGTACACAGCAGTGACTGCATACACTTGTCTTTCCATATCTGTAAGTTCTGCTGATACCAGTAGCACCATAAGGATCAACTAAATGTCTTCAATTATTCAAAATCACAGACACAGCTGGGGGTTAAAACCAGATCCTTCCAGCTGTAATGGGACAGTGCTGACAAGAAATCAAGTTGTCTGGTGTAAAGTTTTGTGTGACTCTTTGTTAGTCCTTTATGGATTTCATGTTGGAAATGAAAATAATCACATTTTAATTTAAAGCTGTACTGATCAGTTTTTTGGACACTTGGGGGTAGAACTCCACAACTACTTAAACATCATACACACGTTTGACAAATTGTGGCCTTCTAAAGTTAATATGGTTAAAATGTTAGCAAATTTACACAGTTGCCTATTTACACATTCAGCAGACACGTGGCAACATTAGCATTTATGTGGA
The DNA here is from genome assembly GCA_005408345.1 of Macquaria australasica. Taxonomy (NCBI): domain Eukaryota; kingdom Metazoa; phylum Chordata; class Actinopteri; order Centrarchiformes; family Percichthyidae; genus Macquaria; species Macquaria australasica. The sequence continues at coordinate 1,106,853 of SEMN01000012.1, read as the reverse complement.
GTCGTGTCTCTGGCCACCTGATGAGTGTAAGTCCAATATCCACTCTCCTTCTAGCTCTGTTTTGGTCACCAATAACTCAAAAGACATATATTTGGCTCTTTGGATGTACACTATGTGCACCAGCTAGGTGCTAACTTTGTATGCCGTTGTCTGGTGCTTAACAGGCAGCATACTGCAGGTTTAGCAGAGCTTTTTCATTGAAAACAGCTGCCTGCTGTAGCTGGAAACAAGGTCGATGAGAATGGCGAGACTCAACTATCCCATAATCTCCGTAAATTAGTGGTGAACTGCAGAGTCTGATAATAATTACTTTTATATGATTACCTTTCACATTACACATAGTAATCTGAGTACTTATTTGCATAAAAATACTGATAGCTGCAGCTTTAAATCAAATGTGTCATTTTCAAGCTGGTCCTCAACACATATGTCAATAAGGCTTATGCTCGCATGATTGTTACTGGAGGTCATATTCAACTATTCAGGCTGGCTTGACAGAGCTTAATCAAAGTCGTGAGCCTTTGCTTTTCCTGAAATTATACTTTTTCAACCTCTGATACAATAGTATCCCCATGAAATTCTCTCAAAGAGGTGTCAAGACAACCACTGTGATTAGAGAGATTAGAGATTAGAGTTGGGCCTCACCATCAGTAGACCTTCTAGATATCATTAGTCTCTCAACTAATGTCTGTAATTACCATTTTCATCATGACTTATTAATTCAAAGTACGTCAGAACTGGAATCTAGTGTTCAATACTTCCAAGTAGGACAAAAATATCCACCTGCAACCACAGTATTACTTTTAATCCAACACATTTAGTTCTATAACTTTAGTCGTACTGCTCAACCACCTGCTGTTATTTAGTCCACAGATCATTAAAACACATTTTAAATTCCACTACAACTGCTTCCTGTGTGTGTGTGTTTGTGTGTGAGAGAGAGAAAGAGACTGAGTCTGGATATACTGGATGGTTGCACCACTTTTTCTTTTAGAAGTTAATTCAAATTGAGCAGATCTGCACCAAACCTTAAAGGCTGCTCAGCTGGTGGAAAAGGTTAGACAGTGGAAGAAATATCCCCACTGCAGTGGCATTATGCTTAGAGAGAACACCCTGTATGTCCCAGAAGGTTTATGAGAACATTCAGAATTTATATACAGTGTGTGGTGGGGTGCTTGTACAATTGTACCTCAAATTCATTTAAATGAATAAGCAGGTGTGACAAGAAAACTTTCCCCATTTTAAGTCTTTATAGCTGATTCTGGTTATATTTTTCATATTTGTAAATTTCACACATGCTGAAATAGAGATGCATTCTGCTGTATTTAAATTTTAAGACAAAACAAAGCATGCATATATTACTAGTAATGATAATTAATTTCCTTCTTCAGTTTAATTACTTACACGTATATTAGTTTGATCTGCATAGCATTCAATTATCAGTGGTGTCTTTGGGTGTGTGCTTCATTAATTTAATGTTACAGAGAAATTGAATCAGAATTTATAATAGAATTAATGAAGTGTCTCTATTTCATTTAGGGTGAAAATGATTTGACATGTTTATTTGTAACAGGGACAGCGGGATCAGTTCTTTTGTGACCCTCTGATGAAGAAATTCTATTCATGTGTTAAAAAAAAAGTTCCTAGTTAGAATTTCCTGACATAAAGTCAATAAAATAATAGCTCTCTAATACTCTAATTTCCCTGGCATTTCATATTCTCCTTAAAGACAAACCCCAATTAACAACTGCATAAAGTAATAATTGCCTTTTTTTGTTGTTAATTAAGAAGCTCCTTGGGGCAACACAGAAGAGCACAATTCATTTGAAACTATTGCAAGTGTTGAGTTTTGAGAAGTTACTCATACTTTCACGATAGTTTATTTTTCTCTCTCAAACTGAAAGTCTTGTCTTGAATGTTATCAGCACATTGTGATGTACGTGATCAGCTGATCATAAAGACTCCAGGTTCACTAGCATGCTGCTTCTTTTAATGTAAATTATTACCAAAGGCCTGAACCAAGAACTCAAGTGAGTTTTATCCTCGAACTTTGAATTTGCTGCTTGTCATGTGGACCCCACCATACTTGGAGGTCCAAGAGACCACATGTACAGCTGCTCTGATTTCATGTCCATTTTAGGATTTCCTTCATTTGACAGTCAAAAGAAGTGGCAGGCCTCACTATTCTTTTAAGCTCAGTTTATATCTTCCTTACTCTATTTGATGCAGCTGCAGATATAATATAATGGGGGCCACTAATGAGCTTGCCATCAGGTGGTTCATAAGACGTGTGCTGATAGGAGCTCAAGCACAGTCATGAATCAAAGTCAAGCCACGTCAGCAGGCCAGCAAATTCCCAAGAGTGGCAGTAGTTTTTCATTTCCATCCCTGATTGAAATAATAGTTCACCAAAGCCGAGTAGCGTTCCGACTCGCGTTCAACCCTGGTCGAGAGGAGTGTCAGGAAAGAGGGTCGTCTGACGCGCGTTGACCCGTTCAAGCCAGACAGGCATGAGAATACCTTGAGAGACCAGATTACAAGCCTGCAATCCAGCACTTTGAGCTTTTTCTGCAAAAGCAGGTGTGTAGAATCCCAGACCTGACCTTTATCTGACCTTTAAGGACCTGTTTCGCCAAGTTGCCACTGCACGGGGGGGGGGGGGGTGCAGTGGCAACTTGGCGAAACACTGTCCCAAAGGAAAGGCCAGGCACACACAGATCTAATAAAGTTGGCCACAGTGCTCGAGCGAGCCTTGCAGGAGGGATTAAAAGGGGTAAACACACAACTGGCCAGCCTCGCCCCCGCTGCTGAGCAGACCTGCTACTGACACCCCGGCTCCATCCGTGCTACGATGACCAGGGACGGCCTGACTGCCTCCAGTGTGAATAGCCTGGGCGATTTTGACAGGATTACCTCCAGCATCAACAAAGCCTGCCTTCTTTAACCCAAAAGCCTTGCTACTGTGGTGCATGGGGATAGAATGACCAAGTGTGGAGCTTAAGGCTGGAGGATGGACAAGTCCCTATCTTTGACATAAAGCATTACAGTGAGGAATTTATTAAAAGCCAGGAAGAATAAGGAAAGCTAAATATAAAGTTGCTAAAATTGTAAGCAGCACAGTTCAGTCACACCAATGTGTGCTTTGTTATATTTTGCTATCTGACGTTAGATTTTCAGGTATCCCTTTTTACTCTGCAGTATCTTCAGCACTGCCGCAAGAACTTCTGTAAAACTTCAGTAAATACTGTATACTGGTGTTAGTTTGGAGGGTTTGTGTGTGAAGGATGTAGAGCAAGTAACAGCTTATGAAAGATGAACCCTGCACCCAAATGAGTAGAATGATAAGAACTATAGCTCCTTCATGTTGGAACTTAAAGACTACCTCTGGGGATGCAAAGAAAACTGTTTAGAAAGATAATAAGTCTTTGCTACTGCAAATCTTCAGTATACAGAGCAACAGAGTGTTGGGTAGCTACCAAGGTTTAACTATGTTTTTACATATCATGCAAGAAAAACAGCCAGAAAATGGAGTTCCACTTGAGGTGGTATCTAATTTGGCAGCCACAGCTGATGATGTAAGCCCCCGCGAGAGGCTAGAGGGATGGGCAAAATGGCAAGAAGACTCCATATTAATGGGTTGGGGATCCAGAAAAGTAAGCAGACACCAGAAAAAATATAGGGGCAGCAGGCAAAATCCTGGATGAATACCTAATCCTTTCTGCTGACAGCTCAGGGTACAAAATCTTGCCTGAACACGCTATGAGAGCCCTGGCATCCACCACTCTTGCTGACGTTATCCCCATTGGATGGGAAGTATATAACACTCAGCATAAGAGAGAGTTATGTTGACACTAGAGGGTGGATACCGTCTTGTTCGTACACAAATTTAGAAATCGGGTTCGGTGCTTCCTTTTCAGTGCTGGGGTTTGTTATTTATGTGACAACGCATTAACACAACACACAGGCGGTAAATATTCATGTAGCCTGGGTAAGCATGGAGGACGTCAAACAAAATTTGTCATTGGGGAAGAAAAACTACCGGAAACCATACAGGGAGGCATTTGCTTCAGCTTACATAAATTATTCTGATGGTTTAAGTTTTTGTTAGTAGAAAAAAAAAGAAATTTCTGGTGAATATTGGTGCAGTCAATATATTGCTTTCAGCCCATTCATCTCATGGTCTGTTGTTTAAGACAGACATTTTCTGCCACAGCGTCTTCTGTGACACAAATACTGGGGGCACCAAAGTTGCTCCAACTCTACACATAGTGGCTTTAAAAATGGAAAGGTCTTGAGCAAAGTGGCTGTTCAATTATCATCCAAATCTGATTTGTTCAGCAATTTCTGAATGGGGATGTCATTTTCCAACATAGCTGGCTATCTACCTTTGCTTCATCCATGAAAAATAGAAAACACAAAAATGGTGGCGCAGCTGTAAAGCTTGTTGTAAGTCAATTTACAGATATAGCAACCCTAAATTAGCATATTTATTGGATAGTTAGAACTATTAACTGCTCCTAGCAACCGAAAGCAAACAAAAACTCCCCAACAACTAAAGGTTTCAATGAACTGAGATTATCCTTGTTAATTAGAAAATCAGCCATTTGATTACAATAACTGCTAATGTAGAAGTATAAAAACTGATCTGTCATAAATAAAGTCTTGTATAGATGGCATGTTTGCTGTCGTCTTGTCAAATCCCTGCTGTTAGTTTACCATAAATCTTTCGTTTTGGTACCAAGTGCTAAAGGGTGATTGTGGACAGCTTGTTATTCAAGTGTCACATGTTGGATGATTTCCAAATATGCGCTTGTTTTGCTCAATGGGCATATCTTTTGTGACTGACAAGTTTGTTAATTAGCTTGTTAGACTTGAGAGAAAGGTTGACGATGCAGTAATAGTGTTAAAGTCGTGCAAGGGAAGGAATATTTTGTTTCACTTGATGGCAGAATATGGCCCTTTTTAGGATAACAATTTTTACTAATACATCCAGAACCTTTTATGAGAGTAAAAACTGGATATTTATTTGCAAAGGTGCAAATTCAAGATCATTTTAGTGTGGGATGCAGCTCTGTCCTTGGCACATTGTATTCCAAATGAATTGTGCATTGGCAGACACACGTTATGTTAAATAAACTAGAGAACAAAAATGACACCTAACTGTAATTGCTGTAGCTTTAGGCGAACAAATAACATCAAACAGCCTGTTTGCATTGCCAAATCTCAAAGTAACACACTCTCTGTCTCTGTGCACATACACACCACTCAGGTCTAGTTGTGCCAGTCATTGCTGTGCCCACTGCATTCATGCTGCCTGAGCATTTTAAATAATATCCACATTTCAGTCATAAACTTACCAATGTAACACCTCTGCCATCCTAGGATCTGCCCTTGCCCCAGAAAAGCCAGACCAGACTACTGCAATTATTAACAACTATCTGATATATTTTTCAAATGTTTTACAAAGTACATAAGAAATATACACAATATGTAACATTTATATAATTGAAATTGACAAATTTACAATCATTCTTATCCTGAGTGAAGCCCCTGCAAAAACCATTCCTGTCCACCAGTTTGTCCTTACTTTACTGCAGCCATATGGATTATTCTGCCTCACTTCTCTTCGAAAGCAAGGCAACAGTGGCTCTGTGGTGCAGTGTGTCTTGAAAATCTGTACATGACCAAGAAGATGTCGAGTAATCCAGGGTTAACGTGTGCGGTCAGATGGAAATCCTGCTCAGATTGCAAAGCAGCATGGGTGTCCATCCGCCTCCTACACTGTCTGTAACATGAGACAAGCTGCCAAACACTGTAAGAGCACTGGTATATCAGGTCCATTATAACAACACTGCGGAGTCTGATTATAGATGACAGCTGGGTACAGGTAAGCATGTACTCAGCTGCACAGCTGTGGCTCTCAACTCCATCTTACCTTTTATTTGTTTGGATATATCACGTGAAAGACCCAGGTTACCTCGGGTCCACGGCAGCCACACCTGGCAGGGGGCTTTTCAAGCTCTTAATATTATAAAAAGCGTGAGGTAGAAAAAAAACAGTGACAGTTAATTACAATTAAGGGAATGAGTCTCCTCCATCTTACGCCAGATCCTTAGCAGTCTTTAGCCTTGGGGCACTTCAGGCCTGTGACTCCATCACTGGAAAGAGACACAAATGAGAGAATTGGGACAACAAAACATCTCACAAAAGGCAGCTGGATGCCCTCAGCACTGCAGTTTTACCTGAGCTCTTTGTGATCACTCACTCTTTGAAGTCACCAGTTGTGTAACTGTGTTAACTGTTAGGCGTGACGAAACGGTCGCTGGGCGCCCTGACCACTCTGAAAATGCATTTGTATCTGCGGTATTTACAGTGGTGGTAGAAGTTTTCAGATTCTTCCTTTAAGTACAAGAATACCTCAGTGCAAATTTACTCTGTTACATGTGAGATGAGAGTTAGATGAAAAGATCGATACCGCTCTCATATTTGCATGAAACATAAAGCTACAGCCAGTAGCTGGTTAGTTTAGCTTAGTTCGAAGACTGGAAACGGGGAAACTGCTTGCCTGGCTCTGTCCAAAGGTAACAAAAAGCTCACCAATTAGCACATTATATGTCGTTTGTTTAATCCGCACAAAAACCAGAGATTAAAAATGACAATTTGCCGTTTTACGGTGGTTAGATACTGTACTATTTCTTGGCTCTGAGCAGTTGAAAGGCAACCAGTGGAGAATCCAGGAAGTTACTGCTCCATCCAAGAAATAGTCCAGTAAGGCCCTTAAACAGCAAATTGTTGTTTTTACACTTTGTGTATTAATTTGTATGGAGCTTTAGAGGTGCTGGTAATTTGTTACTTTTGGACAGTCAGACTAGCGGTTTCCCCATTTCCAGTCTTTGTGCTAAGCTTACTTAATTGAGTATTAAGTTAGCTTAATACTAACTAACTTAAAATCTGAGTCTGCAAAGTAACTACAGCTGTCAGATGTTATAAAGAATACGGTCTACACCTGCTCTAAATGAAAAGTGCCCTGACATAACTTCTGTTATGATTTGACGCTATATAAATAAAATTTAATTTAATGTAGTTAAGAGAAAAGTTCATATTTCCCTGTGTAATGTAATGGGGTAAGTAGCACGACACGGAAATACTCAATTAAAGTACAAGTACTTAAGTATAGTACTCCACCACTGGGTATTACCTGACACTCTGCTTACAATGAGACAACACATGCAGGTTCACTGTTTTGTTCAAGGACACCCAGAGTAAAACAAAATCCTGTTGCAGGTCTCAAACCTGTGAGATTTGTGGGGGCGTCTCTGGACGGCGGGCCAAAATAACTGGAGTATTTCTGGCTCCGGTGCTTAATAAATCTTTATGTGCTACTTTTTATTAAGAGGCATCAAAGCCAGAGAGGAGGCAGACCTAAAGGGAATCCGAGTTGCCTCGGCCTGGCCCTTCTGTTGGGAATTCCTTAGGTGGCTGAAACTCGCCGCCGGCGTACACCTACATCCTCTGGAGCAAAGTCATAGGGAACACTGGCGAGCGCTTGATGTTCCGTATGACTGGAGAGAACAAGAGCAACACAGAGTCGGCTGTGCCAATACATTCATCATACTCCGGTACCCCCCCACCCCCCCCACCCCATGGACCGGGTTCACTGTTTACAACCTCCCACAGTAGTTGTGGAGTGCACTGATGTGAATTTGATGCAGAACTGCAGCCAGGGTGAGTATATTAACTTAAATGCCTTTTGCTGTTGCTGGTGTCACTATTTTTGGCTATTTTGCTTCTGTACATTACACTATTTTGGAAAAACATGCAAATAAAGGTTTAATTAATTAACAAATGTGCAGCATATTGTATAATGTTGTATTTTAAGACAGCTGCCCACCCCCTTTTCCCTCCCATTGCATATATCCTAGCAGAGATACTACTAGTTAATGAATATCTATTTTAGTCATACACACTTATATTGTCCCCATTACTGTGGTATTATTTCAAACTGCTCCACTTGCCTATATGGGGCGTAAAAAAGAATGTCTAAGCCAATTTTCCGTGGAAGAGGAGCCTCAAGAACATGTCTCTGTTAGATAAGTTAATTACCTCATATCCTACGGCTACACACCAGCTTTCTCCTCTCTCCCCCCGCCCCATACAGGAGGAATGAAAACAACACTCCTACATGATCAAGACGTACTATATGCTAATGCTAATTAACTCGCCGCTATTATCTTCATCATGTAACATGCACCTGGTAGGCTAATCACAGAGCCATCAACTATGTGTGTTTCACCTCTGCAACATACGTCACAGGCCTAATTTATTTCACAGAGGACAGGATTTAAGAATGCAGAGATGGGAGCTCTGTGAGGTACTCTATCTTTTTCAGCAGGAAGGTGTGTGTGTGTGTGTGTGTGTGTGCAGGGGAGGGTTGTCAGCATTGTGTGTTCCGCTTGTTCAAAAATAGCAATGAATTCCAGTATTTTCACAAGCGAGTTAAGGATTTTTCTTTTGTGACTTACAAGCTCAGCTCGGCAGAAGTACAATAGGAAAGTGGAAAAATTAACAGTGATTGCATGAATAATTGTCATTTTCAAAATAACATGTCTACCTTTTGCACTGCTTAATGAATTGACCGGTTGCCGTGTCACATCGCATATTAACCGCTGTTACCGCTCTCCACATGCTTAATGAAAACATTTACATGGCAACAATTGCACATGGAGGAATAATGGATTAAATGGGCATGTTTTCTGTTGCCCATATACTACAATAAAGGTAAATCTACATGCAGTGTGCCATATCATGTATTTGGAATAATAGATTCCTTTATCACTGTCATCAAGAGTAAATTGTATGGGTTTTTTTTTAATTTTTTATTTGCTCTATTGCTACAATTTGTATTACAAGAAGCAGTTTTGGTTGGAGTGGTTCCTTAGCTGCAGTCCAAGGATGTGGTGGTTTATAAATACAGAGGCTCATTAGTTTTATTTTAGTCAATGTGAATAGAATGTTAAAAAAAAAAAAGACTATTCTCAGGTTTAACCCCCTTCAGTTTTGAATGAAGAGTGTCCTCCCACATAAACCCCTTTTATCAAATGGAAGAACTTTCCTGCAAGGATCTTTATTTTGCAATAAAGTTAGTTTGAGAGTCTAAAAAAGAAAACTGGATGGACCTGGATTTTACCTTTTTTTGAGCAAAACCAAATAAAAGGATAAGCCTGGAGATAAGTCTATATTTTTCTTAATGCCACCAAATTCCATGAAAATACCAAAACAACAATGCATTGATCCAACTATGTAGCCAACACCTGATACCACTTATTCCTATGTGCTATAGACCTTCAATGTTCTCCACAAACTATTGAAAGCACATCAATAAGCCACACTGTAGCACTGGATGACATGATACTTCATTACCATGAACACAGACACTGGTTTATTTTAAGTTAATCCCACATACACTGTTTTAGTGCTATAAATACTTGCTAGGGCACCAAATCTGTATTAATCCACGGCTGAAAATAGTCCCCAACAAACACACCTTTTATTCCTGTTTGAGTAATGTTTGCTAAAAACTACAGTCCCCAGCTGTTTCAGGAAATTACTTAAGACTTTTGTTCAAAAATGAAACTATATATTTGTTACCTGTTTTGAAAGAGACAGGTAGTCGTTGATGAGAACAAATGGGCTTGGGACCGAGTGCCACAGACAGGGTAGGGAAATCGGAAGGTATTGAGAGATGCACTAAAGTATTTTGGCTTGTGCTCTTTTCATGAGATTTGTTGACAATAAGAAAAAAAACTGGCATAATTCTAGGCTTATCCTTGTGTGTACGTAGGCAGACTATAACACCACCAACCAAAAATAAAAGGGAGGATATAATGTTGGAGCTAGTTGTTGCTGCGATCATTAAGGGTCTGTATGGAAACACCTTGGCTGTGTTGTGGGAGTCTCTGGCGTAAGTGTCTGAGTGGTAGACATAAGTACTTTGTGCAGAGTGTCCTCTGGTTGTTATGGAAACAACCCTTTTTTCATCGTGAACAGTGAACAGTGAACAGTGCTTTTTCAATACAAAAAAAGGAAAAAAGCTGAATAACATAAATTAGTCCTTGACATGAAAAAGTTTGGTAACCCCTTGTCTGCACTAAGGCCACTGCAGACTATTTTCACTGTAGAATCCACCAACACAAGCAGCATACAGACAGAATACAGAGGTAGGCTGACTGTCTGCTGGGTACACTTAATGTAAATTAGAAATATAACATAATCCATATTTTTAATTGTTGCAAATGTCGCAGTTGAGTCTCCAATTTGATGTTGACTTGTTTATGGATGCAGCGTGAGCTTGAGCAGCACATAATCCTGCATGTCAGCGCTGCTTTGCTTGAAGCTGTCTCGTATGTTGTCTGTGTTATGCACTCGTCACTCTGCAAATACACTAAGAGCCCCTCCGCGCACACTCCTTTTCACACAAACATGCCGCACACAGAAAGTCAGCATGAGGGCTCAGCGTAGCCCCTGTCTGAGGCGTGTTTTTACTGGATTATCTAAACTCCACCTCGCCTCTGAAAAGCTTTAAATTGGGGAAACGCTCCTCCTTCCCTTGATATCTTGCTGGCTTAATGACTAATAAACCCTCTTGTTGGTGCTCAAAGTCAAAGGAGCAGCTAACACAAGCAAAACAAACAAGTCTAATAAACACCACTAAATGCAACCTTAAACAAGTGCAAAAGCTTGAAGAACACAAAGGGCACATGTTTATTTTTCACTTAATTCCAAACATGCTTTTCTATGAGGTCTTTCTGGAATGAGGCAGCTGGAAAGCTTTGCTTCTTTAATGTATCATTACCCCCCTCTGCTGGTGTTTAAAGGAAACAAACCCTGTGAGATCCACATGGGAAGTATATTTAAAACATCTTCACCACCTCATTGTTATGACCCAACACATTCTGCCTTGGTGTTAAACAAGGAGAAACAGTATAACACTTGCTGTAGATTTTATTAGTCGAGCAGAGTACTGTGACTCATTTCCAAGTCAGCGGCTGGAGGAGTTGCTTCAGTATGCGATGTGCTCTTCTCACAGGATGACTCTCTCTCTCTCTCTCTCTCTCTCTCTCTCTCTCTCTTTCATTCACAGTTGAATTCATTAGCTGCGATGCCATGTTGCCAGTGCGGTGAGGAATGTAAATTAAGGTGGCAGAACAGATATTAACAGACGTCAACTGATGTTATCAGACAGAGCACAATATTCAAAAGCTCTCGCGTCTCTTTTTCCAGATGCCCTCCTCGTCTCCTCCTGAGTTACAGCTATTCTCTCTATCCACCATCTTCCCTCCATTGCCCCTTCCCTGTGGCTTCTCTATACCCTGTCACACATGGCCTCCTCCAGCCCATTACGCTTTGTTTTGTGTCATGCCCGTGGATGCCGGGGCGAGCGGCGTGTGGATGATTTCAATCCATCTCAGGAGCCCCTTTCCTCCTCCACCCTTCCCTCTGCATTTCTGTCAGACAGACACATTCTCTGTTTATCTCCATCTCCCCTCAGCCCTCAATTCTCCACCTGCGCCAGTGCACCAGTGCTGATGGATGTAAAGTAAAGTCGCTAACTAACTTTCCTCCATCCCTACCTTGCATTAGCTTGACTAAAACTCAATTTGCACCAGGTATTAACATGCAATCTGTATCTGGATAACCTGGACAAAGAAAAACGTGTTAATGGAGAGTGTAAATGTACACAGAACACACTGTGCCTGAAAGTGGTCTGGCTTGCAATGTGATTGGATATTAGCCAGAGACACATTTACATCTGGTATTAACACGTCTGAATAATGGCATCTGATTCACAGGCCTGTGCATTTACACCTGGTACTAATAAGTGTTATCGTTATCTTGATTCGGATCTCATTATGCAAATTAGAAAGGTGGACTTGTCAACAAACACGGTGCATCCCAGGTCAAGGGAAGCAATGCCGAACGCCATTAATTTTCAAATCCCTTTTTGCAAGGGAAGACTTGCCAGCAACTGCTGCTAGCTTTTGCCGGGCTTGCTTAAGCTAGCAAGGAGATGCAGAGTAAGGTGACAATGCAACCCAGACCATCACCAGATGAGGTCTGGCCGATCCGATCGCATTCTGATCACAATGTGTTTTGCATCGTCTACATCTTGCATTTACATGTGTTTTCTCTTATCCAGATAGGATATCCAGATCCAGACCACATGTTAATGCCAAGTATAAATGAGGTACAGGTGTAAAAATGCATTCTGTACAGTTTTGGTGGCCAGCAAGTTGAAAGGTCGCCGAACTCCACCTTTTCGTGCTATCTCAAGCAAGCCTGTCAAAAAGGATCTACACCATGTTTGTTGCCAGCTCTGCCTACTCATTCTGCAAATTGAGATCTGATCACATTGTGGGCAGATTTGACTGAGAAAGAATGCTTAAGGCCCGTGATTATCCGCATAATGAGGATATCATGTCCCAATACCAGGTGTTGGTACCATTTCTTAATCTTTGTCATGTAACTGATTTCACATGGTGAAAGGTCATGACGTTAAGGCATCACGTGTATAAAGGAGCCCTGGTTTGGAACCTACTCACCTGGAGTCGCTGGGGAATGGTGTTAAATAATGAACAAGCTTGTGACTAATGAGTGACTCATGAATCTTCGCTTTGGAGGAACCTCATGAGCATTCATCAGCACGATTCACACATGCACGTGAGCACACCTCCACCCTCTCTTCTCTGTATCTTTCTCCTGCTTTTGTCATTGCACACTGGTTGCTTTCAGCTGCATGTGTTCGCCATCTCCGGAGGGCTTTAACTTTACTCCTCTCCTCTTCTATCAGCACCCCGCCTCCTCCCCTCTCTGCCTCTCCCCCTGTCTCAGGAATCAGACACAGGTTTGCCACTGCTGAGGAAGCAACCGTGGTAATCCTCGAGCTCAACTTCAAAAAGAGCCTCTAAAGACTACACTCTCTACGGTTCTGGCAACTCAGCCTGCTACCTATGCTGGGGGAAGTAAAACAAAATAAATAAAAAAAGCACACACTTCCCCTCTCACCTGCCTGTTTCTCCTTCTCCCAGATACTTCACTTCACTCAACTTGCTTCTTCTTTATCAGCACTAAATGTCCCTCAACTCCTCAACTCCCCTTGCAACAAATGCTCTCTTCCCCTTATTAACACACATCTCTGCAAGGCCGGTAAGAGTGGGAGAGAAATTAAAACTGAATGCAGGAATGAAATAATAGGATGGAGGGTGAAGAGGAGGAAAAAGTGGGGGACAAATGTAAAGCATAAGGATAGCAGAGGAAGGCACAGCTGGCGAGTGGAGGAGAGAAAGAGATTGAGAGACAGAGAGGGAGGGAAAGAAGAAGATAGAGAGTTCCCACTTCTACGGTTTGGTCTCAGAGGGGTAGCTTGCGCATTGTCAGCAGATCTTTATACAGCTCTGCTATGCAGAGGAGAATATGGAGTTGCCTACAGCTGGAGTAGCGGTAACCATTCGATCCTACCTTTGAGGTGGTGTGTGTGTGTGTGTGTGTGTGTGTGATTGCGTGTGTTTTCATGAGCACATAAAGAATTGGGCATTAGGTGGCATCAGTAGCGGATGCAGCAAGCCTGAAAAATCCACCATAACATTCAACGCACTTCCATATGTTAGCTTAAACTATAGCAGTGGTGGTTGAATATGTCCATGAATTGTGAGCAGTTCCACCAAACACCGATATTCCCTTGTAACTTTATCTGATTGTTTTATTTGAATACCTGTTCAGCTTTAGTGAACTCTGAAGGCTTGGGGGAAGTGAGAATATCTGAGGCTGAAGGCAACAACAACGTGCTCTGGCAATGCTGTGCTTAATTATACCCCTGCCAATAAAATAACATTTTAATTTGACTTTGAATTTAGAGGCCTAGTGGGGTAAAACTATCCAGTATTTCACAAAATAGCAACAATCACAGAATCGTCGTAATCATCATCATTGCAACCCAATGAAGGGATCCTGACCCCAGGCTGGGAACCATATCGATTTTTGACATATATACTGTATAATGACACCAAGGAATCATGAACTGAATAATATAATTTAAATCCAATGATCCCTTCTGCTATGCAAATTTACAGCTCATATGCGGGAAGCAATAACCCCCTGATCTCTGACATGTGACATGCTGCATCCCCTTCGTGTGTGTGTGTGTGTGTGTTTTTCCTATGATTGCTATTCTCTCATTCTAAGTGCTAATTTTGTGGATTTTACCCAGAGGTGCTGTACTGCTACGCCTGGCTGCAACTCCACCCCTTCCCCCATCTCAATCACCCATTGCCCACGTGTCATTGGCTTAATCTTTCCCCATAGATGGTATGCTCCAACAATATGAATTATGAATTATTTATTTCATTACACACGGTCTTGCTTGCCTTTCTGAATTAAAAAAAAAAAAAAGCCACGAATGAAGTTATTCCATTCTGCTGATGCCACAAAGCAGAGCCCTCTCTGAGTCTCCAGATAGGTGTTTCTGCTCTCATTGAGAGGCGGCAGCGGCTTTGGAGGCGGAAGGACTCCGACAGGCGCTACTTAAACATTTAAAAAGGAGGAGGCCCACTTCAAAGGAATGGCCTCGCACAATCAGTGTAGCCCTTTCCTTTTCAATTAGTACACAGTCTGCCTGGCTGGCATGCTCACCTAAGGGCTGGGCTAAAGCCGTGAAATATTGATGGCCCCTTCTCAGGAGCGAGTGGAACGCTTTGTGCTTCGTTCCCCTGGGTAAGTTTATATGTTTAAGATATTTTTTGACGGCAGACAACTGAGTGGGTGAGTTGTTTGTGTGATCCGAGTGGGCGCGTGGTGACGCACTAGTAGTGGATCGCACTAAATTCAATCAGAAATGTCTCAGCAAATACTCCTCTATTCTAACTCAGCAGCACATTAATCTTTTACAACCATAACACAACAAATCGTTCTTTGTTAGATCATATGAATCCCAAGTCTCTCTATCTTTCCTCCTCAGCCTGAGAGTGATGCTTACTTATTATCTGCAGTGTTTTACAAATCCATCTACAGTATTTCACCTTTGGCTGCGGCATGTAAACTCAGAGAGGGCAACTTATGCAGGAATCAAAGCCTTTTGCCTGTAACTACTAGTAAACAAGACCTCATTATTTTCAACTGCGTGATCCTGCAGTCATCAGGGATGCAGAACAGACATCTGCATCGGTAATTGCACTAGCTCATGTGTTCAACAAATGAACAGCACTTAACATCTGAAAACAATAAACCTTAACGCTTTTACAAAACTTTTATATCTTTTATCTTGATTTTTAGCGAGAAGGACAAAGTGCCTTATTAGTCTGGGGTTGTGTTTGGGGGCTTTGTAACTTATTTCGGGAGGAAGTTCAGAGTGATTATTTTGTTCTTCACTAACAAATGGGTAAGGCTGAGTGTTTATTCATCTAGATGACAACCACAGAGCTTTTTCTGAGTTTGAAGGCTTAAAAGAGAGGTAGGATGTAAATGAAAATACTTGGAACGGATCTCATGTACATGTTCAAACCACTTTGAGTGAAAAATGTTTCGGGAAAACTAGTTCTGACTTCTCTCTGTCTGATTTATGAAAAAAAAGACACCTCAACACATCCAGACCTACAAATTGGGGGTTCAGAATAGTTCTCAAATAGACAAGGTGTGAACTTTGACATGCATCCCCAAAGACATCCTCGCCTGGCATGCCAGGGTGTGAAGCCGAAGACAGAGAGCGAGAGGAGCAGATTGGATTTGATATTAGTTAGGGCTCAGGCAAGTGGAAGGGTTATATACTTAGTCATACGATGTCACAGCCCCTAATGGGGCAGAGAAGCGATGTACTGATATCCTTAATTGATGGATTAGAAGCATATAATTCCCTGCAGAGAGAGGATGATCATCAGAACGGTGGAGAGGGAGAGTAGCCCGAGTAAGCAGAGGGAGCGAGAGCTCGAACATGACCTGAACAGTTAATTGAATAGGGAAATTCCCAGGATATTTTATTCAAATGAGGTTGGAGGAACAAATGAAGAAGAGAAGAGCAAGGTAAGGGTTTGGATGGCAAAATGAGAAATAAACGAGAGACCACGTCAACAAATAGTGATGATATTAAAGTTAACAGCACTATTAATGAGTGTAAAGCAAATCAGTAGCTCAAAAGAGGCGGCTTTTGTGAATGAACGGCCATGTTGATGGATGATGGATGGGGTAAAGCAATGAAGAGAGGGCCTGGGAGCGGATAAATACCAGCACACCATTTATACATCAGGAGTGAAAGGTAGATCCACAGCAGAGACGTGGATGGATGGGTGGAGGAGAGAGGAGAGACCTCTAGAGGAAAGCAGCAGATCCCTGTCTAAAACTCCCCTTTCATCTGGCCCACACAGTGCCAGATCAATCCAAACGCCCGCCCATCATTAGGCATCAAAGGGATGTAGGAGGGGGATCCTGTCTGCACACAACTAATCCCCTTTAAATGCGACTTCTCAAGGAACAAAGCCGCCATTACATCCACAATGCATTTCTAGATGATCTACACTTTTCTTGCGATGCTCCACGATCATCAAAGCAAAGCGAGGTGGCAGAAAAGTTACAAAGGAAGACCCACACATGAATTTCCATGGCGACCACTCGGCAACTCAGGATAAATAGTGACATCTTTCAACACGTTTGTTTACCCTAAATGCTCGCAAATGTTAGCATCTCCAGAGAGACGAGTTCAGCGTTTGAAAGTCTCCATTTTTAGCCCAGAACTCCTGGATCACATTGATAAATGTTCTGACACCGACTTAGGGGACATGTAAAACAAAGGTCAGCTGCGTTCACTGCAAGGAGAATCATTTCCATCGCAACGGATGACAAATGGAGTCGGTTTCTTGCGTTATTGTCAAGAGATTCTCCCCTTCAGTCCTCTCACTCTTTTCTGTACTGTGTGTCTCTTACTGTTCCTCCCTGAAATCCATGAATAAATAATTCAAGCCACAGATTTTTCATTTTTTGACTGAATATGATATTTATCCCTTACCCGCTCCTGCCACCCACCCACCCACCTCTCTGAAGGAGCACATAAAACACTGTATGTCTCTTCACCTGAGACTCAAAGAAGACTTTGTAAAAGCCCTCAACATTTTTTTTCCCTTTCATCGCTCCAGGATCATCTCTTGAGCCCAAAAATGTTGTCTCAGCACCACTTGAGTTACTTTGTTTTCTCTTAAGTATCCTCTATTCCCCTCCCTCTTCTCCTTCTTATCCCACCCTCTCATCCCTGCGTTGCCCTCCTCTCAACATCGTGCCGTGAATCTGAGACAGTGACAAACTCTGACAAGAAAGCCAGCGATCTTGATACCTCTCTGCATCTCAATAATGGAGCAACTTGATATGAGAGCCTTGTTATCAGGGCCCTCTTGGCTCACTGCATGTTGCATCCCATCCGTCAATAGGGAAAGAGGGGAAAGAAGTGGGGAGACACAAGGGGGAGAAAGAAGGAGGGAGGGGGCTATGGTTCGGTTATCACAGCAGTGGGATTAATGGATGTGTGGGGTTTAAATTGGCTCCCGATGACAGCAAAGGCCTCACCGTGTTTCTATCAGTTATCGGCAGGTTTCCCCCCCATTACTCAGTCCCTTTCTCTCTGTCTCTCCCCCCTCCCTTACTTTTTCTGCCTCTCCCCGTAGCTGCACGCACACACACACACACACACACACACATCAATCTTCTCCTCCCCTTCTTCACTCTTTGAATCCAATACTCCAGACAGCATGATGTCCACATTAAAAAATGTGATGATAGTCAATGAAAGTACATAGCCCAGTGCAGTAAGTCAACTGCATAAATGAACTAAATGAGCATCTTTAATATTTGATAGCTAAATATGCTGTATGCTGAGTCAGGGAAAATATACTAGGGCAGTTGAATTGTTAATGTTTAGGTTGATTTGGCCAAGTTTGCATTCAAGTTTGCATTCTTACACTTTATCCATTACTTTTGGCTAAGTATTTAAGCATTACTTTTGGCTAACCATTTCAACTGTTTACCCATTACTTTTAGCTAATTATTTCAAATGTCTCCCCATTATTTAGCTAACTAATTCAACTTCTTTGCTTGCTTGCTAACTAGTTCTCATGCGATCTCTTTGGCAAAACATAGCCTTAAGGTGTTACTACTGTCTCAGGTTAGTGCGAAGTGTAGCTGGAAGCTTATTGGTTACTGTGACAATAAATTTACTTAAGATCAGCCTCAGACCAATAAACACAAATATGTGTATATTTTTATAAATTAGTTAAGTTACTCCACAATCTTTGTATACACATATCCCCGGGCAACTGTAGAAGTACCCCCTGGGGTCCAAATACTCGGGCATACAGCTGAATAGACACATAGCATCAGGTGCAGTACCATATTATTCCATTTTAAACTTTTCTCCTAAAGCCGGTCTAACACTTCTAAGAATGCTTGCTGTATCTTTTAGTAAGAAGGACTGTCAGAGATGTTTATTCACTACTCACTTTGGTTCAAAAGGCTTATTCATCTGAAAGAAACTTATCCTCATGGCAGCAGATGGGCTCGGAAGGAAGAAACACCACTATCAAAAAACTCCCCGCAATAGTGTAATTACTTCTCACTCTTGTCACTCTCAGTGTTTTACATTGAGAGAAATGGAGGAAGACGCTTTAACATGGTAAAACCAAACTCCATTCGGAGGGGAAAGAAAGACCCAAATACAGCCATTTTGCTGCTACTGACTTGGCTCACAGTCACAGACACTGCAAACTATGAGACATCCTCAGTCTTCATGGTGGGCCTGTGTGGATCAGCTCAGTCCTCCTTTTGTGTGCTCTTTTCTTTATGTCCCACATCCTCTCCATCACAAAAGTCCCCTGTAGGTCTCTATTTTCCCTTGCAAATCCTATCAGTTCCAAAACACACACCGGGTACTGCGATGATGTTTGGAAGTGGTTGATTCAATTTTCTTGGGTTATTTTTTTTTTTTGTGGCAAAAAAAAAAAATGTGAGCAGGGCACGCCATTCAGACATCTATGTGGATTCACAAACATCTGCTGCCGATGGAAAAGATACCCAAAAGCTTGACAGAATATGGAGAAAGAGTTCCCTGGTGTGTGGGCAATTTACTGCTGTCAGTTACAATGTTGACTTCCAGGAAAATTGCTTTATTCTAAAAAATGAAAACCATTTTTAAAAAATTATACAGGTGTTCATGAAAGCCTTTCGCAGTAGAATGATATTTTACCTTCCCACAGGACATATTCTGCTCAAGTAAAAACACAATCAGAGTTACAAGGCTCCTACCTGACAACAGTGAATTCCTAGAAACAATATATGTCATATCTTCATTGAAGAGTGTTTGCAGGCTTTCATGACTGCGCCACGATTTGACATGTAATAGAGCTGAGTGCATGGAAGTGGAAGCCAGTGTTTGCTCTTTGTGTTGTGTGTCTCGTTGTGGGAATGGGGTGAGCTGCATCTTTACACTTGGCTTCCCCTCAGTGAAGGCGAAATGAAGGGGAGCCCTCGGGGCAAACACAAAGACAGGAGGATCTGGAGGAGTCTTAGATGAGCATAAACACACAGACACACAGAGACACACACACGTAAACAACAAGTACTTGAGGAAACAGCAAATTCACATACACACCCAGACACACAATAAGGACCATATTCAGTCCTAGCACATGGGTAGCTGTTGTGGCCTTTTCAGCACTATGGACAGCATCCCTTTCAATATACAGTATGTGCATAATGTATTTTCCCCTCAACCAGTCTGTCACCACCTGTGTGCACTTTAAGGAAAACTAAACGTAATCATAACAGTATGTTTCTAATTTAAAAATGTTTTGTCTCTGCTCACCTTTACTTGTTCCTCTTTGCTAAACTCAAAATGAAACATGTAAGTATTAGAACCTCTTCTATCAACAGTTTTTTTTATTATCATACAGTAGAGCATAATTCAGATCTTTGTGTGTGTGTTGAGGGTGTTTTTAATAGAGCAAAAATGGTTGACTACTATGTTATGATTGCCAGTGTTGTTGCTTTGCCGTGGTCAAGTCCAAAAGGCAATAAACAACAATAAATAAGCAATATATTTATGTGAGAAGGCCTTCTAAAGCACAGAGGTGAGTAATAATGAGTTACATGTACTTAAGCAACTTTTATGGGTAAATTGGGAGTAGTCTTAATGCTGCATACTTTTTACTCTCGAATACCGTTACTCTCTACATTTGCATATATTTGTCGCAATACATGTATTTATTCATTATTTATTCATTTTTGTTTGTATACTGAACGAAGTGAAATAGAAAGAGAACCTACCATTAAGACCCTGCAGTAGATAGCCGCACAATGTGATGACATGTCACAGCTACAAGGACACACAAACATGATTATGATATAATTATGCTATGATAATGTGTATTTTATTCACTGTATACTAAGACTTTGCTTACCTGACTGTAAAGGATATGTGTCTGGAACTCATCTTCCTTTGAGGATGAAGTTATCCATAGGAAGATATTTATTTATGAAGGTTTACTACGTACTATGAGACGTGTTTTAGTCAATAGCAGCAAAATAAAACTATGAAATAAAATAGTGATGAAAAAGAAGGCCAAATTATCTGAGTAGCAAAGTGAAAAAGTAGATTTAAATGTAGACAGATTGACTTTAAAATCTAAAAGTCAACCAGTCTGCATATGTCGAGTTAGAGTTGCGTTTTGCCACTGTAAAGACAGAACACAGACAGAGATCCCTCCCTCTGTTATCTGGTATGCTCTGTGCAAAAAGTTGCAAGTAAATTATACAAACTTTTTCCCTCAGCAAAACAGCAGAAAATGTACTTTATCGCCTCCATCATTATTTTTGTTTGTGGATTTATTTCTCTCTGTCACCCCTTCATCCCCCTCTGCTGATGATTTGTTGCGATTTCAAGAGACAAAACATGGAAATTGCACAGAGGGGATCAGGAATTTACTTCTTGATAACATCTGTTACTAACTATTCCGCTCAGCATGCAAAATCGGTTGCCCCTGTAGACCCGTTTCCCCCCTTTATCTTATTTATTTGGAGAAAGGGTTATATTTTCTCATACACCACAAGGTGCACCTAGGAACCTCTGTGCATGGCTAAAGGGGAACTTTTATAGCCGCCCCTACCCAGAATGGCAATTAGCTGCGGTAGACTGGGGAAAAACACAGAGCACAGTTGGTATGCAGAGAGCTCTGCAAAGTTAATGGACTTTTAAATCGACACTGAGCGCCAAATTCCCTTATTAATGCCATCCCTGGTCCCTGCCTACGCGACCATTTGATTTCAAAGGTCAACTCTCAAATGTCAACATAGGAACACTTTTATGATGCACGCACTGTGTGTTGAAAATATGTGAAGTAAAGGAGTGGCGAAGTGAAGACGGGCCCTACTGACATGGTTTTATTTTCTATCTTACCTTTATCTATACACAGGGCATGCGTGCTAGTCCTCAGCACTGAACTGCTTTACATTTGGAGGGTTCACACACTTACAATGAATAATACTAGCTACTGAGCTGCTACACTGCAGAAATAAGAAGCTAAGTGCCTTGCTCAAAGGCACCTTGATGGTAATTGATGTAGTTACTTGTTCACGTTTACCAGATTCTTCCAGCCAATTAAAGGAGCTTGACTGGGTCGCACCATATACTAACAGTGATGTAAGAATCGACTAAATAAAGTATACCTAAGTCAAAACTGTCAGTATGCTTATAAAGAAAACCTTCATTTCTGAGCGTGCTGTTGATGAACAGAATTCTCCCACCGGTGAAATGCACAGAGGAAATGGAGGAGCTGCTTACAGCTGAAAAAGATGAAAACTAATTGTGAATGGTGGTGAAAATGCTCCAGTAACATCTCAGAATACAAAACAAACAACAAAAATACCATAAAATTGTTGGTCTTTCTGTAAAGTCTTGTATCAGTTCCTGTTAGCGTAAAACAGTTAAGTATGTTGATATCTTGTATAACTGCAAAAACAGTATGCTATAAAGAAGAAAAAATTCGGAATAACTAGCTAATCTCAAAACAGTAGCAGTTGGAGGGAAATATTTGTCATTTGTCATTTATGTTATTACCATTACATTGTGTAATTTGAGGTATTTTTTCAGTTTTATGAAATATAATTTAAAATCATCCTAGTTTACATCGTTATTAGCCAGCATTTTAACTCTTTCACAAAATATTAAATAATATTAAATATTTAGTAACAATTCTCTCTTATGTAAGAACTACAGTAGTTTGTGTGGTGCATCCTCAGGCGTAAATCTCTATTTTATGACACTTTTGTTATAACTTTGTATAGTTTGAACTGACAAGCTCCTGAACTGAATCCTTAGAGACCCAGTCCACTTCTCTGACATTTTTGGCTCCTGCCGCCTCAACCTTGTGTGTCATTAAAGGAGTCATCAACAGAAGAAGTTTGATGTCTTTAACAGCTTGTTAAACCCACCAAAGGTGTTTCGTTTATAGGTTTGTCTGTTCTCAAACTGGCTCAGGAATAATACAATAACCTCACAACTCTGCTAAGGCGACGCTACCTCGCTGTGCTGTACATTCAGCTTGGCTGGGATTGACAAGTACGTATAGCTAAAACTTAATTGGTGCAAAACATGTTTTCATGTTATTATTTCATTCTGCCTAGTCATGTGCACAGTTCTTTGTCAGTGAAAATTTAAATGAGGGTGATGCAAGATTTCAATCTGATGTCACTCAAAGGTAATTAAATGTGGTAGTGACTGCAGTAGTTATTTGTGAAGCATAATTGCAGAGAAACATTCAGCAAAGTATAGGCAGCTGACACTCAGATCAAAAGTGCCTTTCATTGAGTGAAACAGTAAAATAAGCAAAGAATCCTAAGAATGTCCAAGCCACCATGCCATTCAACCCCAGCATTGCTAGTTTTGTCTGTCTGCAATAAGTGTTGTTTTTTTTGTAGATGCTTATTTTACATCTTTTTCCAAGAGATCGAGTTTGCCACAAAAGTCTGATTTATCTGCCAGTTTATGACCCCGGATGTTGTTTACAGGCGTAGTCAAAAAATATGTTGGATATGTGAAAACAAAGTGCAGGGGTGCTGCACTTAAGAACAAAGACGGGTAATTGGTCTGCGCATTGCACCACACCAAGAAGAAGCAGCAATGGTGAATATGAATAGACAGATACTGAAAATAATTCAAATATAAAAAATAAAAAATAAATAGAAAGAAAGGAAAGAAAAGAAAAAGGAGAAAAGCCCTCCTGCAGGATTTAGTCGTAGGCCAGTGGAGGTGTTAGGAAGGGAACAAACCAGTCACAGAGATTTCATGAATGATGCTGGACAATAACAGCAAAGCTTGTCATGAAAAGAGATAGAGTGGGGGAAAAAATCACGATGATGGACATCTCATGATAAAGACTGATACAGTGCCCTGGGTCTGCTCCACTGAGTTTGGAGCTGGAAGGGAGAGTATGCCCATACTGCAAATCTTAACATCCAGCCTGAGGCTACGCGCTGTGAGTTCTGACCCCGTGACTTTGACGAACTGTGGAGCAAATAATGCCACGGGCCATTGTAGCTGGATGAGTATGGAAACACCACATCATTTTTGGCTCGCACACCAAAGAAAATCCACACAGACACAGATCCATTAATCTGTCGAAGTGAAGATGTGCTGTGAAGAAGTACCTTGGTATTGATTGCACTGATGTAGCTGGAGGTGCAGAGGGACACAAGAACAGAGTGAACAGAGTAAAAAGAATAAGAAATGGAGGAAGAGCGGGGGGAAAAGGCGGAATTTAAACATGGCCTCCAGCAAGCAGACTGTATCTGTCTATTTTAATTTGCTTTCCTAATTATCTGATTATTGCCTGTGCCCATGGATTCATTCCCTTCTCTAAATATAGGCCCAGATTGTTCCAAAGCTCTGCTCACAAATTCTCTTTGATTGTTTGGTGGTTAAAACCTTCCACACAGTGAAGAGGCCCTGCTGAAAGAGCCCCCTCTCCTCAATAAAAAATGGGTTTCTCTGAGATGTTTTTAAAGCATTTGTTAATATGCCCGTAAGGCAGAAGAGCCTCCTGTCCTACTTGAAAGGCCCTCATCAGGCTTTCCAGATGTTTCCCTCTACCCTTTTATCCACTCGCTTTGTCGTCAACAGAACAGCAAAAGTTTTGTCTCATTAATTATTGTTTGCTCCCCGCCTTTGCGTCGATGCGTCTCGAATGCCACATTTGGCGACCGCAACAGGAGCTGTGTTGTGTGTCCGTCTGGGCCGCGAGGACGCTAACGTGGAGGGAAAGTTTAAAAAAAAGAATGGAGAGAATAGGGAGGAGGGAGGGAAGTGTCAGGGTGTGGTGAGAGATGGATATAAGGAGAGACAGAGGAAGAAAAAGAAGGATATTAAGAATGCAACCTGCTGGTTATCAGGTTGAAGGTGACAGGGTGAGTGTGTAAGTGGCAGCTGAGAACGCTTGTCAGAGGAAATTTGGGTCAACATGTAGCCATCTCCCTGGGACATCACTGTGAAATCCACACAGCTTAGATTATACATACGTGTCAGATTCCTCTAAATGTTTGCCTGCGCCTATCGATTTCCTGTCGCTCCGGCTTGATTGATAAGCCGGGCGCATTCATCTATTAGTTTTGGTCCTCCGAAGCGACTACTCAAGATGAAAGGGACAGAATACTTTTTGCAGCGAGAGTCTGCATGTGTCTGTGTGTGTGTGTGTGTGTGTGTGTTTGTGCGCTCGGAGGCAGCTGCCTGTCTACCATTGTCTAGACGGAATCATGTGCCTGCATACTGAGAGAGAGGAGGTGACATGCCGAAAAGCTGCCTGTGTTGATAATTCTCCACGACACTCATTTGCTGTGACAGAGACCTAAAAGTTAGTTGCAGCAGAACTTTACCAAAAAAAAAAAAAAAATGGAAGCGGTTCAGGGATTTCAAGTGAAGATCAGCTTTTCAGCATAAAACACTCAACAAACATAACAGCGACGAGTTAAGGGGATTATGATTATAAGGCTTGCAAAGTATTTAATACAATACTATCAACTTTATGCATACCCCACTGTGTCTTCTTTGGGTGTTTTCCACCATGCCAGACAGAACTGATGTCATAAACTGCTCATTATTCACTGTATATAAAGCCAGATACAGTAGGAACACTTTCAATGTTTCTGCATGAAAAGTCTGACACACTTTCCACTGCAACTTCTCACTCCTCCGCATCTCCTCTCCATCTTTAATGGAATCACCACACACACCATTCCCCAATCAGCCCCCATAATGCCCTGCTGTCTGTATGCCCCCTGGTGATGGCTGTGCCACGCTATAATGGTTCCCCCCTTATCTGACACACAGTTATGCAAATATTAGGTTCCACCCAAATATCTGGTGACAGGAGTTTCTCTCGCTCTCTCCTTTTCCCCTGATTATGCAGCGATAGGCTTGCTCGGCCTGGAATAGACTACTGGCGTATAATCGTGATTAGTCATATCTCGTGTTCGCAGTGATGTAAAATCCCATCACTGCCTGGTCTTTATTGTCGACGGGCGTGTTTCTGTTTGTGTGCAAGACGTACTGATGGACAGCCGGAGGCAGATGGAAAATCCTTTTCATGCCGCTGGTTCAGATATCATATGTAATATGCTACGCGCCATGTTTGCTGATGATGACTTGTTAATACTAAAAAGCTCAACAAGCAGTCAGACATTTCTTTATTCTCCAGCTGATCAACAGCTCATCACGTTCAGGTAAAGTGGTAATTAATAAGCTTGATAAGTCATCACCCTGAATGCATCATTGAGCTGTGCAGACACTGGATTTGCTTTTCCTGCTTTTTCTTCGCTGCGCTGACCCAGAGCAAGACACAAACCCAAACAGTCTGAGCTGTAAATATAGATTGTCATGATAAAGAAAACACAGCCATTAATCTTAACCCATTGCTCAGTAGACTTTAACTTGCCTGACAGCAGTCAGCAGCCGGATTGTAAGGCGCAGTGACATGTCATGTCATGGAGACTGACAGGGACCCAAATGACAATTAAAGACAAATGTCCCAAAAAAAGAAAAATCACTCAGCATGCTGAAGCCCTAGACATCATTAAGGCTAACTGACAGAAAGTGACATCACTAATGTCTACATAACTAGATAACGTCTGTAAATCACGTATACTTGGCAATATTGGATTGGATTAGCAAAGAATTGGCTTTTCATATATCCAGCAGACATGGACCAACATTGGCTTTCATTTGGAGTCATGCTTCTGGCCACCTGATGAAAGTAAGTCCAATATTAACTCTGATTTTAGCTCCGTTTGTGTCTCCACTAATTTGAGGAAAATATTTTAAAAACATAGATTCTAAACGCTCCGCTCCGCTACGTTCACCTGCTAGTCACTAACTTTGTCTGTCTGCTGTTTGGTGCTGGGCAGGTAGCATATGTGGGTTTATCTACAGCTGCCTGCCAAATAGAAATGAGGTTGAGAGCGGAGTTGTGGGCCAGAGAACCAAAATAATGAGCTAAAGGTTGCTAAAATAAAGAGTCGGGTGAAAATTCTCTGAGGGTTTGTCACTACTAACACTTTTCACATTACACTTAATTATTAGATCCAGTGTTTACATAAAAATATTGATATGAACAGCTTTAAAGTTCTTCAATAGCTTAAAAATGCAGACACACCCTTGCTAAGTGGTTGTAGTTTGCTAACCCTTAATCTTATTTTAACTATGTTTAACTTGTAATGTGCAGCTATTGTAGGAATAGAAACATTGGCAGCAAATGATTGCAAACATAATACAAGTTTGGCAGAAATTTACAGTTTCAGCAATGTCTCAGGTGACATTGGGGGAACCATAAGCCCTGCAAGGCACAAGGGGGGTGCCTAGCGAGATCAACAGATTGTGTTTCCATGTTAATATTGGCAGCCTCCATATAAACTGGCTTTAGATGGTCAGGTAATGTGCTCATGTGGCTTTAGTTGGTCAGGTGAAGCACTCGCGGCTTGAGTCGGTCAGGTAATGGTGCCAAGCGAGGCTGAAGGAGGCAGGTGAGAAGTATGTGAGGAGTAAAATAACCAGCCCCTTTCTAACACACACACTCCCTGTTTTCTCTCTCTCACACACACACACACAAACTCCATCTCCCTGAGGGGTAGTGATCTGTGACTCCTCAATGTTCTGTGCACATCTGAGATGACAGCACACACAACATGGCCAGCGCTCCAGCCTGAGTTCCACATGATCACCCACAGCAGTACTGTACGGCAAACAAGATACAACCACGCTGTGTACAGACAAGGAAACAGGCCAGGACTCTCACTGAATGCAACAGTGTCGCACTCAGACTTGGGCACACAGTATGTAGCCTACAAATACTGTGCCTGCTTTGGAGTCACATGCATGGACTTTGCCTTTTTAGTACAATAAAGTGCTTGTTAATCATACGCATATTAGTTTGCTTCTTTACAGAGGACACTCAGTTATTCTAGCTGAACTCCTCCGAGATCGTTTTGACCAAAACTTGACCCGGTTACCATTAGAAATGCATTGGAAATACAGAAAAACTCAATTAAATAAGGAGAGAAATTTGTTTCCAAACACTTTTTGTTCTAACAGACAAACTTGCTGTTATGTCTACTGCGACGATCAAGGGGATTCAGTTAAAAGAACAAAATTCTTCCATATTATTTTAAATAATGCACCAAATGAAAATACAAATGCAGTATTTGGATAAATATTGGATTTGGAAATTATGTCAGGTTCTTTTATTTATCAGATTAAATCAGTGTAACCCAAGGATTCTGGCACTGAGATCAATGTTTCATAGATCACAACTTTGACTCGCATTTGATGGTAAGCATACATTTGTGTCAGAATGCTTTTAGAAATGAGTCCCCACAATACTCATTACAATTTAAGAGAAACGCTGTGATGCCAAAGGAGGTGTGGGTTTACACTCCATTCCAGCTGATTATATGGAAGCTGCAGGAGAAGTTATTCGCCATAGATATGATCAAGTGTTTCATAAAACATGTGTTTCGTCTGCGATTCCAATGCACATCCAAGATGTAACTGTGTACATTTATATCTCTATAATTTAAAACCTGAGACATTTTCCTCCCCTTATTATCAGCAAAGGAAGGAGCAGACCAGATTCAATTTGAGGAGAGGTAGTGGATCATGAAAGCATTTCACCATTCGGGAACAAATTTGATATCCGTCTGGAAGTCAGGACCCAGAACGGTAGTGTTGTCAGAAAAAAGTAAAATGTTGCTTTATTTGCCATTCCAACTCCAATTTCACATCATTGCTCAAACTTTTTTGATCTTATCACTTTTTCTGACTTTTTCTTGTATTTTTGCTCCTGCCTCCCTTTCGTCACTTACCAGTCAATCCTCATGGATCTGCTTAAATTTCATCTTATGAAACTCAGACTAATGACACTTACAGAATATTTTACAGTACAGTAGATTTTCAGTGAAAAAGACTAAGGAAAAGGGCAAACTCTGATCTTATTTCATTTTCTCCTTTTGTAAGATCAAGTTTTTGGCACGCCAATAGCCTCTGCAATGCTGTCCTATTTATATTTAATTACTTTTTTTTTCACTGCAGCTTGCTGCGAACAGTGCATGGATGAAACTGAATAATACTGACAAGGGTCCGTTTCATCTCGGTCATCAATAACAGAATTGGGTTATTCAATGTCCGGCTTGCATGCTGATAATAATTGCTGCCAATGCATGCGCTGGCTGCAATAAAGACACTATTGAATTTCCCCAGCAGTTTTTCCCAATTTATTTTTTTTCCCATATCCAGAAGTGAGGAGAATGAAACTAAATCTCCCTTTCTTTTAGTGTGAGTTCGCTCATTTCTTTGTTAATCTGTTTTCCCCAGCTTCAGCTGCAGAGTTGACTTTCCTTTTTTCTTCTTCAGGTTTTTACCTTTTCACTTTTTCCCCTCCATTTATGAAGAATCAGCTATTACACAGTGGCTTTATAATTGCTCGTCTCTGTACGCTGTGCAGCTTTTGCCAAAGTTCTTTTGCTAAAAAGCCAACAATTAATAAATAAAAAGTTACCTTTGACCCACTGATTGTCTAAACAATGTGAGCTGCTTACTAGGCATAATTTTTATTCGACAATTGTACCGGTGTAATTACAGACCACAACTTAGAATGAAAAGAAACAAGGGCCCTCTTATGCTCTTAAAGATGCCTTTGTTCTTTTATTCTATTGATATTTGCTCTTAGGACTTTTTTGCTTTCCCATATAATGAGCAAGTTACCTCCTTCTGTAGACCTGGAAGTTAACTCTGTGTTCTCTTGTGCAGCTTTTTCTTAAAACACCATAACAATCATACCACATATTAAAGTCAATTGAAATCTGAAGTCTCCTTACTTTTTGTTCAAGGAAAGATAAACTATCACGCAGTTATTTGTCAAAAGAGGATTAAACTATTTTGGACGTATTTGTGGAAACTTCTAGCTTCAAGCCTCTGGGAGGGCCTTTCCCATGGCAGTAGTTAACTGTCATTTGAGAATCGGCATTGTTAGAAGATGCGTTGTCAACATCTGTGGTGCGCAACTGACTAGAGCACGTCATAACCCTATGTAGCCTGCAAATTGGTCTATACCTTTATAACACTGAGCATTTAGGAAGCCTCATCATGCTGTTAAGTTTGTATTCCACACAGAAAGTAGAAGCTAGCAAGCTAATAAATTAAAATTACAATTTTGACCAAACAAGTCAAAGCAAACACCAAGGATACTGGTTTCTTAGCTAAATTTACTTAAAAAACACTTGCTTATTTGGTCTGCATAGGTATTTTTCCCTATTTTCAACCAATATCTGTCTTTTTACCTGCCTGCATTCCTTCCGTCTGGATGGTAAGAGTTGGAGTGAAGCATCAGGTTGGCTAGATGCCTGGGAAACAGTGAGAGGGGAAACAGAGAAGTACAAAAAAAAAGAAGGATGGAGCAAGAAGAGAGGAGGACAAGTGAAAAATGTGATAGCGGTGAAGGTGCCGGGGGAGTCTGATGTTGCAAAATGAAAGCATAACAACAGGACAGAAAGCGAGGAAAGAAAGAAAGAGTGAGTGAGTAAGATGTGTTTAACTGCGGGAGCTTGTGTAGGAGTGATGGGAGACCCCGTGGGGCCCCAAGGTAATCTGCAGGTTTGAGCGCTAGCTCTCCAGGACCTCGCAGGTGTGCTGCAGCGGAGATGTCACATTTGTTGTTTTTTCACATTCAGATGAGCTCACAAAGATGTACAAGCACACAGAGTATAACCACGTGGGCATAAAGTTCCACTGCAGACTGTAACCCTGCGGTCAGCTCCTCACCTTGTCATCAAAATTTACCTATTTCAATAAAAACAAGCAACAAAAGCTTTATTTCCCCCATTTTCCTCCTTTTCCCCTCTGCTCCTCACATCCATTTTTTTGTCTCTACCTGTGTTGGCTAGCAATATTAATGAAATATCTTTGTAGCAGTGTCGTAAGCAGAGACCTGTAAACACCATCTCTCATTAAGATAAAAAGTACGTACTGTACAGGCAACATGTGGCAGCCAAATGTCCTCTCCTGTCTGTCTGTCTGTCTTTATGCAGTTTAGACTATTTCATCAGATGCTGCTGTGTGAACTGTCTGTCTGTGTTTTTGTTTACCCCTGTAGTCACACACACTTCACTTGCAATCTCTGACAAACTTGGACGGAAAAAACATTTTTATACAGATCCCTGAACTGTGATGGGTCCCTGTTCTCTCTTTCTATTGTCTCTTTCTATTGCTCTGAGAGAAATGAAAAACAATGAGATTTAATCATCCCATTCTCCTTTTGCAAACAATTAGATTATGGCTTTGTTTTCTTTCAATTTGATAAGGGAATCTGACACCATTCTTGCCCGCAATACGCAGTCATACATTATGGAGACGGCGGAGCGTGCTTCTGTTAATAAGAATTGACAGGAGCTACTGCAGAAATAACAAGAACAGACTTCTCCGGATTCTCGGGCCCCACCCAAAAACACTGCGCTCCCACAGACACATACACATGCACGCACACCACCATCAATGCACAACAGCAGTGGGACATCCACAAGACATCCTCATCAATTATGAAGGAGCTCTGAATACCATCCATTACACCCAATCAGCTGGAGAAATCACTGTTTTACCACCATTAGTATTCCTCTATTCATTAGGAAACCACACACACACACACACACACAAATCTGCACACACATGCAGACAATGCGCCCGCTAAGCCAGGATGAATATGGAGGAACTGAACAGTTCTCAGAATGCAAAAGAAACCAGTTCCAGTCCCTAGTTTATTCATGACCTGAATAGCATGCCTGCACAAACAAGCCCCGACTAATGTTAATTAAGCAGAAAAGAAGCTCGTTAGAGAGGGAGAGAGAAAATGGATTAATCCAAGGGCGGCTGGAAGGAAACGTTCGATTGGAGTTGGAAGTTATAACAAAAACATTGGCAAACTTTCATGCTTCAAAGAAAAGGTGAGTTTTGAAGAAACAAAAGGGCAAAATCTGACGACAGGAGGACTTAGTTTCAATAAACCTCGGTGAGGAAAGCCAGCTTGCCGCTGTATGTTTAGTGTACTTTAAAGCAGCAGCTCTCGATCTCCAAAAGCACAAGACAAATCGATAAAGATTAAGGGAATGGGAAAGAAAAAAAACACACTTCTTCATCACAAAATAATGATTATTTGATATGATTCCCTTTTCTTGTAAATTTGAGCATTTCAGGCATCTAAACATTATTTAAAAGAAACTATTTAGACTTTGGTGGAACTGCTCACACCTTTGATGAGGCATCATGTGGAGACATTGCTTTGGTTTAAAGCAAGATTACGTAACTTTGGTTGAGCAGCAGCCACAGTGGCAACAAGTGGGAGTGACAGAATAATGGTACATTGAATTGGCTTTTATTTCCCAAGATTCTCTTGAGTCAGTGGCTTTAAAGACACCATCATGCTTATCTGTAACATGCTAAAATGTGACAACTGCAGAAGAGCCATGAAGTCAGCAACCTGACTCAGTAATGTAACTTAACACAGCATCAATCTAAAGTTTACTTTCTATCTAACATTAGCCACCATACGCTACAGGTCATACAAGAGTAAATGAGGGTGTAGCAGGCAAACCCCTCAAGTGTATTGACTTGAGAAATGTTTCATTGCTTATGACTTCAACTTTTTAGTTGTAGTAGTTTAGTAGCATGACTATGTTATTTCTTCTTTCAAATGTACATAGTCTAGCTTTAAGGAAATGGTAGCCAAAAAGGTTGGGAACCACCGCACTAAAGAATACACAACCATTTTCTACTGTCTAATCCAATTCCCTCCAAGGCATCTCCATCAGATACTTGCTTAACTTGGTTAGGAAAATGGAAGATGAATGAAAGAGATGAGACTGAGCTGAAGGCACAGCAGTGAGAGCACAGATGAAAAGATATTCTGTAGCTCGTTCTCGGAGAAGATCTGAAGGTCCATCCTGCAGGTGCGCGTCAACGCCTTTTGGCGAGCCGTCGAGCTGCATTCTTGATGTGGCTGCATTGTGCTTCATTATGCATGCCATATTGAACCGAACCGATAGGTAATCAAGGTGAATCAAATATTCATTGGGACACATTTCGCTGAAGGCCACAGTCAGAGCAACAGGGACAAATCTTGTGAGTGTATGGGAAGCAGCACGCAGACAGAAGATTTAGTTTATCCTGTAAAACAACACAATTCAGAGGGCAATGGGCTCGGTAGGTGTTCCCAGTCATGCTACACTGCAGTGCATATATCAGTGATTTTAAAATTTGTACAACTGTACTCAAAAGTCTGAGGGAAGAAAAAATATTTATTCTAACTACCTTTTTGTCTAAGGAACTCATTCCCCTTTTAGCAAATCTTTGCATCTCCTAGCAACAGTGAAAGTATCACTTTGTGTGGTTTTGTGTTATGCTACACTGTACTTTCTGACAATGGTGCTGCTGTGTAGTCGGGTGTGCTTCCCTTCTTCCTTTTGAACAAGATCCGTAATACAGATGTCCACTGGTCAGGCTAGTCAAGGAAGGTGTCTTTCTGCTAAATGAGACTGTGGTGGGTTGAAAAAAATAAAGAACAGTGGATGTCTATGAGCTGGAACAACTCTATCATCACTGCCTTTCTTTTCATCCGTCCCTTCTGTCTCTTTCCCTCTCTAACTATGTCTCACTAGAGCACTTGCCCCTCACCCTTGGCCTATCTTGATCTCTTTTATATCCTCTAGTGGGAAATCAACCACATGCACGTAAACAAAGCCACACAAACACACAGGTGCATGCACACACGCGTGCGCGCACATCATTTTGCGGCACCATGGGGCTGAAAGAAGCTTCTATCAGCACAGCTTTGTCTTTCAGGTGGTAATTAGCAGTCATTGTTGTTCTTCTGCTCATCAGAAATCTCACACACCAATGAGGGTCATTATCTCACCATCAGGAAAAAAAGACCAGCCTAGCTCAGGGAAGATGCAGAGACATGTGTGTGTGTGTGTGTGAGTGTGTGTGTTATGTGATATGTATTATGATAGAGTTCGCAGCCTTATCAAATAAAATGGCGAGATTGGATCTTTTTCAATCATTTGCATATAGAAGGGCTTAATATCAATTATGAGATGAAATTCCATGATTGTTTCTTCCTCTGGCTAATTGCACCTTCGGACTTACAAACACATTATTCTGAAAAAGCTTTGAGGCTAACTACAGTGTGAACAAAGAAGTGCTGAAAACAGTGAAGTTCAAAAGGGTTAAATGAAGCTGAATACAGCTAGAAATGAAAAAAAAAAAAAAAAAAAAAGGTGTATAAATTATCCAGTTGCCTCTAATGGCCGAACAGAACAGGCTTGTATTAAATGAAATGCAAATTCAATCATTCAAGCCACTTCTTGAAAAAGGGAATGTTACCAACAAAGTGGAGACGATATCAAATTGATAGCAGCCAGGAGAAATTCAGCACACAAAAAAATCTGTTCTTGAATGGCTTTAAAGCTACTATGTAAGATGACCAGGCTGAAAGCAACACATACCCTGCACCAGTTTACACATGGAAAAACCCAATGTCCTCAGGATAATTTGAAGGACATAAATACATCAAAATTCTGCCTATGGTGGCTTTAAAGCAAGGCTATGTAGCTTTTGCTCAGTGGTTGCCATTGTAGCCATAACTGACACTTATGGGAAAAGAGTGTATGCTAAAATAGCTAAATACTAACACCATAGCAGAGGAGTCAAAAAGTCAGGGACTATTCTCACTAATGTCAGTTACACATCTAAAGTTTGATAACATTAGCTTACATTAGCTACTGGTCATAACAGACCAAGTAAGGATGTAGCAGCAAAACCCCTGAGTGCATTGAACTGAGCAAAAGAAAACATTTTATTCCTAATGAGTTTAATTTTTCATTTGAAAGATGATAAGGGTTTTCTTTGTTCTTGCAAAAATTATAGTCTCACTTTAAGTCAGTAACCAAGATAATTCTCTTACTCCAACACTGTGCAAACACACACACAACTGAGCACATCAAAGATCTAAATGAAAATTAAAGACTGAATGCATGCACTCTTTGCATCAGCTGTATGTTACTGATGCTTTGCTGTTGCAATGATTTTCATCTGAAACCAAAAACAGCTTTTTGACAGCTGTCTAAATAAGCCAAATAATCAGAGGTGATGTTCATATTGACTCACTAATACCTTTCAAATTAGTTTTA
Source organism: Macquaria australasica (assembly GCA_005408345.1). Lineage (NCBI taxonomy): Eukaryota > Metazoa > Chordata > Actinopteri > Centrarchiformes > Percichthyidae > Macquaria > Macquaria australasica. Next base: position 1,072,053 of record SEMN01000012.1, on the reverse strand, counting down.
TGCAATAATGATGAGATATCTGAACTTTCTGATTGGTGGCTTGGAATGTGTACATAGACAGTATGTCAGATATTAAGTAAACCAAACACCAGCCAAGGACACCTAAACTTCAGAGGACGACTACTCTGTCACTCTATAGAAAGTCTATGCATCTTTAACAAGCAAATGTTTAAATCCCTTCCAGTTTGTCACTTCTGTACCCTTCTTTGTTGATAACTTAGTTTAGACCAAACAATCTTGAGATGAAGGTTACTGTGGATGGACTGGCATTCTAGATTAAAAGGGGATAAATAAATAATTGACTCAGAATGAGGCAACAAATTATGCTCGTCTCCCCAATTCAAATCAGTGGTGTCCAATCTATATCTGTGTCCTTGGGATGGTGTGGTTTTGGAGAGCTGGGGGGCATGATGGTGCACAACAAATTGCTGACTGTCTTATGCGGTGTGCTGCTGGTCACTCTGGGGAGCTGGCCGCCTGCTTTAATAGGGTGGTCAAGGTCCCACACATGAACAGAAAGCCAATACAGGGACTCTGGATACAGGGGTCAGGAGATCGTCAAGCATCATCCCTCTCTCACTAATACACTTTCTTTCTTGCTATGTTAAATGGGTATGCAATCTTGCCGTTTCCATTAGTCACATTTTTCTCACTCATTTCCTTCCACCTTGTTCTTCTTCTGCTTACGCCTGCCCATTCCTGTATTCGCTCCCTAGCTAGTGAAATAAGGCAGCCCATTGGACGGCGGTATGCAGAGGTCGGCTCGGCCTCGCTTCTCATTCCACCTCTGGAGTGGATTACTAAATGGAAATGACCGCAGGGCTCGCAGGTCCACCCTGATCAGCTCACAGTTCCTTCCCTCTCTCTTTCTAAAGGTGCTGAACCTTCACCAAGTCCCAAAGACCCTCATACACAGCTTGCCAGCCTCTGGTTGTTTGAATCCACCAGCTGTGGTTATATCAATATTAGAATCATTCTCCTCCACTGCAGTGCACAATGTTCACAGTGGAGAGACAGCATTTCTCTGTGCAGAGATTAAACCTCAGGTTTTATTTTTCATCTTAAAGGGGTACTCCAGAGATTTATTATTGGATGTCTATAAAGTTGGGGAGTTGGTCAAAAGCGATGCAGCAGAGCTCCATAAAGACTGGATCCTACATTCCCCATGATGCAACTTGATATTGTCTTTCATTAGACCCTCCCTGCCCCCCAAATCTTTCAAACTCCAAGCCTACAGTTTGTAACACAGTCTTTACGTCCAAAATTTGAAGTTTCCAAGCCCAAGCAAAGATAACCCTGGTGACATCACAAGGGTAAGGTTCCTGGAGTGTCCCTCCAGAGCCACAGAAGATATTATACAACTGTTTTCACAGGATGAGTAGTACTGTCCATGACGAGTAAACTGATCTTCATGTGTAAAATTGGCAGCCTGGCTCCAGACACTTTCCACGTTTGGAAAAACAGACAAAGCCAATCAGAGCTTGTAGGCGGGATTAAGAGTGAGGATATCATGTTCCTGAAAAATGACGAAAACATATGGAAAAGTGAAAAAAATTGACTTAAGAGACAGGTCTTGGGGAGTACTACTGCTTATGTGAAAAAAGTTGTACAAAGCCTTTTGTGGCGGTAGAGGGAGTTGCCTCAAGTGATGTCACTTGAGTCAGTATTGGTAGGGCTGAAGACTATACATTTGAAAGTTTTAAAAAGTGGATTTGGAGAAAAGTGACTTAACCAGACCTCTGTAGCTCCTCATCTATGCTCAAGGCTAGCAGTTCAAGGCTACATTAGCCACTACTAGCACAACACACTCCAACCGAACCGTCGGCAGGCGAGTTGCATTGTGGGTAAAGTAGGCACCAAGTTTTGACAAGGGAGAATGCGTGGAATAAAATTATATCAACTGTGAATCCGACAATGTTATAGAGTACTCTTTTAAATTGACATATTTCTTCAACGTGACAAACATTAACTTAGCTACTACTAACAACCATTATCTGCATCTGAAAATGACGTTGATGGGACGGATACGTTAGTCACTACTGATTGGTCCGGCCAAAATAACAACCATCTTAGCCATATGTTGTCTATATACAGTCATATGCAAAACAATTTGGGAATAGGAATATGCTGCAGTTACAGGGCTGTAAGGTTACCACCCAAACAAACACAGTGTTATCACTGAGGTGACCTCCTCCATCTGGCAACATTCCTATAATTCCAATAATGAAAAAATATGAAAATGATCTACAGCCTTATTCTCGCACAATGTTTAATTGGAATGTTTAACATTCCCTTCTTTATTAGCTCTGTGGCGACTCGCTCCCTCCCTCAACCGGGGGGGACAAAACTGATTGAGGTTTTAAAGACTCAATCCCAGTTGAATTGCAATTGCAGATGCTTTTAATTAGATAAAGCTTGGCTGGTTTGAACATATACTTTACAGCCGTGTCAGGCTAAAAGGGTCCATGTGTCGTAAATATCACCCGAGACATTAATAGAATTGAGATTAGAGGGCAGAATGTGTGGATCAGCGTAAAAAGGCAGCCAGCAGTGGGACAACTTCATGCAGTGAGCTATTTATAGCTGCTAAAATGGACGGCTCCATTAATATAAGGCTTACCCTTTCTGGAAATGTAAATCACCGGGGCCATGGCTCGACGTGCATGTTATACCGCTGCAGTATGTCAGAGTTAACAGTACCGTCCCTCTGATTTACAGTTGTCTCGGATAAAGCAAAAGAAGATTACTTCATTTTTGTGTGCTATCCTCACGGACATCTGGTGTGTTTTAAGTCAATATGGTATCTCAGCATTTTTTCTCTCCACCTCCAAAATGACTAAGCATCTAAAATAAGGCATATGGCTGCAAAGGATAGGTATTTTAATTGCACGCCTGTTTCAGAAAAGGCAGCGTGAGGCCAAGTTATCCTCAGCAGACTAGAATATAGATGTCTAAAGTGGTGTTAGAGCCATGTTGAGACCTGTCACTCATCTGCTCTCTTTCATTTCTGCCCTTGATGTTTATATTATTCACTGACTGAGACAAAGCGAGCGAACACCAAAGATGGAGGGAGACAGGGGGAGCCTCAGTGGACACTTCCGCAAGGCCAAGGGCTGATCAATAACCTCCACATTTCAAAACTGCATCGGATTAAGTCTAACATGTCTTGTTTAAAAAAAACCAAAAAAAAAAACAAAAACACAGGCTCCGGGTTTCATTGAGAAGCATCTCACGTCGAATCAGAGGGCTCATGTCTGTTCTTTTTGAAATAACTTGTCATTTTCTGTCTCTTTCTCGAGCACATCAGCTTGCTCCTTTTCTCTCTAATCCCCCTCCTCTCTCGCTGTCATCACTGTCTGCATGAACGCTGCATACAGCTCAGGTACTCTGCTATTGTACACCTCTGCATGTATGTGCTGCATGACTCAGAGCACACAGCTAACCAGCAGTGGAAGAAACCTTCAGATCTTTGACTTACTAAAGCAGCAACACCACAATGTGAATATACTCCTTTACAAGTAAACTCCCAGCATGTAAAATTATACTTAAGCGACTGCACATTATATTATCATCAAAATGTCCTTAAAGGACCATGCCTGTGTGTTTTCAAGGTTTCGCTCCTTAACTACGAATCATGTAGACTTTATATTTTTGTTTAACATTTTCAAATACAGTACAGTTTTGGATGTAATTTTTGTACTGTTCCAGGCATCCGTTGGTTTCCATTCATTTCTGTACAACACGTAGATCAATTAGCTGGCTCTTTAAACTTTGAGTTGCTTATTACATCGCAGCTAACACCATGTATGCACTGAATTTGGTCAAAGGTAAATTATTAATGCCTTATAAATTGGCACTGCAGTTTGAATGCAGATTGATTCGTAAAGTCTGCAGGGAATTACCTCATAATTATAATGCAACTTCGACAAAAAAGTTTGAAGAGCCTGCTACTTCCTTTTCATATTGTACAGAAATCAATGGAAACCAATGGCTGCCTGGATAGTATGACAAATACAACCAACACAGTGTGTATGTAGCATTTTACTGATGTAGTTGGTCAAGGTGGAACTGGTTTTAAGTACTTTATCTACAGTTCGGTAGTTTAGTCCAGTGGTTCCCCACCTAGGGGTCAAGCCCCTCCAAAGGGGCACAAGATATTTCTCAGAGGTCATGAGATTATCAACAGAGTAGGAAATAACGAAATTCTGCTATAGACATTTGTATTCATTTTTTGGACTTAAATCTTTTATTTTGAGATCATTTGACCTCTTTGGCCTTCAATTATTTAAATGAAAGCATCTGAGAAGTTAAGAGGGGAAATGTCTCTTTGATGGAACTGCTAACAACTCATGGACATGTGAAACGTGACATGGGGCTCTAATTAGACAGCGTTTTTTGTAAAGGGTCATAAGCCAAAAAGGTTGGGGAGCATTCATTTAATCTTTAACAATGTGTTATTATGTGTTTTTAATGTACAATGTTCAGTAACTCTACCTGTCAAATTAAGGTAGTGGAGTAAAAAGTGATGTGTAGTGGAGTAGAGGAATAAAAGCAAAAAAAGATTAAGTACAAGTACCTCCAATTTGTACTCAAGTACAGTACTTGAGTAAATGTACTTAATTATTTTCCACCATTGCAGCCACACAAGCTGTTACCTCAACAGAGTGATGGTCAATGTCGACGCATATAATGACTTTGCAGTGCTTTTCACTGAACCCTCTTACACCATATGGTGACCTTCGTACTCTATAGGTCTCAGAGGGATGGCAGACAGGCTGGGTTACACAGACACAGAGGACAACAGAGGTAAATGTACTTACAGATGACAGTCCAGGGAAGGATGCAGAGGATCTAGAGATGGTATGGCGTCAGTATAAGTACATACAGGAGACATGAAAGAACAGTTTTGTGCAAAATTTTAAAGAGTTTATTATCTTCACTACTCTCAAGTGAGTAATAATGTGATTTTAAAAAAGGAAATATGCATTTAATGGTGAACAAATGAGTCAGAGGCACATATAGTACATTATCACATCAGAACCAAGAGGTTATACTGTCTGCTGCCAGGGGAAGCGAGGCTGCTTGGGATTAAAATGACTCTCAAAAGGCCAATTAAGTAGGAACGTATTCATTTCTACCAGCGCAATGAACACAGTAATATAACCAATATAGGCGAGGGAAGAAAACACATTTTGCACAGTGCAAACAAAGCCCTAATAAGAAATGCTAAGACCACAAATGCACAAATATGGTAGCTCTATGATTGGATATAAGGACGTGAAACAAAGGACAACCAGCTGCTGTATGAGGCGTAATGAAAATAAAATGTTAATATGAATTTTTCATGGAGGAACCTGTGTGACAATTGCCTACGTGTGCATCTTCCGACTGCTATACATTATTCAACAAGAGTGTGTGACTTGTGACGGGGAGTTTATTCCTACATTTCACTTGAGAGAAAAAGCTGAATTTGATGAATAAAATAATGACTATTACATATGAATAAGTCAAAGATGGAAGATGGAGTCTCTTTCACATTGAAATCCACAACTGGGCTTAAGTTGCTCTAAGTGCTTCCAGGGCTCGATCTCTTAAATCTCGCAGATATGTTCATAGAACACAACAGAGTGTACAGAAGGAAATCTATACGACTGAATATAAAATCTTTATATATACTGAGCAGATTTATCTGGTGAAAAAAGCCCAAATGACTGCATTATATAAACCTGCAGAGAGCAGATGCAATATTAAAATAGAGATAAAACACAGATAAAGAGCTCTTAGCAACTAAACAGGGACAAAATCCCAATCATGATGGATAATAAACATGAAAGCAATGATTATAATTATCGTTAAACAACACTGATGTTTATCACTTTTTGGTTTACCACATTTCTAATCATCATATATGGTTCCTTTCATTCTCATATTATTTCAATGGCTTTACTTCATGCGGTATTTTATTTGTTTCTAACTGTAATTATCTGATGGATCTGGGTGTTTTTGTAGTTTCATTGCTATAAAAAGTACAAAACTGACAATTTCTCTGAAAACAATTTTCTGTGTGCATCTCTCTCTCCGATACACACTCGCACACCGACACCTCTACCATCTCCATGGTTCCCACCACCTGCATTTCTGTGGAAACACGTTAAAGGTCATTTTAAGCCAGTGCTTTGGGAAAAAATAGATTTTCTTAATTTGCGCTGCTCAAGAGATGCACCAGTCTCTCTCAGTCAAGTCTGTTTAAGGTCACTAATAAATACTGTACATACAAGCATGTGTGCCCACTGAGTACAAACAGAGACCATCACATGCTTTTCATAATCCGTTCAGGACTGTTGATTTCACACCTTAACTTCAACAGAAAAGCTAAAATTATGTTTCTGTTCAGTTGGAACCAGTTCATTTATCTCTCAAGGCCTGCTTCTGATTGAGCATGACATTACTACATTTGATGGTGTTGTTATTTGTGAACATGTGATGGTGTTTTCTGTGGAGTGGAGTCTTAACAACATATTTCATCTAATAAATCTAGTTAAACATAGTTTGTGCTAAAATAAATTTGAAGTGGGTGGTGGCAAAAAAATATGTATTTTTTCTTGAAGCGATAACTGCAAATATGATCCATTTCTGTTGATCTGGTGACACCTGTTCTAATTTTAATAATGTTTACTTCAAAATTTCAATCAAAACTTAACATGAGCCAGACATTTAAAGTGTCCCAGAACTTTTGTGAGTCTTCTGCAAATGATCACTTACTCACGCTCTTCCAGGGCAGCAATATTTTATATTTTGGGGAGTGTTTTTACTAATAAGCATGCAAAAACATGCTAAATTTTAGTAGTGTTTAGCATAAATTAGTTTGTTATTGTAAGAAACACAGAACATGAAGGTGTTTACTTATCAATAAAGATTAAACTAGTAATATAGCATTTTGCCTTGGTTTTTAATTTATTTATACTGTACAATTATTAATTTGGCAGCCAGTAAAGTGGTGCACCACAGAATGATATGCTTAAAAAAACACTAGTTAGCTATAGTTACTGGTTACATATTACATACTGGGGGGGGCGGTTAAAAAAATAATAAAAAAAATAATTACAAATAAATAATTACACAGGAGATTGCCCACCACTACCAGCTAATAATGCATCTCATGCCAATGAAATAGGAGTCTATTAGCCACCATTAATGGCTAGCGGACCCTGAACCTGCTCTTCTCTTTTGCGTTTAATATGCATGCATAATTTTCTTTGCACTGCTGTACATACATACGGGTATTTTAATTCTGTGCAGAGATGGCGGACCCTGCTACTAATAACTAAAAATATAAGGAATGCTATTTAATATGTGCAACTACATTACAAAGCCGTTGCGGCAAAAGTGCTGGTTAAATTGAACTAAAGTTGAATGTTCATTGGAAAATTATAAGGATTAAAATGATCACAAAACTTTTCAGATTTAGTCAAAACAGCCTTTTCAAAGTAAGTGGAAACTTAAAAGCATGAAGCAAGCAGTTCGGAGTATTTCTGGAAACTTCTGAGGTTTGACAGCCGAACATATTTTCCTAACATTCTCTGAGTTTAGAAGGGCGGCATATAAATCACGTTTTGTAGTGCCTGGGTCAGCGCCATGTCCAGCTGAGGTCTGCATGACCTCCAGTGTCTCCTGCACCTGTTTTCCTCATCCCCTTGTGCATCGGCATCCCTTTATATATCCAAGTTCAAAAGCAGTCTTTAGGCTATGATCCCCCCTTATGAAAACAACTTATTTTGGCTTCATCTGCATTGTGTGGTCGTTCTCCGTCAGTCTCCACATCTCTCTCTCTCTGCTCAGCCCTGTAATGTTTGTCTTACCATTCAAACTGACCATTCTAGGTACCTCCCTTTCTCCTGACTTCTCTTCCTGTCAGTCATTGCTCTTGGCACTGCGACCAGTCTTGCTCAGCACCGAGTTAAGTTCATTGAGCAGATTAGGCGGAATCATACCCTCCCCACCCAGAACAGGTCTCCTGCTGGCGGTCTTAAAACCACTCTGAGGAGGAATGGGCAAAGCCATGGGCTGCGAGTGTCTGGATGAGGACGGGGAAGGGAGGCGTTGAGGCAGGCAAACATCCACAGAGGGTCTGCGTGGGACTTCTGGGGCCTTGAGCATGTTGTTGTGCTTTGGGGTGTAGGCTATGGTGTTCATCTTGTGGTGGAGAGCAGCATCCTTGGTGGGCCTCGGGTTGCCATCATCAAGAGAAATCCTCCTGTCTGTCAGCTGTGGGCAAATGTGGCAAATAAAGATGATTTGCAATAGCTTGAATTCAAGTCAACTACAGACTACACGGGCAACTTTACCACATTTTTCATGTCAGGAGAGCTCCTTGTACTCACATTTAAATATGAAATGAAATAATTTATAAGCACACAACGGAGTAACTACGTAATGTAAAGAGTGCTTTAGTCACTTACTTTTGCTGTTAAGTAATTAAAGAAATGTAAATATTTGAATATAATACATTTTTCATTTAACATGCCCAACACTGTTTGTAAATGAACATAACTTCCTTTATAAAGTAACTTTAACCTGAGTTCTTACCACCACACAGAGAACAAAAACTCCCCAAAGAGTGATTAAAATATGCCGCAATGACAATGCTAACATGCTTATGTTTAGCAGGTATAATGTTTACAATATGCGAAGTACATCTGAGGCTGATAGGTATTTGGTCATAAACCAAAGTATTGGAAGGAACTATAGTAAGTGCTGAGATATTCCGGTCTGGACCAAACTGGTGGTCCAACCGATCAACATTGCAGTCCAATGAGCCACGGCTAGTGTGGCTAATAATGTTCACATCAACATCACAGTGGTGATAACAAGTCATCAAACTGAAATAGTTTTTGATGGTGGGGAAACATTTTAACAAAATATTTGAGCTGAGGCACTGAAAACGTATTCCTCTGCTTTCTGCCAAAGTAACCTGAATGCTGCAGAAAAACTGTCGGCAAACAAGAGAAAAAGGAAAAGTGTTTGAGCATGTGAAAAACTACACAGAGAATTTGTTTACAATTCGATTTGACAAAATGATCACAGCTGTTTAGAGATCTTTAAGTGCATTGCGTGTTCAGTCAATCAATCAATCATGATTGCTTAAACCTTGTAGTAAATATATAGCATTAATTTTGAATGGCCTGCAGCATCTAAACCAGCTCTTTACTATTTAAGATTTTAACATTTTAAAGCCAAACATGTTGGAAAAAACTTCTGTCTGTCTCTCTTTGTCACTGATTTTTCACCTGTTTGCTGGAACTGTGGTTGTGTGTTGGAATCTTCTGGCCTTCAGTCACAGCTCCCCCTCTGGAGGATTTGTGATCTGCAGCTTCTTTCGAGTTAACGGTCTTTGTACAGAGGTCAGAACCGTACTGAAGACACACAGCCAACAGCAGAAATTAGTAGTACAGTAAACACACACATCTCTACAGTTAAATAGACATGGACACCATAGATTAGGGGAACATTAAGTATCCAGTACTATTTCTTCATTTGTTTTCACATTTTCCACGAGGTTTCCTTCCTCATGACTCTAAAATAACTACTATAAAGAAGAAAAGGTAGAGTTGGTGTCAGTGTACAGGATGTATGGGTATAAATTGCTGTTTTTGGCCAGACTAACACAAGCCTCTTTTAAAATAAAGGGAAAGTCAGAGGGTGACGATCTCAGCGGTCCGACTGTGTCCTGATCTCTGGCTAAACTTTCTCTTTAACAATGTCTCCTTTTATATCACTGTGACCCCCCCCCCCCAGACCTATAGAACTGTCTCCCTTTAACAAATCCTTATTTCATCACTTCTAGGACCTGTCCTTGGACCTTTAACCCCACACCCCCCCCAGCCCTCCAACACTCACCACTACAATCCATTCCACCTTGCTTCAAAATTAGGTCCTCCATCGCTAGTTGCTATGGAAACTGTCGGAGCACAATGCTCGCTAACAGGTAAGAGAAAGGAAATCAAGAACACTGAAGTGCTCTCTGTCTACTTTCTCATCTGCACTTCCTCTCTGCCCTTCCCACAAGTCCTGTGTCCTTCCCACAAGCCCCTGCGTTGAAAGCTGACAATCCTGATATTTAGTGGATTTGGGAGGAGAATCCTAATATTTTTAGCCGGCTCCAGTCTGCTATAGATTTAGTTGTTGCAGAGCTAAGAGCTTCTCTAAAGAGCAGAGAAAAGTCACTGAGCCCACTGAAATAAACAGCTTGAAACAACAGACAAAAATTGGCTTCCCCTTTAGATCAATCTCTCCCTGACAGCGTTGCCTTTTACTTGCTAACCCAAACTAAGGCACTAAAAGGCTTTTACAGTAAGCACCTGTGATAAACAACACTGTGCTGCAGACGGGTTCCCATAAAGGAAGCCGAGCGGAGGGCTAATACTGATTAAATGTGCTAAGCATACAATACAGAGCTGTGAAATCTCAAGATACGGTTAGATCTTTCAGTTCAGGGTGAGAGGGATGTTCATGTTATAGACATTTACTTGGAAATGAACAGAAAATAGACGCATGTATTTAGTCTAATGAGGAAACAAGATGGTTATTTCACTAAGTAGTTAGGAATGAATGTGAGAGTGGAAAATAATGCAAAAATATGACACATCCGTAGCTGTTCTCCCTGTGTTTGCTTTGCCTTGCATTATTTATGTCATATGTGCTGTGTCAGCGGCTGACAGCGACAACACTTAGCTGTATCTTGGGGCTAAGTACCACAATGTGATTGTTATGGTCGCCTTGACCTTATTCTCACAGCTTTTCCACATAAAATGATTTATGTTATTGCTGAGTGACCTCGAAAACTTTACAGTTCTTTCCCTGTTTATGTATTTCATCTGCCTAACAGCACAATGAAAATGGATGATTGGAGGAAATATGATTTATCTTATCTCCTTGTTCTGAGATATGGATTGTAAAAGATGATTTATTCCGGCCGTAACCGAGTGTATTTTTCATCCAAATAAGGAAGGGAAAAGTAGGATGTGTCCGCAATGTGTACTGTATGTCACATTCACTGATATTTTTGGGTTGCAACAGTAAACGGGTTAGAGAAAGGGTCCACATACTTCTCCTGCACTCCCAACGCCACTGCGCGCTCTGCTCGTTAAATTGCTTCATCAAGCTTTTGCACGAGTGCATTCCCCGCTCCTGTTCTAGTTTGTCTCTGTTGCACGTCATCTTACCTTCATCCTGATGATGTCCGTCACCCATTCGACTTGCGCCTCCCTCTTCTCGCAGCAGAAATGCCTGAGGAGGGAAAGCTCAGTGACATCAGTCACTGATTTCCACCTCGTTATTTTCACACTAATTTGAACCAGGTAACTGGATTTGGTGAGTCACAGTGCTGGACGGTTGTTCTGAGGGGACAGTTCATCGCTCACTGTAAATAGACTTGACAATAGGTGGGCTGGCTGCCATTACCTATGATTACATGAATCTGCACGGGTAAAGTATCCCTTTGCAGCAGTGATTAGTGCTGTAAGTAACAATCTAGGATGATGCTTTAAATAATACCTGTCACCTATTCAGGTTTGTACAGTATTCTGTACTGTACAATAATGTTTGTTACTGTATGTATGCTATTATTAAAGCCCTTCAAGGAAACTTTCAGATTTCTGAATTTGGACTAAAACTGATGATTTAGTAAAGTCTTTTTCTCTTTGGCATACACTGTAGCACTGAACGCACCTGTCAAGCAATAAATATGCCCTTTTTTATTTCATATTTCTCTCTGCTCTTCTTTACATCTAGATGACAGAAATTTAAAAAAAAAAGTGGCCCTCAAGACACCGGTGGTTAACAAGAAAATATAACTCAAAAAATGGCTGAATTCAAGCTAACGGGACTAATGCTGTGTCTCAAATCGCGTACTTCCGTAGTTACACTTAATATTTTGAGTGCATAAGTGCGTTCACACTGACAAGTATGGCAACTATGAGTACCCGGATGGTGTACAAAAAACGGCCAGAAAGTTGAGTGTGGAACGCTGCACACTTCTCACCCTCAACGGTCGCCATCTTGGCCACGTAACGGAAGGGGAGGACCACCAACGCATGAAAATGGCGGCCGCAGTTGCGACTAAAAGTAAAAGCACGTTCATTTTTCATTCATTTTTAATATAATTGAACTGAAGTCAAGTGAGCAAACGCGCTGGCAGATTTTTCGGCGTGCGGCAAAATGTTGGCGACAATGCTCCGCCCGGTTGCAATCCGCCATTAAAAAGAAGAAGAAGAAGACGCGGTCAAAGGCTGCGATCGTCATTTCTGGTAAGCGCACAACAGCAGTATTCGATTTGGGACGACACTACCCTGTCAAAATGAACGCACTACACAAGTCAGTACATAGTGTACACAGTATACTGCATGTAAGTGTACTAACGGGAATACGCGATTTGAGACACAGCCTTCGAGTCTACAGCCATGCTAGCAGCTCTGTGAGGCTGTGACCAAAGTGGTGGACCGACCAACCAACATGGCCATCCCCAGAGCCTCGTTGCTAGCATCCAGCATCCTACTGTATCCCCATCCTATTCAGAAATGTCCTATTTAAAATAGAGTAAGTTTATACCGACATCAGAAATGTTATGAGAGTAGCTAGCTTTCGTCAAGGAATTGAATTTGTCAACAGCTCTTTATGTGTGACAGCAGATAATGGTTAAAAGGAAGCTACAAAGAGAGACTAAATTAGAAAAAAAGAGAGAAAATCATTGTGTATCATTTCACTTCCTATGAGTCGACCAGACAGCAGCCTCACACCATGTGACCATCACTAATATATTTTAACTGCACTGATGGCCCCACTACTAACCCACTCGGATCATTACAAAGTGCTTTAGCTTCAACTTTTTAACTCTGTGCCACTTGATTCTTTCTGTTTTGGGGATATTTTAAGTGGAAAGGGTAAAAGTCTCACTCATCAATTATTGAACTGAAGAACTTCTGCACGGCACTCACCATTGTTGTTTATCAGTGTAGACTGTGAAGCCCCAGCTGTTAAACGAGAAGGACACGGGTCAGATTTTGAGATTTTGTTTCTGCAAACTCAAACTTGCAATGTCCGGTACACTAAGGGAGGTTATAAACATGTTTGTTTGTGGAATTTTAAAGTATCCAACTCCAGAAACAATCAAGAATAAAACATTTTATAAAGAAACTTGTTGAGAAAGTAATGTTAAAGATGGCAGCAGGTCACAACCTTTTCATTAAAATGCAAAGAGGAAAAACAAGTTCAATACAAATGCTAGGTGCTAAACAGTGGAATTAATTAGACTAATCAGTGCACTTCCAGTCCACATGTTTATGCATGGGCAGACCTCAATATGCTCTGGGCCAAAGTGTACAATACACATAGCGCATGCTGCTCACCTATGAGCCTTGAAGTACATTTTACTCGGAAAGATGCAAGAGATACTGAATCTACTAAAATGTCTTTTGTGGGAGAATTCCTGTATTACAACATGAACAGAGTCTGCTGTATGTACATTAAATGATCACATACGATTATGGTTAATTGTATGATGCTGCAAGGTAAATAAAGAAATCCTCCTCCCACACACAAAATTTGTGTATGCTTAAAAGGGAGCATATATACACACACATATTTTTGGTGTGAATTAACCTGCACGGAGGCAGTATAAGGTGAGAAGACCACCTCTCTGGAGAATACACCTTCCCTGAAACCCTTCACAGCTGTGGCTGAACAGGAGCAGAGACGTGGGGGAAGAACAAAGCGAAAGGGTGGGGGGTGCAGAGACAGAGAGCCCGCAGCCTGGAGCACCACTCCTGTGAGTTAAGGCAGCCGATCCAACCCCGCAGTAGGCCACTCACAGACAGACCTCTGCCTAATGAGGTAGTGGAGCGCTGCCTCTCCTAACCCTCTCACTATGACTCTCTCCGTTCTCCTCAGCACTCTCTTTATTTCTTTATTCACTGTATCACTTCTCCCACAGCCCACTCAACAGTATATCTATGATACCACGCTGTATCATTCTTTCCTTCTGTCCCTCTTTCCCCTACTCTCTCTTCATCTCCCACTGCCTCTCTCTTATCCAGTTTTTCTCCCCTGAAGGACGGCGTAATACGGACAATCGCTTGCCGGACTCATTTTTCACGCTTCCCCAGACTCGAAATTCCGACGTGGGGAAAATTATGAGGAATTATAATTGGGTAATGTGAAATATAGAGTTTGGCTTCTCAAAGAAAAAAAAAAAATCTCCTCTTTGTTTGACCAACAAGAACTGCTGAGGGTTTGGCATGTGTCATAAATTATAATAATAGAAGATCATTAAAATAAAAACAGTGGCAGCAATGTTTTCTACCCGCAGAGGGAGAGAGTTTGATAATTTGTATTTGTTAAAATGCAATTACATTTAATCAATTTCATTACAGTGAAAAATAAGGAGTGGCTTGGGTATCTCCTGGTGATGCAAAACTTACTTTGAAGGAAGAGAAAGGGCAATATATCTTTGGGGACAAATAGCTTACACACAAACTGTTGCACACATGCACAAAATTAAGGGGAAGTACACTCGGAAAGACAATAGCAATGCTAAATAATCACTAGTTCATCTTAATAACACACAGGGGTGGATTCGCTAAGAATGTGCAGTGGTTCTTTTGGCACTAATGAGTCACGTTTGACCACATTCATTAAACAGCCACACTACATTTTTGCATTGGAAAAATGATAGAGAAAATGTTTATTGCATGGTGGGAGTGAACATTTATACAAATGACCACTAAAACTGGCTCATAATTGCTGATTGACTGCTGTGGCAGAGGCAGTTGTGTGGCTGTGATTTAACGTCTGGGAGAAGCAGGTGTAGTATTTGCGGCGCTGTTTTATTGGCTGCTCACAGGGGGAGAGCGATATTTGACAACTTCTTATCATCCACATTTCAGTATAATAGCTACATGACTGATCGAATGAAAACATATTTACTGATGGAAACAAAGAATATTGCAGCAAATAAATAAATGCACATAAATTGCACTTAACAGGAGCTCGAAATACAGCAGTAATCTTGTCTAAGGACAAACACAAACATATATTTTACTTTGACAACTTCTTTACATATCATTAGTGTAATACACTTGAGGGTGAGAGCTCAGTACTGACTTTGGAAACAGCGGCCTGAAAAAAAGCCCACTTACTAGTACATATTTTACGCATAACATGTAAAGAACCAACAAAAATCCCCCTGACAGATTTGTTATAAATTAAGAAGACCTTTTTAGTTTTAGTCACTGACCTTCATGTTCAGCTGACAGCATATTATTTACCACCATTTTCTTGCTTATAGCCTTCCTTCTGTGTATGTTTACATTATGTTTACTGGTTTCTTTTTTTACACTCCATTCTGTGTCCCAGCATCAGGTCTTGATGGTGAGCGGTACATTCAAATGAACTCCAATGCAGCTGTGGTCATTTAACAGTATTAGTGAAAACTGAAAACACGCTGCAATGCAAGACATGCAACAAAGATGGTAATGTGGGTAGTCTTAGTATAACTACTGCAGAGATTTGAATCCCTCTCTCATTCATGTACATTCAGATTTAGGAAAAGACATTAGAGATTTAATGTGCGTGTGAGTGCAGTTTACCCAGTTGGAGGTTTGAGCTTTCTCTTCAGACCCAGGTAACATTTCACAGAGTTGAGTTGGATCACCTTCTCTGCTTTAGTGCACTGCAAAAGAAAAAAAAAACAACTGAATATTTTGCACAAATACATTAATGACGGAAAAAACCAAAGTAAGACACATATCAAACTCACCATACTCACCAACTCCATAAATCACAATAAAACTAAATGCCAACAAACTATCTGTGCAGCATCGTAGCAAGACAATCAATTTGAATCATTACCAGCAAACACCTCTTCTTCCAAGCAACAAAGAACAAAGTAGAAGAGAACAAAGGGAACAAAATCAAAGTTATAGCTTGCCTCTGACACCTACACATCACAATCCACCACCCATTCCCCGTTT
Source organism: Macquaria australasica (assembly GCA_005408345.1). Classification (NCBI taxonomy): domain Eukaryota; kingdom Metazoa; phylum Chordata; class Actinopteri; order Centrarchiformes; family Percichthyidae; genus Macquaria; species Macquaria australasica. Next base: position 1,056,028 of record SEMN01000012.1, on the reverse strand, counting down.
CATCCAACATAATTTGTGCTAAATACAGACCTGGCAATAATTGCAGAGGCCAAAGAATATCAATTAAATTTCAGTAACACTTCTAATTTCTTTTGCATTTACGCAGTAATTAGCCCCATTCTTGTGCAACCTGATATTTAGAAAAGCTTTCAGTGAAAGCACCCCCACTCCACCTCTCACCATTTTCCATCCCTCCCCCCCCCACGGAGTTACTGCACCTCCATCAATTATTAACACTTCCTCACACTCCTTTACGAATCCCATGTTTCAACTGCAGACGTGTGCTGAGAAGAAAAGCCCTCCAGGGAACTCGGGCCTGCTGGTCCTCACTGAAGCACACACTGTATTCTTCCTTCTTCGAATGAGAGTGGGAAGTCCGCTGCCATCAGTATGTTCTATTTTCCTCCTTAATTTGAAGACTTGGATCTCTGAGACGGACATGTCGCCAGGGAGATGAAGCAGAGAGTGTTTGGGTGGAGTTCGGTCTATTTGGTTGCAGTTATGTACGCGCCATTCTGACACATTGTGGTTTTCTTAAGCAGCTCTTTAACCTTTTAAATTCCCTCGTGATGCAAGGTACTCTCTGTTCACCCGATACTTTGTGTTTGCATGCAAAAACCCGTGGTGGCAAGTGTTTACAGTAGATGTGGCAGTAGATTAAGCCGAAAATAAAAGTGTACTTACTTTGATATCTCTGTAGAGCAGCAGCTTCTCTGCACGTAGTACAACATATCTGTCCTGGAATTTGTGCCCTGACAGCAGTTTGGTGGATCCATCGTTGAACTTCAGATAATCGCCTTTTATAAACTGCTTTTGGTCTGCTGTAAAACACAATGAAATCCATTAAAGAGGAACATTTTCTATCAGCCCAAAGTGGATGCACAAGTCTATCAACTGGTGCTGAAACAATTAGGTTTCTTTTTTGATAATTGATTAATAATTTATGAAGCAAAAATGCCAACAATTAACCGTTTTCAGCTTTTCAAATGTGATGGTTTGGCTGCTTTTTTCAGGGTTGTTTTTTTCACTGCAAATTGAAAAATCTTTAGGTTTTGGACCAACGTGTGAATTGATTTTAAACTGGATCTTACTCAACAGTATTACTCTAATCAAATAAAAATGGATATTGTTACAGTATTTTTTGTCACACAATTGAATTAATGCTTAGGTTGTTCAAGTTTGCCGTCATACTACTACCAAGTGGCAGAAGCTGGATGTTTTGTTCTATCCATTATTTTTAGCTATTTCACTATTTATCCCTTACTTTCAATTAATGGTGACTATTTCAAAGGTTTATTCATTACCTAACTATTTCAAGTGTTTACTTTTAGCTAACTATTTGTTAGCGTGTGTCCACATACCCCTTGACAGCTGCAGAGGTACCCCCTGAGGTACATGTTGGTGTGCAATTACTGATATAGACTAAATAATTAATTATTTTTTTAAGTAATCAACAGATTAACAGCAACTGTTGCAGTCCTACAATAAACAATGACACGTAACCAGTACACGTGCAACATCACACACATCCTGTTTAAAATAATGTAGCATTAAAGGACAACTTTTTTTTTATGGTTTTGCACCTTCAGTTGCATACTGTACCTTTCCCATCAGCCACTCTTTTGGCCCCTGAAAACTTCTTTATAACAAGAAAAGCGGAGCTAGGGCAGTCCAAGGTACTCCACTCCAGCACCTGCTCAAGAATCTTCTCACTGTGGTGCAATGGTCGCTCTGTTGAAAATAAGAGACACTGGGTCAGATGAAGAGGCATGATTGGCAGGTAAATCTGCTAGGAAATTGCAACGGTCAAACAAAAATGGTCAAAAAAGTCAACCGCCAACAACAAAGCCATTCTGCCTTCTAGTCTTACATGAATTAAAAATGCATCAAATCAAATCACAACCTCACATAAAATCTTTGACTAATTCTAGTTAACCAAATAACAAAATGATGTTGTTCTCCCCATTTTCATCACAGAGCAGTTTAAATTATCCCCAGCATATCAGGACCTGATTATAAAAACACACTCATGTGCAAAATAGACCTATTATCTCTTCCTAATTGGTGAACAGGGTACATGCTATCAGCCAAAAAAAAATGTAGATAATTTGTGTACCACCACCCCTGCTCTGATGCCTCCATCTCTACACTCCCCTATTTTTCATAACTGAAGGAGGTAAAAAGAGCCACAATGGCATAACTTATTCATAACAGTGGGCTTATCTTCTCTCTGGAATCTCTGCAGACCCAGGCCATGGAATTAGTTCCTCATTTCCCAACAAATATTAGCTCCCCTTTCTGCCTATTGTCCTCGATAACAGTGTTTATCTGTAGCTATCCTCCAAAATGGCTAATTAACGCACTTTCCCTCCCTTCTTTATGGTTTTATGAGCAAAACCTGTCACGCTACCGCCTTCAAAATAGCTTGACTGTTTACTCTTCCACAGACATATTGTCTTGCCATGGAAAATATGCTGAACCGTCAGCAAATATATTCAGTATTCAACACACCTTCATTTTTAGAAGAGGACGGCGTGTCCTCTGTAACTTTGTGAGGAGAAAAACAAACATAAGAGCGCGGTGTAAACTCTCAGTGAACTGATGAAAAGTGCACGGGGACCGCCAGCTAAGCAACTTTGCGACAAAGCTCAACTTTGACTTCCCCTTGCTCGCCGCTTCCCGTGGTATGATCAAATGCGGGTGTGTGAAGCGCGGCGCGCCATCAGTGCATATTAATGCAAGATGAGGTGGGTCAGCTCCCTAGGTCGATCATACAAAGAAGATGAAAGTAATTTATGACATATGATGGTGAAGGATGATTAATTAATGTGCATATCATCAAATTCACGATGCTTGGCTAATTTCTCAGTGTGCTTCCATGTTCACGGACACTGGTTCATTAGAGAGATGGCATAATCTTCTAATCACGAGGCCCCTGGATGAGAGGAGGTGTGATCTTTGTATATGTCCTAGATGAGAGAAGCCATTTAAATGGTGATGTGAGGCATCAATCACTAATTGGATATACTGTAGGTGACAGTAGAGAGTTTAGGGTAACCTTTAATTTAACTCATAAAATAAAGTCCATTCAGTTCTAATCATGCAACAGGTACCATATCTAAGGATTAGAAAATAAATCTCCAAAATATTCAGTTAAAATGAACAGGTGCACACACAATAGTCAGGGCCACAGCTGATAGTAGTCGGTAATTCAAGCGAACTGAGATTAATATATAGTTAGTTTAAATCAGAAAAAAGAGAAATCCGATACCACGATATGTAGAAAAAATATGAATTCACTGATTGTGCATAAACACAGTGATATTAGGACAAAACTACAAACTCCAATGGCAGAGGCAATCTTTTTCAGAGAGATGAGTGTATAGGAACATAATCACATTTGTCAGGCCTTTGTTAGTCGAGTACATCATTTAAAGAATTAATGACTTCTTGACCTTTCTGTCTAACAAAACAGAAAGAATTTAGTATTTGTTACTGAAGATGCTATTCTAGTTGATGAAAATTAAATTCTTGTTTAATTTCATCAACTGGATTCTAAGAAGTGGTAATTACTGAAGAGGCTTTCTGTGTAAGTTTGAACTGTGTGAAGTAAAGAAAATGTTTCAATTTCAGTGTTGATTAAACTGCATCACAGTTTAGAGGAGTTGCCTTGGTTTAAGTGAGGAGGCACCTGCGCAGGGCCTAAGGGTTAAGCATTACAAATTGGAAATAGACTTTAACTCCATTGAAGCTAAACCTAACCATAATGCAATTATGTTTTAGTTGCAACAAGCAAATATTGTTGGAATTAAAAAGAAAAGAAAAAAAAAATCAAAAAATGTTGACAGTAAACATTCTGTTCAATAACATGCACTTTACTATTTTTTATGCCTTTAATGGACAGCAACAGTGTAGAGAGGACAGGACAGGACATGACGTGCAGCAAAGATAGAATGTCATCAAAGTAGCAGTAGGTTGACGCAAAAACATATTGTGCTAATGCAAAATAGCTGCATATGAACATAATTCTTAAAAAGGTTGGCAGTGGGTGCCCCAGTAGCCTAAAAGTTAAGGCACACACGATTTGATTCCCGTCTGGGGGACCTTTGTTGCGTGTCATACCCCTTCCTCTCCTCACACATTTCTTGTCTGAATCTCTACTACCACTAAATGCAGCAAAAATGCCACAAAATAACCTTAAAAGGTTGGTACCAGCAATGGAAGCAAGCAGGAAATTTTTCTGTAGTAGTGTTTGCAAATGTTGTGACCCATTGGGGTGGCAACAGTCCTTATTACTCTGATGACTTGAACACCTTGACCTAAATTTGACCAGGATTGCTGGAAATAAACACACATCCCTGTTTGAAATACAGTGTTTTCAGGATGCTTTGTGATTTGATCATGAGGTGGCAGGAAGTTTAAGTGGGAAATTCTGCTTACCTAGCTCTCCATTCTCAATGACTTCAAAGGTGGTCCACAAGTCATCAGCGTTAAAGGTGACGTTCCTCGTACTCAGCGCAGATTCTGCAAGCTCCGTGGGCCGCATGCTGGGAGAGACCTACCGCAAGCACAACAAACAACAAGATAAATACACACCTTGGCAAACAACAAAACAAATAAAAAAGACACAATCGAACAAAGTGAGCACATCCTGCATATAGAAGCTCAGGTCATAAGCTCTCTGGATCGATATCACTGCCTTCAACCATCTCTCCCCATGAAGAGCAATTCAATATTTCACATGTAACACTAACTTAACAGATATCTGACTCGCAGCCATGTACATGGTGCACTGATTAAATACTTGCTTCTTTGTCAAGTTATTAGCTGTACCTGAACAGGACTGAACAAAGCAAATAGGGCTACTTTACTCCACAGAGAGAAAGCGGAGTATTAAAGTCAAACTGCGCTGCTGAGCTCTCTTCTTCAACCCCATCCCTATTCTAGCGCTGCTGTCGCCCTGTGAAAGGAGTCCGTAACCTACAGCGGCCTGCGCGCCTTGTAAAATGCAATTACTCACACAATTAAATCAGATGTTTCTTTGATTAGTTCGCTTTTGATTCATTTCAGTGGCGGTAATCCCATCAGGTTAAACCACGAATGTCTCAGCCCTATTCTATCAACCTCTCAACCTCTCTTTCTACCCACCCTCAGCCCTCATTCCTTCTCCTGCCTTCATCCCACATCCCTCTTTCTTATTTCACCTTACCATCGGGACCTAAGGGAAAACAGGGCACACACGCACAGACTTGTGTGCTGAAAGTACAGATGCACATATAAACACACACACACACACACTTATACCTTGATTAAACAGCAGTTCTCTGGCTCTCTCTTTTCCAGGTACACCTCGAAGATCAAGTCCCCAGCTGGAGAGAACTGGGGAGGGAGAAAGAGAGGAAGAAAAAAAAATAGAGTGAGAGAGAGAGATCAGTTGAATTACAAAAACAATGCAGCTGGATTAATTGGCTTTTCTCCTAAATTCGTACTCCAGTGTGGCATGAATCTAAATGGAGAAAAGTGAGAGAAATGGTTAGAGGATTTGTGGAAACCAAAGGTCGTTTTCTGAGCTGTAGGCAAACTAAATCCTGGTAACGTTAATGGAATGCAAAATCCCGGCTAAATAAAGAGAACATGTGTGAGACAAACTTGTAAAGGTGGAAGCGTAGGGTGCATGTTTCACCTACACTGAAACTGATATGCTTTTCCTCAGGTGTTCAACTGCAAGTGTGCTGTCAGTTTAAAATTGTTTTGAAGATGCACCTAGAAAAATGTTCAGGGGTTATTATGGGAATGGGAAAAAAAACTTAAAGCAAAGAGATGCCAAGAGAGAAATATGGGTTCACTGTAACAGTCCTTTCTCAATCTTTTTAGTATAAGACATGCCACACTGCAGAAAGAAAATATTTTTATTCAGTGTTAAAACCTCTACCGTTGCTTTTCTGTAAATCAAATCTCAAATTATTATTAGACTATAAGGACTTTAATTTTAGTCATCTACTGTATCTACATTAATTTCTGAAAACTACATGAGCTTATCAATATATACAAACAAAATGTTGAAAGGTTTAATACACCATGAGTACCTGAAGTTTCTAAGCCTTTATGGCTAAAAGTTAAACCGTCAATACACTACTTTGCTTTCATGCCAAGAATTAGGTGAGAAAATTGATACCACTCTCATGTCTGTCCATTAAGTGTGATGCTAGAGCCAGGAGCCGATTAGCTTAGCCTAGCGTAAAGACTGTAAGCGGGGGGGAAACAAATAGCTTGGCTCTCTCTCTCAAAAAACAAAAAACCAACGCCTACCAGCACCACTAAAGCTCACTAATTAACCAGCTGTATCATCTTTTTTTTTTGAAGCTGTACACAAATAGAAGTGTAAAAAAGATAAATTGTGGTTTAAGTGAGTTACATGCTAACCCTTTAACCACACTGTAACCGCAAAACTTGGCGTTTTTACTTTCCTGCTTGTATATTCAAGCACACAAAGACATGAGAGTGCCATCAATGCTCTTGTCTAACTCTTTGCAAGAAAGCGAATAAGCTAGCTATAGTAAATAAATAAAAAAACATTTCTACTCATCCTTAGAATAGATTCGGCCTGAATTTGAGAACAAAGGTGATTAGTGGTCGTGAAAAACATAAATATGATAATATGATAATGCTCCGACGGTGCCGTTTGAATTTTTCACTTGCAGATCAATAGATAGAAAATGAAAGAGAAAATATTTCTTTTAACTGAATGTAACCTATGTGAAATTAAAAGAAAGACTTTTACGTGGCCTTTCTGCCTGACATTCAGGAGGTTAAATTTCAAGTAATATTGCTCGTCAGTACAAATCATGGCACGTTTCTTCATGTGTTGGAGCTATAATCCTCTCTGCATCCAATTAAAAAATTTTTTAGGTGGTAAAAACCAGAGAAGTAAAGTGAGAGAGAGTGAAAATGTAGCTTTTGAAAGAGACAGGGTCATATTTAAGTCACCAAATACGGATTTCTGGCCGAGTGGAAATCCATCTCTAGAAAGTGAACACTTAAGTGAGCACGAAAAGGTTTCTTTTCCTTTGGCTATTTGGAAATTATAGTTACTTTTCCTTTGTCATTTTAATGTGAAGGTGAACTGAGGTCCATTATTGGCTTGAGCTGGGAGAACTATCGCATGATAAGACGGAGGAAGCCACTTCTGACTCCCATGGCCCTAAAATGACAAAGAAATTACAGTCATTCAAACCAATCGAGCGAAAGCTGTAATTGTGAAAATGTCACGCACAGATATGAGGCCATCTTGGTTGGCTAAGTACACTTGTCCTCCTTCCCTTTCATTGTTCTGTGACGTGCGGAAGACCAGGCACACTTTACAAACATTTGTTGAATGAAAAAGAAAGACAGGAAATAAAGTTGTTGACAACTTGCTTGAGAAGCAAGCAAAGTTCAACAAAAAGAAGTGTGAAATGGTTTTACAGCTGATGGGGAGATTTCTCAGCAACGAGTAAGAAAAACAGTAATGTTCCACTTGAAATGAAGGCATTTCTAATCCTTACCAAAGTCATACACTCTCTGCACTGGCCCTGGCTGTAAATGCAAGTATTGATTTTAAAGTGCCACTTCCAACTTACAAGGCATGACATTGCCTTGCACCTCATTATATCACTGATTTACTTACTCCCCAAGTCCAGCCATACTATCTACTTGCAGGGTGCAGGACTCCTTGTCATTCTCTGCCTTTAAAAGGAAACAGATGAGGTCAGAACCCTCACCTACAGGGCCCGAGCCCTCTGAGACAAGCTTCCTGCAAATGCCAAAAGCCCACATTGTCTTGGTATTCAAGTTCAGACACAGCAACATCCTCGAACTTAAATCCTACCTGTACTTTCCTCCCTGTTTGGCAACGGTCATACTGTAGGCTGAATAGTTCAATCTTAAATCTCCTCATCTTAAATGGACCAGGGTCTGAAATATGTGTGTTTAGCTACGCTAGCATCGTGGCTCAAGGGATGGCAATGTCGGTCAGTTGGTCCACCACTTTGGTCTAGACTGAAATATCTCAGCAACTATGGGATGGATTACCATGACATTTTGGACAAACATTCATGTTCCCCAGAGGAAGAATCCTACTGACTTTGATGACTCCCTGACTTTTCTTCTAGCACTGCCATGAGGTTGATAGTTGATAGATTTTGAGTGCAGTTTCTAAAACTATTGGATGGATTCCCATGGAATTTGGCACAGACGTTCATTCCCCCCTCGGGATGAATTGTAAGAACTTTGGTGATCCTTTAACTTTTTATCTAGCCTCATTATCAGGTTAAAATTTGGTTTACGACCAAAAACCTGCAAAACTAATGACATACCCATCAGCCTCAGCTGTACTTGTACTGTGTGTTTAGTGCTAATTAGCATGTGTCAGCATGCTAAGACGCAAACACCGTATGCTAAACATCAGCATGTTAGCATTGTCATTGTGAGCATGTTAGCATTCCTTTTAGCATTTGGCTTCAAGTACCGCTGTGCCCAAGTACAGCCTCACCGTGCAGCTAGAATAGCTGTAAACTCGTCATCTTGTTATAAAATTGCCTACTCAGACATGAGTTTGCTTAATTTTGCATAGTGATGGAAGTGGCTCCATTTTCAGAAAACAAACCCAGCTCCGACATACCTGATTTTGTCAAGTTAGTCACCTCTAGGAGACAAAAATCTACAGGATGAATGTTGATGGACTGAGACATGTTTTCACGGCCATCCAACACCATCTCCATGATTAGCTGTTATTGAAAATATGATAAACGTTGAAAAGAAAATGTTTTTTTCCTCTATTTCTAACAGCCTAGACCTAAAAAGCTACATTTTACATCTTTCCAATAGTTTACTGAATAAAAAGCCACTGGAGCACTTTTTTTCTTTTACATGATAGCTTATATAAACCTGAGCCACATACCACTATAAATAAACTGTATGCATACATAACCAGCCTTTATATGTCTGTGGGTGGGAAATTACATTTTTACCAACTTTTTTTTCCATATTTCTTCAGGTTGAGAGCTACTCGAAATGAGCTCTGCATGGAATGGATGAATATAATGGACATTTGAAGTTACAACTTTTAACTTTCACTTCACTTTAACTTCCAAATCTGTGGTTAAGTTGACTGGCTTCAATTGATCTGGAGCTTGTGCTCAACTGCCCCTGCAGACATCGCTGTAAAGCCATGTCTCACTCACTGGCTTCACAAATGTTCTCATAACTGATAGAAATGATGGTCCAAACTCTGAAAATAAGACCAAGTGAGATGATTAATGTAACATTTTAATGACTTTAAGCAATGTTTAACTTTGCTAAAATGTTAAATCATCCCTAAAATAAGCCCACCCATTATCTCAACAGAGAAATCTTCGCCATGCTGACTTGTAATTACACTAAATGATTGTTCTTAGTGAAAAAATAATAACTTTTCTATTTTTCTGCCCTACTTTTCTAGGTTAAAACCCTAAAATTCATGTCCATAACCAAAATGTTGTCCCAGTTTTCACCTCAGACAGTTTTATAATAGCACAGGCTTTCCACTGAGTAACCCTCCTGGCCCCACAACAGCAGACATGTCCTGAAAGCCAACAGACAAGATGGAGAGAAGAGGAGGGGAGAGAGCAGAAACGAGCGGGCATAAACAACTTATTTCTGATTTCAACAACAGCAGCGGCATGTGATTTAATTTTTTTCCCCCCCAGTTATCTGAACCAAATGTTTTTCTCGGCTGAGTCATCCAGGCAGAAAGTACCTGCCGTAAAGGTTAACAGGAACAAAGCCCTTTTTCCTCACCCGCCTGCTCCTGCCTCCTTTGCCCTTCCCCTCCCCCGTCCTCTTCATTTTTGCCAGAAAAACAGGAAACTTGTTCAAATGAATCCCTGATTTGAGAGACCCTGACGCATGGCAGGCAAATCAATACACACATACACAAACAAACAGACCGCCCGTTGGTGATTTCCATTAGGGTTTCTGCGGGTCAGCTTACTGTGGTGTCCTTCTTGTCGTTCCAGCGTGTGATGAAACTATTCTCTCTCTCCATCTGTTGCACCCGGTCTTCATTGACCTGTTGGAAACATCCCAAAAACACACAAAGACACACACACACACACACACACATCAATTCAAACTCAGCCAATGAGAAACTTTCTGATCATGTAAACTACACTTGAGAAATATTAAATTGCTTGATCGAATCATAAAACCATTTTGGAAGGTAAGATTCATTTCAGCACTTAAATACAGTCCATAAAATGCCTGAATAAAATAGTAAAAAGTGTATCATACGCACATTGTAGAAATGGGTCGTTCAGCTAACACTCAAACAAATTTTGAAGGAGGAAGTTGGCTGAGAGTGTTTGACACAGCTCAGCGCCAAGTGAATACTCGTTTCTTTCACAAAGCTCTGTGTGGGAAATTATAGTTTTTTATTCCAACTTTTTTTTTTTTTAACATCATTATCATTTTCAGAGAACAATTTGCTTTGTTAGAGTTATACGAATGGCAGAGAAGATTGGGGAGAAAAAAACAAAAACAACAACAACTCACAAACTCATCGTGTGTGTGTTTAAGCCTGATAATGGGCCCCGTCGACGACATCCAGCACAGAACTGGCGCTTTAATTAGCGAGATGTCTCACTCGTTTTATGTCACAGCGTGTGTATTCACCGCTATTGGGCTCATGATTGGTTGAGCTTAATGGCTATTTGTCATGCGAATGATGGCGTCCCAAACCGATTTGGAGTGAATGCTCCTCCTTTAACGTCAGAACAAGAGAGATCCAGGCGTTCTGCAGGGAATTAGCAGTCGCTCTCTGTGCTGCGTATCCCATAAGCCAGGCAGCTCTCCAAGGGTAACATTGATCCCACACCCCCGCCCATCCGCGCATCAGCAAAGTCAAGCCTATTGTGGAGATTTGGCAACAACAGTTCTGCTCCCCAGATGGTTGAAGTAAGAGTGTGTAAATAAAGTCATGCCTACAGCGTGGCTTAGATATGCAATATGGTAATATATGAATGCTATAAATGTTATAACTTTTTTTCATCCGTCATTGATTGGAGAGTCATCCGAAATCTAGCAGGCTGACTACATTAGACTGCATGTATAACACCTTTCCTACAGTTGTTGTTTTTAGTTTATAGAACAATATGTATATTTTCAATTTTGGATGGTAGTGCAATTCAAAAAGAAATCCTTTAAAAAGGGGCACTCCACCAATTTTACATATGAAGACCAGTTTACACATCATGTAAAGTATTATTCAGCCTGTGGATCTGGAGGGAGCTTCCTAAAGTCTGAGGAAATGACCCCTTGTGATGTCAACAGGGTCATCTCAGATTGGGCTTGGGAGACTGCAGATTTTTTTTTAACAGATAGCCCGTGTTAAACACTGGGGACCGGAGTTTGAAGAAAGTAAGCGTTTAACATGCAGGGAGGGCCTAGCAAAAAAATGCTATCGAGTTGCATTATGGGAAATGTAGGATTCTGCGTTTTTGGAGCTTGACCCAGAAAATCTCATTTTTTTCTGCATTCATTTTGAACAGTTTTCTGTAATATTAAATTGCTGCACATTTAACAGAGCTTTTGGTCTTATACACCTGACAATAAAACTTCAGGATGTAAAAGAAACTTAGTTTGGTCTACTGCTTAGAGTCTTTTCTTATTTAAAAGGATTGTATTTTAGGACAACTTTTCATACTAAGCAGAACATTTTAAAATCTCATGTCCCAGGCTTCAGTGGCCGGATCATAGGCACCTAGAACCAAAAATGGTTCTCAAGACTAATATCACTTATATGAGCATGACAAATCTATAGTTTTACTATGCCATTGTTTTGTACAACATTCAAAGTGCATCACATGAAGCATTTGCAATAGATGCACTTAAATCATCTTTAATCACATTTAAATTAGTTTAATATAACAGCAACAAAAACAAACTAAGAAAACCAGACTGCTTTGTCAAAGGAAAAAAAAAAAATCAGATTTTTCTTTTTTCATCACAAAGTTATATTTTTCTGCTATCAAAATGGCTCCTCACATATAGAACAAACTCAGAGTCCTAGGCCTGGCCTCATTTCGCCTCAAGCAAAAGATGTCCTGAACACGGTTCCTTTTTTTTTTTTTTTAAATATAATCTCTGTGTTTGCTGGAGATCTGTGCCGTCATCATGTGCAGAGCACAGTCGGCAAAGACATCGGTTTCCATATTTGACCGTTGATTGTAACAGCTGAGCAGAGTGACATCAAATTAACCAACTGGGTTTGCCATGACTGGTAACAACGCAGGATTTAAAGCAGGCAGGTGGGCCATTTGTCTGTGATATCATTTTTTTAATTATGATAATATTTTTTACTAATTATTTAATGGGTGTTTATGTCATAAAAATAGGATGTTATCTAACTTAGAGGTGGAAGACCCATATCATGTAACCATGCTCATCTGAGCCCTTTGTCACCCTCCCTCACCACTATCAACACTGTCAAATGGCAAAAAATAAAGAAAACATTTATTTACTCACACTGAAGAGCGTAATGTAGTTGCTGATGAGGTCATGGACGACGCTAGTTTCCTGTGGGGTTTGTCCCCGAGTCTGGAACAAGTAGGAGGAGAAGACGGAGGCCAGTTTTCCCGTCGGCATGTGGTTGAGGTGGGAACACTGCTGAATCCTGAATCAGACATAGAAAACATGGTTAGAGGAATCCAAATGTACCTGCACACACACAGATGAACACAAACAGCTCCTATCTCTTGCACAATAACTCTCTCAGTCTCTCGTGCCCACACATACTGTACACTCAGACACACACAGAATTTAGTGAAATGTTAGGCCTCAGTCCAAATTCAGCAAAGGGCCAATTAAGTCTTCTCCAAACAATCTACATCATTACCATAATGCGGCTAAATCACAACCATCCACTGCAGGTTTCTGAGGGAACAATGTGTGTAATGTGAGCATCAGCGAATGAGACATCAAGACAGCAGAGTGTTTGTGTCTAAATGTAACTAGAGGTGGAAGAACTAACAGGTTTGAGGTGTGTGGATGCTGCAGGACACAATCAGAGTTGTGATGCTAGCTTTAGTCTCTTTTGCTCCGCACCTTGTGTGTAATGCAGACACTGTAGATTGTACGTAGTGTTTGTGTATGTGTGCAAGTATTATCGTTTCTTTTTACTAGGAATTTCTACACATAAAGCTGTTCACAGTATCCAAAAGGGAAAAGACTGAAAAATCATCGACATTACAAGTAAATGGCTGCCTGGGAATACATTTGAAATATATGATTCCCCCACAAAAAGAAAGAAAAAAAGACAAAAATAGCACCACTTGTATCACGGACTTCATCTGTGTTTGCTAATTGCCTGAGTTTTTAATAATGAGCCACTCGATCTGTCTTACTTGCAAAATGCCAACAAATGTTGCAAACAATATGGGATTTATTCATCATTCTCAACCCGAGGACACTGCTGCTTCAGTGACAAAAACAAACAAACAAACAGTCTTTCCTTTTCAGCTTGCAATTTGAAGGACCTGCCGCCACATCCACTCCACACGCCGAACATTACCTTTTGACTAAATCTGACTAGAAAGTATCCTACTTGATTGGTCAGATGGAAAATAAAGTCATGCACACAACAAAGGGCACAGTGGACAACAGGCTAATCAGCAGGTGACATGCAGCAACCCTAGGGCTACTCAGAGCGCAGGACCTATGAGTCTCCGTACCCGTTACATCTGTGATGCAGTGAGGCATCTGTGGAGCTACACCTGCTCCATCAGACACAGGTCCAATCAAAGAAATGATGAAGACAAGAGCTGTTTAACAATCTTGTTGCTATTTTAATGAGTTAATAATGCATAATTTGGCAAAAGTAGTGGCTGTGCATAAATAAAGCGATCTTTATGTCTAATTAAGTTTCTACAAAAGTGGCCAGGGGCTGCTGATCAGGCTGCCTGCGTACTGCATCACATTCATCCAACAAGCTGACGGAGGGATAAGATTAGCCACAGTTCAAGTTACACAATGGATGTACCAGTGGTGGAAGCAGTACTCAGAATCATTACTGAAGTAAAGGTACCAGTGCAACAGTGTAAAAATACTCCATTACAAATACAAGTCCTGTATTTACAATCCCACTTAAGTAAAAGTACAGAAGTATTATAAGCTAAATGTACTTAAAGTATCAAAGTAAAAGTACTTGTTCTGCCAAAAAATGTCCTGTGTGACTGATATATTATTACATATGACTATTAGACTGTTAATACTGTTGCATCAACACATAAGCAGAGCTGGAGCTACTTTCCACTATTTTTTACTCTCACAAAATAAATCTGAGGGGTTGTGAGATGAGACAAGAAGAAAACAAAGTTCTAATTTGACATTTGGCATCTTCATGTCCTGTTTTTGAAGTTTTTAACTCTTGACCACATGCTCTTCTGCTGCAGGGTAATAAACTTTATCCTGACAGCGACCTTGACCTTGAAATAGCCTCACTGGTAAAAGCTTAAAATGTGTCTGCAGTTTGGAGCGTGTGTGTGAGCTTGTGTGTGTGCGTACCTGTACAGATGTTGGAGCAGAGCATCAAGGGTTGACCTGTTTATCTTTGGCAAACTCTCAATGAAAGTGGAGTACTTCTTTACTCTCTGCCTCTCGTCTTTCTCATCTACAAAACCACACAGAGGGGACCTGCTGTAAAAATGGCAAATATAACTGAGACACGACCACGGACACATAAAGGAAATGAGGGTCATACTGAACTTTTAAATCACTTGTGAAGCAAATTTCAACATTTTATATCTTTTCATCTGTGTTGATGAAATCATGTCTCTACTGCCCACAGATCTTGAATATATCAATGCTAAACAGAATATATTACTAGAATATAACCTTACCCCACATGTCCTGTGTGTGTCTACAGTATCTATATAACATTGGCATATTTTTGCTCCAACAAACCTGTGCTCCCACCCCCACCAGACACCTCACATACCCAGAGCTGACACCCAGTATGGATAGAGCTCCTTGGTCAGCAGGGCATCCTCTGCTTGGGATAAGAAGCTCTTCAGGGTGTCTGTCACATCCTCCAGATGTTGCTCCTTCTCCCTCAGCTTCACATTACGGGCATCCCGGGTGAACTCCTTCAGGAGCAGGGCCACACGACCAGGGTCCCCCAGCCTCTGGTAGACCCCCTCCTGGCACAAACCTGGGTACAAAGTCAAAAAAAAGGGAAGGGATAGATGGATTATTAAATAAATAAACTGACTGGTTCCTACACCCAAGACTGGTTCAGCTCATTACTTCATGACTTCTGCACACCCTCTAATGTGCAGTGTCTGCAAGAGCAAATGACAGTACATGGATATTTTATATAACTAAATACAATTATAGGGCAATAACCAACCTTATGCCAAGTTGTGGGATTTAACTATGTTACATAAGCACATTTGAATCCAAATTGCAGGTGGAATAAAAATGTCGCTGCAAGGTATATTAACCTTCTGTACCACTTTACAGTTTCAGCCAGTTAACTTTTATGCCAGTCCCTCATTACACTGCATACCACTTATAGCGGTAGTGTATAAGTCCCCTTTTGCATTTATCATGCATTGACAAAGCAACAGGGACTGTGTAATATGGTTTTTGTGTGTGTGTGTGTTTATATTCAAATAACTTTGGATCCCGCAGTAATAGTGCAGGGAAAAGTTAGACTATATTTTCTACATTTCTAAAAATACAGGGAAAAAGAGAGATAATGTTGCAGCATTATACTAGACGACATTAGAAAGCATGAAATTCTCATCACGACGCAGACTGGATAAATCAGCTCCTCAAGGGGAAAATCATAATAATAGTCACACAGAACGTTTTTTTTTAAACTTTTATAAATAATGTAATGCAACTCACCATACTGAGTGACAAAAGCAATGCAACTGTCAACTATAATAGGGACACCATTTTTAGTCAGCTGTTGGTCGCTGAGCGCCTTGCCATCTGTGCCAGCAGCCAGCGTGATGGCAGAGTGCCACAGTGCAAAGTCCATCTTGTTGAAGCCATGAATGTAAACAGTTCTATTAAAGACAGAGGGGTGAAAAAAGGAATTATTAATGAAGTACAGCATGATATAATTTTCAGTAACAATATGGTGTTTCATATTTTAAGACCTAAAGTTGTTCCATGTATTTGCGCTGCTAAGTCATTAAATAAACAACCAACAAGATTAAAGGAATCTAAAAGCGCTTCTACAGAACACACATCTATCAGCGACCACCGGTTTCCCGTGAGGTTTGATCAAAAACACACAAAACAAAGAGCAATTAACAGAGTAAACACAAAGTCTCGTTGCATTACTCAAAAAGATGTAACAAACTGTTGGCTTGTTTTACGTGCCATCTCACCTCGTCTGCGGCAGGCAGTCTAGCGAGGCTTTAATTACCTCGGATGGTTACAGTAGGTAAAGTGCATTCGGACTAACAAGACAGAGGCAAAATCAAAGCCAACGGCGCTGCATAATGCATAGTGTTGTGTCACAAATACATTGCCAATTAGCGCACCTTTTTTTCAAGGCCTGACATACCTTCTGCCCTCCACCATCAGCAGGACTTGGATCTTGTCCTCACCCTCCGTATGTGTGGAGACAGCTGGGGGGGGGAGGAAAGGGCAACAAGTTGTAGGAAGTGCAGGCTCCAAAACTGTGTACATTCGAAGAGCAACATGTTCCGTGCGAATGATGCAAAGTAATGTGTTCTGGACAGTTCAGGTTTGACATTTGCAGTCGTTCAATCTCTGTCAAAAGCATGAGCACTTAGAAGCTCTCGCCATGAAACTTGAAAGTCGACGCGTTCATTACCTGTCACAAAAAGGTCTCTGTTCTCTTAAGTATTCATATGTACTTTTGAGTCAATCATGGCAAATAATACATTGCACAGTATGTCTAGACATATCTGATTAGTCTTTTCAAACGTACATACAGTGGAAAGAAAAGTGAAGGAACAATACAGTAGCGGAAAATGCCAAATGCATCCAGTTGGAGTTAATAGCATGTTGTAATGGAAAACATGGATATAGTTTTTGTGTCACTTGTGTGACTTACTAAAGGTGATTTAAACAAGAGAAGGAAGTGGGGCATAAACATTAGTGTCAGTGGTCTTCAACCTTTACATAAGGTTAGTCTTAATGCAACCGTGGCACTGCACTGAGGGTAATATTTAACACAATGTAAGAAGAAAAAAAACAGAGTTCTTGTCATTCTTCATCTGTACAATCATTTTTAAAATAACAGTGCAAGGATACAGAAAACTGGGCTAAGGGCCTCAAAAGCTCTGCCATAATCTCTTCTGTGGCTTCAAACAGCTGCTTGGATCATGGCAACAATCACACACACACACAACAGAAAAAGTACAAAAAAAAAAAAAAAAAGATATGAGGCTCTGCAGTTGAGTCACAAATCTCCTAGCAACAACATCTGGCACTTTCATCACACTGAAGTTCCCACTGGCTGTTTGTGCTCAAATAATGGATATATATATATATATATAAATATATATATAAATATATATATAAAACTAGCATTAATAGAACTTCACCTAAACAAACAGTTTTGGAGATTGATAGCAAGCTTAGAAATAGTTAGGCATTTAGATGAGACTGATATCACTCTTATGTCTGTATGGTAAATATGAAGCTACCGCCAGCAGCCAGCTTAAACCAGACAAAAACCAAAGTGTAAAAAGGATACGTTTAAGATACGTGGTTCTGGACAAAAAACAAAGTGTAAAAACAACACGTTGTGGTTTAAGCTAAGCTAACTGGTTGCTGACGATAGCATTATATTTACCATAGAGACATGAGAGTGACATCGATGTTCTCCACATTTACCAAACTCAAATTTGAATTATTGGAAGCAGCAATCCCAGAGGCATAAAACTAAGAAATGCTATCCGTGGACAGTATTTTCTATGTACTGTAACAACTAGTTATTTTTTATTTCTTCTACCAAATACCACAATCTCTGCACCAGCTTCTTTAGTAAACACATTGATTATTTGTGTACACAGGAAATTTAATTTAATTGTTGGCACGAGAAAGAGGATTGGTAATTATATTACATATTAAAGTGTTATTTTGGCTAACAATTCCTTTGTAAAGGCCTTTGTATGTTGAGCTAAACAACAAGAACAATTAATCCCCAAAAGTCTCTCTCTGCTTTTTATTTTCTTTGGATCAGATTGAAATACTGTGCCCTTGAAAATCTGCCAAACAACAGGAGAAAAAAAAAAAGAGACCCTCACAGATTAATATTGACTTGAGAGAGGTTTATTAAAAGTGTTATCAGGTAAATGCAAAACACTTGTCATTGTTGCTGGAACAAACACACAGCGATCCTCTTTTATCCATCTTACAGCTA
This sequence comes from Macquaria australasica, assembly GCA_005408345.1. Taxonomy (NCBI): domain Eukaryota; kingdom Metazoa; phylum Chordata; class Actinopteri; order Centrarchiformes; family Percichthyidae; genus Macquaria; species Macquaria australasica. The sequence goes on along the minus strand of SEMN01000012.1, from coordinate 1,037,604 downwards.
AGTGGGAATTTTTTTTTTTTACTTAATATGTTTGTGTGATAAGGAACTAAGTGTGCAGCCTTATTCTCTCCATAATTTGTACTGGGCGTCCTGTAAGAGATTTTCATGATGTTTTTTCCCTCTAAAAATCAGGGTGATTTAAGGTGCTGGTGCACATTTTCAGTGGAAGCATTGAGTGATGTTTATTTTGGCGTGTATTATATGAGAACCTCATAATATTACAAGCCCTGCTGCCCACATTTGCAGAGACCAGAGTTTGACAAATGAACTCGAATCATCACTAACCGTTCTTGCTCTTTCTGAACATGCTTGCCTTTAAATGAACCTCAGTCTGGACACAGCATTACTGAAATTTGACTACTAAATATGCTGGACTGCAGTCTTGTGCTGATGCCTATCTTAATTTTTAGATGATTGAGCAGAGCAGTGGGATTAACATTTTTTCTCTATTTAGCCACTGCCTTAAGAGAAATCCACTGAGAAATGAGTTCAAAGTTAATGTGCTTATCTTGTTGGAGAGCCGTTCATTTCAGAAAGTTCTGGATGGGAAAGCTGATTTGTGCACTCTGACAGGTTAATGATTATCCAACTGTATCTGTCATTTTCCCCTCATTTAACGTTGGTTCTAGTTATTTGTGCGGCAGACATCTTGACACAAGACATCACAAAAAGATCAATCCTCTCTCAAGTACACAGCTGAGCCCCCAGGAAGCCATTTTGAGAGATGGTGCACTCTTGTTCTTTCGGGGTAGGATTCTTTGTTTGTTGTTGTTTTTTACTTATGAATTTATTTATTTATATAGCACTTTTCACAAACAAAGTTACAGAGTGCTTCAGGGCCAAGACAAATGAATACTGAAGAATTGACAAAGATCAATAAAATAAACGATAAGCTAAAGACAGTAAAACTTGTCATAGTCATAGGGTTGAAGCAAACAGAGAATACATGACAGTCAAGGCAATTAATGATAAAATCAATAAAAGCCAAAGATTAGAGCTTTCACTTTATCTGCAGTAAGAAAGCCCTTTAGTAGGTTTTGAGAAAAGATTTAGAAAATGATCATAACTGCCAGCCTGAAGTCAGAAAAACCAGGAACAGACTGCATCACACTTGCAATGAACTCATGCAGTCATGAAGTGCTGCATGTTGGAAACATGTAGTGTTTTTAACTGAAAAGTGTACTTATTAAATCCCTCGCTGCTACACAGGGGCACCTTTCATGCAGCGGTGTCACTGCAGAGAAAATAACAGTTAATCCCATGTCACACACTGTGATTCCTAAAGGGATCCTTTCAATGCTCCAGAACCTACCATCCCCTGACAAAACACAGTCCCTTCTGGCACTGAAAGCTCGCCGGCTGTGACAAATATGGTTTGAGAAAGCTGGGAATAAAAATGAGCACTGCTGCAGTTCTTTACCCCGCCCAAGGTGAGAAGATGGGACGGCACTTTGGATTGGATTAAAAAGATCCCTTGATTCTCCCCTTCCTTCTGTTGGCACATCACACTGGCGCAATCAATCAATCTGCCAAAGTATGTGTGAACTTCCACCGTGACTGGCAGCTTCCCTCCGCTAACTATCCTTTAAATAACTGCTGTTTGCCAGTAATGTGGAGATATTGCCAAAATGCATGTTAGTGGGCAGCGGAAAGAATGCTACCATGACACCATCACACTGTGAATATTCCAGTTTTTTGGTTTTTTTTCAACAAATGTCACACGACTCTAAAATCATGTTTTCACACCACAGCTCAGAGGAATGCAAATGCCTATTTTGGCTGATGCTCGCTTGACGATGCATTTACGTAATATTGACCTTTACTGACCTCAAATTAACATCTTCTCATGTAAAAGTGGCAGTGGCATCTTCTGATTGGATGATTTTTATAATGGAAAGCTAAGCTAGCCAATTAGAGCAGAGATCCAACAGAAATGTGAAATGATGTGAGAAGCTGAAATGTCTTCTGACACCGGTTGCTCGCATGCGTCCTCTGACATCCTTAAATGAAACATAGTAGGAGGGTGTTATGGATTGCTAGCTTTTTTGGAAATTACACAGTACATCAAAATGGTGAGAGTGAATTTTAAAAAGCCAGACATCTCAGCAAATTCATCACCATAAACAGATGAGGTCATTTTGGGCTGTGAGATTTTAAAAACTGATTTATTGCGTATTAAAAGCTCCACTGAAGCTACTTCACCAGGGACTGTTTGCTCATGGAAACTGTGGCAATTCGGGAGCTGAGATAAATGTATTCACCAAAAATGAGTTCATGTATATATTAATGCAAAAGGTCAATCATGCTCAGCTCAGTACGGGCCGTCATGTTTGAGCAAAATAAATGAATGCTGCCACGATCATTGGATTACTTGCAAAGTACTGCATTGGCCCAGATATGGATACTTTTTCTGAATATTACATTTGAAAAAGTGGGGTCCATACTATGTATATTCAACAGAAAATGTTCTTGTTGAATGAGTGAGCTTGTTACATTAACACACTGTTGCATTATGGGTTATCTGTAGCCTTAATGTTGCTAGACTAGCAGGTTTCTTCATATCTTAGTAGTTAATTAGCCCTACAGGCTTGTAGGAAGCCCTCACCTACGGGAGTTTCTGATGGCTCATGTAACGTGTGTGTTGCTGCCACAGAGGGAATGAATTCCTGAAGAGTGAAAAACAGTGGGAAGCGTCTCCCGTCTGCCTTTATCGCAGAAATGGACTTGGAACAGAATTCATGTGTCGAGCAGCCAAGAATTACCGCCGTCACAGAATGTCACGATGAAGAGAAAAGACGCAAACAGCCAGAGAAAAGCATTTTCGACTGCCTGACAGGAGAGTCTGCGAGTGTGTGGCTGATAAACAGAATGAAGAATTAGCCACACGTAACGCAAATGTGGGATTTATGTTGTGTTTTTTATGGAAGTGTTTCATGTTTCACTTTTACAGGAGGAAAAGCAAGACTTCGAGGATGAGGACTATGTTATCCTTGGGCGAATAGCATCTCTGGGAAATTTTCCCATCAGGACTAGTCTGTGTTTATCTTAAAAAACAGACGCTGAAAAACAGGACCGTCTTATATCAGTACATTTGCTTGTGCAGTTTAACTTTGACACCCAAATTTGCACCCTCTGCAAGCCATCTTGACAGCGCTGGCCTATGAGGGAATAGAGAGACTTGGAGAGTTCAAAATGGAGGAAGCTATTATATTAGCTGTGTCACACCATGTAGTTTTACAAGGAATGCAGCTTAACTGTGCTAACATATTATGTGGTTAACGACCAAGACTGCAAGGATTCACTGTTTCACCAACCTCCCACCACTGACACACGGTGAGAAATAGAAAAACAACAATGCAAAGATGCTTACTGAGCTCCTGTAGCTGTTTGAGTTGAAGGACTTCCTCGTCGTCTCCTGATGCGAAGTGCAGGGCAGAGCCTTCCAGCGTGAACCAGCCCTCCCTCCAGTGGTACAGGTCGTGGCCTTCTTTGTAATACAGTCTGCCAATCAGCTCACTGTCTTTCCGCACCAGTCCCTCCACTTTAGACGGGACGAAGCACTGCGAGTCACAAACAGCAAAAGCAGAGAGAGAACAGGCTCACGAATTAAGGGCGTTAACGTTTAGCAGCGTGAAACTTATTGTCACCTCAAAACACAAAAACACAACAAGTGCAGCCTTCTTCTTGTAGGGATAAACCTTTGCTCCGTGTCTGCTCCCCGGCTGAATTATTTCCAAGTACAGTTTCCCGCCTTCCCACTCGGCTCTGTCTGGCCATTGTTCTGTGATTCAAATTGAAAATACGGAGGTGTGGAAGGCCTGTGGTACAGATGGAGAGACATATGGACTAATGCAGCTATACCTCCCACCATGTATGACTGGGTTGCCTGGGATTAAAGAGATAAAAAAAGGAATAGGGGACGTATTTATGTAGGGTGTTATTACAAGATCCTGTCAGCGTATGGGGGATAGTAAGACCACTTGTCTTACTAAAAGAAGCATGGGGCTCGCTGAGGACAATGTGTGCAACTGTACGTGCTGCAAAGTAGTAGAGTGAATGAAAAAGTATTGGATGGATGTGCTGCAGTTCTGCGGTATATTTCTTCTTTGTAACTTTAAGTGAAAAACAAACTTATAAAGGAGGCAAGGAAAATAAGTGTGGTTTTGTGTGTGTGTGTGTGTGTGTGTGCGCTGTATGCAAAGGTGTCACCTTTGTTAGCGCCTGGATCCAGTCATGCTGCGTTTCCTGTGTTTCAGCTCCGACAATCAGCACTCGCTCTGTCTGCAGGTACAGCTCCACGGTAAACACAGCCCTGCCAGACACACAGCTCGCTATTAGATATCTGGAATGGAAAGTGTCCTCACAAAACACACACACACACACACACCCCTACATATACAGGAAACAGGCAAAGAAACACCCAAATCTGTGTACACTTGCACACATAGAATTAAAAACATGCCTCAGCTGAGCATCTATGGAACACACACATTTCCACAAAACAGATGGAAATAAACCAAATGATGAAAATGTGCTGGTTTGTCCTGTTTACATTTTGACCATTAAAAGTAAATTATACTGTTTTAGCTGTAGACACCACACGGGCCACAACAACCATTTATGGTTCAAAATCATTTTAACAGATTTCCAGATGCTGCTAAATGTACTGCATCTTGACAAATTCTACACAGACGGATTCAAAATATTAGAATGTATGATATTATTTATCAGAGTTTTAAGTTGTTTTTTTATTTTTTTCATTTATTTTATCTGATGAACTGTCACCTCGAGTAGCGGCACAATTTGGACTGATGTCTTGTACACACATTTTAAACAGATGAGTAGGAGTATAATATAACGGAGTATTTGAATTGTCTTAATTTATTTTGGGTTGAAAGGAAAGGATGCCTTGCATTTTTCCACACATCTGTCCATGAGATTTCATCTGCTAGCAAATCACGGTCCCTGGTTCATGTAAAAGTTCATCAGGATTATTATTTTTTTTGTACAAATATACTTTTGTCATATAATGTAATGAAATCTAATTTAATATTAATATTTGAAAGACATTTCTAGATATTTTTGTGTCTACTTATGTGGAGAGACCTTCACTTTTTTTATTCATATACAGTAGCTTTGCTTATATCCTATAATGTAATGTAGTTCAGATATTCAGATTTTGCCTTGAAACTGTCATGCATGTGTTTTTATACAGTGTGTGTCAGTCAGTCAGGGAGGAACATTCACTCTCCTGGGTACCTTATGTGTATGAACAAAAAAAAAATGTATGTGCGCATGATTAAACACACACCAAATATATAATCCTTCAAAAAAACAAAAAAAAACACAAAAAAAAGAAGCATGCATGCAATCCCACACTCATTCATCTACACACACTTGCAGACAAAACCCTTGCTGTCGGAAGCAAAAAGGCAGCTATTAATCTTTCCTGGTCTTTCTCCTCTTGTCGTCCCTGCCTCTCCCCTTCTCTCTCTGTCTCTCTCTCTCTCTCTCTCTCTCTGTGCGTCTCTCTGTCTCTCGGTGAAGGTACAGAGGTTAGAGTATCACTGTCTTAATGGTTTGAACACACTGCCACAGCTCCTTTTCCATTCGAGGCTCTAAATGCTACAGCAATGGGTGTTTAAGGTGGCGTGTCACGGAGGTCACGGCAGCGCTGAGTCGCTCTCTTCTCACGCATGTCAGGGGAACAGGCGAGACATGGGTGTTTGTGTGCCCTCGCGTGACCCCCCTCCTCCTCCTCCTCCTCCTCCTCCTCACACCCCCTTCTCTTCGTCGGCAGGTGTGCAGGCGCTTGTTAGAGGGGCTCCCGGAGGGAGAGCAAGGGAGGGAGCGGCGGAGGGGTTACGGCGATGTGCTGGGGAAATGGTATCGTAAAGGAAGGACAGAAGGAGAAGACAGAGGGATAAGAGATGAGCGCTGCATTATGAGCGTCCCAGAGGGAGGGAGTGGCTGGGGAGAGGACAGAGAGAGAACACGAGCTAGAAATAAAGAGTGAAATGTGTTCAAACACAGGACACATTCTTGTACTGTATCTGTCTGCAGATTGAAAGGGTTTGTGTCTCCTATGAACAACATATCTCGTGTATGAGATGCTATACATCTTTTAGATACTCCTGCTATTGTTTTTCTTCTTCTTTCCTGTTTTCTATCCAACTCTACACTCCTGCTCTCTCTTTTAATATGTTCATATGCACACAAGAATCCAGGTTAATGTAAGAAGTCAGGTTAAGGCACTACAATAACCTGATTACTGTAACAATTTGCATTTACACGCGACTGGCCAGTGTAATTACCTTACTGTTCAGCTGTGGAAACTGACTTGTTTAGGCTTTATTTTACTTTAGTTTCAGTTGTAGTCATCAGACATTCACTTCAATTATTTTGGGTAAGAGCAGCATTGATCTTTTCATTCATCTAAACTGCTGCCACAGCAATACTCTGTCAGAAGTCTCATACATGCGCACATGTAAAGACTGGTACAAAGGCGGTCAAACATACACATGGCCAAGACATTTGGCTGCTGTGAGATTGGCCAAGACAAAGGCAAATGATTGAAAAATTGATAAATCATTTTTATTTTTAGCTTAATTACAATATAAGCTCATGTGCTTATTTGAGTGAGCTATTGTAAAAAAAGTGCTCTCTGTGGTTGAGTAAAGTTTTACAGCTTACATGCACTTTTCCGTGTTGAGGAGTCTGCTGCACAAGATTCACCTGTGCTTTAAACATTCATAAAGTTATCTATATGTATTTTTGTAGCCTTTTATTTTTCTCCTTAAGGCTTTTGTGTGCTCTGAGAAAGTCTTAATTCCCCAGCCCTCATATATATAACCCATCTCGGTGGCAAAGTTAGCAACTAACTTTTCTTCTCGGAGTGTGTGTGTGAGAGGAGAAGACGGTGAGAAAGAGAAAGAGTGACAGAGAGAGAGAAATGGCGCAAAAAAAAGACGAAATAGAAAAACAGGAAAAGAGCAGAAAGGTTTGTTTCCAAGGTTTTCAGTTGAATTTGAAGGTCAGAATTGACTTAGAAGTATTCTTGTCGAAACAGGCAGATGATTCAAAAAAGCCCCTAAACTTATCACCAGCCAACACACTCACTTTGCATTAATTCCTTAGGAGTGGGTTTGTAATATTCATACAACTTTAGCAGACGTATGTGTCGGGGCCGCGCTATAATTCACGGTGTCCTCTGCCACGGTGAAATTACCCAAATGCCGTGTTTAATGGAAGCGACACCTACGGCCTCCTGTAGCGCGGCGATAGGCTGCTGGTGGGAGTGTGTCATCTGCATATACGTTAATATTCATGAGCGCCAGACAGTCAAGAGGTGAGGCGTCCCCGCTCTCTCCGAGCGCAGGCATGCTGGGAACGCTGGAAGTTGCAGGAGCGAGAGGGAGTGAGGCAGAGTTTAATCTAGTGAAACGTACAGCCATTATGAGCGTTAGCGACAGAGAAATAATAGCCTTTCTGGGGGCGACGCTATGACCTGTAACTGGGATGTATGCGCTAAGCTAAAAACGGCGCATGTCACTGTTGCTTTGTAGAGTCTGTGCACACACAGTATCATCATTGTAACCTGTCCTGACTGTTTGTATGTGTCCAGCTCATTAGAAAAGGTCATAGTTTTAGCTGGCCAGATGTGTTTCTAATGGCTGTATAAATAACATTTACAAATAAAAGCATTGTTCCCTCTTCATAACATCTGCTGCTGTCATTAAGGACTTGGCTTATGCTTTAATCGTAAGTCATTATCAGACTGAAGCACACACACACGAACACACATACAGTGCGACCCAATGGGAGCGGGGAGAGGGTGAGCAAGAAAGGATCGAGACATCCGTTTCTTCTTTGTGTGTCTGCAACACTTCCTGAAGAAATAAAGAAAAAGTTTGTTGCCAGAGCAACTTTTGTTTTAACTGAATCGTAATCGGAGAGAAGTGATAGGCGGAGAGGTGGCGCGGTAAAGTGAACGGAGGGAGGGCAGTTAAAGCTGCGCCATTCGCCTGCATCTCCGCCAAAGTAAACAGGAAATATAGCACTCGTAAAGCCCTGATGGGTTCTGTTAAATTGAATAATGCTCGAGTTAAGATTATGCTAATGAGACATATGACAAGGGAGAGAAACTATGCAGAAGGAAGCCTGTGTTTACGCGTGTGTGTGTGTGTGTGTGTTTGTTAAACCAGATTGAAGCTCTGTAATATATGAATTACATGTGCAGTAAATTGTAATTAAGCCAAATAAAAGAAAATAAATCATTTGGAAGGTGTTTGAGTGTGTATGGCATGTGTGTCCTTAAGGCAGGATGAACATGTAAATTATGATTTAGTGGAGGGGATGCCAATTAAGCATTCAAAATGTGTGTGTGCGTCTGTGTGTGTGTGTATGAGAGCAAATTTGAATGTTGAGTGTAAATGAAAGCCCTATAACCTGGCTGAACCGCTGCAAAGTTTGAATTATGTGTAAATTACCACTTAATATTAAATGTTACATATTAATATTAATACTCTAATAACCATAGTAAGTCGAATTTTGGTTATTTTCAAGGTTAACTTCAATTGTGGAAATCTATATTAAACCATTTGATCCTCTAAAGTTTAGGTGAAGAAAATACCTTCAAAATCAACTCCATAAAATTAAACAAGCATATCTACAAAGCTACAAGTTTTTCTGATCTTGCCTCAGAAGTTCACAGTAGATTTTGCAGATACAGGGTTTTCACTAGACAGCAGCGACATGTACAAAAGTGTACAGAGTGTGTTAGCGCATTTATGCGTGTGTGTGTGTTCATACCCAGCTCCAGTCATTGTCTCCAAGTTGCTGACACCCAGGCTAACCACCTCGGTGACGTCCACCCTGCCGATGGCCGACGGGCTTCGCTCGCTCTCGTAGTAACTCAGGAAGCCGCCCTCCAATGTGCACCAACGACGTGCCATGTCTGAAACACACACATAATCATGTACGCACAAAGAGATACTGATACATGTAAGATAGACCACATACAGTCTTTACACATTTTGTTACTACAACTAATCCTCATACTTAAATGACTAAATTGATTAATTGTTTTGCTGATTTAATGACCTTTTGATAGGGCAAAAAGAGACCAGAAGTACTTTTTTCATGTTTAGGCAACTAAAACTACTTGGTTAAATTTAGGGAAAGACTGTTGGTGTGACTACATTCCATCATTATATGACTCACATAGCCTTGATCTTAAAGCAACAACATGTTTCCTGTTGTGGTAGAGTGTGTTTACTTCTTATTTTCTGTAGTAAACAAAAACTACATAGTCCCACTTTAAGCACCATGTAGTCCAGTTTCAGTACGTGTACAGAAATTAGCAGTCTCCTTTAAAGAATATGCAATATTGCATTTTGTAAACGGATCTGATGCCAACTTATGACAATTTAAAGCTCCTTTCCTCCAACCCTCCAATATGGCTGGTGCCTCTATTGGATTACTCCTGTAGAACCATGCATTTGCATACTGATCAAATTTAACAAATTGGCTATTGTTTGCAGAGTCAGAAAAAGAAATTAATTCAAGCCTGCAATGTTAGTGATTGGTTTTTGAACAATTAGCACCACTCCAACCCTATTTAACATGGCTAATGACTCTCTACAAGCTAAGACAGCACGACCAAGAAATCGTTTAAAGGTTCGGAGATAAGACGCTCTGTGCATTCAGCTTTCACACATGGATGTATGTATAGAGATGTAGCAGTGTCATAGGCCTCCACTTTTCTTCTTCTTAAGGGTGCAGTTAACTCAGAAACCAAACAGTTTTTATTCAAAGCCAAACCAGGCAGACGTAAAAAGATCACACCAACTGAAGGCCAGGATTTCAAGCCAACATCCTTCCAGGATCAACATCCAAGATGTATTGCTAGAGAAAAAAGAACATCCACATTGTAATGAGTAAAAGCACAGTCTAAAGACAACTGGCAGACTGTGGCCTTCATTTCCAAATCAACAAAAGAAGTCTTGGCATGAAGCGAGGAATACAAACATCCCACTGTTGAAGACCAGAAGATTTAGTTTGTGTCCACAACAAAGTTTTAACTTTATGATTGCAATCAGATGACTTATGTGAGGAGACAGTCCTTCATTTTTCTGTCCATTAGAGGACAACCAAGTCAAGCATATGGACCACTTGATGAGGACACACACACACACACACAGAATTAAAAGAGTTAAGAGACTCCAAGTGCCGAGCAGATTTCAATCAACAAACATGATCTCAGTGGAAAAGCTGGAAAACACACAACATTGTCTTTCATGATTGTCTGACTGTGCGATTTACATAGCCAATGAGCATGAAGTTCATGAAAACATACCTAATTTTGGATTTTCAAAGTCACAGTGCCATCTGCTTTTTTGTTCCGCAACAAACACACACACACGCACACAAACAGCCCCCCCCACCCCGTCGCTTGCGACTCCAAAGTTTCCACTGTATTCATCTCATGAATATGCTAATTGTGCATTCCTCTGCCAACTGTGTGTGATGTTTCTGAAGGAACAGATATAGTTCCAATAAAAAAAAGGAAGTGTCTACAACTGGCTGTTAAAAGAAAAACGATGTGATAAGCATAGGAAAGGAGGATGTCAGTTTTGCTCTATTCACCCTTGCACTGCCTCTCCGTATGGCTCTTTCTGACTTTTTCTTTGTCTTTTCTGTCTCGAAAAAACACTTTGGACACGATTCTGCAAACAGCTTCAAAACTGCCAAACGACTAATATCATGTTGCTTGCTGTGGCATTTAAAAAATACTGTTCTTCTGACCCCACTTTGCTTCAAGGAAAAAAAAAAAATTCCAGCAGCCAAAGAATCATCATCTCTATCTGAAACAAACTGTGCATGTAGCAGTTCTGTGTGTGTGAGTGTGTGTGTGTGTGTGGGAGAGAGAGAGTGACTGACTCTGGTATTTAAAGTCATTACCAATCCAATCTATCTGACAGGACGCATTGTTGTCTTGGTGACGAAAACGACCATAAGGCACTTCACTTCCGTTGCAAATGTGTCCCAGGATTGCAGAAAATGTCATGTCCATCATTTCCCACCGGAAAGTATTTAAGTTCTTGTTTTGTGCTATATTTTCCTGTAATTTTGCCTTCCTTCCCTCTGTACCTCCTCTAATAGGCTAATAACTGAATGGCTTCATTTGTACCATCTGAAACCCTCACACAATCATCTTCTTAAAAAGGCACACTTGATTTCCTAACTGAAGTCAATAGCTATCATAAGCGGCGACAAAGATGTAAGGCTATTGATTATCTTGACAATTTGCTTTATAATGGTTCCTGCGATTATAGAGTTTAGTAGGGACTTTAGGTTATTTATAAACTGATGCATTGTCAAACACGTTTTGTCTAGGGTAATGGTTCCCAAACTGGGACCACAAGATAAATCTGAAGGGTCACAAGATGATTAAGGGGATAGGAAAGTAGAAAAAAAAAATTTCTGCCACACAAAATTATATTTGTTTAATATATATTCCTTTGTTGTTGTTTTTAGCCAAGATAGGGGCGTGGCTGTACAGATGGCAAAGTCGCTCAGTCAGTCGGTCTTTGGCCCAGACTGAAATATCTCAACAACTATCAGATCGATTGCAATGAAATTATGTAGACACATTCATGGTCCCCAGAGGATGAATCCTACTCACTTTGGTGATGCCCTGACTTTTCATCTAACGCCATGAGGTTGACATGTTTGATCTTTAGAGAAATATCTCAACTGTTGGATGGATTGCCATGAATTTTGGTACAGATATCTACGGTGTCCAGAGGATGAAACCAACTGACTCTGGTGACCCGCTGATTTTTCATATAGCGCCATCACCAGGTCAACTTTTTTATTTATGTAGTGAAATATCTCAACATCTACAAGATGGATTGGCACACATTTTGGTACAGCCATTCATGTCCCCCAGAGGATGAATCCCAATCACTTTCATTTTCTCTAGCGTCTCCAGCAGGTTGACATTTGTGGTTTTGAATTAAATATTTTGACAACTGTTGGATGTAGTACTATGCAATTTAGACATTAATGACCTTTATGAACTTGTGCGATGACTTTTCATCTAGCACCATCAGTTCAAAATTTAAATTTGTTCAACAGCAAGGTTTTCTTTACAAAGGGAATTACAACCTCACAGAGACGCCAGCGTGGCTGTGCACTCATAGTCTTGTTTTCTTGATTGACAAGGTCGCAGCCCATTAACAGATGCAACCCGTGACAAGGGATCACAAGTAGTGTTAAGAGATCTTGAGCCATAAAGGCTGCTAACCCCTGCCCCAGATCAGCAGTTACTAAACCTGGAGTCGGAGGGTAAAAATTTGAGGGGACCCAAGATGATTAGTATGACAGGAAAGCACAAAAAACATAAAATTATGTTTCTTTTTCATGTCTCTTTTGTTGTTGTAAATTACTGGATCATTTTACCTTGCACTTGTCACAAGCAGTAGACATCCAGTGATGAGGGGTTGCAGGAGGGGTCGTCGTTTTGAGGGTTCACAAGCCAAAACTCATGGGAACCTCTGGTCAAGAGCATGTAAAATCCCAAAGGCTATAGAACTTGAAATATGTATATGAGGGGATTCGAATGTCCTAATACATCAGAAAAATTAATAGATCTCAATTTGATGTTGGCACATGTGGCATCTGGATCCCATCTCCTTGAACAGACAACATCTGACAAAATCTTCTATCAACACTGAAGAAAAGGAAAAAATGTTTTTAATTTCCTCTCAAGTCCAAGGAGAAAGACAAAATCCCCGAATCCCACTGTGAATCCAGCAAGCAAATTGCTACGAGATCCTGGGTGTGAACACATGAATGGGCTCGCTACTCGACCATGCAGTTTCTAAAGAATTATTCTAATAATGGCCAGCACACCCACAGGAACACATAACCGCATAAGGCCTTAACATGCTGAGGAAACCGAGGGTTGGGAAAGGAGAGGGATTAAAGAGAGGCCAAAAGGTTTTGAGAGACTACAAATGTTTGACAAATGTAATTTGAGATACAGTTATCGCTTCTGGGTTGGAATTGTGAATGAATATATGGGATTCGGTAGATTCATGAAAAGACATAAGAGGCTATACTGTAATGACAGGAATTACATTTTCATGGAGGTAAAAGAATATCTCAAACCAAGCAGAGCGTTGTACCGATATGACCCAAGATATAACGCTTACTAGTGGTATGGCTGCCATTTCAGTACCATAATAACTGCAGTGTAAATGTGGAATAGCTGCAATGAATGTAACTATTATTCTTCTATGTTGGAATTTGTGGTACAAGTTATTTCCTAACACAGAAGTGAATGCCTTTGGATCCGTTCAAGATATTCCACCAGGAAACTGGCTTTATCAAAAACCTGCACATCACCAAATCGCAAGCATCCTTCTTCCTTCTTTGTTTGTAGTTCAGCATTTCCTTCGAGGGTGGGATACCACTAGCTTCTACACAAGCTCCAGCGCAATGGGGGGAACAATAGTGCTTGATTTACAATCAAGCAGCTGCGTCCATTGCCAGCTGTTCCCCACACACACAGCAATGGCCCTGTGGCCCAGCCGTTCTCCACGGGAGTCCGCAACCAGCCGCCAGAGACAACGCTAGCGGAAGCCAACCGTGATACATGCCTCCACCAGCTAAATTGGGCCAATTAGCTTGTACGCCAAGAGTGCTCCCACATAGCATTTTCCAGAGGAAATGTGGAATGTGGAATCTCTGTCTTTTTCTGCTTTTTTTTTCTCCACCTCCTCCCTCACAATTCAGCAATTTGTAGAATTTGCTAAATGCTCCAAGTATGCAAAATGAGCAGGTTGATTGGACTAATCAAGTCATCAATGTGGCAATTAAACTGTCTTATTGTTCATTGACTGAATGGACCACGTTACAGGATAACATATTTACTCAAAAGTTTGGACGTTTGGGTCTCAAGCTTTATTTTTAACTGCAGTCCTCCAGATTTACCCAATGTCCCCCTAAACTTTTTTATCGACACTGCACAGGCACCCATTTCAGTATGCATCGAAAAAGCAGGCCGTGCCCCTTTCCACTGAATCACCCTCCCTCCTCCCTCACTCTCCCACCTCTCCCCCTCCCGCCAATCTTCTGCCTATCTCACCATCAGACTAAAATATCTGTGATGAAGACATCTGCTGGACAGCTTGTCAGGGGGCTGGAAATGGAAATCGAGAAACTGAAGGGATCTGAACGATCTGTCTGTGCCAGAATTACAGCCCACTTCATTACAGGGAGGAATGGACAGATATGGCATAAGATAAAGAAAAAAAAACACTATCTGCCATGTATTTCTGGCCTAAGCAACAGCACTACTCACTCATTTAGGCAAGCAGAGGCACAGTAATATGAGTAAAGATCTTCCAAAAAGCATATTAGATTAAGACAAATAGTTTAAATAGGCTTTGTGTTCGCCTCATGAAATATAAAACATAATAACATAAATGTGACTGCTCAGAAATTCCAATCATTTAACATCCTTTGAAAACCAATTTTTTTACACAAACCATAAAGAAGATTTGCTTTATTATCAAAAACTTGACTCCAGCTTTGTAGATGCAAGTAATTGAATGTTCATATGGGCTCAGATTTGTGTCCTCAATAAAACTGTTAACATAATTCTCCCTCTCTCCCCTCCCTCTTCTCTCCACACCACCTCCCCTCCCTCTTCTCTCTCTCTCTGGCGGTTGTGAGCTACTGTTGCAGGCAAAAATAGAGTGCAGCTGATGAGGAAAAGACCAAACTAATCAGAAATTAGAGGTGCCATTTCCCTGCTGCCACTCACCATTCCAGACAGTAACTGCCTACTGTCTCCCTCCCCCCACCCAAGACTCTCACAAGCAACAGACACACAGAAACACACACAAAGCATGTACACACTCCTTAATGTGAAAGTAGCATGAGTCGCTCTTCTGCCCGTTTAGGGGAGAGACTTCCTTTACGCTAGAATCAACTGCATAGACCTGATATGGAGCGGAGCGCAACAGACCAGCTAATAAAGTGGTGCCACGCTGGAGAATAAACCAGTTCAACCTTAATTTCAGCACAAATAAAACAGGAATATTGTTTTTTCTTATTCTAATTTATATTCCCGGCAGCATCTAGACTGAACATGGTTCTTTGCTAAATGCTAAGCAGCCCGGTATTTTATTTCATTATGGTGGACTGGCACAATGATCCCCCATGCCACCTCTGTCAAGGCCATTACCAAAATTGCTTGCCAAATTAATTTATGTCGCACTCTGAATTTAGCTCCCATCAGTGAAAGCATGGGAGCCCATTGGAGTCATCTCCAGACAAAAAAAAAAAAGGCGAAGTTTAAGATGCTGTGGCAGAGTGCTTTTATTAAGCCCCGAGAACAACCTATGAATTATTAAGAACTTGGGTGTATCTATAGACCATCAAACCATTAGCCTAGGAGCGAAAGGCATCCTGGAGTACATTCAAAAGTACCTCATCCCTCCGTGCTCACAAAGTCCTGACAGCGCTTCCTCGTGATTGAAGAAGTTGGAACACATTGAGTTTTAAACCCAACCCCCCTGAATTTTTCAACAGCTGCAGCTGCAGTTAAAGCGCCATTAAAGCACAAAAGCCAAACGTGTACGGCTCTCCATAATAGATGAAACAAAAAGGTATTTATCGGCCAAAATATTATGAGGGGAGACAACTCTGGAGTGGTGCAGTGACCGTAAGTGGCACAGAACGCACAACAGTGACTAAAATGGACCTCGACAAAATGGACACCTGTAGTGAATCTCAAGCAGGAGCTCACTGTACTGTAGGTGGAACAACAAACCTCACATTGTCATACATTAATGATGGGTTTTTATAAGAACAGCCAATAGGATTCTCTTTATGCAGTTACTTTAAAATGAGGAATCACACTAAAAAGACGAATGCTTACTTAAAGCTGCTCTAATCAATATTATTACATATACAATGGGTAAAGTAACTACTTGTAATGTAAAAGGGGACGCTCATACTGATGAACCAACAGATAATCATCACCCAACACTGCAGTTCACCTCAGCTCTACAGAGCGTTTTAGAGTTTTTTAGCTCATTGTTTTGGTTTTACTGCCTGCAACATCATTTCCAGAGGCAGCTTTGAAAAAAGAAAGCAGCTTTGATGAATCCATTGTCCACTAAATTGTTTCTGCATTTCAGGTACACTCACTTTCAGGTTTCCCTCCACATAAAGTGGTTTAACAGTACAGTACAATATTATCATAATCAACAGAAATGATGGCCAAGAACTATGAAATTAAGACCCACATTGCAATACATTGAAATGAACCCTTAACAAATGAAATTAAAATGTTTTCCATTTGTACAAATAATGAGAATTTCAATAGACCCTGGTAATAACCCCCCACCCCCCTCCAATCTCCTTTAAGGGGCAATCTCCCAGACCTCAGCCCTGTTCATTAGCCAGCATGTACAACCACCAATGAGAGCAGAGCGTGTGTGGGGTGATGGAAATGGAGATGGATGTCTTGCCCAAGATGTAGGAGATTCAGCTCATTCAAGTGACAGGTAGCTGCAAGCTGTCATCCCCAACCAGACACCTTCTCCCACACACACCCCAACCTCCCCCTCCTATTCTCCATCCCGCTCCTCCACCTTCCCAATAACCCCCTTCCCCAGGGGCAGCATCCAAAGCTGGCTCCTTCTCCTAATTACCCATGGGCCCAGGAAACGCTCCAGCTGTTTGGAGAAGTGGGACCATTGCCGAGCAGGAGGTGCAGCAGCAGCTGAGGAGTTTGGGTGTGAAACGGAGCCTGATTAAAAGTTTTCAACTGCCTTCGAAGACAAAAGAAGGAAAATTCAGAAGTTTTGGAGGTAGCATGTCTCAAGTTCATTTAGAAAGGACTTGTACCAAAAAAAATGTGTTTGTTTTTTTAACCTGGCCCTAATTTACCCTGTACTTCCGTAGAGCATTCACTGCTGGGTCGTCTAAGAACATACTTCTGTCTGACAAGTATTCCCAGGGGAATAATGCTGAACGCATTTGAAAGACAGATTCATTGATCGTTTTGACTGGACTGTTTGGTGTACGGATTAAACGATTGGCAGTTTGACAACTGACAGACTGACACTGATTGATCGATCAGCGCTTAACTGGAGTAGACCTCTGACAAACACGCAGTTTAAATTGCTTACAAATGGATTGATGGATTGATTGGCCTTGCCGGAGGTTTGCAAAATGGCATTTACACTCACCATCTCTTCCACGGCGGTCCAGCGTCATCTTGGCGGGGCCAGAGGAGATGTAGAGGAAGCCATCCATGAAGAGGGAAGCGTCAGACGGGGAGTTGTTCTCCGACCACTGCTCGAGTCTTGGGAAATCTACAAGGGGGGAGACACAGTAAATGAGCACGGAAGCAGTTTTCCCAAAAGAATGTAATGGTGGTTGTGCACCATTCTGATCTTTCACTTGCACTTCTGTGTCACCACTTCCCCTCTACCTGCAGCTGTAACATTAATATCCTTTTTACCATACTTGAACCCCAGTGAATTCTAGCACAGTGTCTAATGAAAACCATGTATGTAATTTTGACAATTTCACATAAACTGAAGGATTAAGCGGACCGTTACGGGTTGAAATAATCTGCATACTTCTAATCTAAATACACCATGTCACAAAGCTAAAAACAGAGCTGCTTTTATTAACTCGTTTTGGAGATACATGGTTTTCACAGGACAGCTACAATAGACTAATATATAACTATATAGCTTAAAAAAAAACTAAACACATAGGCTATGTTGGAGTAAGGATTGGTTGACCTAACAGACTATTTTTCCAATATATATCACAGGATGGCAAATTTAAAAGCAAAATAAAATGTCCAATTCAACAAACTGTATTCCACTTTTATGTATCATAGACAAAAGTCATTTATTAGTTTATAATTTGAAATAGCTCAGAATCATTTAGTTGGAAAACAACATTTTGCAAAAAGATAAGATTCCACTGAGAATATTTAATCATCATCCATGGTAGTACATATGTTGAAAGTATGCAATCCCACAGTGCATTGTTACTGCAGCAACAGCATGTATTATCTAAATATTATCTGATGCCCAGCTTCCATTACATGTCAATCATCGTTGTTTTCCCATAATAGTCCCAAAAAACAGGTTTGGATTTGGAATGGTGGAATTTCTTCAGATCAAGATAGCACTAATCCCAGATGCGATTCTATCTTTATATCCCGCTCTTATTCACCTAAAATCCCTAAAAATATTGTCCTTCAACCAGAAAACATGGATGCATGGCTCAATGATGGCATGCTTACCCATTGTTAAAGTGCCCTTAAGCAAGACACTGAATCCCTACCAGCTTCATGGTTGATGTTCTTGAACCTGAGCTCTGACCTCCATGTGGGCATCAGTGAAGCTGAACAGTATTATCTATTTCTCCCACAAGTAGCATAAAACATGATTATACAAACTACTGTTTATTTAGTCATGACTTTGTCACATGGTTATTTCTCTTGCAAAGTCAAAAAAAGGTGTTCAGAGAGCATTTCAAGGCACAAACCTGCATGTACTGTATCTGTTAAAAATGATTGTCCATTTAAATTAGAAGCCTTCCTCCCTCATTTTTCCCCTTTTCTTCTAAACTCCGTCTTCTCATCCTTTCTTGCTAGCTTTAAGAGCTCCCCACATTCAACCTTATCGTTCTCAAATTCAATTAGCTTCAATTCTGAGGTTCAATTTTCTACCGGGGCCTTGGCAATATCTTACAGATTTTATCTTCACTACCTCCAGCTCTGTCATCAAGCAAGGTAAAATAACTTTAATTGAAACCACTTTTAATTGAAGCAACATTTCCACCCTTTACTGACACCACCGACGCCTCGTCTCAGGGCCACGTATCATGATTCCATGGAGAAAAACAATCAGTTAATTTAACAAGACAGCTTCTTCTGAATGTGTGTGTGTTCTGTGTGTGGATCGTGTCAAACTAATTCACTGGGTTCGCACGCACATCAATAATCTTTGAATTACAGTGAAATAATACGAATGCATTAACATATTATTGTAAATTACTGGCATAGAATGGAATTCTTATATCACATGTAAGCACCTAAATGAAATGTTTTTGAAGCCTAATCTTACTAAATGATGATGACATGAAAGTAAAGGCCACTGTGAAGAACTTTTAAAGCATCTAAAAACTTGGGTTCAAACTGAAGTATGTCTCTATAGATTTAAATATGTGTGAGTAGTGGTGGGCAATTTCACAATATATACTGTGAGATGGTATATATTTGTCAACTGTCAGAGATGCTGCCATAGTGTTTATACCGTGGTGTATATATGCCATTAATATCTCTAATCAAATCTGTGTAGGCTGGCTTCAAAAGTTCCTCATCCCAACTCAGATTAATTTTCAGTATTTTGCACCTTACTACTGGAACAAACTGCTAAACTAATTAAAGTTACTTTTGTCCTTTCAAGCTTCTACTTACTGATATCTTTAGTACAACTTGTGAATGTGTTAATTAGTGTGTCTGTGTGTGTGGCGGCTGCGTTGTGTGACTGCACTGTCATGTTGCGATGTTGTTAATGTAATTTGTTCTGAGGTCTCTCTGGTAAAATGGATCTTGATCTCCATGAGACTTCCCGACTAAACAACTAAATGACAATTGATTTATCAACATGGTTATTATAAATGAGGACTGTAAATTTAAAAAACGCCCAAAAATATCTGGCATGATAATGGTATTTTTATGCACTGTGGCAATTTGTAACAAGTGCAATATATTTTTGATGTGATGCCAAGGATGCAGAGCCAATCAGGAGCAGGGTGATATAAATCCTGGGTCACCTTAGTTAGCAACATCTGTAATCTAGCTTTGAGTCTAACACAGAGTGTGTGTCCGCCAACAGCAGCATCATAAATACATGGAATCTGACAGAATTTAATCAGCAAACTGCAGGGAAGTGACTAACACACACACACACACAATTTCCAACCACTCAGGTTGAGAGAATGTAAATAAGCCAGTGGCTTGACGCTGTATCAGTTGTAACAAGGCTCTCTCTGTGAGCCTTTAAAACACTCCCTCTGGGCCCCTAAAGCTGGACTCTGTTAAGATGGGACTGTGATGTCTGTGGGGGCGGCAGTTGAGAAGTCTGGCCTGTGCTGATTGGCTAAGTCCCCAGTGAAGGGAGGTGACATGACAGAGTGCTCAATTAGCCAGCTGGTCGCCCACGGCAACGGTGGACAGTGGGGTAATCAGAGGCAGTCGATCGCGCACACACACTCGCACAGTGAAGCCACACAGTAAATGATAACACAAATGGCTAACATATGCAAGGCAAGCATAGATAACATGTACAAGTCAGCTAAAGTTTTTTTTAAAAAGATGCCAGAAAAGTGTAAAAACATAGTCATTCACATCATTATAGAAATTAAACAAACATACACAAACACTTTTTAGCCAAAAGCACTTCTCTTCAAAATTAAAACCATCCACATACAGACACTCCACCAGGGGAAAAATGCCTCAACTGAAAAAAAACTTTAAAAAACTCTCTGCAGCTGCTTGTGACCTCCTGACCCTCTTAACAGTCCAGAGTACGGTGTGTGTATTGGTTAAAAACATAAACAACGTCAACAAGCACCGCAGAAACTGGCAGAGCCTTGCGATGTTGCTAACAACAGGGTGGAATGGAGACCCAAGATGAAACAGGGCCTCTGATTTAGTGTTTGTGTATATGTGTGTGTGTGTGCGTGAGTGTGTGTGCTGGTGTTCGTCTTTTTATTATCCACACAGAAAGCCTGCTGGATAAATTTTTAATGTGCCGCGAGATTCAGAGATTCGAGGCGTCGGGGATGCTAGGGTGGCAACAATAAAACTTCTTTGCCTCCAAATCCGTGGTGTGTCATTTAAAAAGAAGCGGAATGATGTCAACAGTAAGAGGCGTCGCTGTTTAGCTTGGTTTTACAGTACAATGGCCTCCTGGGTGGAGTGAAGAGCTGCCATAAAACACAATTTACATGTTTACATTGCTCTGTTTACAGTTTAGGCATTAGCTGATGCTCTTATCCAGAGATTTATAAGGGAATATATGGCAGGGGCTCACTGTCTTGCTGCAAAACACACAAGTTGTTTAGTGCAGAAATCAAAACTGCTACCTTAAGCCACTATTTGTAGAATTTACGAGTTTAGCTTTAGTTAGGCGAAGGTATACATTTTTGTTTGTAGAAAAGTATGACAATCCCAGGGAATAATGGCACTGCTTTCTTGCAGTGTCTGTATTGCACTATTTAATATTTTTATATTAACAATGGGTCAAATAACTACTTGATGTACCGGAGCATTTAGGAGCTAAAGAGCCAGATGGTGGATGCAAATGTTGCTCCGTGCAACTGTTTGCTAACACATTCACCATAACAACTTTATAAGGCAATGATATGTCAATATTTTGTTTACAGCTTGTTGAAGTGACTTGTCACTATTACAATATTTGACATTGGTCAGTGTATTGATGGTTGAACATCTTTGTAAAATTTTGTGTCATATGGCCCATCCTACATGGGATTACAAGCCACCGTAGAAATACAAAAAAAGACATCTTCCAGTAACATATATCCATCTACCAGAATTCAAATTAGATTAATCGATAAAGGAACTGGTAGATGTGTATTTTGTATAAACCGATCCAGCGTGTCAGTGTATTGGTAGTGATGCCAAGCGGCAGGTGGAGCTCAGTTAATGTTACGCACCTGCAGCATTTAAGAACCAATTACCAACTTGTCTATCCAGTCACACAGGCACCGGTGGCACCAGCACAGAGTGACCATTCCAAGGACTGAAACTTCTTAGTGTGTTAATAAACTGTGCTTGTTGGCCAAAGCGGCCCTCTGTGTCGTACACTTACGCCACAGACTTGGATGTTAAAGCAACGCTGGCAACACCATCAGTGCTCTATACCTGTTCAAT
Organism: Macquaria australasica; assembly: GCA_005408345.1. Lineage (NCBI taxonomy): Eukaryota > Metazoa > Chordata > Actinopteri > Centrarchiformes > Percichthyidae > Macquaria > Macquaria australasica. Next base: position 1,015,595 of record SEMN01000012.1, on the reverse strand, counting down.
TAGCCAGCAAGATGTGGCCAATGGACACATTTTGGGATTTGTAATGCTCAATTTGGTGTATTGAGAATTTACATTTACAATTTTAGTCTATCAGCCGATGCTTTTATCCAGAATGACTTCCAATTTAGTGTAGAGGCTTTGTGCACAGACTGATTATTGTAGGAATTTCAAACCCACAACTGTCCACTTACAGACTTGTGTCTTTAACCACTAAGACTGTGAATTAGCATTCAGAAAGTGGCATCAACACAGATCAAAGTACAGTATCCACAGTATTTGGTGTCTGGTGTCATATCCATCACCATGCTCACAATGGCAAGTGACAGGACAGACACTGGTGACAGCACGGTTAGACATGAGTTGTGCCAAAATAGATCATCTTGAGAAATATTTGACGTTGGCAGTGTGTGTTCATTTTTTTAATTTTGCTTTAGTGGTGCCAAAAAATGTTTTCTTTGACACTGTCTTTTTAGCACAACTTGACACCAAATGGAAATCATTGATCTCAAAAGTTTTAAAACCTTTTTGGGATCCAGTGGTGAAACCAAAACTTGAAGGAGGACCTTATACATTATACAGATATTTCAGGGTTTCATTTTCATTTATGTAGCCTATGTAGCCTCTTGAGTGTAACATATGGGAATACAGACATGACATAAAAAATGATAAAAGGAACCTAAAAATATACAAGAAACCACAGCAGTGGAAGCCGTTGACTATAAGGGATAGATCCATCATTGAAGCTGCCCTCAGGGGTTCCTAAAATGCGAAGAGACACTGCCTCGGAGAGCTGCCATTGGCCTTTTTTTAATGGAATCTGGGATGGGGATATGTAAATGAACATGCTCCTGCACTATCCCAGGGTGCTTTGGAGCGAGCAGGTGTGGGCGGGAGAACGAGGTCCGTCGAGGCCCACAGCCATGCACTCATATAACGGGGAGAGAAGGAGCTAATGAAGTGGCAATGCTCTGCCATCAGTGGATGTCCTAACGCTGGAGCTACAAATGAGCCGCTGTAGAGGGAAGGGACAGTGGAGAGGTTGTGGGAGAAACAGGTCGACAGCTTTGTTTTGATGCACTATATCCAGGGGAAATGGAGGGTTTTCCTATTTTTATTTTTCACAAACTGGGAGCACGATTCACACTGTGAAGAGACGCAGCGGCAATGTTTTCTTCACACTAAGATGCTCCAATTTAGACTTTAGTGCCTGACTATTGTTTATTGCTGGCTTATCCCAGTCTCTCACCAGGGGGATAGTGAATTTGGTAAAGAACCATGTTTGTCGTCATTTCATACAATGTCTCTTCTGGTTTAAAGCACCATGTGGCGGTTGAATGAAGGCCTGAAGTGCGCCCTTGTTGTGGATGTGTTTATAAGATAAAATAAAGGGAGAAATACTAAGCACACAGCCACCACAGGTATGCACATAATGCCATGACAGCAGACACTGCTGAAAACAAATTAAGTACATATATATGTCCTTATATCACCTGGCATGGGTGGAACTGTTGTCTTGTTGGAACTTCAACTGTAACCCGAGGGGGAGGTCTCTCAAACTCTAAAATAACTCTGAACTCTGTTTTGTCCTCAATATTGGCTGCTGTGTGGCTCCTTTTATTCTTCCCTCTATCTTCCCTCTGTCAACACCACGCTATGCAGTAGGGATGTTGTCATATGGGCATTGAATTGTTCCCGGTTTCTGCCAGACATAACACTGCGCACAGCAACTGAAAAAGTTCAATTTTATTGTTTAATCAAAATTTTCACGTCTTTTTCTGCAAACTCTAGGGGCTGCATGCACAAAAAAACAATGCAGACGCCACTCCACAGCTTTGTGTGATGTGACAATGTGTCCGGCAGTAGGAAAATGTCAAATAGGGAATTTGGACAGTGTTTTGTGTGGAGCCTTAATCTTTTCAGCACACCATAATAGTCTATTACTTCACAGTAGATTCACAAACTATATTTATAAATGTGTTTTTTAGTTATTTGACAACCAGCCTTTTAACCCTGCTAAAAGGATGGCAGTGTTCATCAGCTGGGTGATCAGTTCAAAACACTTTAGTCACATGGTATCTAGGGAGCAGCATAGTCTGCTCTCTGCCTTTTATTTTTCACGTATTTGTCACCTGTACAGTAGTGTTGAAAGAACACACATGCTGTAAATTATACCTACTTTTAGGATAAGTCAATACACTATCATGCTTCATAATAAACTGTACAAACTGTACAGTACCTCATGGCTGTGATACTAACCTGTAGCTTCTTCAGGGGTTTACAGCCCATTTAAAGAGAATGATAATGATTGGCATTTGTTTCCAAACTTAATTGAATGAAGTTGTGGGCATTAGGCTTGTGAATGAGTGCTGTCAGACTTTGACTGATATCTTAATAAACCTTGCCTTTAACCTCATGTAAGGCAGGTATTATCACCATACGGAAAGTTGATATTAGATAATTTTGCAACACCCCACATTACGTTAAATCACAAAAAAATGAAAAGCCAACATTAATTGATGCTGCTTTCTGCATTGGCGTTGGTATTAAACATAATTCATGTGCTGCACAATAGTCAAATATGAAAGTAATTCCTATGGATACTGGGCTGGTATTTCAGGATCGGGAAAAAAAGACTGTTTGCAGGTTGTCAGTTTTGCACATATAATGATCTTTAGTCTTTGATGTAAACAAGACGCCATCTTCAATGTGGCATGTAACCCTGGGTTAACATCCTGTGTCATTTTTAGGAGTAGCTTCCATGTGGCTGCTCTGCCATAAAGTCCCAACTTGCCAAGTGCTGCACTGACTGAACAGTAAATCTGTCAGAGTGGTATTTAGGTTCTTGGTAACCTCCCTGACCTAGGTCCTTCTTGACTGCAGTGGTTTGGTCTGTTTAGTTGGACATCTATCTCTACAGGAAGATTCTGGTGGTTTGTCTGTGTGTTAATGATGGAGCCCTATACCTTCCAGACACATAATGAGCATATAGAGACTGCCTGTATGCTACAATACCACACACGTGAATGTGTGTTGTCCGCCTGTCTGTCTGGATGTGTGTCTTTTAGCACACCTCACCTCCAAGTAATGGCCATCACCATGGCGACCAGGTGACCCATGCTAGCAATTAGGAGTCCCTAACAGGCTCGGTGCTGGCGAGTGTGCACAGATGCAGTGCATACATTATGTAAAATATAGTCCCCGAGAAAGTCTCTCCGCGGCCCCAGCCAACGGCCTCTCTCCCTCCTTTAATCTAATACATTCTTATCATCAGCCCTGTGTGGAACCACACAAACAAAACACACCCATCATGAGGACGCCGCAGAACACAGCACATCTGTGCCGTGCCTCCGACGCCAGGAACATGAGGTGAGTAATACAAAGGAGAGTTGGGGGAAAGTAGGAGGGAGAGAGAGAGAGAGAGAGATTTTTACTTAATACGCTGGCTTCAAATTTGTGGGTTTTTCTGCCTCAATTTCCTATTCATGGCAGTGGAAAAAAAAAACCTCCCACTGTGCTTTTATAAACATGGCGGCACAGCGGTGAGTACGGGTTTTAAACATGATGGGCTTGTTAAAGTATAAAGACAATGGGCTGAATATATGTGGCGCCGACGGTTGTAAAAGTCCAACTCGCACACCTAGTTTAAAGGCCTTTTCACAGATTTATGCAAGTGTGCAAGCTCTGTTTTGTTTGTTTTTTAGGTCTGACCAGGAGAATATATGAGTTATTCTGTTTCATAGCTAGTTTTTGTGGTCCAGCACCTCACCTGGTTCAAACACAGGCCATGGAACAGTTTCCTGTATTCTAGCTGGAACTCTTTTTCCCTTTGTTATTGAATAAAAGAGTATGCACAGTAATTGTGAAAAAATATACACTCAGATGCTCCGGACAAAACACACAGAGGGTGGCGTGGCTTTTCCAAAACCATAAACACAAGGGCCAAACCGTAAGAAGTTGATTAAGCAGTGTGTTTGTCTGCTCCAACGTAAACCTCTAAGGTTAGCATGCCCGGCTAACAAGATTACTAACTACAGTAGTGAACGAGCATTACTTACAAAGCCAAGGAGCATACTGTTCGCTAACTACATTAAAGCCCTCTACAGGACTGACACATCCTGTGCGGGAACCAAATGCCATATATCAGTTTAAGGTAACGTTGGCTGGTCTGTGCTGCTCTTTATTTGGTTTGAAGAAATTTGCACAAATTTTTAAAGGCCAAACTCATTAACAGAGATAGCACTACGTTCCCCAAACTCAGTTACTTCTCATCCTCAAACCCTTTTCTTTTGTAAAATACCGTTTGAAAATATGAACAATAAAGCATTACTCTGTGTTGCTACCCCAAGTTCGTCTTTAGTAACACATTTAAATACATTACATAATTACTATACTGTACCATGATCGAGGGCTAACTAGCGTTACCCTGAAATACAAGAACAGTGCTGTTGTTTTATTTCCATGTCTTCTCAGTGGATCACAGGTACTGTTAGCTTAGTCTTTTATATAATTTATGTAGCAATCAAGTGCATATTTAAGACGGTTTTGCAGAAAATGTATTTTAATATGAGTCTGCTGGAAACATTAAAAAGCCTTAAAAACTAGCTAGCTACACCTGATAAAATCTTGTGATTTCAGGCAACAAAACTGGCGGCCATCGCTAGAAAGGAAAATTTTGCTTCCGTTTACTTCATTGTGAAATCAGAGACCCGCTTTTTCAAACAAATTTCAAGTGGTAAATCTGCCACCCTTATGATTGTAAACTGCATGTGTGCCGTGCGACAGGGGAAACCTTGACAGGCGTAGCAACAGTAAGTTAAGGGGGCACCCATAGTTGCTTACCACAGAGTTTGTTCTGATGCAGGAACTCCATCTGTAGCCTCTGTCCAGCACGTTGGGCCAAGAGATACGGGGTGGAGTAGGTTGGATCCCCGGTGGTGCACATAACATCTGCCCCACTGAACACCAGCGCCATGGTCTGCAGCACGTCAGGCAACACCACAGCTGCACACAGGGCCTGTACACGCATAAAAGAGCACAAGAAGAGTTTCTCTGTACTGTTCCTTCACTCGGTCTACTATGGGTCCCAGGAGGTCTCACCAGCATTTATGAAATTCTTCAAAAATGTATGTGTAGGATAATACTGTATTTGTAACTTCGGCACTTTTGTAACTGTGATTTTTAAGGCTGATTTTTAGTGGTCACAAATCTAATTCATGCAAGTCCACCTGTCACTTAATGTTTCCTGGTGTGATAGACTAGTAAAAGACTGAGTAAGTGCAGTCGCGGCTCATTGCATTTCTAAGTAGCTTTCTATAGCTGGATTAATGCCTTTAAAAAAATTCACATCCCAGACAATGAACCAGTGAAAATCCCTGGAAAAGCAAGTATGGTCTCACTTCCTTGTGTAGGAGGAGAAGCTTGGTGTCGCTCTGTGCGTCTATGTGTGCATGGCAGGTTGATAGAGGACAAAGAGTCTATAAAGCGACGGTAGAAAACCATATAAAGTTTAGAATTGAGTTCCGCCCGATGAGCTCAAAAGAGAAGTTAAAATAAGATCAAACTTTAATACTCCCTGTGGGAATCATTAAATCTCTAATCCCTGTGAAAAAAAGGAATATAGCAAATAAGAACAGGACAAATGGGCCATATTAAATATAATGAAACTAACAATTTCGAAGAAGAGAAATGTAGGAATAAAGGCATGAATATCAATGAACTGAGCAAACAACAACAGCAGAGCACACTGAGGCAAAGGGAAATACATAGAGTGAATATAGTGTGTAAGATATATACACTATGTACAGTAACTGACAAATGAGACATGCAATAGAAAATACAACTTCAATTTGACAATTAAAAGAATAAAGGGTGTGAAAAGGCCTGTACACATGTACATTTAACATTGAAGGATCAGTTTGCCATTTGTCAGTTTATAAAAGCTTGAGATAAATATATATATATATATTAATCTCCATTAGTCACCATTAGTCCTCAATAACACTTGCTAAAGGAAAGCATTATCTGCTCATTCCTCTTTTAAACAAATGATGTCTTGTGTCTTATTTTCGACTTAAAGGGCGCTTTCATAAAATAGAGACAGATTAAAAAAATATATATCCCAACTTTTAAGCCCCTAAATTGAGTCAAGCTTAAAAAACGCTTTCCATAATGCAACTTAATATAAGCTTTCATTAGACCGCCTGAACCTGTTAAATACCCTCATCTTTCAACCCCCATGCCCACGCAGGTTCTCTCTGAAATAAGTCTCAAGCCTGGCTCAAGATACGTTCTCAGACTGTAGAAAGCTCCTCCAGAGCGACAGAAGATATATACAATTGTTTTAACAGGGTGAGTAGTTCTTCATGACAAATAAACAGAACTTTTTTGTGTAAAAAAAAAAAAAAAGTGGCCTAAACCTGATTCTGGGTTTAATATTTTCTGCCATCTAACGCCAAATCCACAAAAATCTAGTCAAAGAGGAGAAAGCCTGGGAGAGCTGAACGATCAAACAGCGACCACCACAGCAGGCTGTGATAGGCTGAGACACCTGTCAATCATAGACATCTCTAATACGTCTACAGAAACTTTAATATGTCCTACTGCCACAACAAGATAAGAAAAAGAGAGATACTCAATTGAGACTAACTTCTTCAGACTCTTTATATCTTTATATTCTTCTTATAGTTCTGTATTTTATGCATCTAGTGGTCATTAGAAGAACTGCTCCTTAAGGCACGTCTGCATTGGCTTCAGGAGGGTGGCACTTGATCCCCCGGGGCCCGTTAAACAAACTTTTGCTTCTATAAATACATGATGTTGAATTCCTCCTTCAATGGGAGCAGAAAACCATACTATATGTAGTGTCTAGCCATGCAGACATGCTTTGTTCAAACTATTCACCTGTTTCAGACGGTGAGCAAGCTAAAAGAAGTAAGATAAAAGAGTCCGAAGAATACAGTCTGACCGAGGAAAATGTTTTCTCTCCCCGTCTGTCTTTTCCTATCAGCCCAGTCAATTGATGTGACATTGTGGACGATGACCCGCAACAAAGTGGATCAACAGAGGAGTCGAGTGGCAAATGGCGGAATTTCAACGAGCAACCTCTCCTTTCATCGGACTTGGGCCGAGTCAGTAAGCTGCATCGATCTGCCACAAACAAGCAAGATCCGTCTGAAAGTGAGGCAGGGTGAGGCTGCGCATATACACACAGGCAAAGCACACACACACACAAAGTACCTGTCAATATAACCTGCCCACCCACACAAAGCACCTGCACTGAGATAAAGGTATTTCAGTATGTGTGTGTTACAAGCATTCACATTCATTAATTTGTTTGTGCACAGTATCCGCAAAAACAAACAGATATATAAAGATATGATTAGTTTATTCACTCACTGTCTTTGCCTTTGTCTTACTCACACTCACACACACAAGATGGGGTCAGATTATGGCAAAATAGTCCCATGCAACCTGGCCTTATTCTGTATCGTCTCTGGAAATGACCTTCCATGTCATAGCAATTACTGCAGCCACTAGAGGGTTTATGTGTGTCTGCGCGTGCGAGTGGGTGTGTGTAAGAAGGTCCTTTGACACCCCCCCTCCTCTCTAGGTCATGTGGCCTGCGGAGACTCTGAGGAGGTCACTGGGATATGAGCTTCTAATGGGAAACATGGGACTAAGAAACACAGAGAGCGGGTTAGAGAGAGGGCATGAAATGAAGAAGCCGGACCCAGAACGAAAAACATCTTAACAGAATAAGCATGCGCTCCTGAGATTATGTAAGAGACATATTGATGCAGTCAGGTATAAATCACTTCACTACCTTTTTATTTTTATTTCATTACCTGAATTGACACTTTAAACGGTAATTTACTGCATGTGTTGAGTGAGCTTCATGACCCCTGGGCCCATAAAACTTGTTCAAATGCCATCGGATGATTTCAAAATCGCATGAATGTCAATGAGGAAATTGCTAGTGTTATCGTCTTTGTTCCAGAGAAGACTCCCAGAGGAATGGGTTTTATATAACTTTTATTTCTTCGTATTCATACTTGTGTTACAGTAAGTAAGTGTGACACAGAACTGGAACAACGTGTCCAATGAGATTAGACTCAGTGTCCTTGTTTATGTTAAAAATACTTTATTTTTGTATTTTTTTTATAGGTTGCTTGTGATTTATTACTTTATGTTAAGGTAAGTGGAACTGTTTTAAAGAGTTTTTATTATTTAAACACACATACACACACATATGTTGAGTCACGGTGTGTATAATGGCTCTGTGACACATTGATCCCTATCAGATCTGTTGAGCCCATTTATAACGGCAGACTAGACAGAGAGAAAGCAAACATAGCTACCCACTTCCGCCTTTTTCCTCTCTCACTCTCTTTCTCACACACACACACCTCCAATGGCCAGACCCTTTTAGGCAGCCACACTCTGTGTGTCTGTCGCACATCCTCTCACACCACTCGGCAAAAAACTGTAACAGCAAATTCACAGATCCTTAGTGGAGCAGCACACATGTTCACACGCATGTACACCCCCCACCCCCCCACCACCACACACATACGCAAAAGCCAGCAAAGCCGCAATAAAACCAACCCAAGCGTTTCTGTTGTGGATCCTAATCCACTTTTCCACTTAGCTAGCTAGTATATCTCTTCCTTACTTTCCCCCCTCATTCCCTCTTTCTCTCTACATCTCCATTCTTCTCTGCTCTACTCAAGAAAACAATACAAGGGGGCTGATCTGCGTAAATGCTGACGCAGGTGGAAACTTAGCTGTTTGGAGGCTCAGTGCATCGTGCTTTTAAGACCCTCTCTTTAAGAGGAAGCCAAAAGCAGGGGCTTTTTTTTCCCAGAGCAATAAACCCTAAACCACAAACTGGCAGACAAGGCCTTAGCGCCAACCTGCTTACACTTGAGATCAATAAATCTTCCCCTCTGGCGTTTTTAGACTTACAGTGTAGTTGTACTGATGGTCAAAAGGTCAGGTATATATGGGCTCTTTCAGGTTCAGTGGATTTAGCTAATGGAGTATGCTATGTGCCATGTTTCTGCCAAGTACAGATGAAACTATTGTAGGTGTCCACAATCTCGGAACCCATCGGCTATCATCTGACAATGAATTAGCCTCTGGGGGCAACGGCCAATGTTTCGGAGCTTCTGGTGCAGCCAGCGGATATCCGGGCCAAGACTTCTTCAGAATACTGGCTGAATACCTAAAAACATAGTTTCTGTAACATCCATTCTGAGTGTTTTGATGAGTCTTCATGAAAGCTGTACCTGGTTGAGCTGCTCCACGTCATGAAAGCCCTCCAGGACCCTGCGGTACTTCCTCTCCCTGTACTTCCGGCGGATGAACGTGGCGCGCTGCTCTGCCGAAGCCCCACTGCAGAGCTCCTCCAAGGGAGGATTAGCAACCCAGAAACTGTTAACATTCTTGTTTCCCACCTCCAGGAAGAGCTGAGGGTTTAAGGACCAGGAAGAGGGGACAAATACAGATGAGAATCATTCGTAGAGCTAGTAGTAGAATTTGAATTTAACATCTGCCAACCCCCAAATCGGCGTATACTTTGTCTTGGCAATGACACTTGTTGACTACTTCAATTCAGATGAAGGTGTAAAGAATTCAAAACAACTTTAATGAACATAAACTTCATCCGCTAAATGAGAGTAAGCAAGTGATTATGGAGACAAAATGGCTGTTACAACATGTAAATGACTGGGGTGAAATATTTAAAAATGTACTGTCATTTTTGCCCGTTTGAATTTATTCTTGGATGATGACTACATACTTACAATACATATAGTATGTACATGCATATATGCACAGATGAGGATTAGCTTTAAGCGATATCTGGGGCAATGTATGAATTTTGCATTCTCACAGTCAAATGGAGTAAGAAAGTAAAACAAAATTGCAGCACAGAAATGTCTAAATTAAGATTAAGCTGGTGTATATACTGATTATGATACTGTTGTTTTTGTTTACATTTCTGAGTGAGCAAATGTACTCAATGGACCAATTTACAATGGTTTAGTTTAGGGTTAGGGTTCAGTAGTTCATTTTAAGACGCTGACTACCACAAATCCAGTTGAAAGTGGTCAAATAGGAGTCATGTTAAACCCTTTTGAAACTGCATTGGATTATATTATTGGATTATATATAAAAAGAAATTAATATCCAGTGAGAATTTATGTTGTTCTAACTCATAAGGAAAACAGCATACAGTACATACCTCCACTAACGCATTGCTCCAGATACTGCTGTCCAACTTCAAGCTCCGCACTTTGGAAATACTTGGGCCAAGCGAGCGGTGCTGCCCTGGTACACAGGAGGACACAGTCATCAACGCGAGTTCACAGATACACAAACACATGTACGCTCAGAAATTCATACAACCCTTGGGTTTCTGAAATCTTTCTCAGATATATTCAAAAATGCATGGCTGCCAGTCTACGCTTTTAGTTCCTGAGAAGTTCACATGAAAAAACAGAAATTAAGATCTACATATATGCACAGAAATCACCAGAGCGTGCGCACAAACACACATCACATGCCAATAATGGAATAAACAATAAACAGGCAGTTACAAGACGGAGAAACAGAGCATGACTGGAAGCTCATTCTCTCACTCACAACAGACATATTTAGTCCCCTCAGCACTCCTAATTGGAAATGAAAGCACCGAACGAGGGCCATTAATTGCTAATGAATCATGAGTAATTCATTGTGTTTGTGGGTCGGCCTGTTTATTTGGGTGAACGAGAGGCTTCTGGGGTTGCTTATGGCCAAAGACAGAGCATACATGCATAATACATCTGGCAGAAACACGCTGTATGTGTGAATGTGAATTATTGTCCTGTGTGTAAAGGCGGATAATTTTAGATTTAGATTTGGAATGATCTCATTACTGTCTTCTATGCTCAAGTAGAGCAGCTGTGAATGAAAATGTGAGGCCATGAGCTGTGAAAAGGCCGTCTTGACACAGATCTAGACGCTGGGAAATCATTGAATTATTTGTCACCTAAGATATTAAAAAGAGAAACTAACTCAGAAATCATTTTTGATAACTACCTACTTTAGGAATGCTGGTGTTTTATCATGTCCATACTGAGTAGAACAAACCATAACATTGGGGTCTTATATTAAAAAGATGATTTTCTCCCAATCTTACATGCCATTTAATTTGTGTAAAAGCATGGACACATTGGCTACACAAACTTTGAGCAGTATGATACACTTTCCCAAATGTTTGTTTTTACTTTAAAGCTGTGAGCTCTTCACAAACATCCTGAGTTGTGGTGCCTTTTAAATCTGACACCAGGACGCATTAACTGACTGGTCTAATTGCTCCCAGATTGGATTTTGAATCTGATATGCAAGGCCATGTCCCATTGTGGTCAGGCTTGATGTGATCAAATGCTGTGTGCATTAAGAACAAAGGACAGTCCCAGCTTTCCTGCCACAACAGTTCAGAACCCATTTTCTTTTCTCCATGGATACCCAGACAGCATTATACTGCTATACCACTACTGCTACCGTTATACGTTTTTTAAAGTGCGTTTTTTCTTTTAAAATCAGCACCAATACCTATTATTTTGATTTTGTAATCATTTAATTTCTGTAATATTTTTAAAGGCAGTCTGTTAAACAATTTAAACTGTTGCAATTATTGGGCGCTGGCAATATGTGTGGTTGTGTGTTGCCTGCATAGCTATGAAAATTTGCACCATGTGGTCGTATAATTGAGCTGAGTGGAAGCATGTACAATGAAAAAAGTAGGGGAAATCTTATTAGCACATTTTTGTTTACAAGTCACCAACAATTATAAAATATAATACTCGCTGGTCTGTTCTCACAGGTCTGTACATGTTTTAGCTGAGCCCTGCGACTACTTTTAGAGGGGTTTTCCTTCTTCCCCAAGGTTATTTTAAATATTATATGGGAAAAGTTCACATTAAAGTGTCAAGTCTGGATGCATTAGTGTGGTCAGACTTGTGTTTAAATCTGGTCTGTTCAATCCTAAAAGTCACATTGAAAAGAGAGGAATGATCGCTGTCTTTGAGACCAAATGAGTCCAGCTTGACAAATAAAGGCCGAAGAGCCAGACTGGGTCTCTTTGCCTGTGAAGGAGTAAAAATATTTCACCCTGGGTGCGTGCTGCATTGCTACAGCCACACTCCATCCGCTGAGCCATACAGCACCACAGGACCAGTTTCACTTGTGTAAGGGTAATGAAGCTGAGAAAAGTGTGCATTCGCACGTGCCACCGGGTACGTGGTGTGATCTTCCCATATAAATAGCCTGTTGTAAATGTTTTCATCTTTCCAATGAAACCAAAACAACACACAAAAGGGCACGATCACATCAGATTTCACACACAAAAAAATTGCCCAACCCGCCAAGGTTTTCAGCCCCAATTAAAAACTTTTCCAGCGACAGTTCATGGAGCACTCTTCCAACCCCCTGTACTTGTGTGCCATTTTCCCCTCACTCAATAACGAGTCAGAAGGAAACAAAGCAAAGCAATGAGCGCTGCATTTGTGGGTTACCATGGCAACTGTTGCCAGCAGACGTGTCCACAAGTTGCATCCTGGTTTAAAGGAGTTTATTGCAATTACATGTGTGGAGAGGGGCCTCCCAATCTTTCGAGGAATTGCTTGGTGGGAGAAAGGGCAAAGAGAGGGAACAAAAGGAACAGCGTAGAAAGAGGCACAGCTTCAGTTATAGGGGAAGTAAAGTTACTGAGGAATGTGGGTTTGACCAGTGTAAGGGTTGGGACAAGGGCTTATGTCTTAGATTAACCATCGAAGAGAAACACCAACACCAACAGAAGTGGGGATGAGATAATTATTAAAGCTGCACTACTCAATATTTTATATTAACAATAGATAGACTTGTGGTGACAAAATAATAGATAATTATCACATGCAGTCCCCCCTTAGCTCTACAGAATGTTTTAGTGTCTTTCAGCTCATTGTTATGGTTTTACTTTAATGTCTTAGTTCAATGCTACTGCTCTTATCAGCCTCGTTTCCAGACACAGAAGGCAGCAGTTTTTGCAAGGCACTGTACACTACCTGCCCAGCACCGAACAGCAGACAGACAAAATAAGCAGCTCAAATTTAATGTTAATGTTGCTATATGTCTGCTGGATGGGTAAATAGGCGATTGTTTACTTTATGGAGGTGATAATATGTCAATGTAGTGTTTGTTGTGCTGCCCCCAATGCGGCGAAACAACAATAATTGCAGGTTTAAGCCTCACCAGTTTTTAGTTTTTGCCAATTTTTACCAAATAATACCCAGATTATTTATGTACCTGATTATTCGCAGTAATGGTTCCTGCTACAAGGTGACACTGTACTTTCAGTCAACTCTTGTGACAAGGACAACTCAGAATATGATTCCCCTAATGAAAACTTTTTCTTTGTGTTCTCATTTTCTAATAGAAATGGAAGAGAAAATGAGAGGCCAATCATACAGTTGTGTCACTTAAAGTAATTCAAAAAGCACATATGGTTATAGTGAAGAGTGCCTGTGCTACAAATAGTTATTTTTAAAAAAAACATATCACCCAGGTTTTTGTGTGATTGTGTTTTTGATCAGATTCACCATTTTCTTTATATTCACAATAAACACAGATTATTATTTTTCATAAAAGAGAAAATAACAATCTTTAAAGTCTACACAAACAAAGACAAAATATGAAAAGTCTGTAACTTCACATCAAAGAGTGAAGCTACAGACTATTAAAATTCATTCCGTCTTGGCACGAAAAGAGGAAAGCCAATGTGGGATCATTTTCACCATTAGCCCTCTCATTACTTTTTTCCTCTTTCTCTTGTTCAGCATTTCTCTTTATTGTCCATGACATGAGAGCGCTAATTAAAAGCGTGAGCAGTCATTGGTATTCCAAATGGACCACCACCTAATTTAAGGAGAGCACAGTGTGAGGACAGCTTCCTCGTTGCAGATATTCGCCCTCTCTCTCCCAGCGTGTCGACAAAATGTAATATTAAACACTCCTGCAAATGAAATCATTTAAGGGTGTTTGAAAAAGGATGTTGGATATCTGATGCGTACCAATTACATGGGCTTTGCAGAGGTGAGGTGAAGAATCGCATTAAAACCTATGACTCTGGGAGAAATCTGAGGCCTGGAGAAGATCTGGAGGGGGAAGTAGGAGTGTAAAGGAGCATGCAAGAGGATAAAAATAAAAAAAAACTACACACCAGCCAGATATCCCTCTGCATCAAGCATGGCTGCTGCTTCTCTCTAATCATGTTTAGCAGGTCAAGAAGCAGTTTGGGATCCCCCAAGTTCTCGCCCGTGGCTTAATCTTTGTTGTCATTTCATCTGAGCCATCCAGCATTGCCAAATAGATTAGAGAGCCCAGAGGCCAGATGCCAACTCCTGTAAGTGGCTTATCACCTGAGAACTCATTCCCAAAGAGCCTCTGGGTCAGAGTACATACTCACACAGACACACACCAGGCTGCACATACAGATTAAGCATTGAGGACTAACAAGCTTTTTTACTTTAGCATGCTTTTGAGTCTTGTTTGTAACTTTTCATACGCAGCGTGGTCTCTCTTTTTGTTTGTCTCTATAATATTTTGCTATGGCTTCAGAAAGAGAAGAGTAAATAACATTGATAAATATGAGCAAGAGAATGGTGTGTGTTTGTCTTCATAACTGGTTCCCAACCTCTGTGGCTTGTGACCTTTTATAGCCAGGCAGTGCTTCAAGCAAAGAATCCCATTCTTAGATCATTTCATTTTAAAAGAAGAAGAAGAAGAAGTAAATCCCTCCAAGTAAGATGAAAAGATTTGAGACAAAAATAAGTTTGCTGTATGTGATTAATTAAAGGTAAACTAGTACTGTATAGAGACATGGTTCAACTGGCACACTTACAATAATTTATTCCAACAAGTTACTAGCATAATCTAGAGAGTCTAGTCAGTGCACAGTAGCTCAGCTGAACATTAATTTTCTTTACAGACAAGCTCCCAATAAAACATACATGAATAATAAAGGTTTAAGTAATAAATAATGACTGAATATTTATTTGGGTTTTAATTCCCTTGGAAAGGCAATTAACTAAATCCTAACCAAGATAACAGTATCAGAACATTTTCTCTATTTTTCCTATAATTAGTACCAAATTCCATAGTTTTTTCCAGTTCCTAATAAATTATTAGGAAATTACGGACAAATAAAATAGGTGTTTTTTTTCCTGTCTTGTTTGTCATCATGCAACTCGGGGGTTCCTACTTTCAGATGTGAAACCATTGCTTTTATCATATGAAGGTGTTTTGACATGCTGTCTGCTTCCGTTCACACAATGCTGTGTGTGGGGGAGTGTTTATCAGAGTGCGCTGTATGTACAATATGTTGTTTATTGGCGTGTACGCCTGCATCCAGCACGTGTGTGTCTGCATCAGGCAGTCGAAGAAAGCCAAGAGTGAAGCAGTATACGTGTGCCCCTTACCTGCGCACTTCTTACAGACAACCACACCCAGATTGACAGACGCCCACTCCGGCTGTGGGGCACGACAGTCGGCACAGCTCCTGTTGGCCTTGTTGAACCAGATCTTCTCCGCCACTTCATAGTCGGAGAGTGTCTCAGCAATCGATTCTTGGACTGCTTCAATCCACTCCTCCTTCTCCCGTTCTGACTCGGCCGTGAAGCTGCAACAATTGATTTTTTGCCCCCACCCCAACACATGCCTCACTGTTATTGATTTGATTTGAGAGAGCAATTAAACAGCATACTATAGCTTGGCAGGGATACGGGAGGGGGTGCAGTATTTGGAATAGTTTTCAGGGGTTGCTGAGTGTGTATGCTTATGTGTGATTGCAATAGATTTGGTGAAATTGATAGGGGAGTGGGAAGAGGGGGCGACAGAGCAGGTAAATAAATCTGTCTCACCTTGCACGACTAAAATCTGTAAAGTGCTAATGGAGGATATTTTTTCAGGATATTATTTCTATATTAGACTCAGGAAAGTTGAGAAACGGTGATAGAAAATTTGGATTCTCACTGCATGAAGTTGTGGAAACCTGACTTATTTAATAATTATAGAGGCTACTCTTGTTAGTTAGTCGAAGATTCAGATGGAATTATTTTAAATACGAGGATGCATCTTTACGTGCGATGATCTTTTCTTTCTTCCAGAAGCTCTGCTGTCACAGCAATACTCTCCCTGTCTTCAGTATTTGTCATGCACATGTGTTCATGTAAAAAGCCAATGAGAAACCTAGTGACGTGTACACTGTACATATCCAAGAAATTGACTTTCTCCAGGAGAAATCTAGCTGGGGAAACCAGGCCTCCCCCTACCCTGATTATGGAGTTTTTCACATACATGAAATGTTAGAAATCAGGATATTGCAGAAAGCCAAATGTAAACCAGTTAATTAGTTAGATATCAGTTTGGTGTGGAGAAACTTGACTGGCCTGCACAGAGCCCTGATGAATGCTCATGTGGCTGGATGGGAGCAAATACCTGCAGCCTTCCCAGAAGAGTGGAGGCAGTTATGTTCAGGTGTCCACATACTTTTGGCCATATAATGTATATTGGACGAACAGGTTTAAATCATGTCAAATTGCCTAGATCTCATCTACTAATTAAATCAATACAAACAGGAGTTCAAACCAACCATATTTTGAACACAGAATTGAAGATACCTAGCACCCTGACCAAGTCACTGGGTTTTTTTTATTTTTTTTTTTATTTATTTATTTTTTTTAAAGGGGGGAAGTTAAAAGTTGGGAGCTAGGGAAAAATAAAAAATATAATATGAACATGCACACCACACACACATACAGTAAATGCCTGAACTGTTAAAGCTCCCAAATTGGGTGTCTTTCAAGACAGTCGTTCACCTGTCTCTCAATCCGTCTATGTCTTACTCATTAGTTTTCCAGAATGAAGAGATCTTTTGGGAAACCACACACACGCAGTCGCACACACGCACACACACACACACACACAAGCACATGCAAGAATGATGGGATATGTCTATCACTGTCTAACGAGCACTTATAAAGATACCTCGCAGGGACAGGCTGCACAGGTTTATGACGGAGAGGATGGTGCCTGTATTTTGAAGAAGTTGCCTAATGTGCTGTGCAACTCAAAATTAGTCTGATAAGTGTGTGTAACAAGCAATCTGTGCACACGTGTGAGCTTAAATGAGAGTGAGGATGAGAGAAGAAGACAGACAGCAAGAGCGACAGAGATATAAAATTGAGAGGAAAAAAAGAGAGAGAGAGAGAGAGAGAGAGAGAGAGAGAGAGAGAGAGAGAGAGAGAGAGAGAGAGAGAGAGAGAGAGAGAGTCCTAGCTTGACTGAAAGAAGCACTTAGGAAAGGAGAAATGGGACCAGTGGTCTCCATGGCAACCTGTGTAAAGTAAGACGGAAGATGAGGGGGAAGGAGACGACGGGGAGGGGAAGCTTTCGCCTGGAGCAGAGGATGTGCACCAGGCCAGCCTCGCCCAAGTTACCCAGCAGAGATCGATAGGTTGATTGGGTTCAGCCGTTCTGTGCCCACCGGTCTCTGCCCAGGGCCCCGTCTAAAGAGATGACTGCTCACATCGTCTGCTGAACTACAACATGGCCTCTGAAACCACAGAGGAGCAAAGGGAGGCAGGAGGCAGAGTATGTGGAGGTCCCCAAGCCGCAGAATTTTAGATGTGAAGTGAAGGCTGGTCTCAGATGAGGCCGCAAAATAAACTACAGCTTTAAGGACAACAGGTGGTGAAGAGGAAAATATAAAATAAAGACATATAAAAGGAAACACCTAAGATTATATCAAAGAAGACTTCAAAGAATTCCTCCAAACCACTAAAAAATTAACACAAATTTAAGAGGTGGAGTAGGAGTAAGCTAACAATAATTAAATCGTCCGATTATAAATTTAGTTATAACTAAGCTGTTTGCAAGCACTCAGTATCTCATATGTTGTTGAAATATGTCAATCACCCTCTCAACCACAGGCTTCAGGCTTCCATCATCTCCCCCGCCACAAACTACAATCACAGAGCTCTCATGTTATTCCATGCTGCTCCCATGTAATTATCTGGAAAGTTACTACCCTTTATGTTCTCATGTCTTTCCGTTAAATATAAGCCAGGAGATGGTTAGCTTGGTTAGCTTAGCTTAGCATAAAGAAACGTCACTGTGAGGTCGCCAGGCAACCAGCAGAGACTCCAGGAAGTCACTGCTCCCAGCCAAGAAATAGCCCGGCACATAACCCCCTGTAAAACCACAAGTTTTAGTTTTTACACTTCTTTTTTGTATGAATTAAACAAACAAGATATAACGTGTTAATTAGTGAGCTTTAGAGGTATTAGTAGGTGGATTTTGTTACCTTTGGACAGAGCCAGGCTAGCCGTTTCCCCCTGTTTCCAGTCTTTATGCTAAGCTAAGCTCACAGTCTCCTGTCATATTTAACCGACAGGCATGAGAGTGGTATCGTTCTTCTCATCTAACTCTTGGCAAGAAAGCGAATCACCGTATTTCCCAAAGTGTCAAACTATTCCATTAAAAAAAAAAAAAACATCTAACATTCAATTGGCCTTCATGGTCTGCACTTGGAAATACATCCCTTTACAATCATCTTCAGGATTCCACATTCATCCAAGGACCTAGTATCAGTCCCCACAAATGTATTTATTTATAAAAGGTAAAATGACAATTAAAATTGGGAAATCCAATTTGGATGTGCGGTAGCTTGACATACTTTTTAAAATTCTCAGTTATAGTGAGTATTAAATCTTGAGTTTAAACATTTACTCCCACTGGTGTCCCTTTATCCTATTTGCTGTTTAAGGCATTTACGCTCTGCTACTCTACATAGTACATGTATGGAAGGAAACCTAATTCTTCTTCATGAATGATCAATGGGCATACAGCTCCTTTTGCATGCATGCAAAATGTACATAATTGTAAGAGAGTCAAATATAAAGTGGTTTATATATTTTAAATACTTAAATATTAAGAGCAGTAAATCAGTACAAGCAGAGCAGCATCAATATTTCTTTCAAAATTCAGGTGACATTCCCAATTGCATTTATTACTGAGAGAACGAAGCGCTTTGGTCTGTGGATAATCAATACGGCCTCTTTAATGACCTTGTTGTGAAATCAACAAATCACAGTCCACCATACCAAAAGAGTCCTATATACAGACCTTACACACAGAGTCAAATATATGTCTGAAAATGGGACTCCAATTTTGAATGCCAGTCACGGATACCTCTAAATAAATGTTGGCTTCACAGCTAAAAAAGATTTTTTTTTTTAGTTTGTCCAATCCAAACTTAAAAAAGAAGGTACATCAATCATTATGACCAAAAATATACAAGATGTTAAGATGAGATGAAAACACTTTGATGGATTTCTCTTTTTTTCCATATCTGCCAGTTTTTCCTCAAACATTTGAACTAAAGTTGGATTAAGCCTCTAAAGCGGTGTTCAGGAAAGCATGAGAAGATGTAAAAAAAAAAAAAAAAAAATAGAGAAATAGTGTATTCAGTTACGTTGCATCCTCTGCAATTATAGTGCTGTAACTAGCCACTGGGCATAGATACAGCACTTTACATAAACAACTACAGTACTGAATGCTCCAAATT
Source organism: Macquaria australasica (assembly GCA_005408345.1). NCBI lineage: Eukaryota > Metazoa > Chordata > Actinopteri > Centrarchiformes > Percichthyidae > Macquaria > Macquaria australasica. The sequence goes on along the minus strand of SEMN01000012.1, from coordinate 995,947 downwards.
TTGTAAGATTTCACATTGAAGTGAACAAGCACTGATTCTTCATTGCTTTGTTGTTTGATTTTTACTTTAAATTAAGGGTTAAGGTTGGCTGACCACCACACAACACTTGACCAATGCCTTCACTTGCTACAGACAGCTGTGACTTGCAGCAGACTACACTGCGATCAACATTTTCTCTCAAATAATGAAATCATAAAGAGACTCAATGAGAAACCGTTTTTAATTCTGAAACAGCATCTGACTTTTATTTTCAAATTTAGAGGGCCAAAAGCTATCAAAAGGAAGCTACAGGATAGGTTCACATTTTTTCCAAGTCTGTCTTCAAACAATAAAATCAAAATGTCCACATGTATGTATGTTGAAAGAGTTATTGGTCACAGTAATCATTCATCCTGCCCATACTGGGTAAGGAGAGATCCCTTCTCAACAGTATTCCAAGATGGGATTTTTGTACTAAAAAGACTAAATAATGAAGATGCCCACTTGATCTGTATAACTCAGACTGCTGAAGCCTCATTGAGCTTTAGCTTCACGGACAGGAGCGACAAGAAATTCTTTCAATGTACACATGGGCATATGAGTAGTGCTGACTTGAAAACTGCTAACCTTTCCATTAAAGGGTAATTTTATCCAAATTACAAACACTTACCCAAGTGATATCTACTGCGATATGGTAGTTTTGGGTATTTTCCGCTGCCACCTTGATACAATGGCACCAGATAAACACAAAACAAACCAGACAAACGTGGATTTTCTCCAATGTGCCCTTGCGCTAAGCATTTATCTGCAGCTTTACTTCAGTAGAAGTGCTTTCTGATCACAAAATTTTTCTTTTCTCCAAAGTTGAGTGTCTTTGCCTGGTACCATACCCTCTCCTCTCTGCCTCATTGTCATTCTCTCTCCTCATAAAAGTCTGCTATTGCATCTACCACAGCGGGCTGAACGCTCTGTCCATTTAATGGCAGCAAAACAATGGAAAAGCCAAAGTGAGTCTCCACAGCTTAAAGTGATTAGATGAGTTTCTCACTAATCCCCACCTTGAGCAGGTAGGAGAACGCTCCCAGGGCTACCAATCGATTTGATACACACACACACACACACACACCAAAACCCTTTCAGCAATCACCTCATCAAAACAATTCAGGAGACCTGAGCTCATTTTAATTCCACCTCTTTTTTGTTTCACACAAAATGGCAATTACGTCCAGCGTATTAACGAAGCTGCCAAACGATGCGACCATTAAGTGAGCTGACACAAACAGATCGATCGGACATACAACCGACAGGTAGAGGAATGAGGGGGGAAAAAAATCTTTACACAAGGCAACAGGCAAAAAAGGAAGGGGTAAAAAAAAGAAGAGAAAACAAACAAACACGCCGTGCTTTGTCCAGGCAGCTGTGACAGTTCGGTTGTATTCTAAATGGGCTATTACAGCACAAACAAGCAGTGCGCTCATTGATTGTAGGCCCTCTGGGACTGGAGTCACCTGAAAGGCTTTGTGCCCTACAGAGGCAGAGATACAAAGCTCCCAGAGGAGATTTCATAAAAAAAAATCCTGATCGATAATTACTGATTTTTGTACAGGACCCTATTCTCATGTAGCGTGTTTATTGCAATGACCAATAAGTCTGCGATGCGTGTGGTGAGAGATTGGACAGGAGAACAGAGTGCTACTAACATGCTGTCGAACTTATGAGAAGATTGTCTTTGTCTCATTAGAGACAAAGACAATTTGTGACATGTCTGCTCATTAGTTTCACAACTTACATCTCAAAGGCAAACATATACTATATTTTGTTTTGTAAAGGGGAAAAGTGCATAGATGTGTTTTTGAATAGTTTAAAATAACTAACTGTATTTCTAACTTTTATTTTTGGTTGTGACATTAAGGTCACGTTCACCCCGGATCCTTTTTGTTTGACCAGAAACACTGTCGTCTTCCAGCAACAATTCAACCTCTTGCGAGATTTCAGAGCGAAACTCCTGTTTCTGGTTAAACAAAAAGGATCTTACTCTTTAACAAAAGGGTCCGTTTCTGTAGGGATCCTTTCCATAATGTTGTCAGACACATAATAATCTGAGCCAGTCAGCAGCAAAATCAATCACTTTTAGTGGACGTACTTTGACGGACGCAGTTGCCCACAAGAACTGCATTGCAACCATTGCAGCCCGTTTTGCTGCTGGCTATCTACTGGACCAATTCCAAAACTTTTAGAACTTTTACATCATTTAGATCCCAAAATATGTAAAAGATAGGGCCCAGGTTATAAAATGCTGGAATTATTCTTTAAGACTCATCAAATCTCAACAAGTACTTTCATTCTTCTGTTGATATTTTGTTCTTTGTTGCTCACTAGACCTTTGATTTGTTTTTTTAAATAGCAATGCAGCTGCATTTTAACTTTATAATACATACTGATACTTTATATTTGCACATTTCACAGAAAAGAAGAGATGAAAAAAAAGCAGAGAAGTTTAAAAGTTTTGTTATTTTAAAGCCTTGAAAACATTCTGGTTTGAATTAATCCTCCACCTCTCCAGGCAAGAAGAAAAAAAACATTAAAAAAGCCAATCTGATTGGACTATTTGAATAGTCTCTCACCACAAGTACCCTAAACTCTTATCGCACTATGAGACTCTTAAACTCTTAAGACCTTACATGTATAAGTGCAGATTAAACAAAATGCTTGCCCTCGCAATATAGCTGTGAATATGGATACTTTATGAGATTTGATTATTGAGATTAGAACACAGTGTAGCAAGAGGCTTAGCATACGTGAAGGGCATTTCCTCAACTATATGGTTAGAATTAGGTGATAATGCAGTGAGATTTGTTTAAGGAAGGAATATAAATGAAGTCTTGACATCCCGCTGCTTCCTCCGGTAAGATTTTAAACAAATGTGGAGGTGTATTCCAGTGTCAACCTGTTGAATATATCATTCTGAAGGGCCTGTATTCAAGGAGAGATTTAATTTACTTCACATTCGTCTTTAAGATGATGAAAAAGCAACAAGAAACAGAGCATCTGTTAAGGTAAGGGCTGTGAGATCAAACGGGAAGAGCGCACTTTTCTCATACATCTCACACATTGATAGCTCTTTGTTGTGGGAGAAGATGGGCAAGAAAAGAAACACTCAGATAAATATATACATGCATGCACACTCCACACACAACTACATGCGCAATCATCTGAGTCCAGACGTACCAGAAGTTCTTGAAGGGTGTGTTGATTTCAAAGCCCCTGCGGTCCACGTCTCTAATATTGGCAGCAGTCAGTTCCACTTCAGCGATAGCCAGGCCCGCTTTATAGAACTGCGAAAACACAAACAGAGAGATGGAGATCTGTAGCCTTGTTTTTTTCCTCATTACCACAGTACTTAAAGAAACAGTATCTTGGAAAATACGCTTGTTCGCTATTTTGCTGAGAGTTCGATGAGAAGACCAATACCACTCTCATGTCTGTGCGTTAAGTATGAAGTCTTTTACATGTCTGTTTGTGAATGGAATAAACGTGAATGAACTTTGGAGACAGCCAGGCTAGCTGCAAAGCTTCGTACAGCTTTTTAAGAGTAAAATCCAAGCACTTTTCAAGCACTTTCAAGGTAGGTACCTAAACCAAAAATGCCCAGACTCTCAAAGCCCTTCATCATAACATCTAAATTGTTACTATAAATGCCAGGAGACAACAAACAAATATGACGACGGGGTCATTTCATTTAAAATATAAAATTTTTGGTTTACATGAGTGATTGTGTAGGTGAAACACCAAAATCAGTGTATATTCAAATTCAAGCATATTCCTAACCTTGAAAACATAACGGTTAAAATTAAGCCTTTTCCAAACTTGCAACTTTGTACGAACCCTGTAGCCGTTTCCCCCATGCTAATCTAAGCTAATTAGCATGCGCATCCTTCTTTGTCTTTAATCAATTTCCCATTTTTAAAGCCGAAAGTATGTATGCAAATGTTCAAAAAATAAATCTAGAGACCATTCAAAACGCTCCAAAAAGAGAAAGTGTATAAAGGGCCCTGCAAATATTTGGGTCCCTTTACTTTTCTGCCAAATTAGAGACCCTCCCTAATAAGGTGGGATCAACAGACTTTGTTCTCTCATGGGGCTTGCATGTCATTTGGTGTAATGAAAGCTAACGACCACTGCAGGGACATTTCTCAGTCTGAGTGTCAGCTGGCCTGCTTCCTGTAGACTCTTTTATTTTTCTAGGAAATGGTACTGGATGTGTGAGAGAGGCCCGCTGAAAATAGTTTGTGACAGACCAATAACAGTCATCGCCTATTTCTCCTTCTCACCAATGACGCATAAACCAAGTCTGTGCAAGATGTGTGTGTGTGTGTGTGTGTGTGTGTTAAAGAGAGACAGAAAGAGTGCGTATACCTGCATGAAACAGCAAAACCCTTGCGAAAGGCAAAGGTGCATCTGGGGAATCCAAACAACCCAAGCTTTCAGCCTCGATGTATTCTGAGGCCCATTTCAGAAAGTAGGGGTTAGATGCAGAGGCACCGTTTTCATAAGCTCCACTATAACTCTGCGTCATACCGTGCCCCTCCCTTCCCCACCTCACCCTCAACACTCACAGCAGTTTAGACCATTTTCTATAGCCTTGAGCTCTGAGCTGAGACAGAAAAACAGACAAAAGAAGTGCACCTACACCCACACACATAGACACAACATCAAAACAGAGCAAAAAAAAAAAAAAGAAATACAGGCGCCAAGCATTACAATACAGAGAAATACACACTTTACTCCACAAACGTGAGTCAAAAGATGGGGGAGAGAAAGACAGCGAGAACACAAAGGAAGGGGAAGGAGGGAGAAAGTATAAGCGAAAGAAGGTCTTGGTAATCCTTACTGAGAGTGGGTGAGACGGGTGAGGGGTCAGCTGAGCAGTTGACAGAAAGAAAGAGAGAGAGTGTGTGTGTGTGTGTGTGTGTGTGTGTGTGTGTGTGTGTGTGTGTGTGTGTGTGTGTTTAGAAAGAGCCAGAACAAAACAGGACCTGCGCCAATACTCCTCAACAGCGAATTACAAAATACCGCCTTACCGAGGAGCGCTAAATGCTGCCATGCTGTGCCAGCTATAAAGCATGTGTGTTTTCTGCGCTAACTGTCCTTTACCAGCAAAAACAATTTACACTAATTACGCCAAACAAAGAGGAGAAAATGAATCGACACCATCTTTGTTGATTGGGCGCTTTTTGGGAATACATGGCCTAGTAGCAGCGCAAAGACGTGTCTGTGTGTGTGTTTATGTATGTGGGGGAGAGCGCTGCCACGTCTCTTGCTGAATTCTTCAGCTAATTAGCTACAAACTTCTCAGTGCAGCCAAATTTTGCAGATTGCAACACAAGGAGGAAGTCACTTAAATATTTGCATGCTGCAGGATTTCCAACCTGATCTTTCAGAATTGTGTGGGTTGGTTCAATTGGGGCTAATGTTGTCAAAATCTTCATTTGACCATCATTAGCCCCAATTACACTACTTCAAGCAATTTTAAAGGACGGTGGTGAAAAACTCAAGCAATTATTCTCCTTTCCGAACAGTTCTGCACAATGATAGAGACATAGCGAGTGGAATAGAAACATAGCGACAGGCTAGTGTGGAAAACCCAGATCCTATGGAGCATTTGAGTAATTAAGACAGGATGACATGAGAGATAGACAGAGAAAGATGAGTGAGACAAGTGAATTCACTGTATGCCCAGGTCCTATCTGAGCTAATGTTTTGATGTGAGGGCTCAGAAGCAGCAGAAACGTGCCTCTCTATCCTATCAATTATAACAACGTACAGTGATTGCTCTTTTAAATTCAGTATGTTCCGAGGTTTGAAGACGCATGACGCGATAATGAGAGTGCAGGGATGACAGAGTTTAAACCAAGCTAATTCAAAGCTCATTCGCGCTAACCATTCAGGAATCTCAATGCAACACACGGCGGTAATTCAAACACAGAAGGACAAATGGTTTACATGGATGACTGTAATATTGTCTTCTTGCACACTGGACGGATATATGGAGGAGGAAAGCGTCTGTACTGTACGTGCACATACATGCATGAGCAGTCCCGCCTGTCTGAATGTATGTGTGTGTGTATGTGCTGAGAGGGCAGAGCAGTCACCTATACCTAATGACCCTCATCCCTCTCAGGCAGCCAATTAGAGCGCTGGGTGTTAGCGGCCGTCCAGCCCTCGCCACTCGTTACCTACCCAATATGTGCCGTGGCCTCCTGCCCTCTCCAATTAATTCACCAAGGATGGAGGGAAGGAGGGATGGGGAGAAGAAGGAAAGGCATTAGAGGTAAAAATAACTCACCCAATTACAACAGCCAAGGGGTAGGTGGCAATAATGGCTCGTATGGGGGAGAGGGGAAAAGGCCCAAAGGCGAATGTTCATACTCATGCGTGATTTTATGCACTTTGTGTCCACATACCATATTACATTAAGTATTTTAAAGAACTTCATCAACTCAAAGAGCAAAACAAATCAACTCACGTCAAGAAAACACACCAAATTCCCGCTAAGTGTGAGAGAAAATGGATTTCTCTCAGACCTAAAATGAATAACCTTAACCTGGTAAGTGCTGAGCAAAGGCACACTCTGAATATTCAAGCCATGCATCCAATTCTAATGTCTCTCAAAGCTTTCCAACCTCTCATTGTGTGAGTCAGTCGCTCCACAGTGCCGAGCTGCTCTAAAAGAAGCCAGACAAGTAAAGGCGGCCTCTACTTCTATCTCCAATTCCATGTCTACTCAACTGCTTAAGATGCTCTAAAAGCATGCAGGCAAAGACCGTCTCGCAGAGGTAGGTGGGTTTGAAAGAGCACACACTCAATGAGGACAAAAGACTTTTGATTATTTTAAACATCAGAGAAAGAGACAGAGAGGCCAAGGACAGCGAGGAGTTATGGACGATGACAGAGGATCAAAAAGAGAAGCAGAAAAAGACAAATAATTCAGTTGAATATATGGACACAAAAGAGAGAACAGAAAGAGGCAAGTGATGAATGCACTTACCGTAAACCTGAACAAAAAGCAACTTCAGTTCAATATTTCAGGTAAAAACACAAATATATATTCTGAAAATATTTCTTAAAGTCACGTATTGAAGTAAACCAGCCAGTAATAGTCAACGAGCTGGTCTGTCAGTCATCTGGTGGAAAATGTTTCATACATCTTTACTGTGCATGTGGAACACACTATAAAGACTTTATGAGTCTGTCTGCTGCTTCAGTGTGAGTTTGGCTGAGTTGGTAAAGAGTAGGTTTGGCAAAATAAAAAAGGTGCTGAGGTTGAGTTTCTAATCCCAAACGAGTCAATTTAGCGCCAACCTGGCTGGATCCAAGCAGGAATCACACGCTTGTTCAGATAAAATTTGTAAATCCAATTTAGTATTTAAAGATGCACTTATCAATATTTAGCCATACTAGCAATGTGTTTCTAGGGGTTGCAGCGTCGGTTAGCTTGCCCACCACTTCAGTCCATCAGACTGAAATATCTCAACAACTTTTGGATGAATTGCCAGTAAATTTTGTACAGCTCTTGATGGTCACCAGAGGATAAATCCTACTGACTTTGGTGATTCCCTGACTTCTCTTCTAGCTTCACCAGCAGATCCATTTTAGCAACTAGAAAATGAACAGAGCGGAGCATTTAGAAGCTAATGAGCCACATGTTTTCCCCTAGAGACCATAATAGACCTAAAGAAGAGTGAATAGTGCACTTACATTCATCAGGTGAACATAAACACAACTCCAAATTAATGCTAATGTTGCTCCGTGTCTTATGGATGTGTAAATAGGTAACTGTTTGCGAACGCATTCACAATATGAACTTTAATATGTCGGTGTCGTGCTTACACCTTGTTGCGCTGCCCCCAAGTAGCAAAAACATATATACATATATATATATATAGTATATAATCAATGTAGCTGTAAATTGCACTCACCACATACAGTAGTATAGCAAGTATAGTAGTATTTTAAATTATCTGATTATCTTTTAGCTGTATCAGGTATGCGAAGGAAACAAAACTCATTACAAGAGGAGGGCCTTGGTGAAACAAGACTCACTCTTGTGCCACAAATTCTACAAAATGGCCTTGCAGTCTTGGGATAATGTTAATTGTTACAAAGAAGATCTTGGGAAGGGCAAATGAGAAAGAGATTTAATTAAAGCAGAGATTAATTAAATCCTCAGTCTCGCTGTTATTGTATACTCAGAGTACCTTTCCCACCAGAGAAGGCTCTACTGTATGTGTAGCTTTTGCTAAGTAGGAATTAAAACGAGAGAAAAAGATATCTGGCAAGCATTTTTGTTTCAACCAAGATTTCACTGGCATAACTGGGTTTGAATAAGCTAGAGGGAAACTAAAATACATGACAGGATGACAGGAAGAAGTATGATCATCCAACGATCGATCAATCCAGCTACCGGAGTGAACACAAACCAGAGAACACATGTGATGTACGAGATAAGACATGAAACAAGTTACTCTGGTTGTACCGATCTGCCTATGCAGCCCATGACAGAGAGATTATTCTCAGAGTAAACCTGTGCGTGTGTGTGTGTGTGTGACACACTTTGAACACTGTCTGACTTTCTTTACCTTGGTGTTTAAATGACCTTAAACACAGCTTCATCACAGGGCTTACGGTCCGTGAGAAATGGGTTAGGGGTGGTGAAGGAGGAGCTGGGAGGATGATGTTTCCAATAGCTCGTTCATCATGTTAGATTAAATACTCCACTCCACTGAACTTGAACGAGGCAACGGTCTACCTACCTCCCTCCCTGCGCTCTCGCTCTCCATCACTCTCCCCTTTTTCTTACAAACCACCAACGCTCGTTTCTCACTCATGCGACCTCTGCACCAAAACGCTCCCTCCATCCCTTTCACTTCATCTTTCCACTTCTATCTCTTTGTTTCCGCCTCTTATTCTCTTGCCTTCCATTTGCCGTCTCCCCTCCCTCCTCGCAAAATGCACTGCTGCCGCTGCTGCTGCATTTATGCCGGGGATTTAGCTTGTAAGCTGAAATAATACAATTAATTTGCTCTCTCTCACTCTCGGATTCTCTCTTTCCCTCCGTTTCTCCTGCTGTCTCAGATCAAGGAAGTGGAAATGTGCTGACATGGAGTGATACCCAAAAGAGAATTCTAACAAAGATGTTTGTTCACGCTAATGAAGAAAATAATGGAAGGCAAACAACAAAACTAAAAGAGCGAGCGAAACGAAATGAGAGCCAAGGAGGGATGGAAATGAGTTGAATGTGTGTAGCATTATCAAATATGCACACAAATACATGTGAGGCACTTTAAGAAATAGTATCACTGCGTATGAGGTATCTTTCCATCTCAGATAGGATATCTTTCTGCCAGAACAGGAGCAGGCAGAGAAGAGAGTCCCTGTACGTGAGCAGCGACTATCAGGGCTTAATTGGACTCAGATCAAATAAGAAAGACCCAAGAGAAACTATGACTAAGAGAAAACTTATCTCTTCTTTATTCTGCACTGAAGAGCAGATGTGAGTTATCACAAAGGTTGTATTAGTCAGTAAGAATATATTCTAGGCTACTTAAAGGACTTTTTGGGCCCTTTGGTGAAGTGTCAACAAGAAATTATCTCTGAAACTAATACAAAGCCCTATAAGTAAGCATGCTAATACAAATGAGCTCTAGCAGTAGAGCTCATTTGTTTGTTACTGAAGATCGTCCCATTTCCATAATTAGCTAATAAGGTTTTGTTCTTTGTTCATTTTTTGCCCACATCTTTTCCCGATTGCTCTGCACTGGACATAGTACTTGTGCGTGTCTGGTCTACAAAGTTGCAAAAGTAAGTTGGCTACACCCCGTCATTCCTGTGCGCCATCATGTGCTTGTACCCACCAAAAAAAAAAAAAATACAGTGTAATATATCTCAGTGAACCCGGACGTATTTCACACGTATGTATTTACTTTTGCATTACACATTCATGAACATCTCTATATCTTTCATGAACACCTCCATCTCTACCTCATCTACTTCAAATAGGCTGTGATTATCATCTTCCATTTTCAAACAGGAAGCTGTCATCCTGTAGAGAGGAAGTCCCGGCGGTGTTGGAAGTACCTGTTCTGTTTTGCAGAGCCTGACTTTACTCCCCGCCAGGGACACCAGCACTCTGCCTTTGTAACCACGGAGCTCCAGCAAGCCTCGCCTGTTTGTGTAGGAGGGGTAGGGGAGGCTGTCGGAGCGCTTCTGGGAGCCACAAGCGGGGGGGCGCGTGGCCGTCTGAAGAGTTTCCATCCACTCCTGGCGCTCCCCTGTGGACACGTGCATGAGTGAGAGACAGAAACAGAGAAGATGTGGATGCAAGTGTGAGTGTGTGAAAGAGAGTGAAAGCAAGAGAGAAAGAAAGCAAGAAAGGCCAGAAAGAGAACTAGACAAAGAGAGATCAGGGCATCTTAAAGTCTTTGAATCATATTGTTAATTCATCATTTTTGCTTCCCTTGAGTGAGTTACACCGGCTTGTTAGCTGCTAAACCTCCATTGCATACTGATACAGAAAATTCCAGTCTAAAAGAAAAGTAATTGAAACACAGGATGAGCTACGATTGGTGAAAATGAACTTAGCCCCTGGAAAAAGAATATCCTGCAAAGCTGACAAGTGCAAAGTCTAGCACCAGAAATATAGATAGCTGCTACTCTGAGATTTGCAAACCTCAAGCAAGATGTGGCCGGGGTGATTTGAGTCAAACACACCACCTAATTAAAATATATAATTAAAATTCTAAATTTAAGAACTTTGTAGATTTTGGGAGAGGTAAAGTGTGCACACAAGAGCAATTAAAAGGATAGCAGGGGGAGTCTTGAAAAAACCTGTAGACGGCAGAGGAAGTAAAACTGCTTTTGTCCTGATATATATATATATATTTAGCTTCTAATGAGATGCAGCGACAGATATGCAGTTGATGGCGGCATACAGGCTAACAGGCTGAGGCTAATGTCCCAGGCAAAAAGTCAGCACCCTCACCAGTTGGTGATCCATGTAAAGGACATAAGAAACAGTATTGTTCTTGTAGAGCTAATCAGTCCTAGTATTATTAGGAAAAATGTGAGATCAAACTGTTATTTCATTCTCATATAACCCTGTTTGGCCGCTAACCTAACATACCGTATTTATTTTCAAACCGTACATTACAAGAGAAAAGGCTATAAAGGGTAGCGAATTGGCTGGGTTTGCTGGAGTGTAAACCTCAAACCCAATAGAGCAGGACAGAGCTGCTAACCTTACCCCTAAACTCTGATAGCATCTAGCACCGGCTACTAAACAGTGGGGAAATACTACACAGTGGATGTGCTAGTTGTGAACCAGACTTTTTTTTTTTTTAACCCGTAACCTGCAACCCCATAAACTAATGTAGGTAGTTTAGCTGGACATGCTAACGTTTACAGCTTATATTAAAGCAGACTAAGACAGTGTTTAATCCATTCCTTACACTTTTGTTGGTTTTGGAAAGACTATAAAAAGACACCACCATCCAAACTTTTTATATACAAAGATTTGCCACTACAACCCCATGAATATGGAGAAATCCAAAGCTTGCTAAGATATGATTGGACAATCTCTGTTCAGGGGAGCATCCTATAACTGGCACTTCAGATGTGTGGCGTCTTCAAAAATGATTTGTCCTTGAACAGGACACTGAATCTCCAACTTGTTGTAAATCACCCTGGATTACCGCACAGCTAAATGGCTCAAGTGTAGCGCAATGCATCATGTTCCATCCAGGGTTTACATTCAAACGATGTACACTCAAAAGGCCTCTCAGATATCTTCCTCTACAACTTTTCAAACGCACATAAAAGAAGACATGAAACCGGCGCTGTAAAGCCTATTCCCCTACCGCCCAAGACATTGTGCTATCAAAGCCAGCAAAGTGGAAACACAAGAGATACCAAAGGATTGTAAACACTCAAGCACACACATCACAGGTCCAAAGCAGCACCCACTGTGGTAACTGTTCAATACAAGACAGAAAAAGACTAAGGAAAGGAAATCAAAAAAACTCTGTAAACTGATATGAAAACTAAGCTACCAGTTGGGATGAACCTGCAGATTTGAGCAAAGGTAACAACCCACCCCGTTTCCTCAAAAAGAAATCATAAGGGAACAAAGTTTTTAAAAAAGTAAACGCACATCAATTCAAACCTGTGCGGCTATCAACTCATCATCCAAAAACAAAAAAAACAACACTGACAGAATGACACTTTTCTGAAATACGCAAAGTGACAAAGTGATGCTCTCGGAACAACAGCGAAGTGTGGTCAGACGTGGGGGGGGAGACGACATCACATCCCCTTTTCAGGAAATGTATTTGATGGAGGATCTCGCGAATGATGGTCCCCCAAACAGATGACATGATGTCTGCATTTCCAAATGGTTCTCGTGTGTTTTATTAAAAAAGGTTCAGGGTACAGAGGAGAAGCCTTCCCTTGATGTAATCACTTCTCAGTTTGATTTTATTATCCATTATTATGCTTATTATGGTCCAAAAGAGGAAAGACCACCGACACACAAATCATGTCACTGAAAATCAATTCTACTATAAGCTGTGTAGGCTAAGGAAGCATAAGGAAATGTTTGTGGGAGGTTAACAAATTATACTGTTGAAGCATGCCAATTTAAGCATAGAGAGAATAATTGTTTTGTGATACTTTATTGATCTCCACAATGGAAATAAATGTGTATTTTCACTTTCTTCCCACAGCTCATCTATAGAGCAAAGAAGCCTGGAGCTGGAGCACTCCATACAAAACATGTGCACGTGAGCAAAATTAGGACCGAAACACAGCGATGGCCTTGGTCATTCTTAGGGCACTGAAATGTTTGATTTACCATTTTGTCTTTCCTTTTCAAACTAGCCAGAGTATAAAGTATAAAGTTTGCTATGATTACTTGTCTGGTTTATAAGTATAATTAAGTATTTTTCTACACAATGTCAGCTGCAGATGCTTGTGGTGGTGGTGGTTAGGAGGGCATTCTCAGTGACATGTCAATCATTTTGTGGCCACTGTCAACCTGACATTGACCTTATAATTAGCTTTCGCGACTGTGACTTTCTGGCCTCCCGTAGACTTGTGCCCGTTTTTGACCACCAACGTTTCTCCTCTCCGAGTATCCTACTCCTACACACACTACCCCCCTGAGCTCCCAAATACTGTATCTGCTGCCTGGCCCCAAACTCAGCTCTGGTCTGTCTACCCCGCCAGATTATTATGAATTTACAAAGAGCTGGTATCAATAATGAATGGCTCACTCAATTATTGACTGCTCTTTACATCACTGGGCTTTACGGTTCTGTTCCCACCCTGCTTTCTGAGTTCCATTACCTGTCCTGAGCTCGCTTATTTGCCTGTTCATTTATTCAGGACCTTCCTCACTCCCTCCATTCTCCTCTTTCGCCCAAGCTGTCAATCTGAGCGTGAGAGGGAGGGCTGGAGCGAGTAAGGAGGTGGGAGGATTGAGAGAAAGCTGAGAGAAGCAGTGAGACAGTGGCATGCCTATACGGCTGCGTGTTAGCGTATGTGCATCTGACTTGTGTGCCTGAATGTGTCTTGTATATGTATATATGAGTATATGTTTTTGCTTGTTTGTGCACACAGTCTCGCACGGTCTAGCGCGCATGCCAAAATTATTTTCACTCAGTGTGCAAACATGCCCTCACCTCTGCATGCATATAAAAAGAATGCACAGCTACTCTCCTCCACCAAAACCCTGACAGCCACATCTAGCTTCATCGTCTGGCAAGGGATGTATGTATAGCCATGCGTTTGAAAGAGTATTCCACTTTACATGGAGAGAGACGAGGAGAAAGGCAGATAATCCTCATTGAAAGTGGATGAGATGAGAGCCAGGTCCACTCAGCGCTCGACAGAGACCTTAGAAGGCGCCCACGCAGTCTCCATCAACAGGAATAAAAAAAGAAAAAGAAAATACACAAAGCAGAGGGACTATGGCCATTTGCTTTGTTTTCTCTCATTTCAATCCTCTCACCCCAACATACATGCACAGCACAGAATTAAACGTTTAAAATTTTCTTCAGTGTTTAATCTACGGTATGTTCACCATATATTACTGTATTTTATAGAACTGGATGAGTTTTATCTATTTTGTCTTAATATTATCAGCCAATTTTAGCTTACCATAGATACATTGGTATCTGCATATATGTCAGTTAATAAATAAGAAATTGCAGTACAGAAATCCCAAAGATTTGTCATTTAGATTTTCACTGTTTGTTCAACAGAGAGGACTGACATGTTTATTTTTCAACTGTAAAATGTCCCGTACACACACACATTGTATTGATCAGAATTCTTTAATAATCAAATTGACAGGACCTTATTAAAAATGTGTATGTTACGTATTTTGAGGCCTCAAAATCCAGCATTATTAGTCAGGATCTATTGAAATCTAAATCAAGAAGCTAATGTTAAAACAAAACCAAAATGAAGCATTCCATTTAATTTAATTTTAAAGCTGCACTAATCCATGTTTTATATTAATAAAAAAATTACTTGTACTGTGAAAGGTGTCACTCAGTGACAAACCAACAGAATTATCACCTGATCCAACTCCGCTCTATGGAGCATTTTAGTGTCTTTCAGACCAGTGTTTTAGTTGTACAGCCCACAACTTCATAGTTTTGGTTTACTCTCACTGCTCTCATCAACCGCAAAGCCAAAGCAGGTTTTCAGTGAGAAACCCACCTTACGCTGTACCTGTCCAGCACAAAACGGCAGACATACAAAGTTAGCGGCTAGCTGGTAAACACAGTTGAGCTTTTAGCTGCTAAAGAGCCTGATATTTATTTGCAGACCAAAACAAAGCTAAAAGGAGAGTGAATACTGGACTTGCATTCATCAGATGTACTCCAAAAAAAAAAGCTACTGTTGCTTCGTGTTTGCAGGATGTGTAAATAGGTATGGCCATGGCCTTGTGTTTACAGGTTGTTGTGGTCAAAAAAAATCAATTAATGTAGGTTTAAAGAAAGAGGGAAGACCAGCTGCTGCATACTAGAAATGTGAAATAATACAAAGTGAAGTATGTACTACAGTTTATACAACTTTACTCCCACTCTATGTCCTCCTGAGTTTATATTTCTGCAATCGTCCTCCCTCTGGCCTGTTCCCAGCCATTTTGTTGTTCTCACTACTTATTCTCTACATCTCTCTCTAACTCTCTTTCCTGTCATCTCAAACAAAACCAACATGTGTTACGAGCAGACTTGTGGAAAGGCAATTGCCAAAGCATCAGAATACAAATCATCAACATTTTTTTACACCATAAATCCCATCTTCTCTCTTGCAGCGTATCTGTCTGCATCCGCTCCACACCTCTCCTTCTTGTCCTGACCATTTTCCATCACTCTCCGCCGTGTCTCTTCCTGCCAAACTCTCGCTTTCTTCTCCCCCATTGCTGCCACTACTCTCCGCATCACTCCCTCCCTCTCTTTTCTTCTCCCCCACTCTCCCCCTGCCTGCCTTCCTTCTTCCTTCCATCTCCCCTCTCTCAAGCTGACAGTACCTGAGGGAAGAGGCCACCTGCGGACCAAGTGGAGAATCAGCCGACAGCTGTGTGCACACTCTCTCCGGTGGCCTTCAATTATTCACTCACTTCTCCCTCCTCCTTTTCCCTCTCTCCATCTTCGCTCTGCCCTTTTCATCTCTCCCTGCCGTCTCTGCCTTTACCTCTCTGTTGCTTCTTCACACCGAGATTGCATGTCTGCCTCTCTCCATCCCTGTTATTCCCTCGTTTAAGCCCTTCCTTCCCTCGTTTCTCCTATCCTTCTTCTAATGTCCCTCCTGGATGCCTCTCGCACACTCCTTCGACCATCACTCCATCATTTTCTCCCCCCTCTCTCCCCAACTGCATCAGCCCAGCAGCTCCTTACCTCCACTTCACTAACCTACTCCTTCTTTCCCTCTGTCTCCTCATGTCTCCCTCTTTCTCATGTGTTTCCCCCAAGATTGATGACTCTCCGCCACAAGGCGAGTGGGCCTGTTTAAAGATGCATGAGGTGATGAGGCCAACTTTTCTCCTCCTTCTCTCTCTCCATCTCTCCTCCCCACCCTTTCTTCTGACGGCAGCAGCCACCTCTGCGAGAGGCTTCCCACCGATCCCAGGCGGTCAGAGGCCACCTCCAAAAATCCTCCCCTCCCAGCTCTTGTCAGGACAACTGAGTGTGACGTATGACGATCAGCTCGCAGACAGTGTGATAAATGATGCTGCTGAGGACCCGCGACTCATAAACGGACCAAAAAAAGCTGGCAGTCATCGATATGACAATGCACTGAATCGACAGGGAGGGGAGGGAGGATCGCTCAGTGCTCAGTGTGGTGAAAATAGATGAAAAAAAGTTTAAAGGGAAAGTTGTTGGCTATGTTGCTCATTTTATAAACCAGAGGTGATGCAAATTTGTATGAAAAGGATGTTTTTTAACTGATAAACAGTGGTGGAAGAAGTACTCACATCCAATACTCAAGTAAAAGTACCAATACTACAAATGCAAGTTACAAGTTCTGCATCTAAAATCCTACTCATCTAAAATCCTACTCAAGTAATAGTATTAACAACAAAATGTCCTTAATGTATCAAAAGTAAAAGCACTCTGCAGAAGAATGTCCCCTGTGACTGATACATCATTATATCTGACATTATTAGATTGTTAACACTGATGCATGTGTAAGCAGCATTTTATTGTTGTAGCTGCTCGAGGTGGAGCTAGTTTTAACTTCTTAATTTGCAGTACAGGTAGTTTAGTCCAGTGGTTCCCAACCTAGGGGTCGAGCCCCTACAACAAAGGGCCACAAGATAAATCTGAAAGGTCATGAGATGGAAAGACAAATATAAGCTGCAAAGTAACTAGTAACTACAGCTGTTGAATAAATGTAGTGGAGTGGAGATATATTACTTCCCTTTGAAATGTGGTAGAGTAGAAGTGTAAAGTAGCATAAAATGGAAATACTCAAGTAAAGTACCTCAGAACTAACTAACTAACTAAGTACTTAGCAAGTAAATGTACTTTGTTATTTTCCACCACTGGGATAATAACAGATAAATATAATTCCTCCACCAGCAGAAGTGGTTGATGACCAACACACAAGTGTGACATAAGGCCTTCATTCAGTGTATGAATGAGATGACTTAATGTTACGTAGATGTATGTATTGTGTTTGCTATTAACTGTTGAGAGATTATAGGTTTTCCTCTATTTAGTGTGTAAAACAATGTAGAAGAATCACGCACAGTAGTGAAAGGTGTAGTTACGAGTACATGAAAGCACTGCTGACCAAACAAATATGTAGTAGAAAAGATTTTTACTGTTGCATATTCTAAAAGCAGCTCCATAAAAGAATAACTTTTTCACACATTGCAACATTTGTGTAAAATGCACCAAAATGAGGAATGAGTCCAAGTTTTTCAGATGTCAACCAAGCTTGTTTCAAATACGTCTACTGCTGTGTAGCGTGGCTGTCTCTGACTGAAACGGTGGTGCAAACACTCAATACTGCTGTAATTGATTTATTTTTTGGCAGCTTTGGGGCAGCGAACAAAAAGCTATAAAAACCCAACACTGACATATTATCATTTTGTAAAGTTTCTCGACAAATGAGCAAAACAGAACATTGAGCAATAAATGACTAGCTGAACTTATCAAGAGCGATGACCAGATGCTCAGTACCAATGATGAATAGGTCAAATATTGATTATTCTATTCCTAGCTCAACAGATGTCAATAACTTGAACTGAGGTCTCTGATCTGGTCGATAAAGATCTTTCTACCATGTTCTCAAATATGCAGAACTCAGTTTCTCCGCTCTCACTCGTCCACATGAATCAAAGGGCGGCCAGCATCTGACCCCAGAAACGGACCCTCGATTAGTGAATGAGCAGTTTGACCTGAGCTGCCTAATAGTCTGCCATCAAGCAGGCAGGAGGAAAGGAGCGGAAAGTGTCTCTTTCCCCTCTCATTAAGGCCGACACAGACAAAGCTACCAGCTGAAAGACGATAAGACGAGACAACTCTTACTGCGTTTTGTCTGACTGAGGGATGAAGAGAGGAAGGAGGAATGAGACTATTAAAAGGACAGTTCCTGGGAGATTTGAGAATTTGTTCGTTTTTTTAACACGTCCTTTTTCCCCTTTAGATTGACTTAATAACACAGGTTCAGATAGGGACACGGAGCCATTACTGCCACCAAGATCTCCCGAAGCACCGCTGTACACACCCATCTCCCTGCTTCCCAGACTGGATGCAACAACTAGCCTGCTCTTCTCAAGCTGCCTTATTTACCCAGTGTGTGTTGGGTTTTGTTTTAATGACTACATGAACAGATACGACAGAAAACAAGAATTTGTGATTTTAGGGCATTGGCAGTTTTAAATCTGTTATGTACATGCTGAACAAACAAGCCATAACATGTACTATAGCATGTCCTGAATCCAGCTCCGTATTTAACGCGCAACATTAAACAGAGATCGTAACAGAGATTGAAACAAACAAGATATAACGTGTTTTATCTTATATATCTAAGTAAACTTTAGAGGTGCTGACTTCAGAGCTAGGCTAGCTGTTTCCCCATTTCCAGTCTTAATGCTAAACCAGGCAAACCAGCTGCTGGTAGTAGCTTCATATTTACCATACAGACGTGAGAGTGGTATCAATCAAGAGGAAAGAAAGCAAATGAGTATATTTCCCATAATGCCAGTTGTTGTTTGTTAGCTAATACTTGCACATAAATCTCCCTAAACTTTAAAAATACAACATGTTAATTAGTGGTCTTTTTTTTTTTTTTTTATATTCGGACAGAGCCAGGAGAGCCATTTCAGTTTACCTCCAATTTTTATGCTAAGCTAGGCTAAACACCCCAACTCTGTACTTAAACACAGAAATGAGATTGATCTTTTCATAACACGCACGGAAAGAAAGGAAATTTCCCAAAACGTAGACCTGTTTCTCTACATATGGGTACCTTGCAAAACGACTCTAAATGATGTAAAACCTCCAATCACGCTGAAAAATGTCCTTTAAGAGAGAGTAGAGGGGGAAATAAATGGCAGAGAGAAAAGTGCATGTCAAAAAAAAAAGAGGCAAAAAGAGAGAAGGAGGTGAGACAGAAGATTACCACAGAGGCATTTAGAGAGAATGAGGTAAAATTGAGAGAGACGAGAACGAGACAAACAGAAAGGGAGGGCCACAAGGCCAGACAGGGACTCAGACGGTCAGAGCGACAGAGAGAACAGGAAGCAAAATGCAGAACAAAAAATAGTAATGGATGCACTTGGTGTACCTTCTCTTTCAGCCCGGAATATGAAGGTCCGAAGGGAGGTGACTACCTCAAACTTGTTGTCACCCAGTCCTCGCACCTGCCTGATAGCACTGGCCAGGATCATACCTTTGGAGTACATCTCCTAAACAGAGAGACATATAATCAGATGAAGAGCGCTGCCAAAACACACTACACACTAAATTGCCATATAAACACAAGCAGACACACGCGCAGCTCCATGCATGCTAATAATGTTATTGAATTGTTGCTTATTCCTTTTATCTGCATTTGTAGACCCGCAATTACTGTGTTCCAGCACATTGTTTGCATCAGTAGTTGTGTAATTCGGAGCTGTATCACCGTCGGCTAGGATCGCATTCAATTTGAAACGCCACTGACAGACATCCTCATCAAGCGAGAGCCATAACCCATCAATACAGCGTCAAATTTATTTGCAGAAATAGCTTCCCTCTTCCCTTTCAAGCAATAACTTTGATAAATGGCACAGAGCTCTTGGGCGAGAAGCATTTAAAGCTGCCGCAGGAATACAAACAGGAAACTCATACTATATGTTTTCATATGAGCTGCATACTGTTAAGCAAGCCGGGACAAATTTGCATCTATGCTATCTTTGACATCAACACAAATAACTCAAATTATAGACCTGAAATATGTGTGGAGATGCAGGAAACATTGAAAACATTGCATTAAAGAAGCCCAAACACAAGAATGACACACAGAGCACTGTCATTTTGGTGTTAAGGAGACATCATAAAACAAATCTACAAGCTGAAAACAAACTTCTCAAATATTTAAAAAGAGATCGGCACGCTGGCACAGGGGATTTGGGTAAAGCACAGGAAGTGCTTGTTGGGTAAAGTGGGATTGGGCTGTGTTTCATTACCCACATGTTTTCCCCCAGCAGCTCTAGTGGAGGCATCCAAATAAGGAGGATGTTGCACTGGAGGCTTCATGACCCTCTTTACAGACTCCCTTGACAATGGCAATTAAAGTACTGGGTCATTGTCAATATGAAAAGGAGACAGAAGGGGCACACGTCAATATTATCACTTCTAAAGAAGCAAGGACAGAATGGTACCGCCATCGAATCAGTATTCAAACCGTGATGTGGCGAGTCT
The DNA here is from genome assembly GCA_005408345.1 of Macquaria australasica. NCBI lineage: Eukaryota > Metazoa > Chordata > Actinopteri > Centrarchiformes > Percichthyidae > Macquaria > Macquaria australasica. The sequence continues at coordinate 975,485 of SEMN01000012.1, read as the reverse complement.
AACAGAGAAATGCCCTTAAAGTAGCTGGAAAAAGCTAAGAACATCTCAGATTGTAATGTTCTTGCAATAGAGAGAACTGGAGGACAGTACATTACGCTTCTGTAGCGGCGTGAAATTCACTGGGTTATAAAAAAAGGGGGGGGGGGGGTCGTTGCAAACATTGCATTATTCATGTCGATAATGTCATTATCATTGCAAAGTATGAAAAAAGAAAAACAGACATGTCTGTTTTTTTCTCTCCGTCGCTCTTCAACGGGCTTGACCTGAATTTTGATTGTCTGCAGTCCTGTGCTCAATATAATGGCTTGTGGTAATACTCTAAGTTTGCTGTACTGTACTGCACTGTCGCATCCTGAAAAAAGACAGAGCGTGAAGTAAGCGGAGGAAAGATGAATTGAGCAAAAAAAGGAAGTGAACTTCTGACTCCCTCTCACCATTCTTAATTAAGCCGATGACCTTGCCATCCACAAAAGCCTATTTCTAGAGACCATACGGCCAAAAATACAGCAGCCGGCACAGTCAGTTAGGGAGAGAGGGAGCGGGGGCGAGAGGGAGGGATGGATGGATGGAGGGAGCATGAAATTTAAAAAAAAAAAAAGAAAGAGAAATTAGGTTTGTGTGAAAGGCCAAGGAGAGGGCTGAGAGGAAGAAAATGGAAAGAGATACAATGGAGAAAAAGATTAAAACAAAAAGGAAGCGGAAACAGCTGTATTCCATAATCATAAAAAGAGGAGAAAGCAGCAAGAGAAGAGGGAGAGGAGGGAAGAAAAAAAAAAAGGAGGCATCATGTAGAAATGCAGATGCCTAAGATGGTCAGGGAGGGGTCCTTCTCATATTAAAGCAGGATGTTAACAATGGCAATAAGTGGCTCAACCTAATTACTGACAGCCAGCCTTGTGCATTTCTCTCCCTGGGAGTTTCACACCAATATCTCCCTCTTTCTCTCTCTAAATTTAGACAGAAGTTAAAGGAAGGTGAGGAAAGGAGAAACTAAGTGTGCGTGTCTGTGTGTGTGTGGATGAATTAGCTTGGTGGCTGTGTGCTGATAATTATACCCCAAGTATGGGTTAACGGTAATTAATTGTTTTAATTCTACTTTTGGGGTCATGAAGGACAGAGTTGTGCATCTGTAAATACTCTGATGGCAGAGTCAGCGGAGACGCGATGAAAAGAAGCGGACAGCATTGAGACGGGTGGATTCAGACAAAAACGCCACGCATTGCAGCCGCCCACACACAGACACACAGACACACACACACGTAATGTTTATAGACTAATCTCAAGAGGACGGACTGCCAAGAATGCAATGAGGCCTAACTATCTCTTCTTTCTCCAATAACAGACACACCTGACTCACCTCCCTCTGCCAAAGATCTCCTCCACACTCATTTCCCCTCACTCCAACCTCCTCCCTTCACCTCCCTCCCACTCTCCAACTCCCTCACTCCCACATCCTCTCATTCTAGCCGTGCCCATATCACTACCTCTCATGCTACCCTCTCAACATTTGTCAACCTATATCATTTTGTCGGGAGGTTATTTCTTCCGGGGTTTTGTTTTTTTTGTTTTTTTGTGGAACTGCCTATCCTGCATGGATAACTATGTCTCTTTTCTTTTCAAAAGCAACCCCGGTAAACTTCAGGAAACAATTAAGGCAGAGCAATGGAGCTAAAGCCTACAATAATGGAGGCACCGTGTAGGGAGGAGGGTAAAGAGGGTGGAAAGAGTTTTACCACCAGCATGGAGTTAAGGTTCTGGCATCTCCACAGCAGCGCAGTTTCAATGGAGGCATGAGGACACCATCTGGTTGTAGCAGAAAACTGCACCTTTGAGAAAAATGCTTGTGGGCAGCAATGAATCCTTACTCAGTGTTTCACCTAGCGGGGTGCCTTAAGGATTTTAACAATGTTGCTTCAGTCATCTCAAACCTGTGTCAATGTGTTTGTTTTACATATCTGAGACCAAATAATTTAAGTCTAATAATCACATATTGAAGCATGGTACAGGCTTTTGGTTTCAATTCTCAGGAGACTTTTGGTTTCAATTCTCAAGTCAAGTCTTTGGGGATTATGGCTTGAAGTCTGGCTCAAGACCAAGTACCAGGTTTAGGGTTGTGCTTAAACCTGCACTACTTGATTTTTGGGGGCCAGTGCTGTAAACACAACATTAACATATTAGCGCCTTATAAAGCCGATACGGTGAACATGTTAGCAAACAGTAGTTTATTTACACATCTAGCAGATACGGAGCAGCATTAGCATTCATTTCATGTTTGTGTTCACCTGATGAATGTAAGTCTAATATTTATTGTCCTTTTAGCTCTGTTTTGCGGCTCACCAACTGCTGAGGAAAATATCGGGCTCTTTAGCTGCTAAATGCTCCACTACATTGGCTAGTCGCAAAATCTGTCAGCCAATTGGTGAAGGGCAGGTAGCGTACAGTCGAGTGAATCAAAACAGTAAAGTTTTAGGCCAGAAAACCAAAACAATGAGCTGAAAGAAGCTAACAAAACCTCGGTAGATCTGAGAGGACCTGCAGAGTCGGGTGATGATTCTCTGTGTGTTTGCATCTACAAGCGCCATCTTTCACTTTACACACAGTCATTTAATACTTTGTTAATATAAAAATATTGATTAGTGCAGCTTTAAGAAAAAAAAAAAAAATTCTTTTAGGGATCATATTAAAGTTAAGGTGACAAATGATGTGATGTGAATTCAGATTATATCTTTTCATAACTGTCTCTGTATGATTAAGAATTATTGTATATCAAAATATGACCAGGCGGTGGCAAGTATATGAACATAAACACCTAGAAATGTATGAAACCATGAAAAAAAATTAAGATAACTACTCTACAGATTTCTACTGAAGATATCACAAACGTTGGGCACCGTGGTGATCAAAATGAAACCGAACATAAATAAAAGAAAACGACAGAAAGAAACACTTGGGGTGTTAAAGTAAGCGTCAGCACAGGCATCTTGGGAAGACACAGGAGGGTGTAAGCAGAGGAGCTTTCAGGCTTGGCAAGAGAGAGCTTTGCAGCGTCAGACAGACAGACAGACAGACAATCAGGCAGACTGATACACTCAGACTGATCCCCGATCCTAAAACTTCATCTCCCCTTTGGCCTTCTATTCATCCTCACCCCCCCCCCATCCTCTCATCCCTTCCAGCCATCCTCCTCCCTTCCTCCCTTCACTACCCAAGCCAGCCTGGACTGTTTTCACACACACACACACACAGGCAGACACACAAGACACCACATCGGGACCCTAAAGACTACATCTCAGGACCAAAGCGTTCTCCCAAGTCAATCCTGGTGTTGACGAAATCAGACGAAAGGAGTGATTGATGAGACGGATTGGATACAACGCTGCGGAGAGGGAGAAGTGAGACAGAGGATCTTGCTACCTTCCCACGCCACCTCCGCTACCCCGGTGATGACATCACCACGGCCAGAGACCTTCAAGCTGCGACTGTGATTAAGTGCGATTAGTTCTGTCTGGGGCTGACAGATCCCAGAGGATTTTAAACTACAAAAGAGTTTTGGGGGGTGTTGAAAGTTTGAGAAAGAGAACAAGAATGTTTCAGTGCGCAGGCATTTCCATTTTTGTGTAGAAAAGACAGAACGTGATAAACTGATAAAACCATGCTAAGGTTGTAGCGGCAAACACCCCTGTGTGTACTGAATGGAGCAAAGATGTGTTTTATTTCTAGTGAATTCAACTTTTTATTTGTAAGAGGAAGCATGTGTTGTTTCTTTCTTTCTTTCTTTTTTTACAGTCTCACTTTGATGTGGTAAATACTTTGGTTTATGACCACATATCTGCAATACTGACACTGTTGTCATCCTCAGCTGCATGTAAATGTTAGCAATGCGAGCATGCTAAACTAAAATGGTTAACATGGTAAACATCAGTATGTTAGCATTGTCATTGTGGACATTTTGTTACAGCAGCTTTGTAACATTAGCATTTAGCTCAAAGTACAGCCTCAGATTTTGATGTATACATGAGATGATAGCACCTTGAGTAATAAAAATTGCTTCTGATAAAGCTAGTTAGAGTCAGTTAAGTTTGACTTCATTTCATTTTTAATCTTAATATGTGTAAATCGATGTGATGACATCTTAAATATGCAAATTATACTATAGCAAAATGTGGCAACTGTTGGAGGTACTTTCCATTGAAAGTAGTTGGCAAAACTGCTTCTAGTTGGAGCACCTGGGAGACGGAAGATGAATAGTATACAACGACAGCGCAACAAGTCACTGGGGAGTGGCAGCTTGGTTCTTTTCGTTGGATATTGTGCTTATTGGTTCTAGTCCTGGAACTCTCCAAATGGAATAATCCTATAATCAATAGACCTGGTCTGAGATCAGTTGTGCAGGTTTTGCACCCCTATGTCAACATGTCAACAATATGGGATGAAAAATGACTTGTAATGTGAGCGGTACAGCAATTTGTAGTCTGCACTAGGTATAACAGCACACACATAACATGTCTCTGCACTGTGAGGGAGAGCAAGCCACCAACTCGTATTTCAATTTCTGACATAAAGTGGTGCTGAGAGACTTCCTGTCTGTCCATGCAATCTTCTTCTACCCCCGCATTCAGCCTGTGGAGGTGGCACTGGGCGGCACACGCAGGGTGGTACGGGGCCTCAGCTGGCCGCACAAAGCAGGGATGACAGAGAGATTGTACTCGACCTCTCCGCTCACCCGTAACATGATGAAGCCCTCTGCTTTCTCAGAGGGGAGAGTCACATTGGCAGGATGACTTTAAAAAGTCTAAACAACAATCCCTCTCACACATAAAGGCAAACTTTCATCTTTCCAAAAAACTGCCCTGCCTACGCCGACAGTGACACGGAGAATAAAGTGCTGACTCGCTGGCCTCCCTGCCGATTCCCACTCTGCCGGCGACAGAGCGTGTCCTGATAAATAAAGCAACAAATGCAATGGAAAGAGAAAACGAGGGGAAAGAGAGAGAGACAGAGGGAGCGGGCGAGCATGGAGGGCTATAATTAGTAAGTGATTAACGAGCAGGCATCAGACAGGTCCCACATCATTGATTGTGATGTTGTGCAATGCTGCTGCAGCGAAAACGAGCTGGCCCTGGGAAGGGGCGCTGAGGTCACCGCTCACACACACACACACACACAGAAATGTGTTTGTTCTTAGTGCAAGATACATCCAACGGTCATTAGCGAGAACATGAAAGTAAAGCACATTATGTCAGATAGGCTATGGCCGCATGAGATACAGAATTTATGCATTAAAAGTCTTATTTTAAAAGGGTAATACCAGGATTTATGCAAGCTTTACCTCCTACTTTACATTTCTGTTTCTGTATTTTGTCTTCCTTTCCAGGAAGCCTAAGGAAATAATTCATTTCTGTTCAGTATAAAATCAGTTAGAGTTCTGAAATGTACTTGCATTAATTATTTATTAATTAATCACAAAAATCATCAAGTGTACAACCAAATCTATTAGTTTTTGTCAGTGTCATCATTGTTGCGTGATAGTGCAGTTTAAGTGCAGATTGATCTGCAAAGTCTGCACTGCATTACCTCTAGGGTTGGGAATCGAACCTCAATACTTTTTGAGTACCGACTACAACGTGTCCGTAGCATTACGTATTGAAAAAGAGTCAAGTATCAAAAGTTTGCATCGAGTGCTTGGTCAGATTCTTGTTTACCTACTCTTTGATCAGATAGTTCCTAATCTAAAGTGGAAAACTTTTCCAACTTTAGACTATTTTATTTAGGTAGTTCTTTATTTAATACTGATGCATTGAGCAGTTGTGCAGCATATTTTGCTACATGAAAATGAAGGGTTAAATCACTGTAGTACCGTAGTCGCCACACGTAGATATTATAGAAAATATTAGGATATCAAAAAACATTATCAGTAGTAATCAGTGTTCTGCAGGACCATCCAGTATTAACTGTCTAGTGATAGGGTGGTGCAGAATCATAGGCATATTAACAATTACCTCACAACAATACAACAATATAACAACAATATTATAATGTAGGAAAAACATTAATGCAGACAGATACTTACTGTATTGGATTACATAACTCAAATTAAATGGAAGCTAATGGAGGCTGCAAAAATACATACAAAACCATACCACAGATTTTGTTCATTTAAAAATTAAATTTTCAAGCATTCAGTCAGGCTATCTGACTAGCTCAGTTGATAATGACTGTTGTCTTCATTCAAAGGTGCAGCCAAAACCAGTTTGCAAATGTTGGCGAGATACAAAAAGTTTGTGACATAAAAACAACAGACTAAACAGGTGGTCGGTGCCATCTTGCCTGCGTCTTTGTCTGCCTCCTCTCCAGTGTCTGCTTCTTCAAGCCCAATACTCTCACCCCAAACCAACCCTTTCTCGCCCTCCCTCCATCCTTCCCTCTCTCTGATGATAAGGCAGGCAATGCTAAGCGAAATTTCAAACTCAGCTGTCAGACAGAAGGAGAATGAAGAGAGGTACAGGAGGGAGAACTGCTGAGGGAGGCAAAAAGAGACGAGAGTCTTCCCCTCTCCCTCCCCTCTTCTTCTTTCTTTCTCGGGGAACTGGTCAGGTGCCAACATCAATGTACTTTGCTGTATGGCTGGGCGGGCACAGAGAGTGCCGGCCTGTCATGCATGGCGTAATGTCGCTCCATCCTTGCCCCCATTCTTTACCCTGCCAAGCTAATGATGATGATGACAATGAAAATGAGGAGGAGGAGAAAGAGAAGGGAACACTTAGAACTTGGCTCAGCTGCTCGTGGTATAGATTTCTGTAACGGAGGGATGAAATTGCCTTCGCCAGTGTGCATGTGGAGGATGTGGGTGTGTCAGCAGGAAGAGCCAAGGAGGGAAGGGATGTGTGGACGTGTGCATGCAAAAGGTTTCAGGCTTTAGCAGCCATTAGCGTGCACATGTGCGTGTGTTTTTCCTCGCGCCTACCTTGTCATTGTTGTAGTAGGCCAGGCTCTCGCCATCAAATCTCACCCACCTCCTTTGAAAAACACACTTTCTGCAAAGACAAGAAGATGTGCAAATTCAATCCATCTGGCTCATTCAAGCAAACTATGCCAGTTTTGAGTGAAATAAGCCACAGTAAAACCAAAAAATAACAAGCCAGTAACTGAATCTGCTCTGAACAGGTACTCATATTTCATCAAGAGTGCCATTGATTCATTAATGTCAAGAGTTGTATCAACGGCTGTCAATTAGCATAATCAAAACAAATGGCCACCTTCAATTTGAATATTCAACAGCCCAAGGGCAGTTTGCCAAACCTATGCATATCAGGTGGTGAAGGAGAATATAAAAAGGAAGCAAATGATTGATAGCTCTGGTTTTGAGCAACGGTGACTCATGTGGCGCCAAGAGACTCTGGAAAGAAAATGTAGTTTTGCCAGAAAAAGCCAGACTAAGTGAAAGCCAACATCTTGTGCATCTCAATACTACAAGGTTATCTCCCATTTCCTCTCCTTTCCTTTCGATGGCATTATGGATAGACCTGCTTCAAGCTTCTGCATCTAATACCACTTATTAGTTTTAAGTAGTCATCAAAGATAGAAGACACACGGGGCAGCAGAAGAAAAGTGGAGAATGAAAAGGCTCTGCAAAGAAACAGGAAGCAGTGGCTGACTGTGGGGTTGACTTTCTTTGCCAGTTGACAGAAAGTGGCAGGACAGACACTTTGAGTTGTTGAGGTGAAAGGTTGTGAAACTGAATGAGAACATGTACTGATCTTAATAGGGAATAAATATTTATTACATTCCCTATTCAGTGTGGAGCTGCAGTAAAACTGGCATTCATGAGGATTTCATGTAGATCCATGTATCATTACATCAGATAAAGAAGAATTTCTGATGTTTGATAACTGAGTCTCTAATCACACGTATATCGTATTCAGCAGTACTGTAACCTACCCTTGAGGGGACAGTTTGTCCAGCCAACCAACTTTGAGCATCTGGTGTTTGGGGGCTCCATAGAAGCATGCGTATGGAGAAATATCAGACAGTGCATTTCTGGTCACACCCCCCGCAGGCTCCGAGTAGAGGTCACACTCCACCATGATTAAAGACCCATCCTTAGGGCCAGAGGCAGCTGGTCCAACAGCAAGAGCCTCAGGGGCCGCTGCAAAACCTTGGTCTAAACCGACTTGCGGCAAAATGCTGGCACACTCGTCCACTGTTGAGTATTCGTCTTTGAAGGGGTCTGGGATAGGTGGAGCAGGAGGAGACCTTCTATCCTTGGACTCTTTCTGTTTAGGCGTCTTTTTCCTGCAGGAGCACGAATGATTGGATTTGGGAAATACGCTTAATTGTTTTCTTGCCAAAAGTCAGATGAGAAGTTGAGTATGTAGTTAGAGCCAGGAGGCGATTAGCCTAGCTTAGCATAAACACAGGAAACATGGGGAAACAGGGCAGCCTGGCTCAGTCCAAAGTTCAAAACCAGCATCTCTGGAGCTCACTAATTAACATGTTGTACCTTGTTTGCTTAATCCACACACAAGCTGAAATGAAAACGAATGTATGCTAGTTACAGCACCCACTTAGCCCTAAAACCACATCTTGTCATCTTTAAATTTGTTGTTAATTAGTGAGCTGTACAGGTGCTCGTAGGTGTATTTCTTTAACTTTGAACAGAGCCAGGCTAGCCGTTTCCCCCTGCCTCCAGTCTTTAGGCTGAGCTAAGCTAATGGCCTCCAGACTCTAGCTCCATAATTAGCGTACAGAAATGAAAGTGGTATAGATCACATTTAACTCTTGGCACGAAAGTATGAACTAGCAGGAAATGTATAATTACAGCCCCAAAAATAAATCACCCTGACTACTCTCTTATATTTATGATTTGCAGTGCAGCCTAAGAATTGCATCATTATTGTGGCCACATTGTTTCAAGCCACAAATCTGCATCTCAATATTCTATACTCTATTTAAAAACACCAGACCAACATGAAAATATGCAAATACTGTTAGCAGATTGAATAATTCTGTGGCTGGAGAGGTGAATGAGTGGGTAACACGTGGCTGTTTTGTCTTTTCTAATTTGAGAATGCATGTACACTTTAACAAGCAGCTGCATAACATGGTACAATCTTATCAAGGTATCCATTGTGCTGCGCGAGACTAGTAACCCTAAAAACTTGAATCAGTGGTCAGTAGTTCTCTTTCTGAACATTTGAATGTCTATTTTTACACTCAGAGCATGGGACAGCAGTATTACATCAGCATACCATACCTCTGTTTGTTCGGTTTTATCTTGTCCTTAAAACCCTTCTGTAACCCTTCTTCAGCGCCTTGGTCCTATAAGGCACAGAAGAGATTAGCATCAGATGAAAAGAAAGTGTCCATCTTTCAGTCAGACACTGTTATCGTGTTGGTGCACTAAGCTATGTTAACTTTAGTGGCTAGGTGACATTTCCATTAACCTCAGGGGGCAAACTGAAACAAGCACATTTTCCACTCTGCTATGTGTCCATGGTGACAACATTAACACCGAGAGGGAAGTTTGGTGTGCGGGACTGTGGCTGAAACACTTCTGATAGTGTTGAAGATCTGAGAAATGTCTGTTCCTCTTTGGTAAGCTGCTACTCACTGTCCACTAGTGGGAGTGTACACTGTCTTACCAGAGTGCTTTCAGGGTTGTTGTACAGGAACATTTCTCCGTAGGGAGCAATAGGCGTCAAGGTTCTTTGAAGTGGAGCTAAAAAGGACACAGAGACAACACAATAGTGGTTTTGTCACGCCATTAAAAACTCGCAGAACACAGTGCGAAGGCCTAAACATGGTGCATGAAAGTAAGGAGCTTAACAGGATTGTTCCAGCTAAATTTTAAATCACTCAGATGTTATAGTGCCCTTTGATTAAACCAACTCATTGATCTGAATAAATGTGCCAACCCTTGATCCATGTAAGCAGTAAACCAATTAAATTTTGTTTCAGCACGCCTATCTCTCTGCCTCTGCCTTTTCCTTGCCCAACTGGCAGTATGATCCTCCTCAGCCTGTCTGAAACAGACTGAGTCCCTGCCAAGGCCATTTCTCCATCCTGGCTCCTGCAGGGACCGTGGTCGGTGGTCGGTGGAAGCGAAGACGAAAAAGAAAAGCGACTCTGGCCAGACACTATTAGTCTGGAGACCCGGGGCCACCCTGCGTGGGCCGCTGCCTGTCACTGTGAAAAATGACACCACCCTCTCCTGAGGATTGTGAGGGCCAGAAGACGCCGCCACGGGGCTGAACACGCACATAGACACTGGTGGAGGAGCAGATATGCACCCAGACAGTGGCGTACAAAGATCGAAACACCCTCAGACACATAAAGATGCCTTGAGACAAACACAGACATAAAAAGGATGGACAGTCAAATAAGTACACACACATACTCGCGCCAATACAGATGTGAATGTACAACTTTTTAAAGCTTTACAGACACACACTTCCAAACAACACAGGCCGTTACAGAAGGGCACAAAGGGCAATGTACTGAGCTTTATGAAGGGGTCAGTTTACTTGATGATAGAATCCACTCCAACACAGCCGCCCTCTCTACGGACAGGCTTGGTGGGCAGATAGCGACCATCAATCATCATCTATCAGCTGACCTTCAGGCCACTCGCGATTCTTTCCGAGGGGCCCGCCGGACGCTACTGTACTCAATTCCTGTCTGATTCCCTCCGTTCTTCCCTCATTGGCTCCGTCTCCGGCTTCTGCCTTTGTTTCTCTCAGTCGACCACGCTGCTTCTTTATCTGCTCCTGACCAGACTCCCTCTCAAGTCGCAGTCTGGGAATGCGACCTAGATGCCGCCATCAGCTCGGAGTTAGTGAGGAGATTGATTTTTTGTTCTGAACGAAGCCTCCGTTCTCTTTAAGCCAGGGAGTTACAGGTCAGTTTGTTATTATCACTCCTCCGTGTCACTCCCACACCGAGCATGGAGGACGCACAACTGCCACCATCTGAATTCAAATTAGTCACCAATTGTTTATTTATTTATTATTTATTATTTCAGTAGCTGCTTCCCTGAAGTGTTTTTTATTTCTTTGTATTACTATTACTATTACAATAATCATAATAATAAGGGTTGTAATATTTATATTTTATTTATCATGTTACTATTTATGTTAGGTCACTTTTTTTTACCGATATGTAGATTTCCTTTTTTTGTAAAAGAAAATATCCCCTTAAGAAAGCCAATACATTCTATACATTTCAAAACGTGAGCAAATACTAATATAAGAAATAATCTACAGGTATATTAAAATTCCCATGAGCCTCAGCTGCACTATCTGTGTAACACTAAATAGCTAATCTTAGCATGCTAACACGCTGGTGAACATGGCAAACATACTGTACCTGCTAAACATTCACATTTTAGCGCCATCATTGTGATGATGTTAGCACTGAGCCTCACAGAGCCATCATAATCGATTAATCTAGCAATTACTTATTTGATTAATTGTTTAATCTATACATTTTGTCTCATGAAAATTGTCCATCACAAGATCTGAGAGCCCAAGGTGATGTCTTTAAACTGTTTGTTTTGTCCAACCAGCTAAAGTTTGGTATTGTTGCTTGACAAATTATTTTAGCGATTAATATTCTATCAAGGATAGAAATGGACATAATTTGGACGTATATTTGCTTTTGTATTATATATACACTATGATGACTTAAGAGTGTCGATTTTCTATGAAATAAAGAAAAATCTTGAAATTATCTGAAACGGCTATTCAGTTTTGCTGTTTCAGTTTGCTAACTTTGTCTCAAAAGCCTGAAATAGAAGGATGGATAATTTAATTAGTATTTATTCTGATTTCTCCGGTACTATAGGTACAGGTTTTATAGCGATTTATGAATTTTGTTGTAGGCATTACGGTGTGGAAATCTGAATGTCAAAAAAAAACTCAAATTGTTTTCCTAAGTATTGTTTGAAAATGTATAGACAGCTTTATATATGTTATATAATAAAAACTTCAAATCATTCATTCTGCACTATTACATACTGTCTTTTGTTTGTTGCAAAGTGAAGTGCTGCCAGTGGGATGTGTGATGATGCACCAAGGTCACCACAGCGATATCACAGAAACGAATACCCCACGCATTTAAAGTGTTTAAAAAAGGGAAGTGCATTAAACTGAGCGGTGTATTTATGAAGCTGTACAATCAAAAGGCCTTAAAAAGTAGACCTACAACTACAATTATTACTATTTTTGTCACCACTGCCAAGTCTGCTGAGTTGCTGCAGAGCTCCTGAAAAAGTCCTAGACAGACAAGAGTTTTCTCAATGACATTTTTCTTGTGCAAGAATCTTATTTTTAAGAGGAGGTGTTGGGGTGTTAATTAAAATTCTGCCAGCCTCCAATAGCAAGTTTTGATTGAATACAACAATCATTCTGTGAGACTACACTGCATATTTTTTCCCCAAGTTTTGGATCTCATCTCGGAATAAACTCTTCAAATATGCTCGAGTAAAATAATATGTCAAATAACGCCTTGCTAGACCTCGCTGTGAAGGGAGATTTAGCTTGCTAGTCGAGCTCCCCGTTTCCCTGCTCTGGGACCGTCTTGGCTCCCTCTCTTCCTCCGTCTCTCAGCCTGTTTTGCATCCATCTCCTCTTCCTTCCTCCCAACGCACTTCACTGTCTTGCCTTTCACTCTAGTCTCACTCCCTGCCTTGTTCCACACAGAGAAAAAGTTGGAAAAACAAGGCCCACCAAGAGACTGCTGCAGTTAAGGTACACGGAACAATGAAGGATGTGGAAGCCAAAAAAGGAGCGTAAGGGGAGATCACTTGTAGAAAGCGGACAGAAAACTGTTGATATTCCGCACATGACTGCAAGAGAAAATGTCACAATGTGGTCAGATATGGTCCCAAAAAGACTGACAGGTGTTTAACACACACTCATACAGACTGTCGTCACAGAAAAGCGTCATATAATCCTAAGAGAACACCTTCTACCTCAGCACAGAAAGCAGCTCACGTAGTATCTCATCAGATGAGACACGAGGGTCGACTAAGCCCAGTAAATCCAGCAAGGGAGGAGGAAAAATTCAAAACATATTTGTACTGGTTGTTACTACAAGCATGTGTGTTGATAGCAAAGTTAAACAATTTCTAAAAAACTTTGGAGAGCCAGGCGACAGGAATACACACTAGGGTCTCGCTGAGGGACAAGATGTGAGAGCATATTCCCTGTGAGATGTGCGCTTGAAACGGGGGCGACGCCGTTTCCCACGACACAGCCGCCGAAACACCGCCACCCCACCCACGCACTACCCTCATCTCCTCTCCCTTCTTTCATCCGGGCAAACAACAGCACCGCTGACTCTACTGCTGAATGAAATATTCATGGAAGAGATGAAGCGGATGCAGCTGAAAGACTGTGTACCTTTCTTTATGCTGTTTGCACCGGTGGGACCCTCGGAGCCGGTTAGGTGTTCAGGGCTGGTTGTTTGCACTGGTGGTGCGCTCCTGAGGAGGAAGAGAAATCAGTGGATTAAAACCACCAATGCAGCACGTGAGGGAAAAATAGGTAACATAACATAGACGTAAAGGCCTTAACAATAGAGATGTGGAATTCTGAAAGTTAGTTTCGCAGTTCCACAATGTATAGTATGAGGGGTATTGATGTTTGTGAAATGCAGAATTGAATATGAAATTAGAGGCCCTGGGTTCTCCATTACTGTATATCTGAATGCAAAGAGAGAAAGCCTTGTTTTCATATTCATTCATGCAACAGAAGTGTGCAAATGTATTTCTCCAGGTGCTTTTCACCTTGCCCTTCTAACTTGTTTGATTAGTTGTCAAAAACGTTCATAAAGTCAAACAGTGTGCTTATAGGAATAGTTCAACATTTATGAAAAAAACAAACAAAAAAACACTTATTTGCTTTCTTGCTGAGAGAAAAGTGAGAAAATTGACACCACTCTCAACAGTAAATATGAAGCTACCGCCAGCAGCCGGTTAGCTTAGCTTACCACAAAGACTGGAAACGGGGGGAAACAGCTAGCATGACACAGGCATTTTTACACTTTGTTTGTCCTCTCTGTTTATATGTGCTTTGGTGTTTGTCTTGTTTGCTTGTTTTAACGTATAACATCATAACTTGCCCTGGGACTGCAGACGAAAATTAACTTTTTGGCTAAATCTGACACGTTTACGTCATCTTGATGTTAATCAATGTGTGTTGTCCATGATAAATACATCAATAAAGGAAATGAAAGTAAGTAAGTTAAGTTGTTTTGCAGATTATACAAATTAATATATAAATACTGTGTTAATAGTGAAGTTGTGTTACTTTTGGACAGAGCCAGGCTAGCTGTTTCGAGTCTTTATGCTACAGTAAGCTAAGCTAAGCAGCTGCTGGCGATAGCTTCATATTTACCATACAAACATGAGTGGCATCAATTTTCTCAACTAACTCTCAGTTAAGTGAATAAGCAATCAATAAGTTCCCAAAATGTTGAACTATTCCTTTAAGTTTAAATGGTGTACCTGTCTTCAAGTGGCAGAATGGTCTGATTTGGGATTTCAGGGACAGGGCGGTGCCTCAGCCGGTAGGAGCGAGTGAACCGTGGACCTACAGGATCCTTAAAACTGGGCTGTGCCTCATAGATGGAGTTTTCCACCATTTCTCCACTAAAACCCCCATGGTCTTCAGTGAGCACTGAGTGGGGGACTTCAGCAGGACAGGGGACGGAGCCGGTGCTTAACGAGGGATCCTCTGAGGAAATCTCCCAGTCTGAGGGCATTTCAGGAATGGAGAAGGACTCACTGCTGCTGCTGCTGCTGCTGCTGCTGCTGGAAGACATGGAGGGAGGAATGCAGGTATGTTCAGACATGGATTTCTGGATGTTCTGGGGATTGCGCGGGGTTGGTTGAGGCAGGCAAAGGTATCTGCTCTCTGGGACATCTTCAATTTCTGTCCCCAGTCCTGCTCCTGGAGGCAAAGTCTGACTCCCCACCAAATTATACTCCCTCTTCTCCTTTGGCTGAGGTTGATTACATGAAGTCCCCCTCTTTTTATCCTTCAGGAAGATATGTCTCGGGTGTAGCGCGGGCTTCCTGCGGCGCATCCCGTTCCCTTCCCCTTCTTCATCATCTTCGTCTCCACCGCTCTGCCGCTTCACCCCTAGTGCTTCCAAACTCCGGAGGATGCGCCTACGATGGCCTGTTGGAAGCACCGTCAGCTCCAGAAGGCGCTCATCTGTGAGGTCCTTGCAGTCTTCCAGAGCTCGATAGCCACCTTGCTGGAAACATGTGGTATACTGGGACAGGTGGAGGGTGGACAGCCACTCCACGATATCCTGACTAGGCTCTGGAGGCTCCATGATGCTCTAGTCTCGCCTCTGCCACATCAGGAAGAACTTCAGAAGATGTAGTAGCCCAGCTTTAAACTGTAGACACAAAAACGGATAGAAAATAAGTGATAAGGCAAAGGAAAATACTGTAAACTTAAGTGGCTGTTAGTGCTGTCACACAGAATTTAATCTTTGCAGACTCCACTCTTGTACCATTGACAAGATTATCAACCTCTGAAATGTCCATTATCTCTAACCGGAATAATTTAAAATATTATTATTAGGAAAACTGAAGGGTTGATTTTTACCTTTAAATGTCACTTTGATAACATTATTGGACTCTAGCTGTGGTCACCGCGACAGGAAAGAGATAGTTTGGTACATAACCACCTGTTAAACCACAAGTGTAGTTTTTACATTTTGGTTTTTGTGCAGATTAAACAAACAACATATACTGTATTATTTGCTGAGCTTTAAAAAGGTGCTGGTAGGCGGATAGTTTGTCTTTTAACTTTTGAACAGAGCCAGTCTAGCTTTTTCTCCCTGATTCAAGCCTTTATGCTATGCTAAACTAAGCTAAGGGTCTCCTTGCAGACATGAGAGTGGTATTGATCTTCTCATGTACTCTCAGCAATAAAGCAAACAAGCCTATTTCCCAAAATGTCTACTCCTTTAAGCTTGCTCAGAAAACATCAAGATGCATGTACTGCACTGTGCATTCAACAACAAGTGAGCAAACATGCCAGCCAACAAAACCAAACCTAAATTTGCAACACTCCTGGATGAAACAGCAGGAAACAGCAATAGCTATGAGGAAATAGCATGCCACCAACATAGCGTGGCTCTATGGTCAGGTTTTGAATTTCTGCAGAAATGCTAACTGACATCTTAATTGGAACACCTTTACCACAGCAGTTTAAAAATCCAAGCTTTACATTGCAGCTCACTGCCTGGCAATTAGGCACAGGTAATAATAACCCTGCTCATGGCAAGATATTAAGTGTCTGTTTCCTGATGCTTTCACACCATCTCTTCAAAGTCAAGCTGTGATGAACAGTGTGGCAGAACTGCTCTATCTCTCTCTCTCTCTCACACACACACACACACTTTAAACTCAAAGGAAGATACATCATAAATAACTTGTCATGTCCACTTCTCTTTTGGCTTGCAAACCTACACTACACAGGGGACATGAAGTGTTACTTCTGCTTTCAAGTAGGCTAAACACAATCTTGTGGCATCTGCATGCGTATACATTTGAACACTTAATAAGTGGTTCACAGAATGAACACAAAAAGGGAAATGCCCTTTAGCTATTTTATAACCTGGTTGGGAATACAGCATCTCAATCTGATGTGACAGTTGTGCAAAAAAACTAAAGCATGCATGCACAAAGGCAAGAACATTTTCTCAGTATGTTAGGTTGACATCAGTTGTGTTCATGTATGCTCAGAGGCCTTTTAAAGGTGACCTTTTACAACGTCTGAGCACACACACCATACCAAAGCTGCTACATTGCATTTTTAGCACTGAGCACACAATAGGGACCAAATTAAAGTCCCAGCTCCACACATGACTGTATTAAGTCCTTACAATACAGGCCTAATACAGTCTATCAGGCCTGCCCAGCTGGGTGTTGCAGTGTTAACATGCAGGGGCCTGTACTGGCTCACAGCCAGTGCAGGCACATGCCAAAGCTTGCTTGCACATTTGACCTGGCCTGCTCCTCATCTCTGCCTTTTTAACACTTATACACCCACTCACACAATGTGTGCACACACATACAAAACTACACACCACAGAGCCCACACATTCAGCAAACATTATTAAGGGCTGCATATAGGAGTTTTGATCCACAGCTACTGTGTCCAAGCCCGCAGAGTGTGTAGATCAATAGCAGAGAGCAAAAAGAGAACTTCACAAGATAAACAGCTTGCCCATGCCACATGGGTATGGGAACATATGAATCAGTGTGTGTGCAGACATAAAGATACAGCTGATACAACTCACTGGTATATAGTAGGACAGCAATTTATTACAGCAAGGTATTGTTTCCTCTGCAAAACAAAACTATGTCTGAAAGTGTGGCTGCCAGCACAGGAGAGGTTAGCACAGCATGGTTATAGAGTATAAGGGATGAGTCACAGCATGCACGCCCATGCATGAATACCAACACACACACCTGCCTCATGTACTTCTGCACATCACTCAGCCAACCAACTCTGAACAAAGTCCAATTTACGTCCCCTTCCTGGTTTGTGAAAAAAATACCTGCTTTGCAAATATGCCCTGTTGAATTATTTAACTCCACCTCAATATTAAGTGGTGTTTTGTGAGGATACCGTCACACACACACACACACACACATTTATTAACAAATACCTTTTTTTTTTTTTTTTTTTATTGTAGTAAAAGCTATTTTTTAAAGCTAGCATTCCTCACATAGCACCGAGTTGTTTGGGCAGGAGCCTGTTCTCACTGAAAGCAGACAACAACACAATTGAGGTTGTGCGTGTGTTTACGCTGACGGGAGAAACATAAAAGCCTACACTATTATCAATATAATGTAAAGAGGTACCAACTGAAGTTTGGGTGACGCAGATTTACTTCACACACTTGTTTTAATGTGCCTAAATGATCGGTAAATGATACAAATCGCTTCTAATACTTCCAGCTTTGACGCATTAAAAAAAAAACTAATTTAATTTAAGGTAGTTTATTTCAGTCTCGTTCCCACTTTAGTCGGCTTTTGAGAAATTAACGCTTGAAATCGGGATGTTGACGTAACACGCTGCCGTGCGTCCGCTGGTTGGCGAAGCTTACCTGCAGGTTAAAAGCAGGAGGAAACCTCGGGCATCACCCGCACACCCGTTCTGCGCTCCCGCTGTGTCCAGTTTCTGTCATATAATGCCGCTCACAGTCTCTGTTGACGGCCGCGAGTCCTCACAACGTGCTTTTAGTCACTCGTCTGTTTCCGTCAGTCTGTTCAGGCACTTCTGAGCAACTCCACGCCCATTCAGCGCAGGGCCAGCAGCGGTGCGAGTTTACAGAAGTACAGTCCTCACCTTACCTTCACTTGGTCTCCTAAAAACGCCTAAACTGCAGACTGTAGGCCTAACACTTAACTTAGCGTTATGGTGGACCTTGTTGCAAGTTATCAGAGCTCCAACTGTCAGTGTGTTGACAGAGAAGTTAGTCCCTTTGATTCTAAGTAAGCCCGTTTCCACAGTAAAAAAAAACAAACAAGTGTGCTTGCATGTGATAAGCACCAGAGAACAAGCAAAGTGGAGGCACTGTTGTGATGCTTTGCTGGGAATGCCTGCATGTCCCAGCTTGAGCCTAAAAAAAAGGCTCCAGGCTACGCATTCAACACAGACAGGAATGCAGGGGCTGCCTGGCACACTTAATGAAGCGAGTCCTGAGGAAGAAAAGAACATATTTTGTGTCATTATTTTCATCTGTGATGTTAGATTATTTTGAATGGGGCGGTAGAATGCAGTGTAACATTGGATGTAGACTGTACATGCTGTATAACAATAGGAAAGTGTGTTTCAGACCTGACATTTGATTTGACAGTGATGCACAAAAACAAAAATACTGTAAGAATATGTGTGTGACAGAAAGAGAACAGATTAACAGATTAAACACTGTTTGCAAATATATATATATATATTTATATTAAGTATGTTGTTTTATGAAAGATGATATACTACTACTACTAGCAATTTAATTAATGACAAATAAACTTACAGTTAAATACAGTTTAAATTAAATTTCTAACAAATAACATTTCTTGTATTAGATAAAACATAAAAGCTTAAAATATTAGTAAGAACATAATTTTTTTATATTATATTTTCAATAATTTCATGTTGTGGATTTCTTCCTTCACATTATATTACTGCCAATAATTTTAAAAAGTGATAAAATAAGGTATAAAATAACAGGGTACAGTATGCAGAATCCGCCACATGATGGTGACAGAGTGCTGAGTGTGACCTCAGTTATCTCAGAGCAAAGACGGGCCTTTCTCACTGAAGACATGTTGACATGTCACAGTGGGGAAAAGCACAGGTGTAAATAATAAAATGAATGATGGCTGAATGGCCTGGTATTGTGCATGCTGGCTCACTGCACTTAAACAGAACAGAGCCATCGTTAATGTTATCAGTAACACCTGTGCTTTACCTACTGTGAGAAGTCAAAATGTCTACCGTGAAAAAGGCCTATATGTGCATGGTGGAGTAACACATTTTATCGTCAAATAAATAAAGATATTCTATCAAAGTGGTTTATAATTGTAGATTCACTGGTAAATAAACTGGCTTTGTACTAAAGGCTTTTACATTGTGTTATTTGTATGATTTCAACTCTGGTAATTCAAATCTTAATGTAACGTAAACAGACCTTCATGTAAATCCTTCCATTTTCTAAACTCATGTCCTGATGACCTAAGTACATTTTCTCAAACACCTTTTGAGATTCTTGTACTTTACTTGATTATTTTAATTTTATACTACTTTACACTTCATCCACTACATCTTAGGGGGAAATATTGTACTTTTTATTCCACTACATTTATTTAACACTCACAGTTACTATTAGTTTTCTGATTAAGATCTGATAAAACATATGATGAACTTCTCTTCTACTTCTGTACTTTTACTTAGGTGACGTATTTTCAGTGCAGGACTTTGCAGGATGTTATTACTATGGTTTGGCTTAAGTAAAGGATCTGAATACTTCTTCCACCACAAATGTCTTAGGATTGTAAAACCAGAAATTCCACTGAAAACCCACAAAATGACACTGCACACAGCGTTTGCATACATATGCCTTCAAAATAAACAATATTATGCAACATTCATTGTTGAGTAACAGCTGGATGTTGTGGTTTTTTCAATAATTCAGAAGTGGGTGCTGACTTCTTTTATTGTCTGGACATACAAGCAGTAAAATGAGTGACAGAAGAAGAGAAGAGAGGGATGGGATGTCTAGAGGACAGCACTCTGTCTTCCTGTGAATCTTTTGCTCTGTGGCTCCTCTTTTGTCCCTCCCTGCCACGCCTCCAGGGGTCGCCTTGGCAACATGTTTTACTGCTGGCAGCCATATAAATACTGCATTGGCTCCTAAACTAGGAAAGCTGGACACAGTAACAATACCAAGGACACAGCAAAAAAGGGGGCTTCGGCTTCAAATATAAAAGAAGGTACACAGGGGAATGCAATGTATTTTTAGTGAATATTTGATATTATTCACCATAATTTTGTTGAAGGAGTGAATTGCTTTTTGTCACATGCAAAACGGACTGAAAAAAGGGCACAAAACAGGCCAGATTAGATCAAGTTTCAGCACAGCATGGATACAAATCTGCATGTGAATAAAGAGATGGATGAAGCTGGGTCTCTTCATGGCAGGAGGAAGGAGGACAGTCTCCTCAACATGTTGACTGAAACTATTCGGGGGCTTGAAGCTGTCAGACACTGCAGAGATCATCATAATGGAACGATGGGTGGGAAGAGATGCACAGGAGAAGAACCAAGTAGAGGCGAAGGAGAGGAACTACAAAGAGGGAGCGAAGAAGAGATGCTCAGTCCAGCAGAAGGTGAGAAGGAGGATGAAGAGAGAGGAAGAAATACTGATCAAGAACAGGAGGAGAAAGAGGGCAAGCAGAAAGTTCTGGGAGTGCTGAGGGAGCTGAGTGTTTTTCATTCAGACAGAGTGACCGCATGGAGAGAAGTTCTCAAAGAATGTGTCCACATGCTCGCCAAGTCTCGACCAGGCGGCAGTGATCAGCAACATCTGTCTACAACAGGTATGTGAGTTGATCTGGCTGATCTGTCTTTCCCAGCCTTTTTGAGAAGTTATAAGGAACTAGAAATGGCTTAATTTGATTTTTAAAAATACAGCCGAAAATTTGCAGTTGAAACATTTGAAACTGTTAAAATAGCCTTTGGGAGCACCTAACTGCTAAAGCTGAAGCTATTAAAGGAGCTAGTGTTGGTTAATGAGTTGAAGTCAAGGGCGTAAATATATACAGTGGGACCCGCAGTGTGGGGGGGCCCGTAGAGAGAGCATCTCCGTCATGGTTTACAGTTTTTTGGGGGGTAAAATAGTCAGTAGAAATTAACAAAAATATATGCTCATTCTACATACACAATAAAAACTATAAAAATAACGATTCAATTAAATGAACAATGTCTTGTTTTCTTTGGTATTTTTGTCATATAGAGATATGCAATGATGGTTGCTGGGTAATATGTATGTTGATGTTGTTGATAATATATATGGTAGTTAGTTTAGTCACAAAATCTGTCAAGACTGACAAGTGTGTGTGTGCACTTCATAACTAGCAACTAGCGTGCACCGGGGCCCGTCATAACTATCTTGTGCCACTGGTTGAAGTATCAGTTAAAGTTAAAACACTGAAAGTACTTCAAGTTGAAATGGAAGCATGAGAAAGAGTTGATGTGTCAGCTGAAGTTGCAACACTGATAGTATTTCAAGTGTCTGCTGAAGTTGAAATGTAAGCAGTTTAAGAGCTGGCTGACGTTGAAGGACTGTTAAGGAGGAGTGGAGTTTAAAGGATCTTTGAAACTGCTGAAGTCAGTTTAAGTGTATGTGCTGGAAGCAGTTGAAGAGTCAGTTAAAATAAAGTAGTGGAAGCATGAGTTGAAGTGTCGGTTGAGGTTGAAACACTGAAAATGGTTAAGGTGTCAGCGGAAGTTGAAATGTAAGCATAAAAAGGAGTTGAAGTGTCAGCTAAAGTTGAGTTTCTGTGTTGGTTGATGTTGAACGACTGTAAGGAGTTCAGGTTTCAGATGGATTTGAATCTGCTTAAGTCAGTTTGAGCGTACTTGCTAAAAGCAACTTAAAATTAATCCGCTGAAAGAAGTTGAAGCATCAACTGATGGATGAGAAGGACCAAAAATCTATTTGTAACATCAGATTTTGAATAACGTAGAAATAGTTAGTGGATACAATTCAACAATACTTTTGTGAATTAGCAATTGTGTTGTAGTCCACACAATGAAATATAGTCCACAGTTTAAGATAAGAAAGTAGTTTAAGCTCTCAAAAATGCAGTTTGTGAAATAAAAGTTTTACTTTATTGTTGTGCACAATACAGTTGTCTATGTTCTATATGTCTGTTTTGTTTCAGATACAGAATTTAAAGTCACACCTTGTTCAGACTCCTTCAGCGATACTTTTCTGAGTGTTGAGGAGGACATAAAGAACATTATGGACAAACTGAACACAATCATAACTAAGCTGGACGAAGAAATGCTCAAATTATGTGCAGAGGAGGCCTCAAGTGAGGATGCAGCACTTCAGGAGACCGGAGATCCAAAAGCATCAGAGCAACCTGAAGATGACAACGATCACCTGAACTCCCATGATCACCTTAAATGTGACTCTGGGCATAAACAGGACGTTGAGGACGGAGATGATCAAAGTCATACAACGCCATCACCAGACACTGAACAAACATCAGATTCCAGATTCAGCAATTCTGACTGCAGCGATGTGGAAAAGATGGGGAAAGAATTAGCAGTCAAAGGTCAAGGGAGTGAAAATGAGGACTGTGTTCCTCCAGAAAGTCAGGCAGATTTAATGGAGGAGACAGAAAAGGACACAAATAGGGTAAATGACAAGGGCAAAGAGGAGACAAACATCGAATGGATCGCAGTAGGGTACGTTGACGAAATCATCAACCTTTTGTCCCCATTACCCCCTCAATATAGAGAGTTCCTGTTTCCCTTTCAGTACCTCTGAGGCAGTTAAAATCATTGTCCTAATCCACACTGTCTGACAGTATCATATATTCTGTATCAGCTTGTTTCAGCTCTACATTGAAGGTTTATGATGTTTACGCTGAGTTCATGTTTTTTATGACGACATCATTCCATCATAATTATGTCTAATTGTCTTGTGCATCATTTTATACACATTTCCTCAATATTCAGCCAGACATATTTGGTATCCACGACAATTTAAAATAAAGTTTTGTCGGTTTGAACAATGTTTGGCTGCACAGCATGAGATAGAAAATTATTGTAACGTTGCATTCGTTACGGAGAGTAAAGCAGTCCATTTTGCTATCACCTGTGCTGACACCGTAAATGCTATTTAACATAATGGATTTTAAAGGCAGAAAAACACGCAAGCAGCTCCATACCCCTAAAAAAAAAGCAGTTCAGCATCCTGGTCTTTATCCCACATGGGGCCAAGCTTGCGAGTCTGGAGATGATTTGATTCCTCCCCCTCATTTCTCCTGCTCACCGATACAGAAGCCTACTCTCTGCAATGGTTTATCACAAGGTGCATGCGTTTTGTCCACCTGGCCTCCCCACAGCCGGCTATTTCGCACAGTTCACTGTCAGGTCAATGCCCACATTTGTCCAAAAGCCAAACAAATCAGGAAAATTCAGATCAGAGGGAGAGGCCAAGTCTGGGAGAGGCTGATATGGAAATGTGTGCACGCTCCAGCATTTCAGAAATATTTAAGATGGTAGCTTAAAGACGATAAACAATATTTCTACTACATATTCTACTACTCTTCCTATTACTTAAAGATACATGTTGACATATTAACGATGCAGGGAGCAAAATATGCAATTTGAAGCTGTTCTTCAGTGCTGAAGTTTTCAGTTTGTTCTTGTATCTGTGTACATATATCTATTTTAAAATGATTTCTAGGCTCACTGGTCAACAGGAGGACAGCCTTTCAGATGTACCGGCCGCATGCTTTATCAGAGCACCCACGGGAGTCCTGAGATGCGAGGTGGCCGACACCCTGAGCTGCCTGATGGTGTCTGGCTCGGAGGAGCTGGTCAGCAGAGTGATCAGGGTTCAGGTTCAGGACGGAGCTAACTTCCACTTCCCCGTGACTGTGGCTGTGCCTTTCTGCGCACGTTACCGCGGCAACTACAGGGATGTCGCTGTAAAGATAGTTGATGGGGAGAGGAGGGCAAGCTACGTCACTCCGGTAACAACAGAGGGCACGTATGGAGGGCAGAGGGTAAAGTTCTTTTACCTACAGTATGTTTCATTGTCAGAAATGCCATTAGCTAAAATAGAGGATTTCATTTATGTTTTGTTTATGTCTTTGCCAGGGCTCATTTGCAGAGGTGAGGGTGTACTCTGTGGGTCTGTTTGCAGTAGTTTCCTGTCTAAAAAGAGAAAATTACACAGTTCCCACAAAGGGTTTGTCACTCAAGCTCCCCATGGACCCCCGAATCTGTCTGAACTACCTGCCAGGTTCCTTCACTGCTCCAGTAATGGCACAAACCATGGTATGGAGATGAGGTTTTGATCACTATCCATCTGTCTCCCACTTTACTTTTAATGCAAGTGTGTTATAACAGCAAGCAATCATTGGTTTACTCAACTGATTTGCTGTGTATTGAGGGCTGTTTGGGATGGGGAAGTGGATAAAAATATCTTTGTAAATTTGAGATCCAGCCTTGGAAAAAGTAGGAAAAAAATATTGAAATTGTGGATTGGAATTGGAAAGAGGGACATAAAAAGCAAGCGAGAGAAGGAGAAACAGATAAACTGCTTATAATTCACAGACTTGAGTTTTCACAGATGTTTTCTGTGAGGTAGAAAAATGAACAGCTGTGGCTGATGTCTGAACTGACTTCTGAGTCCAGTCATCTGTGAACCAACTTCACCACAGCAGTTTGTCGCTTGATCTTACGTCAAAAATCAGCAGCTCCCCCTCTGCATGTCTCTCTTTGATAAAACAGCATGCTGTTGGCAAAACAAAAGTGTGGAGAAAAATATTTTCATATCACACAGTGTCTGTGTCTAAACCGCTGCCTAAATAATGCAGAACAGCCGTTTCCTCATCTGCCTCAGATCCAGCCGGTAGATGCCGTCCTTCTGGCTGCCCTCAAGTCCAGAAGTGATGCATATCACTCGGTGGTGTCTACAAGTCCACTCCTCTACCTCACCCACCCATCCTCTCAGCCCCTGAGAAGACCCCTCACTCTCACCCTTCCCTGTCCCCCGAACCCTGACAAGAAGAGGCGCACAAGGGGACAAGGGGAGGAGCAAGACCACCGAACTCGGCCTGTCAGTGTTTCGCCACTATGGGATCAACCTGCTTCTCACAGAAGGAGGTGAGTTAAGTGTGGCCTCTAATTGAAATACAGTTGCCAGAGGATCAGTGGCAAAAAATAAGAATCTGGAGATGTAGAGGGCAACTCCCAGATGAGAATGATTGTTTTTGCTAGCAATGTGGCTAAAAGGATGACCATGTTGGTCTTGTCAGTTGGTCCACCACTATAGCATGGATTGCCATGAATTTTTGTACATACATTCATGATTCCCAGACAATGTGTCCTCCTGACTTTGGCGATCCCCTGATAGTGGAATAGTGAAATATCTCAACAGCCATTGGACGGATTGCCATTACATTTGATACAGACATTCATGTTCCCATCGGGATGAACTGTAATTTGTCATTTGTAATTTGTAACTTGGTGATCTGCTGACTTTTCATCAGCCGCTAGCATAGCTGTAACTTCTTAGTCTTGTTACAAATATATTTAGTTTTTAATGTTCCTGTCAGGATCCTGGGTGCCTCTGTGAAGTCTAAGGAGATCTCCAGTGAGCTGCTGATTGTTCTGGGTTCCAGAGAGAAACAGTGGAGCGCCCTGGATAAAGTCACAGTCAGGAACCAGCAAAACGGACTGGTGTCCTTTGAACTGACAGAGAACTTTGACAGGTTTGTAACATCATGACTTCTACTTTTAAAATCGTTATTCTTTCAAAAATTTGAATGGCTGAAAAAAACAGAAACGGAAATAGGTGATTCAAGAAAGATGCATACACACTGTGCAATACTAGCCCACTAAAACCCACAGACCAAATAAGAGCTTGTGTACACTTTAAAGCAAATGAGGAAGTGTATTTTAGTTGTTTCTTGGAAATATAAATAGACAGAGTGGATAATGAGGGAGTGGCTCTATGACATTTTATTATGTCCTTGATCAAAGACAGATCAGATTAAGGTTTTGGAGCTTGGCTGGAGTGCGTCAGGTTTTTTACTACAGTTTCATGGCAACAGGAGCTCAGATATAAAGCACATATTTAGAGCCAAGACCACATATTGCTTTGTAGATAAATATTAGAATGGTAGATTAAATTCAAAATCCAACAAGGAGCCACTGCAGGGAGGAAAGAGAAAAGGTAATTTGTTTTTCTGATCTTGTTAGAAGCCTTGCTGCAGTGCTCTAAACCAGGCTGCAAAAAAAAAGGCTTGGGTGAAAATATATAGAGTTAGACTAAATTAGATATGAAAGCCTGGATTATTTTCTCCAGGTCGGATATAGACAACAAGTTCCTCATTTTAGAAATGTTTCAGAGTTGAATCACAGCCATTTTATTTTATCTTTCTAACTGCTGGTTATGATAAAAGAGTAACCTGGGCCATTTTTAAAATCTTTATTATGAGCATATCTGTGACTGCAGCACTCAGTGGATATGTTGGTGTACCTTCCAACCTAAACAGATCACAGCGCAAATTGCAATGTGAGGCAGAAACATCCAAAGAAGGACTACAGACAGCGCAGACAAGCCCAGGGTCAGATTTGCAGCATGATGTGTGGCAGATCCAGTGCTGATTTGTCCAGTTTGTCCACCTTGTAAAAGATAAATCTGAAAAACATACAATAATGTATCAAAAGAAGACCTATTCCTACGAATGCTTGAGTTGTGTTTTGATGCCAAACTGTAATAACCCTCTGTCTCTTACCACGCCTCCTCGTGCCTGTGCCCTGCTGCTAAAGCTGATCAACCACTGCAGTTGATTTGAAGGATTGTAGGTTTTCTGCCGACTGCTATTGTTTACCGTGAACAGTGTCAGAATGGGCTGGGTGCTCACACCACAAATGAGGATGTAATAAATCCTGCATCTGGCCACAGAGGAGGAAATACCCTCAGGCATCACACATGAATTGAAAGGAAACCAAAATAGTTTTCATTTGGTTATGTACCTGTT
This sequence comes from Macquaria australasica, assembly GCA_005408345.1. Taxonomy (NCBI): domain Eukaryota; kingdom Metazoa; phylum Chordata; class Actinopteri; order Centrarchiformes; family Percichthyidae; genus Macquaria; species Macquaria australasica. The sequence continues at coordinate 948,163 of SEMN01000012.1, read as the reverse complement.
CGATGAGATGCAGTTAGCGGAGGTCAACTCCAGGTTTGTTGGCTTCTCAGGGGACACAGGAAACCAGCATAAAACCTCATAATATGATAATATAATAAAATCAGGAGTTCTTTGCAGTGTTGTTCTTGTCATATCAAGGAGGCTGTTGAAACTGGAACACACATAGAGGACAGTGAAGAATATTTGATAAAGACAGGACTGGAATTTGCCCAAAATATTATTTGTTTACGAGAGTAGCGATTTAACACCTGTCAGTGAAATGCAGCCTTTTTAGTTTTCGTTTTGCTGTGGAGTTAGCCTGCAAGACACAGAAAACAACATTAGTAAATAATTACAATGATTAGACTTGAAACTGTGACGTTTAAAAAAATAAAAAAGGTTGGGGGAATTAAATCTTAGGCCAAATTTAAATGCATGTTTTGAAGCTTTCCTATTAAGATTAGGAACAATTCAATAAGTGTGTATTGTACTTTAGTTGAGCAGTTACAGTTGCAGAATTTCTCACAACATGTATTCGGAGGCCCATGAGCCCATTGAGCGTGTTTGACAGGCGCAGCAGGTTAGCTGGGTTCTGGGCCTTCCTCACAGCCACATCCACACACTGACTACCAGCGGTGACTGTCATCAGGAGTCCTCCCACCACATAGAGGAGGTAGAAAACATTGCTCCTGGCGACACACACACACACACAGAGAGAGAGAGAGAGAGAGAGAGAGAGAGAGAGAGAGAGAGAGAGAGAGAGAGAGAGAGAGAGAGAGAGAGAGAGAGAGAGAGAGAGAAACTGAAAATTAGGGAGTGTGGATTTGCATATTTGAAGACAGCAGTTAATTTTTGAAGTCCTCTGAAAATCAAGGATCCTTACTTGTGGACATGTAGCTCTGGTGGAAACTGCAACATGAAGGGGTTTTTAATGCGCGAGACCCAACAGGAACAACTGGGGATATGCTAGAATAGGAGATATTTGAGGTACTTGATTCTACTCCTCCCACATATTATTTCCAATTTTCAGTGGAACTAGCAGTACTGGCACCTGCAAGAGCAAGAGGTGCTTGTGGATGCCCAACAAGACTGTGCACAGATATTGCCTATTTGTCGTGTTTAGTAAAAACAACCACAAATTCTATGAAGAATTGTTTTACCTCTCAGAAAATACAAAGACAAAACCTAAAACCATTTCACAGCAACATTTATTCAATTAAAATGTTTTATATATTTTATTTGTAAGAGATCACGTACAATATTAAATGTTACCATTTGATGTATTGTACCAGAGTTAGCTTAAAGCTAGAGGTGTATCAGTTGTAAAAGTAGGCAAGATTATTAGCAACAGTGTTTTCTTTAACATCATTATCACAGCACTTTCTTTACTTCATGGTGGTCATGCCTGGCGTTTAATGCAGAGTCAATTATAAAATCATTTAGGAGTACTCACCACTCATGCAACCACTTTTCCACCTCTCCGGGTCTTTATGTCTTTCATTTGTTCAGTCTGAGGCACAGCATGATAAGAAAAGAAATGTGGAACACTACAACTAACCTGACTTAGAGTTTTAAAGGGGTTTAAAAAAGGCAGTATGGATAAAGCGGGGCCTAAATGCTTTGAATTCCAGGATTTAGCATTTCTAAGCACAAAGTAAAAATGTTCAGTAATCTCTAACGAAGTCATAGGCAATGAGAAAATAAAGGTATCTGATTGCCTTTCTGTTTTAAGTCTAAAAAATTCAATTATGACTATTAGACTTTGTTGTAAATTGTGAACTGTTCCTTTAATAAGCATGAATTCTTGTTATTTCTCTCCTGTGCTATAAGGCTCTTTGTCTTTCTTATCTAAAACAGCTTCTCCAGGGAGTAATATATTTTCAGTAGGTATTTATTTTGTCTTAAGTACATTAAGTCTGTATTCAGGCCCACGTTAACAGACTCATCTCTTCCCTCTATTCAGCAACAATCTAATCTCTCTGCTGAGCTCAACTTCTTAACTTTGCTTCTGTCTCCGACTGTCTGCGTCTCCTGTCCCTCCCCTCAGACTGCTGGTGGTTCGTCTCCTCTCTCCGCTGCAGCCTTGCCTCTTCACCTCCCTCGCAGAGGAGCTGGAGGAGTCGGTCTGCTGCCACGCGGTCACCGTCGTCCTCCAGCGCAGACAGGACAAGCCTCACGCCGTGCTGGTGGCTGCTGTGCCCAGCAGAGACCTCAGCTGGGAGCTGTCCAAACTGCGAGCCCGGGGCTACAGCGGCCTCCCGGAGACCTCGTCGGAGATCTCCATGTGTGAGGGAGACCAGCTTCTCCTCCGTTTCAGTGGCAACATCACCTCCACAGGTAGAGTGTGACATTGACTTAGTGACTTATTAAAAAAAAGTTTAATGTACAAACTTACTTGTATCTTACCTCCTTTCTCCTGATTGGGCATTGCTGTTAGTCTGATGGCCTGCCTATTGGATAGGTTGCCACAAAATTTTGTAGAGACATTCAAGGTTCCCAGAGGATGACTCCTAATAACTTTGGTGATTCTCTGACTTCATGTAGCACCATCTCCACGTCTTTGATTTATGACCAAATAGCTACAAAACTAATGACGTTCCCATCAGCCTTGGTTGCAGCTAGCATGGCTGTAGACTCTTCACTTTTTGTCACCTTTTGTACATGTCGTATTTTTGTCATCTGAAGAGCCTCTTCTATTTTTTTGTTTTTTTTAGTATGCATGCATTTTTTTCATATGATATGGGACTCTTTCCCTTGGCTACACACACCTGACACTACTTCCTGAAAAGCCTGCGTTCCAGAGCGCAAATGCACTTTATGGTTCCCTTTTGTCCCCTATACAGTAAACTAAACTCAATCAAAATCAATCAATCCATTTTTAAATCTATAGCTTATCTAAATCAGAGAAGTTAATACTTGTAACCTTTGATAGTTTTATGATGAGAGTTTGATGCAGTAAAGTTAACAGACCATAAAAAAAAGTGAATGAATTATTTGTTTGCACGGGCAGCCAGCAGAATGCATGTATGTTTGCTCTCCCATCGCACTTTATTGATGATTTCGGTTCGGTTGAGTGGAGCAACAACATCCTGACAGGATTTGATGAAAGATGTGTGTTGAATGACATTTAAGATCACATTATCTTCTCTTGTATTACATATCAAGTGATGAAGAAGCTACAGGTAACTTTTTGTATGTCCGTGTTTTATGATAGGAACTCAAAACGACCAACACGGGCGAATCACCTTCCACTGTCAGCAGAGGAATCACCTCTTGGTGCGTCTAACAGAAGTCGACCCATTTGGCAACTACAGCTCGCCCCACTACAAGGGCACGGCCATGTTTTATAAGGTCACCAGAGGTCAGCTGGAGTGGCGAGGTGACAGACCAGTCTCGACGGAGACAAAGCTCCTGGGAGATCCCGTCTGTAAGCTGTCTCTGACTTTACCCAAGGTGCAGAAGCACTCACAAGGCATTCTACATTATACTTGGTGTTCAAACGTCGACCTTCACAGTAAAAGAATCTTCTGACATTTTATTCTGTGTCATTTCAGAAGGTAAGAACCATTAATCGGCCCATCATAGCTAGGGTGAAGTTGTGCGAGGAGACAGGTGGGTGACATGTTCTGCTTGAATAAGTTTTTATCTATCATTCGTTTCTTTAACGGGAAGTTTTCATAGCTTTGACATTGATAGGATAATTCAGTATTATCATTTACCAGGTAATTTTCAGAGCAATTGTATCATGATGGTACGGTCATATTATTGCTAAGTATTTCCATTTTCCACTACCTTATGCTACATTTCAGAAGGAAATATTGTACTTTTTACTTTACTACATTTATCTGACAGCTATTGTTACTAGTTACTTTGCATATTTTGCTTTTGATTCTTTTTCATACAAAACATATGCAGCTTTTCCAACAAGACTGATTGTCCAGTGAAAAAAAGAAACCCTCTTATTAGGGCCTTTTTTTCTGGAATTTAGGTTTCATTTTCTTATTAAAAAGTAGAAAGAAAATCTAGTAGAAATATTTCAACTGTATTAATGCAGATGGACTCGTTTCAAAATGTTCTAAAATCTACTTTTTCATAATTTGATTTCAGCAACCTGCTTTATTTTGTCTTGTTTCTAGATTCAGACGCTCACTTCAGAGCAGTTTTTAAATATTTCAATTGAAAACAGGTTTAAAATGTTCTCACTGCGTTGCAAAACAATATGAAAGGGTCACATCTCCATAATTATTACTTTTACTTTTGATACTTTAAGTACATTTGTAATTAAAAATGATCAAAATCTTTTGTTTTACACCCCTGAAGAGTTTGGCTATATGTAATGTGTTACAGTTGAACACAATTTATTTCATCACTTTCATTATTTTATGTATAATTTTGCCTACATTTGCCATATTTTGATATGTATCAGTAACAGGAAATATCTTTATTGATATTGTAAAAATAATCTCAACCATATCGCCCTAGACACTGAAAATACTATCTTCCCAGATCTTTTTCAAATGTTCCCAAACAAAAATATAAATAACCTTACTGTCAAAGCACCAGAAATTTTTTAAGCAAATTATCTGCCTTACCTCCATCTTCATCTCTTGCCCCCCACCAGACTCCCTGTCAGACTCTCTTCTTCTCTGGCTGTCCGGGGAGCTTTCAGAGGAGGAAGTAGCCCTTCTGGTGCTCGCCCTGCGTCTCCGTCGTAGCGCTGCTCAGCTGGTGAAGCTCCGGGCTGGGGACAGCCTGTCCACCCAGGCCTTCCATGTCCTGGCCATGTGGAGGAGGGGGCTGCCCGCTGCCACACACCAACCCAAGGCCTCACAGCTGGCTCACTGCTTAGCCAAGAGCGGGAGGCCCGACCTGGCCAGAGAGCTGCTGCTGCGACAGGCTGGAGCCACCAGGCAGGGCTCACTGAAACAAGGAAGCTTAAAAAGTAGAAATCACACTGTTTTTTAATTGCTGATTTTAGTCAGAGCAAGTGTGCCTGCCAGATGAGTTGGCGGTAGTGTTTTGTTTGAGCCACAAGGGGTCAGCATTGCACTGTGAGATTCCATGCAGTTTATAGTCGAAGTCTCATAAGGCCTGAAGACTCAATATTATCCAGTTAAAAAAAGAGAAATATCTGAAAAACTCTAATCTTGTATAGCAAATGTCTTTTTCTGTGCTTTCCTGTCCTGTTGACCACTTATATGTGTCTTGCGATCCCTTGGTGGGTCCCAAACCCCAGGCTGGGAACCAATGGTGTGGGTAGCATTTCTTGTGGCAAAAATAGCTGCAGATCACCACATAAGACACTGAGTGAGACATTCAGACAATCAAGGTCAAGTACAAGAAAGTATATTTAGCTTAGCCATTTGTAATTGACACCTTACCTCATATTATGTGTTATAATACAATAAATCTCAAGAATCTGGCTCTAGATACATGCAGAGAGAATTATCTGCATCCATGACTTGATTCTTGTACTCCTTGAATTAAATAATAAAACAAAGTTAGTTATATACTAGTTTTCTTGTATGTAGTGAAGAAACTGTAGCTGATACCTGAACACACACTGTACATGTTAGCCTGTGTGTGCTACCACACTTTAAATCTCATGAGAGTTTTCAGGTTATTTTTACATTTAAAGTCTGAAATGTTTGGAAGCATTCATCTCTGAAAGACAGTGCCTTCACATTCTGACTTTATTCTGTAGTTTGTCTCCACAGACAGGTTGACCAGTCAGCCATCTCTTCTCTCCGCGTAAACAAACGCCGACACTGAGCTGTGACCTCTTTTCAGCTCCCTGACACCTTTAAAGACATCTTTAAGACTTGACGGTTTCTGTTGAGGATAACTGGTTGGATAGCAAAGGCTTGTTCCTCAGCATGATAAAGCACATTTATGTTTTTGATAGGAGTTGGAAAAACTTGGAAGGTATATATTGTGTGTTTTGAATATCTTTATAGGTATGCCTTTAAAATAAAAAATAAAAATGCTGATATGCATATTTTAATGTGTGTGAATTCTAAAATGTTCATGGGCTTTAATCGTTTGGTAGCTATTATAAAATATCTCACCTGAGCTTTAGCATCACATGGAGTTTTCCCATTTGTCATGGAATCGAACGTTCGTTAAAACCCTCCCTCGAACAGTGACGGTCAAATGGTAGCTTGGCGTCCGTAGGAACGTCAGACATGTCAAGCTTTAGATTGTGTGCACGGGGCCGTAGTGAGAAAAATAGGATGGTGTCTTTTTTTTAGCATTTCAAAAAACAAAAACACAGGAGGAATGGATTAAACAGTGTGTTAGTGTCCAACTAACTAGCTTACTACCTACAGCACTACCTTCAGTAAGCTAGCTAGTAATTTGTAGTAAGTAGTTAGTAGTAAACTAGTTACAGTAGTAAGCTAACGTTACCAAGGCCGAGGAACATGTTAACTACATTTTGTGGGGTTCCAGATTACAATGAAAAAATATACACGAACACTCCTGTTTCTGTAATTACGTGTCATCTATGGATCATCAACTTCTGAGGATGCTGACTTTTTGAAGGAAATCTTGACAAATATGATCAAAAGGTCCAGAACAGCTACTAAATTACCCTTGTGGTGACATTGTTTTTGTACAGTAACTGTTGTTTCCAAGGTCAAGAACAAACTTTGAATCTCAGCTTTTAAGCCAACATGAATGAGAAGTCTTTAAATGATCTGAAAATAAATAAATAAATAAATTTGAACATGACAACTGGGCCAACTGGGCCAACTCCATCTGATGATGAAGATCATGTGATATGATACAGCTACTAAATGGACCTTGTGGTGAGACTGTTTTCTCAACTATTGTGTTCCATCTAAAAATCTAATTCTCAGTTGAAGTTACAGTGAATCCCTCCCATAAATAAGTTGTGGACAGCACAAGTGTGCACTGTCTTTTTAATGACATTCACTGGGGTTTTCTTTTTCATCTGTCTTCAGAGCCTCACGCTCCAGCTGCGTGACATTCTCCAGGCCCTGAGCTGAAACAGGGGGTAATGATAGATGCCATGTGTCCAGGTGGGGGGTAGGGGCCCCCCCGTGGATACGGAGGAGGCCACCCAGTGCTGCAAACTGGAGGGACAGTTAATGAAGTATGAAATGGTAACAGGTGGAGCTGATGGATTAAACAGGATGATCGCTCCTGCTCCTTCTCTGTCACTTGCTGACAAAAACTGTCTCCTCTATTCATTAACCTTTTCTCTTCCCTTTATTTCCTCAGCTCCACACTTGGGTGGGAGTGTTGCTCGCATATTTCTCTTTCAAACACTTTACAATCCTTCTTTGCTATTATCCCCCCACTTTTCTTCCATCCTTTCCCTTCGGTGTGATCCTAAAGGACACGTGTGGCATCACTAGCAGGAGAGTTTTGTGCCTCAAGTGTGTGTGCCAGAGGGGGGTATCATTAGTGTGGCACAGGGCCATCAAACACGCACACACACATTGAGGGCCTCGCTAGAGGTAAATGTCACAGAGGGGGCTCCCACAGCGCCAGGAAATCGTTTCCTCTCATTTTGTCTCCCTTCTCTCCCCCTCTACATTATTGAAAAGGCCACGCTGCATGGCACTCTGGGAGGTTGCCCGTCGTCCAGTGGGGGAGGATACAGAGGTCTGATGAGGTGAAGAATTCCCACGGAGTGCCAGCATAGAGAAATCCTGATTAAAATCTCATCCGTTTCATCATTCATTTCATCATCCTCTTCTTTTTCTTCGCTGGGAGCGCTCTGACTTTTTTTATTTTTTTATTTGCAGGAATCCTCGCTGCCTTGATCAGTCACTGCTCTTACACTTTTTAAGCTGTCAAGGTAAAACAGTCTGATGTGACATGAATGAACATATTCACTGTCAAAGCTCACCCTGAGAGTTACCGGAGCGTAGCATTTACACTGGGGGTAAAAACAGACTTCTTTTCTCTCACATGAAAACCTGAGATGTGTTGTTAAATTGGCTGTTAGCATAAAAGTGGAGAAAGTGGAAGGCCAAATTAGTTATGCGAGTCTATCCATTATGGCTGATTATTTTTGATTCAAGGCTGGTTTAATTAGCCAGGCTCTTGTTTACTCATTTAGGCAAACATACACAGCACACTGCCTCACAGTAATTTAGATCTAAGCACAGCCGAATCTTCATAAAGATGAAATGTTAAGATGCTGACAAAAGCACATCACATGTAATGTTTATTGGTTGCAGTCTCTAAGCAACACAGTCAAAGTTATTCCTACACATAAAAAGAACTTCATGTGATCTTAGGTCAACAAATACTGTAAATGAACTTCTTCTTAACTTCTATCTTTCCAAAGTGACTGAAATGTTAATGCTATGCTTAGCTGCTAATGCTTAGCTTAGGACACAGACTGGAAATAGGAAGTTACTGCAAACAACCAAGAAATACTCGCATATGTAGCCTACTAGTATAAAAATACTAGCGTATGACTCCCTGTAAAAGCATAATTTGACGTTTATACACTTCAGTTTTCGTCTGCGTGTTATTGAGTTTTAGAGGTGCTGGTACGAAGATAAGCGAATAAGCACGTTTCCCGAAATGTCAAATTTCTTTAATAATAATTTGCTCTTTTACTGCACTTTATTCTAATAGCGAGAGTTGTTTTAAATCTGAAGCAATTCAGGGTTAGTAAGAACATGCTGTGATAAAAAAAAACATACTTTACATGCATATAACGCTTAAAAAAAAAACAGATGTAGTGCGCACAAATTGTCTCAACATAGCTGTTTTAAATCAGTATGGACATTTCCGAATGTACCCTGGAAAATACTTGTGTTAGAGCACCCTGAGGTCCTGCGGGAGATCCGGGTCACGGCTGCCCATTCATACAAAAACAAGGATGGATCAAATCTCAGGGGTGATTCTCTGATTCACACACCGTGGCCCTGACTCCAGCACGCTGTGTCTGTGTGTGTGTGTGTGTGAGAGAGAGCATGCGTGTGTGTGAGGACCGCTCATGTGTACTGGTCAGTGGCCCATGACAAACTCTTCATTTGTTGCTCATTTCAGCGGCAGACAGGGCAGCTGGGCTGGGCGTCCGTGACCTGAAAGGGCGCAGAGTTTCCGTTGAGAAGAGCAGCCCCTGATTCACATTCAGGGAATATTTTAAGCTGCTGTAATCAGTGTCTCTATATTAACAACGGATCACATGACTACAGTGTGAAAAGGGTCGTTCACAGTGATAAAGCCACAGGGAATTATCACCTGACCCCTCAGCTACAGTGTTTTATAGCGTCTTTCAGCTCATTGTTTTGGTTTTACAGGCTCACCTTTACTTTTTTTTCACTTTTGGCTGCAGCAGGCAGCTATCTTCAGTGAAAAAGCTATAAAAACCGGCTGTGCCCAGAACCAAACAGCAGACAGACAAAATTTGCAACTAGCTGGTGAGCACAGTGGAGCATTTAGCAGCTAAAGAGACAGATATTTCCCTCGGGAGTTGGTGGACACAAAAACAGAGTGAAAAGAGTGATAATTGGACATTCATCAGGTGGCCAAATAGTCTGACCCAAAGTGGCCAAAAAAATCAGTTACTGTAGTTTTAGCAGAAAGCAGAAATAGTCACTAAGACGTTTCAAAATGATCTGTGTTAAATTCAGGCCTCTGTTAATTAGATTGGATTTAACTGTGTAGGAGAAAAGCACTACACTACATTCACTACACCATCCGAGATATTTGAGCCTTTCCATTTGCTCCTTCATTTGAAATTAACCTCATATCTGAAGAAGTTACTCCAGAATGTTTAGCTAGCATAATTGTTAGCTTTTCTTGAGTGAAGTTAGCTTTAGTTGTTTAAGTTAGTTAGCTAATAAACTCAGTTTTGAAATATACTGCAGAAGAGGTTTTCCTGTCTGCTGGTCACGCAGCAGCATAACACAACAGAGACTGAAAGGGGCTGAGCATTAGAGCTTGGAACCAAGATATAAAGGACATTGTTGAGGATTTTGTACAATGCCAAGCTCGTTGGATGGGGTTTCTAAAGATAAGCCAGTGCTTTTTTAAGGGAATTTTGGGATTTCTGATGCCAACCTGTTTGAGCCAAATTCTAGCTGGGTTGCTGTCGACTTTGTTTTTGATAAGATGCTGGCAAAGCTGGCAGCCCCATTAATATGAACATAAAATACATTTTGTTATGTAGTTAAAAATTATGTAGCAGTGTGCAACTTTGTGTCTGATGTGTTGTGCTCTTCTTCTGACGCATGAATTTCTTTTCTTTTGTACACCCGTGTACATGCGCATGCACACAAAGAAATAATCACACAGATGCAATTCCAGCAACGTCCCTGTCCTTGCTGACCATTTTCTGATGGAATTAAATTGGTATTGTTTGCTCTGGAAATCCTCCAAGACTGGCTGAGATGTTGTGAGGCAGAGCAGGAGAAAAAAGGTGAAAAAGGGTTAGGATGATGGAGAGAGAAACGGAGGGAGCAGCAGCAGGGGTGAAGAGGTGTGAGAGGAGTGACGGAAGACCGAATAAACAAGAGAGAAGGGATGAGAAAAGGAGCAGAGCGGACGAGAAGGTGTGACATGATGGGGAGAGGGTGAAACGTGAGGGGAGAGAAGGTGTAGCAACAGTGTGTCCACTGGTGTGTGAAACCGGCCTGACATCTGGAGTGTGTGTGTGTGTGTGCTTGTGTGTATGCAAGCGTGATCGCAAGGCGGGGACACTAACGGACACTGGCTCGATTTCTCCTTCACACACAAAAAACACAAACACCTCTAGTTTGTCCAAGAGGATCTTTTCAGGGTTAGAAGGTCAAACAGAGTGCATTGCTCAGCCTTCCATGACAGTAATGTTTCACACATAATGAGCACTGTACACTCGCGCAAACAAACATTACACTTAAACTACATTCCTGATTTTTACAGATTTTTGCGGTAGTCTGTTGCATCATCTCTCTTACTGGGACCATCTTAGATTTTTGTTCAAATATGCACCGTAGAGCCCTGTCAGAACGTCATTTTGCTCCGTCACACTAATGCTCCAGTGCCTGTGGTGGCTTTAAGCTGACAAACCGTGCGGCTCCAGACACTGTGGTTTAATTTGGGTGCAAAACTCAATACCTCATTTGATATAGCTGTCTGACTGCCTATTCTGAAACATGACATTTATTGAATGGTTTACAGAAATTACTACATTTCTTGAGTTGCCTGCTCAGAAAAGGTTCATCTGTTTAGATCGCTAAAAGCCAAGGATGGACACTCGAGCTGCCTTAACTTGTACCTGCGCAGCATATAAGTAGACTTGTATCTCACTTACGTAGTTATCTTACTAAAGTCAAAGATCGCTAAGACACTGCTATCATCTCCCACACAAGCAAACATTGACATTATTCCCCTGCCATCCACATGTGTGTGACATCAATGCTCTAAAACACACAGTTTGATCTGCTGGCCATGAAATGGGGTTCATAGGATCTACACCATGTTTATATGTTGTAATTATTAATACCTAAGGATTCTGGCACTTTGAAGGCCACAGGTTCTGCTGCCTGCTGTGGTTAAAAACAATGAGAACTGTGAGAGCGAACCAAAACAGTAAAGTCGCGGGCCTTAAAACCAAACAACAAGCTAAAAGAGGCTAAAACACTAAGGGGAAACTGCAGTCAGGCGATAATTCACTGCAAGTTTGTCATGTCATGTGACCCCTTTCACATTGCACATTATCATTTGAGCCACTCTTTATGTAAATATATGTATTATGACAGCTTTAAACCATGTGTTGAGGGCTGTTTTGTGTACAGACATGAAGAACCATACCTCTGTTTTTAAGAAGACAAAATCCCTGAGTAGCGGGAGGGAGAGGAAGAAAACGAGATGGCTGTTGGCATGGCAATGAAGACATTTCTCTGTAACTCACACTGTCTGATGCCCTCTGATCTCTTTTCTTCATGTCTCTGTCTCTGTCTCTCCCTCGCGTTCACCTGTCCATCATTAACTGAAGTCTCGGTTATGTCCCATGAGCCAGGGCAGGCCTTTCTGCATGCTGAGAGGTGCTGTTCGCACACACTATACACAGCACAGAATGTCCGTTGCAAAAAGTTGTTTAGTCTTATTGGTCTTGTGGAGGAATTTTCTGAAATTCTGTTAAAAGGGAATATTGCATATGACTCTGCTAGACACTTGATTAAGATGAATTCTTAAAAATGGACGAAACTGTCTCCCTTTATGCAGGAATGTTTCACAATCCAAAATTAAGATTTCGAAAAGCCTCAGAGCTAGAGCAGATGACAGATGATGTTTTTTGCAGCGTGGAGGTCTCACAAGTCCCTCTTATGTTTAACAACCAGCTGCCCTCTCTCCTTACTAAATCCACCCATCCTCCTTAGATGCAGCAATGCAGATGACCCTCACAGTCAAACAGTCTCATTTCCTTCAACATGTTGCCCTGGAGTGGAGATCATGTAAAAGCATTACGGTTCCGAAAACACTTGATTTCTATTAAAAAAACACCCTCCTTTCTGTTACAATCATATTGTTCCACTTTAAAGTATGATCTTAATATTTATTTTTCCTGTTCATTCCAGATCTTTAGACCTGTAAATACACTGCAGATATTGCTTTGGTCATGTGTAGATACAGTACAGACATGCAGACACTCACATTTTAAATCAGTTAAGTGTATTGTGTAAGCAGATAGCTTCGACAGTATGTTTACTGTTGTTGTGGAGCTGACCCTGGTGGCACTAAACACCACGGTGCACATCCCACTGTGACAGGAGAGAAAAAGAGAAAATAAGAAAAGATGAGAACACAATCACGATGCGAGACAAACATGCCACATTTCTCCCAGGAGACGACTGGAGGCAATAATGTGGCTTCCTGGTCACAGTGCAATATATCCAAACATCAACATGGGTTTGACCATGTTTAGAAAAGCTATGTTCTTATTGTACTGCAAAATGGGGCCGCAGTGTTTGACTGCATAAGCAATATTTATGCATTTTGTCCTCACTAGACTCTGTGGCAGTGGTCACCAACCTTTTTCAAGCCAAGATCGCTAATAATATTTTAGCACCATGCAGCAGTCCATTTAAAATCCTGGGTTCACTCTGCCCAGGGCACTAGTTTCATATAGCCATTTACATTACAGAGCATCTTGTTAGTCTCCACTGAAAGCCAACAGTCTGTCTGGTTGGCTGACCTCTCCCTGGCCTCTGATCTTTACCCCTTGGCCAGCACTCAGCGCAGCGATTGCAAAGAGGGATGTAACAAGCCTGCAAATATTCACAGTAAGTGTGGCTGATAGACACATGGCCGTGAAATGTTGTCTGCACTAGAACAAGTCATATCTGCTGTGGTTGTGTTGTACAGAAGACAACTGTACAGTGTGATACACTGATATACAGTAGGATTTAAAAATGTCTGACTTTTCTCAGCAAAATGTTGAAACCAAGAAGAGTAATTTCCAAAACTATGAAAACAAGACAGAAATGTTTCTAAATAAGCTTCCAACTAACTTATTACTATGTCACAGAGCTTCCAGCACCAAGTACAAATTAATGAATTTTCCTGACTTTCAAGTCAAGTATAGTTAAGTCCATTTTTCACATACTTTTCCAAGAGGGCTTTACAATAGAACAACATACAACAACCTATATCTTTAGACCCACTATTCTAGGGAAAAGGGATAAACTATTCAAAGGGGAAAAGGAAAAAACTGAGGAAGAGCAAATGAGAAAGAATCCTTCTTCCAGTAAAGAAAGACAATATTGGTGTCGTATACACAAAAAAGACAGAAGTAGCAATAGTAGAATCACAATATGAAGAAACACAATGACAATATTAAGGTAATATAGTTCAAATGTACAAAATTAAAGTTTGAAATTTTGGGAAATACACTTCTTGCCCAGAGTTAGATGAGAAGATTGATACCACTCTCATGTTTGTGTGTTAAGTATGGAGCTAGAGCCAGAAGGCGATCAGAATTGCTTACCATAAAGACAAGAAGCAGTGGGAAACGGCTAGCCTGGCTCTGTCCACAGTTCAAGAATATGCCTAGCTAAAGCTAACAAATTAACACATGTCACTCTTGACAAGAAAGTGACTAAAACTATTTCTTAAATTCATTTTCAGTGTGACAGGCAGAGTTTGTGGTGTAACCAGGCTTAACCTATAACCTGTTAGCAATGCAGTAAAACAAAGGTTTTATGTAGCCGCACATTTAACACCTTTTGTTTATTATTTTAAAAGCCAATTGCTTGGTAATTTACTTCAAGGCATTTATTGGTAGAGTTCCTTGGATGAATGTAGTATTTTGGGTAGAAAATTATGCCCAACTCTATGGTGGTGGTAATTGGCTACATGCTCATATGGGCAATAGCAATGTGTGTGTGTGTGTGTTCATGAGACTAAATGCCACAGTTGAGATGTTAATAGCTGCGGGCTACTGCGCAGCAAGCATAGTAGTAATAACAGTAAATATTCACATCATAATCATCTTAATGAGCAGTGGCACCACAGCAATTCGGAAGTGCTGTAAGGTCTCTCTCTCCTTCTGTCTGATTATCCAACACTTTTCACTTTTTCATGCAGCTTTTTTTTGTGTGTGTCCCCATTCCCTTTCTCTGCCAAATCCCTAAACTGTCACTTCTCTTCTCTCAGGAGCATCAAAGTGGCCTTTAAATTTGTGAAAACGGTGTGAGAATACCCATGGACAGACAGAAACCGAAAAACCGAAATCTATGAACAAACACACGTGCACACACATCTAGCCTGACGATCGTGAATAAACATGAAAGGAAATGAAGCATGTTGTGTAATCTCAAGGTCAAAGCCACCACATTATCATAATCTTGAGCCCCTGTGTGTGTTTACATACTCTATAGAGAGGAGGGCTGGAATTCATTCATTCCCAAATCTGGATCATGTGACGTCATTCCTGTGTTACCGGGTTAGAGCTGCAACTAACAATTCTTTTCATTATCGACTGACCTGCTGATTCTTTTCTGAATTAATCAATTGATCAGAAAATAGTGAAAAATGTCCATCACAATTTCCTACAGCCCTTGGAGATGTTTTCAAATTGCTGTTATTGTCAATGATTTTTAATTTGCTATCACATAAGACAAAGATAAGCAATACGCCCATACAACTTATTGCCAATCAATTTTCTGTTCATCAACTAATTGATTAAGTGACTGAATGTTTCAGCTCTACACCAGAATTAACCTACAACATTCTCTATAATTGCTTCACATCCCCCATACAATACAATATACTTCCATGAAGCTACAGCCATGGAATCACTTCAATAATAGACATTCACAGAATAGTTCCTGAGCTTTCACAGCCTTATTTCGCTAATAGTTCTGAACAGATAAAATTGCAGAGATTTTCCAAGAAAGTGAACCCAGCACCCTTCAGAAGTCTCCCCATTATGGCTCGATAGTGTACTCAGTAACCCCAGAATCTCTCAATTAAATACCCTCTCACGGTCCAAGTCTCTCTCAGTTGTAAATGGAGCCGCTCCAAAAAAATGTGTTTAAGCAACGTGCAAACAAAATACACCAGACCCGAGACAGAAATGATGGTGATTAAATGAGAAATACTGTATCTGTGGATTCTGCCTTATAGCTGTGAAGCCATAAATAGTCCAGACAGTGAAAGAGTTAAAAGGATTTCTTTCTGAAGTCAGCCAGACGGATGATCAAGTTAACTGGCTTGATTGAGAAAAGTCATGTCTGCTTAGTGTCTCCTATAAGCACAGACATATGCTTCCTCATCTGCAATTGGCAGTGGTTACTATCCTGTTTTTGTGTGTATTTGCATATGCGAGTGTGTGTCAATAGTACATATAGTGGTGGTGTGTGTGTGTGTGTGTGGGGCTTAGCATGTTTGCTCATGCGCAAATATTGCATTTGTAATCACACAGACTGTATTTGTGTATGCGTGTCTATATTTGTGCATATGTAAGTGTGATCTGGGGTATTTGAGAGTTTGTATGTGTGTATGAGAGACGGGTGGAAAGCAAATGTGTGTTTCTATACGTGTATGTGTGTGTGTGTGAGCCTGCATTCTGCCAGCACCATTTGGCATTTTTCATACAGCTGTCAGCTTCAGCCAAAGTGTTTCAGCTGACTGATCCTTAAACTGGGCCAATAAGTTCCCACACAAAACCCCACATTCCCTGCGCATGGACACTTTGGGTATATTGCTGCATCTATCTCAACACATCACTCCCCATGCTGCCATCCATTACTCTCTCTAACCATCTACTCTTTCCCCACTCAACTCCCTATGTTTTCTTTTTCTACCTTTCTTTCCTCTGCCACTTTGTATTATGCTCTTAGCCTGCTAGGTTGTGTGAAATAGTGAAATAAAGCTATAGAATTTAAACTTACAATCCTTAAGATTGTCATGACATCAAACCCAGTTTTTGATATTATTTATGGCCAGCATTTTCTGCCAATGCTAATCCAATATTTCCTGCTGCTGCTAATTCTCATCAAACGCATTCAACTGGCAAAACACAGGGTGATTTTTATTGTGAAGCAGTTACAGGAAACTCAGTGTATTTGTCATTACAGTTAGTGTCAACCGCAATAAAATATCACATTGCGTCTGCAATTATTATTGACTGACTTCTTTATTAAAAGTTGGGTTTGTTTGGCTGCGCTGCAAACACCCACCCGATGCTCTTCTGTTGAATTTCTGACAGAGTAGCTTCTCAAAGAGTGTTTACTGGGCTAAAATCTTAAAGCAGCTATAACTGATATATTTTTTTAGTGGAGCATTTAGCAGCTAAAGAGCCAGATATTTCCCTCAGAAGTTGGTAGAGACCAAAAACAGAGCTAAAAGAGAGTGAATATTCGACTTACATTCATCAGGTGGCCAGAAATATGACTCCAAATGAATGATAATTGTTGCTCTTTAACTGCTGGATTTGTTTGCTAACAAGTTAACCATATAAACTTAGAAGGTGATGTCAATTGTGTGTTCATAACTTGTTTCCGCTGCCCTCAAGTTGCCAAGAAAATCTGTTATTACAGGTTTAAGGATTACAACTTTAATGCGGAGCCAAAATAAATAAAGAATTATATCAAATTCATATTTTTGGTAACCTGATGGACAAATGTTATTTATTTATGCAACAATTTGTGTGTCTGTGGTTTGTGTTTTTCCATGTCCAGTATGTTCGACTGTATGAATGAAACTGTTTGTGTATGAGCATGTATGGGACTCTACAGTACATATGATCTTGCATTTGAATCTTTCTAAGTGACTGTGCATTTGTGTGTGCTGGAGGCGAGAAGCATGACAGAGCTGAACCATACAGCATCTCCTCTGGTCCCACCCCCTGCCCTCCAACTACCCCCAAGGACGGCCAGCCCATTACAGTAATTAACTAGAGAGGGGGTTGATGGGATGGAAAGAAAGAAAGAAAGAAAGAAAGAAAGAAAGAAAGAAAGAAAGAAAGAAAGAAAGAAAGAAAGAGGGTTGGGATAGAGAAGGAGGTATGAGAGCTAGAGAAAGTGGTTTTGAGTGAGAGAGAAAAGATAGATGGAGGTTAGGTTTGGGAGGGAGACAGAGGAGGGAGGGTGGGAGGGGGGTCTTTTTCTGCCGAGGCAGCAAGTGGGTGGGGGCCGTTGCCTTCCTGCCTGCCGTTAATCCCTGAGTGACTTTCACTGCGTACAGTAAGTAGTGCAGCACAGGCCAGAGCCCCCGCAAATTAATCTAGCAAAGAGCCTGGGATGTGGCCGCGCTGAACCCCCCGCTTTACAACTCTCCCTCCTTGCTAAAAGACTTGGGAGAAAGGGAGGGAGGCCAGAGGGAGGAAAAGGAAGTGAGGGAGAGACAAATAGGGGTGGTAGAAAGAGAGAGAGGGAGATAAGCTGCTGCTGTATTGTCCAGTGAGGGGAGGAAAAAATGGAGGATAGAAGGCAAAGGGGACAAATGAGCAGAGGAGGGAATGACAGGAGTGGGTGAGTAAGGAGGGGAGGGTGGGAAGGGCGGGGGAGAAGAGATAAGGAAGACAGTGGACTATTTAAAGCGCAGCTAAGGATGACCGTGTGCCCTCGCTCAAGTGACATCACTCAGGGACACGATGACGTCACTGACTGTGGGGTTCGTTTCTGCCACTCCATCATGAGGTCATTTTCCTCCAGCTTTAGCCCAACATCATTACAAACACACATGATGATGGCATTTTAAAGGTCCTGTGTGATTCACTTCCTGTGAATTTGCTTCATGATGATTTCCATATAAATGTAGTTGAAGTTCATATTATATTTCTTAAAGGTATAGTTCAACAGTTTGGGAAATATGCCTATTCACTGTCTTTAAGAGTGAGATAAGAAGATAGACATCAGTCTCATGTCTGTGTGTTACGTACGAAGCAGGAGTCATGTTGAACTTAGCTTAGCATAAATGCTGGAGGCAGGAGGAAACAGCTAGCCTAGCTGTCCCGTGAAAAAAAACTCAACCTTTTTTATATCAAATCCCTTTCTTCTCTCTGCCTGTAAAACATATTTTTGATGACTCGTCTTGAACTTGGGAGCCTATACATACATTTATCCAATCAAATGTGATTTGGGGACACTGGCTAAACCATCCATCATATAAAACATCTCGAGCATTAGCTCGTGGGTCGTTGTAGCTACCAGAGCGACATCATAGGTCAGAGTTGTGTGTTTGGATGTCAGTTGTCAAAAACTTTTATAAAACACATTCATAAAAGATAACGCTCCAACTTCCACTTCGCAGTGACTTTAAACCTGAATTGTTTGATTTTTGACCATGTGGGGGCAGCATAACAAGCTGTAAACACAACAGGCTAACATGTTAGCAAACAATTGCCTATTTACACATCCAACAGACACGGAGCAACATTAGTGTTGATTCAGAGTTGTGTTTGTGTCCACCTGATGAATATAAGTACATTATTCACCCTCCTTTTAGCTCTGTTTTGGTATTCACCAACTCTTTAGGAAAATATCTGGCTGTTTAAAAGCTAAATGCTCCACTACGTTCACCAGCTAGTTGCTAACTTTGTTTGATACCTGGAAAGGTAGCATTCAGAGGGTTCATCAGGGCTTTTTCCTTGAAGAGTGTTGAGACTGAACCAAAACAGTAAAGCTGTTGATCGTAAAACCAAAACAATGAGCTGAAAGACGCATAAATGCTCTGTGGATTTGTCACTATTAGCGACATCTTTCATATAACACATAACAATTTGAGCCATTGTTCATATAAAAAATATAGATTGGAGCAGCTTTAACACAGAGACATGAGACTGATAGCAAGGTTCCTGTCTCACTCTCAAAAAGAAACGAGAGTATTTTGCAAAATGTTGAACTATTCCTTTTAAACGGTAAGCTATCCCTCTGCTGTTCCTCAACTCGCAGGCAGCACCGGCTCCTCTTTAACATGATGCTGAAGTGGAAGCGCTCCAAAGGGCGTGTCCAATTTTTAAAAAATGCCTAAATGGAAGATTTTAATCAGTAGTTTAGGGAGCACTGCCAACCAGGGCCAGCTGTTGTGGGAAAATCTGAATTCTCATAGAAATAACCATTTGATCATTTTGTTAACTGGGGGTGCATTCCATCTATATCATGTACTTGAATAACAATGAGTCTGAGTCTGGCTCATGACCTTTATTACATGCCACCCTCTCTCTCTCCCTCTTTGTCGCGCACATCTTTTTTTCTTGCTCTTCACTGTTTAACAGAGCAATTCACATGGAAAAATCTACCCAAAAAAAGAGACTTATTAGCTGTTATACTCATGATTACACCTTGACCATGACAGTTTACTCTACTGGCCTTGGTGAAACTAAAAGCTTTGTACAGTGTGATGATGGTTGCCACAAGGTTGCATGTTTCGGGGAATAAGGCAGTGGCTGCAGAGCTTTGGAGCCGCATCAGCTCACTAAAAAGAGAGAGTGGGTGGTGCTTTCTAAGATGGAGTTTAGTTTAATCCTCATCCTTTACTCTTCTGCTGCTGCTGATGCCGCCTCCAGGGTGTCCAGGCAGAACCAGCCCATTTTCTTCCCCCCCTTGCCAGTTTGTTTATCCTACCTGCAGCCCCCGTTTTAGTGCCAGCAAAGAACAGCCACAACTAATTGATTGGAACTACGCTGTATAGAGATGGGGGATAGCATTGCTATCAGAACACACAAACACCCATCTATCCTCTCATTCATTTCTCCCCTCACACTCTTTTGTTTCTATGTGTTCCTAATTCCCCTCCTGTTCTGTCACAAATCCATCTTTGTCCCCTTCACTTCCATTACCAACCACCATTTTTTGTCTCCCTCCAATCTCCCCAATCAGCTCATATATCTTTATCTGTGGCAGCTGCTATTCTTTCTCAGGGGGAGCACAATAACCAAGCACCATATTGTTACAGCCAACCGAGGTACGATGATGAACGATGATAATACTAAACAATCTCCCCAATATCCTCTTTCATTTAGTAAGCTGCCCCTGAGGCCAACAGGCACTTATTGAGCTCCGTACTACAGCATTTAGCCTCGGGGCCCCCGCACGCCTCACCTACAGTGGGCTTGATTGACCTGATACCTCATGAAGATGCCAGGCAGTTCTCTCATTTGTGACTGCTGCTCGTTTCTACGCCTGTGCTGATTGCTGGACCGAGCACAGCGGGGTGAGCGAGGGGTCGGTGTTTGTTTTATCCGACTATGAGTGCAAATGTGGGAGTGCTATGAGCCGGACAAATCAGCTGAAAAATCGTGCTGCCCCACATCTCGACTTCACACACACAGACACACAGCTTACAGCTGCCCGTAGGCTCATGTTATCAGGCATAAAACTGTGCACATGTAAGAGATAGGCTAGCCCCGAGCGAGGAGTGCACTGACCGAAAGAAAAGAGCTCCAGCACCACCATCACACCCATGCCAAATTGTGTTTCCTCTCCTGCTTGTTTCACCTCTTCCATTCGCTTTAATTTTTCAATCTTTTAATCCTAGCAACACCAAAACATTTACATGTAATGTACAAGTAAATGTCATTTGATGATCAAGGCGATGGAGTGAGAATGCTACTGTAAAAATGTTAAAAGTGTTCTATAGTGCAATTTCCTGTCCCTGTGTGCACAAAATAGTGGTTTATTGCTTAAAAAGCAAAGTCGTTAAAGAATGAGCTTTACATCTTCAAACGAGGAGAGTAAACTTCAAAGACATGTTCTTGTACAGTGCTAAATGACAAGGTTACATGATGAAAAAGAAAAATGCAAGGCCAAGATAATCATTGTAAAACAAAAGAATGAAAAATTTGAGATGTATTTCACTCAAGCAAGGACCTTTGCAAATATAGACTTGAAAACCTTTAAAGCAACTACTTTATGTCAATGCACATCATCATTAGCAGCACTTAACTAAGTAAGTAAATGAGAATTTTAAATTCCTTCTCAGAGCTGTAGTGACCTTCTCTCGATATTCTTGCAATAACCATGACCTTTTGGCTTGTTTTCATTTTCCTTTATTTTGTTCTAGGAAGAAAAAAGGCCGTCAGATGTCTCCACTGTTCCATAAGGATACATTTTGAGTAGGTAGAATTCATGCACTCATTAAAAAGACAGAGAAAAAAAGCCAAGGGCAAAAGGGAATTATTTACACATTGGCCTAAATGAATATGTAATTTTCTGTTTGTGTATTGTCTATCTTTACGACTGTGGAGTCAAAACAGGTGAAAACAGAATCACTTTTTAAGCTGAATAGAATGTTTGCTTTTCATTTGCAATAAAAAGACTAAATACATCTCAACACCTGGCAGTTAAGAAAATGATTTGTACGGGTAATAATTCAAATGCAAATGGTGTGGTTTGAAAGCCATCATTTTAGGTTGTCCTCTCTAAAGTTTAGCAAATACTTTCTATTTATTTACTTTCTTGCTGAGAATTAGCTGAGAAAATCGATACCACTCTCACATCTGTTCGTTAAATATGAAGCTGAAGCCAGAAGTCGGTTAGCTTAGCTTAGCATAAAGACTGAAAACAAGGGGAAACAGCTAGCATGGCTCTGTACAGCCATGCACCTGTAACCTGTGTCGTTTTTACACTTCAATTTTTTTTCCGCATTTAACAAACGAGTTAACGTGTTAATAAGTGAGCTTTAGAGGTGCTGGTTGGTGGGTTTTGTACTTTTGGACGCAGCTAGGCTAGCTGTATCCCTATTTCCAGTCTTTATGTAAAGCTAGGTTAACCAGCTACTGGCTGTAGCTCCATATTTACTGTATAAACATGAGAGTGGCATTGATCTTCTCATCTAACTCTCGGCAAGAAAGCGAATAAGCATATTTCCCAAAATGTCAAACTACTTTTTGTAGCGTACCCACTGCTACCCTCCCCTGGGCCCGCCAACAGAGACACACACACACACACACTGTTCTCGGGTATAACCCGTAGGTTTCTTTAATCACGCTTATCTGCCCGGGCTCTCTCTCTCGCTCCACCCGCGCACTCCCACGGCTGTGGTCCTCTGTCCGGCGTGTCGTCGTGTCGTTCATCCAGGCCAACTGCACTCCCGTCCTCAGGGCTGCTACTGCTTAAGAAGCACACACATCAACCCCTGATGCGCTGCACCTGTGCCTCCCCGGGCGACCCGCCCCGAGCTCCAGAGCCACTCCCCCACTTCTCCCTCTCTGCAGCCACGCTCCAACCACGCCCCACCACCACACTTTTGTTTTTGTCAATTTAGCAATACACACCTATAACTTATTGTGTAGGATGACACAGTATGTTCACAGGTCATGCAGGATGCAAATGCCATACAATCACATGACTACGTCCTGTAGTCAGCATCATTAATGCATTGAACTCACTGAGTCAACCACAAATTGCTGTGTTGTGCCAGCTGTCGCAAAAGTAGAAGTAGAAAAGTAAAAAAGTAGAGAAAAAGTTGAAATATCTCGGATCACCTTCAACAACCTGAGAGGTAATTGCAAAGACCAAGACTCAGGTCCATTTTGACACCTGTCGATGGCTTTGTACAACAGAGTGACATTACACAATAACTGTGGACCAGGTGTCAACAGTTCCACCTGAGCTCCCCCGGCAAGCACTCAAGACTAATTACACCCGAAAATTGTCTCCACAGAACCGATTAGCCACCACTGACACCACTCGAAGTGTCCTGTGTCACTGGGTCGAAATGCTGTCGAGCTTGCTGGACTGTAGCCAATCCCAACCTATGAACTATTATTATGAAAGATTGGTCAAAAGTAAAAGAAAAAATAAATCCTGCCCACAAAATTCAAATATTCTGCAGAAGAACCTCTCTTCTGAATGTTTTTTTGGTACCAGGAAGGTGCTGAGTGGGTGAGCTTGGATATATGGGTGATGTGGAGAAGAGAGAAAGGTGGTTTTGTGTGCTCTAATTGGCTCCTCTGGCTTTCACCTTCACAGGTCATGGAGTCTGAGCAGACACCGAGTACAGTGGTGTGGATGGCTCAGGCCAAAAGGTGATATGTGTGTCTGTTCGTATCTGAAGATTTGAGTGTGTGTGTGTGTGTGTGTGTGTGAGTGGAAGAGTGAAAGAAAGTGTACTGCATGTGTGAGTGCGTGCACATGTGTGATTTTCTGTTATTTAACTCCAAGTTGTGGCTTTCACTGTTCTGAAAAAAGTGCGAGTATAAGAGGAAAACAAAACAAATGGAGGCGGGAAAGGAAGGAAAAAAAGCTCTGTAAATTGCTGGCTGCTTTACTAATTGAGCTACCACAGCACTTCTCAAGAGGCTGGTCGGCTAGGAGATTGGATGGATTGATACGGATGCACGCTCACACACACACACACACACAGAAAAAAGAGAGAGGCAGAGCTACGCACACACACAAAGGAAATGCCTCAGACAAGCTTTCATCTGTTGTTTTCTTCGACAAATTCGATTAAGTTGTGCATAGGCAAAACAGAAGAGATGGTGGCCGGCTCTTAAAAGCTTCAAGAAAGCCAGCACTGCCTCACTGAGTGCTGTTTTATTAGTCCACAAGGATGCACCTCAATGAGATTTCATTCGCTGTCGGAGAGACGTTTATTTCACATGTTTGACGGGGTTTTTCTGTGCATTTCAAGCGGAGACCATTTTTACGCACAACACCCCAACATCAAAGGACCTTGAGACAAAGAAAGACTTCAAAAAAGGTTATAACATGCACTCCTAGTATTCTTCCTATCTTCTGCCTCTGCCTGAACACTGTGGTAGTGTGCAGGAAATTAGTCAAATATTAAAACCACTGAAGAGAGCAGGAGAGAGAGAGAGGAAGCAAGAGCTTTTACGCAAGCAAATAAATCTCTGTATTGTTGTTATTAATCCTGTGTCAAACAGGAAAGCTCCAGCGTCATCCGGAGAGGAAAATAGGCGCTTTCCGTCGCAGCTTTGCATCTCAATTCGGACGACCCCCCCCCCCCACACACACACACACACACACACACACACACAGCGCCCCTCAGATTAGCACATCATTTAGGATTTTTAATGACACCCTAAGGCGCTACCATACTTTTTTTTGATGACGAGGCACATATTTTATTTCTGCCCACATGCAGTCCACCCACATGAAATAACGGCTCTTTTAATGCTGTAAATGTGGGTTTGCTTTACATTAGGTGGCGTGCTAATGTGTCCAAATTGCTCCTTTATTCCTGCCATTTTCTACCATTTCTACTGCCATGTTCCTCTTGACATCCAAGCTAAATTAAAGCTAGCAAAAACCCTCATTTTGGAGCCATTAAAGCCACGTTCGTCTTTGATCAGACAAGGATTGTCTGTCAGGAATGTTTTTTGCTCACGATTCAACCACTTCTTAATCTCTCCTCCTACAGGGATCTAGCACAGTATTATTGGTTTCACAGGAATAATGAAGAAAACTCATCAGCATTAAATTATTGTTTCACATTCTTGGGCTAATTTAGCTTTTAGCCACTAGCATGAATGGCCCGGGATGCTAATTAACACTGTGGATGGTGGAACTCGGAGAAAGCAAGCTCCCACACATTTGCAGAGCTTAATCTCTGACTTAATTCCTCCAGTTGAACAAATTGCTTGTCCAATGGTTTCTCATATGAGCAGATTAGCAAACAGTCAATGAGGCATTGCGCTATTAGCCACAACATTGTGCTGTGTGTTGCATGATTGGAGAACATTAAGTTGGCTGGAAAACAGTTCAAGAAGTAATTAACACAACTACTGGGCAGCAATTCATTCCTGAATTAGCTGAATTGAAACTGAGCTCGTCAGACATTCAATAACAGACAGGACAGTGAAATATTACAGCCTGACAAAATAACAGAGTTGACCTTCATTCTAGCATCCCCACATGATTATCCTTGTTCATAATTGGCCAATTCACTCCTTTGGTCTCCATTATACATCATTACATTTTACCTAGATTGATGATGCTACATGCAGTGCAGTAGGTTGATGACATGAGCATAGAAAAACATCACTGCAGTTATGCCAATAGCTGTTTATTAATCATTTCAAATATTTAAGCTATGACGCACCATTTACCTTCCCCCACAGGGCTGTGAATGACATTTTATACTGTCTGAACATCATTTGGGGAAAATAATGTGAGTTTAACAAAGCCCAGGGGCCTTCTCAGACTATATTTGTGATGACAGCTAGGCCTCATGGCTCACAGTGGAAGTATTTCCCTTGAGGATGCTGGCAAACAGGAATGCTAACAAGCCAGGCCAGCACCAAGTGATGGATCCTGCCCAAATGTGTTGTTCTGTTCACTTGATTTTTAAACTAGATTCTCACTCTCAGTACTCCAATTCCTTTAATTAACCAGAACAAATGACGAATAAATAACGTCACTGGCATGACAAAGTAGAAAAAAGCAGTATAATTATTTCGGCCTTGTTTGCCATGGTGGAAATTCACGGACGTCCCAGCTGTCCATGCATGTCTCTCACATGCATGCCTGGGGTTTAGGGGCAAACGTCCATTGCATGAATTCACAAACAGGCGTAATTAGCGAGCTCTGCAGTGCCTTGTTCTTGCTTCTGAACTGTGTGTTTTCTCCAGCAGCACAAACAAGGACCATCTAATCATAGTCTGCTGTGATGTGTGCACCGCGTCCAGAGGAAGTGCCTTTAAGCAATTAACAAGTGTAAACAAGTCAGATTGGCACTTGTCAGAGGCAGCACCCTGTAGTGTGGTGGCAGCTGTATCAAGGGACTGACATCTCTGGCAGAGCGAGGGTGTGTCGAAACAGATGTGTGCATGTGACGCGTATATATGTTTGTGTTCAGTTGTATGCATGTAGGGTTTTGGGTTTTTTTCCAGTCAGATTTTTACTTTTTTTTTTTTTTTTTAATGACACCTCATGAAATAGTTGAAATGAAAACATATGGTTCTCTCGGAAGCAACAGTCTTCAATTGAAAAATGAGTACAAAAACATATTTGTATAAATGTTGAGGTCCACCGCTCACAGAGACTCATGAGTAAGGAGTGAGGAATTGTCCTGTTGTTTCTTATTTCCTCTTGTGTCACTTATTGTATTTTAACAATTGGGATTTTGTGGGGGAAAAAAATCCAACTCACATTGGCTTAAGCTCAAAATTTGGACAGCTTAGTTGTACTTTAATGGATGTGTGCAGCGGACAAACATACTGTGATGATGATCTTTGAGCTGCTCCATTCACAGTAAGTATCAGTACAACTCCCAGGACTGTATGGCAGCACCCACCCACTGTGATTTTAACAGGAAGTGGAGACATTTTTAGTTCACAGCTGGAAGACCGGCTAATAATGATGCAACATCTCAAACAAAAACTGCATTAGTCACTCGTTTCATATCAATGTGGTAGCCATCAATTAAAGTCTTGATGTCCTGATTTCTTGCTCAACTTGTCTGTGTGTGTAAGATATTGATTTAACTTTCCAAAATCATTGAAACAGCACGGTGTCAATTCTGTTTACCTCTAGATTTAGTCTTTGCTGAGATGTAGATTATTGTGGAGGGATGTGAATTAGAACAATGAAAACTAATTTGGTATTGTCACAAGTCCTATTCATCATGAACATAATGAACAAGATTCATAAGGTCGGCGATAGGACGCACCATGTGGTGATGACAAAACAGGATGTTTGCCTTCCAAAAAGACCCATATGAGCATTTTGAGATCTGCCACTTCTATGTTTAAAGCAGCTGTAATTCATATTTTTATACTAACAATGGATCACATGACTACTTGTATGTGAACAGGGTCACTCGTTGTCAGAGCTAAAAGAGCTAAAAGAGAGCGAATATTGGACTTACTTCCACCAGGTGGCCAGAGACACGACTCCAAATGAATGCTGATGTTGCTCAGAGTTAGCTAACACGTTTGCTATATCAACTCAAAAGCTGATAATATGCTACTGTCGTGTTTAAAGCTTTTTTCTGCTGCCCCCAAGTGGCCAAAAAAAAATCATTTATTGCAGGTTTAAGGTTTAGTTAAGTTTAGGCAACTAAGTCTACTTGGTCAAGATTTGGAAAACATATGGTCATGGTTAAAAAACTACTTGGTTGAGGTTAGGGAAAGGTCATTATCATGGTTTAAAGAAGCCAGTGTTGACCATTGCTATTGTTTTTCCTGGAAATGTTTAGCATTAAATAATGAAATAAGCTAAAGCAGCTTCAAGCAGATTTAAAGTACTGCGGTCATTAATACAATTAATTATTACAATCTGGCACGGCTATCCTTCACTCACTAGTCAAGGTTTATATGAAATGTGTGCTGGGAACTGCAATACCATGCCATGCTTACACGCTGCACGTCACGTTCTGTCTGTAAGACTCTTGCTTTTCTCATCCTCTTAATTTTTTCCCACGATGCAGCTTTTCATCATTCTTCCATCACCGCACGTGCGATATCTGAGCAAAAGGATTTCTATTGAAATTATATCACTTTCCATCCCGGACAGAAGGAATTTGTCAAGATAGCTGCCGTACCCAACCCCATGGGAGCCATTAGGGGCTTGTGTTCAAAGTCAAAGTGATTAAAGGATGCTTTGTTGGACACATAAAAGGGAGAGGGAGTGAATGAGAGAGAAAATGAGATCTTCTCCTTACGTCCTGCTCATCAACAGCACCCCGTGTCTCTCATTTGGACGGCAGACTGTTTTTCAGCTCCGCTGTCACCTAACAGCTGATTGATTCATTACAGTCATCAAGGTGATGCAGCTAATGGATGTTAAAACATCACCATCAAAACAGTAGTTCATGTCTGCTGTGGTGCAGAGGGCTTTGAGAGCTTCCCTGTTTGCCTCTTTCTCTCTGGAAGGTGGCTAGTGTGTGTTGCTATGGTAGTTTTTACAGTCAGAGCCATTTGATCCCCATATTGCAACAACTCAAGGATGGATTGCCATGAAACTTTGTACAGACATTTATGATCCCCAGAGGATGAATCCTACTGTGTTTGGTTGTTCTCTGAGTTTTTGTTTAGTGCCATAATCAGGTCAAAATTTTAATTGTCCAATACCTAATGAAATTCCCATTAGCCCCAGTTGCTTTTTGTGTTTAGTGCTAATTAGCAAATGTTAGCATGCGAACACACTCAACTAAGGTGGTAAACCTCAGTAAGGAGTGTTAATTAATTTACCTATACATAAAAATCATAATTCTAGTATCAGCTCTGAACCTTGCAAGGCCAATGCTGACAGAGTCAACCTGTTGGGACTTATCTACGTCATGAAATGTATATTAAAAAAAAGACTCTAATCAGTGTCAGTCAAACAGTTTAAAACAGTAGATGGCGTGTTGAGTGTGCAGTACCTCTTTAACTACAAATTCCTGTCAATGAAAATAGTGTGAAAAGAGCTTGGAAGGTTATGGGTTCATCTAAAACAAAGCAACACAATTCGATTGGATGCCAGTTGGTGTGACATATTGTGCCAAATGACAGCTGTGCATACACTCTGTCTCAGCTCAGTAAGCAGAGATGGAGTGCTGGGCTCTGCTGGGCTCTGCTGGGCCAATTTAGAGCCTAGTTGCGTCCCCCGCCCACACATCCTCTCAGTATCCCCGAGTTTATGATCTCACTGCCTTGAGTTCAAGGGGAAACCATGCAATCTTCTGACTGAGCGGATGCATGTGTGATTATCTGTATTAAATGTGTGTGGGAACTGTATATATATATATATATATCCTCGTGAGAGTACGTATGTCGTTTTGTGAATGTATGCGTGCGTGTTTGTGTACTGTTTACAAAGAAAAGTCACGTTGCAGTATTTCAGCGAGAGCGTGTGCTGATATATTGGCTTTGCCCAAGAATCCCCAGTGATCAAGTCCAATTCAGCAGCCCTGCCCTAATAAGCTCTGCACATCAAGGCTTCTCGCCCGTTTTCTCTCCGCCTCGCTCCCTCACTCTTATCCTTCCTCCTGCTTTTCCTTTGACTGCCACCCATTAGCAAACCCAGACCACACAATAGAACCCAATCACATCTGGCAATTTAAATTAGCCCTATTTTCTCCCTCTGTCTCTTGTGCTTCAAAACACCTCTCAACAGAATGGCACCCGTGCTTCCGCTGCACCCACATTATTCGGCTCCCATTTATCTGTGAGCACATGTGTGAGTGTGTGTGCGTGTCATTATTTCTGAATGCTACTATGAGCATAAAAAACAGGAACAAAGAGACTGGAGCCCAGCAATGACAGGGCCACACTCATTAGGTTTTCTAAAGATATTATAACAGAATTCCAGAACTATTCTGTCTAGGGCAATTAGTTTTTGCATATTCGCTGTGTGCGTCGGTGATGACGGTGGTGTGCATATACATGAAGACAGAATGAATTAGACAGCTTGTCAATTAGAAAATCCCTCGCCACTTCTTTCATTGCTCATTCCTTTTGAGTTGCTGGCAGGGGAAACGGGCCCACACACATATACACACACACGCACACACACCGAAGCCTAATTAAGAGATAAATGCCAAGTTGGTGCAATTTTTTTTTTCTGTTATGTAAAAGCATCATGTGTGAGTGTTTATGTGTGTTATGCCAGTGTTTGAGATTAGCTGTCATGCAGTCTACTTGGGTCGGTGTCCCAGCATGCATTTGGGTTGCGTGATGTAGGTTTTCTCTGGCAGCAGTGCTATGAGATAAACACATTAGTCGTAGCAAGCTTTCCGCACAGGGAAGGAGAGAAAAACTGCTTCAGCAATAAAGCAAGTCACACTGACACTCTACTCTGTGTATTACTGTTCATACAAGCATGTCCACAAAACACACACACACTCGTGTTGGCTATACCTCGTAAACAAGCTTGATCTCTTTTTCTTATTTACATATAAACACACACACACATCTACACCCTCACAAGGCCTTTCTTAAGAGAAAGCTTGGCAGACAGCTGAGAGCCTTGGACCTCGCTGTGACTGATTGGGAGAGTATACGACTCTGAAGGCAGTGACGCCTCTAACCCAGGGACAGATAAATCACCATGGTGAAGAGAAAGAGAAGCAGGGGAATAAGATAAAGAAGTCTCGCTGTGACGAACAACACTGCTCCGTGTGCCAAAGAAATCAATTAAACTAATGTGCTGTACACATTAAAGACTGCTTTAAAGTACAAAACGCTGCATAACAGGCCTCTCTATGTGTATACACATGCCACATAAGCACCTGCATAGAGAATAGCTGTATTACCTGGCTACACTACATAGTTTAAAAGGTTGATACATAAAGGAAAAATCTCGTCCGATCATGATCGAAAATACTGATGGAAACCAACCTTTAAACCTATTAACTGATTTTCTTTATCCACATGGGGATGTTAGCAAACGGTTGCTCATTTACACATCCAGCAGTTACGGCGCAAGTCCAATATTCACTCTCCTTTTAGCTCAGGTTTGCTTCTCCACCAACTCCTGAGGGAAATATCTGGCTCTTTAGCTGCTAAATAGCCCACCGTCTTCTCAAGCAAGTTGCAAACACCCGGTGCTGTGCAGGTAGC
The DNA here is from genome assembly GCA_005408345.1 of Macquaria australasica. Lineage (NCBI taxonomy): Eukaryota > Metazoa > Chordata > Actinopteri > Centrarchiformes > Percichthyidae > Macquaria > Macquaria australasica. The sequence goes on along the minus strand of SEMN01000012.1, from coordinate 917,256 downwards.
TCTCAGTGAAGAGAAAACAATGAGCTAAAAGACGATGAAAAGCCCCGCAGAGGTGAGGGGAACTGCGGAAATGTTTTTTGGTTTGTCACTACAAGTGACCCCTTTCACATACAAGTGGTTATGTGATCCATTGTTAACGTGAAAATATTGATTACGGCCACTTTTAAGTGAGACCATGTTACTTTTGATGGAAGACATAACAAAATCTTCCTCTTCCAATTGAAAAGTTGGATTAATTAGCAATTAAAGGCACCGTTGCTCAGTTCTTTACACTCTGTAGCTTACGGTGGCTAATGTTAGGAAACTTGTGGATGTAACGAATCCAGGTTTGGGTTTATCTTGGATCTGGTTCCCAGTTACCCAGATGCGTTAAGCTCAGATGCTAACAAATCTCTTATTGAACCTTTTATTTCTCCTCACGCTTTTTTAATCGGAAAAAAGAAATTCAGCTAACCGTAGCAGGCCTGTCATTTAGCCACGCTGACCATTGCTTTCACTAGTTGAGATGACAATGTGAACCGCATGTTTTTGTAATCAATACCAATAGAGTGGTGTTTCTTCTTTAATGAAACAATCTCACTGATTGTGTCACAGTCAGTTTCAGAGGTCGGAATCTCCCAGTTAAACATTTATACATATCATATCAACATTTTACACTTACTAATTACTTACTAATTAAACATAACTGTGTGATTAGGCCTTTTCAACCAATAACATGTATTACAGATCTAAATTAAATTCAAGAGTTTAAGTTATTTATAACCTTAGTTACCCAGTGGCTACTGATGGGCAAAAGTTATATATTCTCACTTTAACTTTAGTCATTATCTACAGTAGTTAGTCCCTGTGTTAAAAGACAGGGCAATCAATTCAAGAGTGATGGCAGATTCCAGTCGTGTGTTTTGAATTTTAATGCTGGGGCTACCACTTTGTTTACATTTGGATAACAGATTGAAGTGACAAATTGTGGAAGATGTAAACAGTGATTCAGCAAATGTGACATTTTGAAGATGGGAAAGTGTACACATTTATATTGCTTTAGAGTAGTTTGTGCTGACAAAATAGACCTTGATACAGCAAGCTAAAGTCATTCTGCCTGCTGCCCTTTCCATCCCTTTCCTTCCTCCTCCTCCTCCTCCTCCTCCTCTCTTTGCCGTCTCCCTCCCACTCCCCCTATTCTCTCTGCCTTTCCATCTCATTCGGTCAGTCAATCAAAAACGCTGCAATAATTTGTCTCCATTTCCCACAGCCTATTCACATGTCAAAGAAGCGGGCTCCTGTCTCAAATACACTGCCTAAAATGATCCAGCCCTCCCACTCCCCCATCGCCAATTAACTTAGCAAGTGACTGCTGCTAGGCTAATTAGTTTAGCTGCAAACGCTACCTCTGTACGGCAGCGATGAGTGAGTGTAAGGTTGTTCACTAATTCACTTGTTTTTCAGGAGTTAACATAACTCTTCATCTTGTGCCATAGCCTTGTGGTTTTAGTGTGATGCACTGGTTTGTGAATTTGCCAGACATGTTGTTTACAATCTCCATTTCAGCTAATGAGCCTACTGATGGCTAATTACATTTGTGTTTATTTTGGGAAGGAAGCAGTGTTGTCTTTCATCAAATAAACCTCTTTCCCCCCTCCCCATTTTCATGCACGCAAGCTATTGTTTTACTTTCCCCGGCTCTTTTCTCTTTACTCTGAGACGTCCGCGTTGATTAAGCAGCACGGCGAGCAGCTGGGGAGCGGCAGCGTTCGGGAGTGATAAAATCCCTTCAGGTGGAACTCTGTCAACACCTGCCATCTCCGCTCTGCTCTCAGCAGTTGCAGGCAGACACCAGGCCGGGGCGGAGAGAGGAACAGCAAGCGCAGCAGTGCAGCGCAACAGCACTTCTACCGTCTGGTGCACCCTGGACAGCTGAGTACCAAGGACAGGGCAAGTGTGTGTGTTTAGGTGCGTGAGTGTGTGTGTGTGTGTGTGTGTGTGCGAAGTGGGCTCTATAGAGCAAAGGATAAAGCAAGGCAGGGAGTGTGTGCATCGATTGGGTGAAAACTTCTCCTGGAGAGCAGATGTTTTTCCACATTCTCTCCTCACTTCACTCTGAATCAGACATTTTGATTTTTTTTTTTGTTTTGGCCCCTGGACGACGCTGTTAGCTCCATTTCCCAGCATCCTCCTCCTCCTCCTCCACAGCTCTCTCGCTCTTTCTTTTTGGAGAGCAAGTCATTTCCTGTCTTCTTTGCTGGGGCTCCTTTTGTGACAGGCCTGCTTTCACCCCCCCAACCCACCCCTCCTTCAATAAATGATGGTCCCTTTCTCCCGACAGACACTAACAGCCGCATATATATGGATCCAAATGAGGCTAGGCGAGCTTTTTATGGCTCTTTATGATATATTAATATTTATGCCACTGCCAACCAAGATGACGATAGCGTTTGAATTTAGCGCTCGCAATTAACAAGTTCCAGCTGCTGCTCTTGGAGTTTGTGTGGACGGGTTGTGCATGTGTGTGTGTGTGCATAAGTGCTCCAATGAGAGAGCACGAAGAGGGGGAGTTAAATGTTCCATTTAAATGTTATGTCACGAACTAAAGGGCAGATTGAATCAATCTTGTTGAAACACAATTACGATTTTCCTGCTATAAACATGATGCCGCTTCTCACATACACACACACACACACGCGCGCGCACACATCAGAGACAATGACCTCAGTGAATGGAACAGATAAGAACGTCTTAATATGGGTTTGTGATCACCCTATTAATAATTATGTTATCAGGAAGTAGCAGACTGATCGAGTTAAATGCATTTTTAATCATCGTGCATCTTGAATTTATTACACCCACCTTTTTCCATATTCCAATTTCCCTTCTTCTTCTAATATAGCAAATGCTCAGCAAATTCAAGATGAAATCTAAAAATGGAAATAGGAAATTAAATAAAAAGGTATTATTTATATCCTACTGAGCCAAGAACGTACCCTGCTCGATGTCATGGGGCTTTCCTCGTAGCTCTGAAGTGTGTGTGTGTGTGTGTGTGTGTGCGTGTCATACACTCGGTGACATCTACAGAGTTGAATGGTCTTAGTCATCCCTGCCAGACACGGGGGATACGAAAAGGATGGCGCATGACAGCACCCATGACTCACTCCCACATATCTACTCGCCGGCAACTTGAAACATACAGACATGAGTGATGACACTGGTGGTGGCAGCCCAGTCTACTACCTGTTTGTGTGTACGTGTGGGTGTTTCTTTTTTTTTTAAATGGTGCGTGAATAATGCCTTAAATACATCCAAGACAATCCTAATAATATCTTTTAACAAGACAAAAGCTGTGTCCCAATTCCAAACTGCATACTAACTGTATTCAATATATCCTATAATCTTAATAGTATACTGTTTTGTGTTTGTATTCAAGAAATCAATAAACTATGTTGTTATATACTAACAGGACATTATGCAATTTGTGCACTGTGATATGTTATTTTCTACTTTATTTTTTCTTTTCTTAGATGTTCCTGGAACTGTTTATTTCCAGCTGTGAGCAGCTCCTCCATTTCCTTGGTGCGATGTATTGTAGGAGAATAGTGTACATCAACAGCACCCTCAAAAATCAAAGACTTTTTAAATGTATATTGACTTTTTTGAGTGTACCTAATTTTGTCAACATACTCAAAACCTGCTTGTAGTGTGTAATATGGATTCTGGGACACAACTTGTCTGCTGGTTGCTTGGTAACTGGTCCTGGCTGAGAAATAGCACCAACACATTTTTCACTTAAGTTTTTGTACAGATTAAACAAACGAGATGACATGATAATTAGTGAGCTTACGAGGTGCTGTTTTAGTTACCTGTGGACAGAGTCAGGCTAGCTGTTTCCAGTCCTTGTGCTAAGCTAAGCTAACCATTACTTTTAATAGTCTGCAGCTATTCTAGCAGCTCCGTGAAGCTGTAATTAAGCACAGTGTTGAGTTAAATGCAATCATCAGCATGCTACCATACTGAGGGTGTAATGTTTATCATGTTTACCATCTTAGCTTAGCATGATAGCAAGCTAACATTTGCTAATTAGCACTAAATACAAAGTACAGTCGAAGCTGATGGGAATGTCATTAGATTTCACTGGATAAGTTAAAACCTTGACCTGCTGGTGGCACTAGAGGACAGGTCAGGGGATCACCAAATTCAGTAGGATTCACCCTCTGTGGACCATGAATATCTGTACTAAATTTCAGGGCAATTCATTTGATAGTTGTTGAGATATTTAAGTAAAAGCCAAAACATGACAACTTCATGGTGGCACTAGAGGAAAAGTTATGTGATCACCAAATTCAGTAGGATTCATCCTCTGGGGACCATGAATAGCTGTACAAAATGTAATGGCAATCCATTTGGTATTTGTTGAGATATTTCATTATATTGTAGAGCTGCACCACTAGCATGGCAAAAAATATATATATATTTACTTATATTTTCATGCTATTATTGCTTCAGTCAAATGGGAAATCATGCGCTGCAATAAATGTCCCCCAAAGCAGAGGAGAGATCTGGCCGACAGATCGATAGTGACAGGTCAGACAAATTTGAAGCATGTAGGTAAATTCATCCCAAAGGATAGCCAGTCACAACACAGATGGACAGACCAAAAGAGGCACGGACCCTGCTATGACTCATAATATTAGCATAATCAATTCCAACCCTCTTTCAAACCAAAACACAAAAGCCAATAGATATCTCGTCATATAGTCAATTTTCTGGTGGCAGCTCTAACAACATATAATGAAGCCATTTCTGGTCGCACACATAAAAATGTAAGAAGAGGTTGACGGACGGTCACATGCTTTGTAATTCTTATCCAATTTTGGCACCTTCGATTTCTTGTTGAATTCTGCCTGGCTGACTCTTACAGCACTAATAAGGTATCCAGTGTTCTCTAGAGCCCAAGCTTGACATCTCTTTGTGATTGCCGGGCTATTCTTATAAATACCTGAGCATAACAAGAGCCCCGGCTGCAGGCGAGTGAAGACATCCAGGCGGCTGTAGCTGGCTGGGCCCAGCTGCTCATTAGTGAACAGGTCCAGCTATCCTGACAAGTCAGACTTGTCTAACCTCACCCTAGCATAGCATAATTCCAGACATTTCTCAACCAGTCAGGCACAGCCGAGAGCCATGGGAATCAATGAAAGCCATGAATATTTCACAGAAACATCCCTGTGACTTTTTTTTTTTTTTTTACTGTTTTGAATAAATGAGCTGTAAGCAAAGTGGTCTTTAAAAAAATTTCACGAGTTCAAAAGTTTCACGAAACAGAAACTGGCTTCAGAATCCGCGAAAGCTACACAAGTGAGACACAGAAAATGCCTGTCTCCTCTGTGTAAACAATGGCATGTTGATGTCCCCCGTCCTCCCACAGCATCCTCACACCTGCTTTCTCTCCCTCTCTCACGTATTCTCTCCAGCCGTCAACTCGCATCTCTTTGACAGTTACATGTGAGAGGGCCACCGTACCAAAAGCAAAAAAAAAGGAAAGGTGAGACAAGAGTTTGACTTTTGCAGGTCGAGGACCAAACAGCAAGTTCAAAGGTTAATATCAGTATTGCATAATTGGAAATGTTTTTTATTATCTTGTGAGACCATATACCTAGGAATTACGGAGCCACTTAAACTGTCTTTTTTATTAGATTGTTCAGCCCCTCTGGGGACAGCACTGGTTATGTATGTGAAATTAATTTATATTCTGTAAACACTGGAGAATTGGAGGTTTGTCAATTTCAGCCACACATTTCGAGGGTTATACGTCAGCTCAGAAATACTTTGAATAATCTCTTAATATTGTATATTAAATCCTAAACTCTTTAACCTGCAATAACTGATTTTTTTGGCCACTTGGAGGCTGCGGAAACAAGCTGTAAACACACTACTGATATATGTATCACCTTTTAAGTTAATATGTGAAATACTGAAATATAGGTTTGTAGATCGCGTTTGTTAGGTAGGCTTCATCCCCCTTTACATACCTGGTTGGATGGTAATATTTACATACCAACCACCAGGTGAAACACATTAACAAGCACAACACTAGCTCCTTCTTTGCTGATGTTGGAACCTACAGAAAGTTACAAATTTCAACTTTAAAAGAGAAAACTTTGATAAGCCTCAAAACTGAAATGACTTTGCAAAGTTACAGCATAATAGCTGGTGCTCTTGTGGTTTGTTTAAATTGTTGCAGTTATTAGTCAGTGTTTGTGACACTGGAGAATTGTACTTGACAACATGATATCTGGAAAAACAAAGGTTTAAGAGAAGCGGCGCAGTTTTATTTGAGTGAGCGTTTTTCTGAAACTCTCCACGGGGAGTTCATCGCCTGGTGGTGGGAGAGGACCTATTGATGGGTGCATTTCTCCTGCCAGGGCTCAACAGACAGCTCATTATTTATTTTTCATTCAGAGATAAAATGGCTGCTGGTCTGACACTGATGTATGAGCATCTCATTGAGGGAAAATCAACTCTGCTGATCCTCTGAATCTAAACCCAAGCTAATAGGCAAAAATCTAATCGAAAGTGATTAAAAACTAAATGAATGAAACCGGGGGATGGGCATACTGGCCTAGCACTGCATAAACGCTAACTCAGGGGAGTTAGGAGCTAGGAAAGGATGGGTGACGAGGAAAACGCAGCAGATTTCACTCTCATTTGCTAATTGCGGAGATAATGTAAATCATTCCCAGAGTCAGTGGAATAAACTGCCCCTTAAAAATCAATGGGAGTCACAAAGCGCCTGCTTCTATGGTTTGAGTCCTGGAGGAGTGAATCAGCATCTCTGAGAGGCGGATCTCATCCTGGGGTTTGCTTTGCTTTTGCTTTGCCTCTAGCCGTGTAAGCTTGAACATTTTAACTGTGCTAAAGGTTAATAACAAATCCGCAAGCATGAAGAGGGACGAAGAGTTGGCGACCACATCCCATCATTAGCAGACAATGACTTACCAAGGTTTTCTTGAGGATTAAAGGGATACTTGGGTGTTATTCTCATGTTTTTGTCGATAGTGATAAGAGACCGACTGATAAATTGATATTGTCGGCTAATAAGTGAGGAGAAATTGGAAAGCTGTAGGAAGTCCTTGCCCTTACGAAAATATGAGAGTAGGACCCGTGTTGACAAAAAAAACTGAATTTACCTTTAAGAGGAAGGCTAAGCTGAGAACAAAAGCAGAATTTATTGGCCAATTTTAAACACCAGTACACCATCAAAAACCTTGCTGACGTGCTTGTCAAGACTTTCTGTTCTTAGAAAACACTCTTTTTATTTTTCACTCTTGGTTTCAAAACATTCAATACAAAGCCCCAGTCTAATGCTGTAGTCAAAAGGTCCTTGGTGTGTATTGTATTGGAAAGGAGTAGGGAAAACCCTTAATGAGGGAGTGGGAGGAAGGCTGCTGAGATCATTTAATCATTGTTCCTTATACATCCACTTATCATGCCACAGCAACACTAGCCGTAATGGCTTGGCTGTGCTAGGCAGGATATTATTTCATACATGGGGGAATTAAATGAATGCATGGCAGAGTTCAGTCTCCGGAAAAAAATAATGGGAATTCACTCAGCTTGAAATATTGGATTTGTTAATGAATGGAAGCAGTTAATCTAAAGCTTGACTCTGAGAATTGTCACAAAAAAAAAAAAAGAAAAAATATCAGGAGATGAAAAGAGTGGGGGAAGAAAAGGAGTGAAAAGAGGCAATAAAGTAGAAAGGGAAACACTATGTTTGCAGTAAACCCTGTGATTTCCTCCACATTACAACCAACGTCTATCAGGAGTGACACAAGCATGAAATGCCATGAATGCATGCACAACAGTTGTCAGACTCTCCCCAGTGGAGAGTTTCGATGAAGGTCACCCGTTGTTTCTCTAGCACTGTCATTATCTGACAGGGAGGGAGAGATAAGAGGTCGCCGATAATAAATGCTCCTCCATGATTGGAAATAATCTTGACAAGAGCCTCTCCAACAGTCCAGAAAAGTCCATCAGTGAAACAGGATTGAGTATGACATGTTTTTGTCTGTGCCAGCCTCATACAATATGGACTCGCCGCAATTTCAAATAAATCTGCGAGGCGGCGCGGTCGATGAGGGATGATTTATGCAAGTGCGTTAACCGCTAATGCTTCTCACTGGGCATAACACTTGTGCAACCTTTACCTCAGAGTGAAGAAATGAAAGGGGCGATGTGTGACTTTTAAGCACGCTTTGAAGGCAGTCAGTTGGGAGAGAGAGACACTGGCTAATTTCAAGAAACTGACTGAACTGGTTACTTCTTCCAGTGCTGCCTTTAAGTACTCCAGAACACTGGATTTTACAAAGACTTTGAAGTTAAAGTGCTGATTTTGAAATTGTCATTCTGCATTGTTAAAAAATGTACAAAAAAGGGTTACGATGGGCCGTTGAGCTTTCGGTTTCTCTCGCAGGCACATATGTGGTTTATAATAACAGTGGCAGATTTAACACTCAAAATTGTTAGTAATTTTTTGAAACAATAGGTCTTTGGTTTTACCACAGAAGTAAATTAAACCAGGCGCCTCATTTTTAGCCGACAACCACGTATTTTGACGGCTGAAATGACAATTTTCACTAGCTGATTTCATAAGCTGTAGGTAGCTAACGTAAGCTAATGCTGATGCTAAAATCTGACATTTTAAAACGACTACTCTGTAAAATGGTCTTTAATAATAACACGATGGCTTCATACATGATATAATCCTAAAATACTGAGACTAAAGCTACATGTCCCAAGTAAAAGGTCAGACTTCTCCCCAGTTGATGATCCATGCAGAAGTATATATAGTATTATAAATAAAAATGTATTTAAAATGTTACGTGTTCTAACGTAACCTTTCAATGGTTTTCTTACTACAGAAAACATTATTGGACAAGCAACACAGTGGTTAGATTTATGCTTTAATGTTTGTATTTTTAAGTATGCTTTACTTTTACAAGAAAGGATTTGAATTAGTTTGGGAAACGTTACACTATCTAACACAAATCTGGCTGAAGTTGCTGGAGTGTGAACTTTCCCAAACCCAAAAAGCAGGACAGAGATGACATTAGCGTCAAAACTCTGATGTACCAGCATCTTGGCTCCCACAGGATATGTTCCGGTCCTGAACAGGTATTTTTCTAATGTAACCTGTAACCTCACAAAATAATGTAGTAATGACACACACACACACACACACACACAGTTTAATCTATTGCTTACACTTTTTGCTTTTGTGTTTTTGGTGTTGGAAAGGCAAAAAAAAACAACCTTCCAAAGCCTTTAAATGCTTACTATCGCTCTTATTGGGGAAGGGGTTTAGCGAATTTAGTTACCTCAAACACCATTAAAGCTGGAAATCAGCACTTTAACCTCAGTCATTGTTTCATTTTAAATCCAATTGTTCTTGAGTACAAAGCCAAATCAATAGAAAATTCGTCATTGTCCAAAAGCTTAAGAGTCTGCACTTTGTATTGTGGTCTGGTTCAGTAAGTAAATTTAAAAGTTTTTAAATGAACCACACCGAAGTGTGAGTATCTGTTTCAGATGGGCTGTTTGTGATTCAGGATGTTGCTGTATGGAAGAAACTGGAGGGAGGGTCATGTTGTGCAGCATGCATCACTGTCTCCATTTATCTTGTTAGGTGTGTATTATAAATCTAATCTGATCCCTGGTTTGTGTGCCTTGCATTTTGGTTTCAGGGGAAGGCCATTTTTCAGGTACTTACAGCATAACAAACATGGCAGTCAGTTATTCATTGGCAACTTCATACTACTATCTTATGATCAGTCCCGTACAAATCCAGTTCATGAGCTTTTTACCAGACGGAAATACGCAACAATTTGTTTTCAGGTTATTGTTTCATTTAGGTACACTTTGGTTTTAACTTGTCTTTTTATATTTATGGTATTTTGCGTATTTTAGTGTTTTATTATAGAATCAAAATTAGCTTGTATGTGTACACATACAAGGAATTTGACTGCGGTTTCGAGTGCTACTCAGTGTAATTACACTTACACACAGTTCCAAGAACACTTTTCAGGAGATATAAATAGACATTCAGCTAAAAACAAGGCTGAACATAGACATATAACTATTATGTACATACAAGTAGGCGAAAAAATGAATGCATATACAAATATATATAAAAAGTAACAACCTAAAATGTCAATTTGTTTCTGAAAATTGGAAACAAATATACAAATAGTGCATATATCATGGTTTTATCAGTATGCTGTAGTGAATGTTGGTCCTGTTGCAGTATAAGCTCCCCTGACTAATGGCAATAAAGTGAACTAATTTATTATTTAAACTCATGTTTCCTGTATAAGCCTAAACATCTTTTTGTGTGAAATAAGCCAAGTTTGCAAAACATAACAGTAAAACACAATAGGTTTCTTTAAGATTTCTATTTTATTACCAGAGGTGTCTAATACCTCTCTACCTGGGATGGAAAAGGGAGTGTTCAGCACTGTTGCGAGTCCTTGGGAGGCAGAAATCACAATTACAGCTTTTGGACAAAGCACCAGGACAAGAAAGATGTGCGTGTTTTGTAGGCAGACTGTTAATAGGTTGCCTCTTAAAGTATGAGCCCAAATATACATACATAAAATAATATTGTGACAGTTACTGCAGTATGTAGTTCATACTGTATACTGTTAGTCTGCAGTATAATTTGGGACACAGTGTCACGGCCCATGAGTCATTATTTGATATAATCAAACTTGCTTCTTCTTATCACAGGAAAATCTGCATAATTAAACCTTTATCAACGACAGTGTGATGTTTAGACAAGGTTCTAGGATAAAGTGCTTACAGAGTGTCAGATGTAACACCAAAGTTCGTCAGTAGTTTCTGAAGTGTTTGCAAGAGTTTGTCCACCTTGTGTGAAGTGCAGGTCAACGTTTTGCACTTTCAATTACATTCACTTTAGTTGGCTTTTGTTTTGGTCTGTAGACAAACTGCAGGAGGGCTCATTAATCTGTGTTTTCTCCATTCAAAACTGAAGATCACAATCCATACTTTTTATCTCATTGTGGCATAGGCAAATCCTGGCAGGGTAAAGTACTCTATGCATAGGGACTTAGGCTTGGTGCAAACTATAATCCTTGCTGGTCTGCATTTATTGACTGCATGCAAACAAGAGTGCATAAGTTTAAGAAACATGAGAAAGACTTTAGCTGCCTTGGAGGTCTAGTGCACCAGAGCGAGGGAGAATACTGGAGCCAAAACTCAATGGCTGGGAGTTAGGGGAGATGTGCTGGCAGTGCAGTCACCTTGGCGGTATTTATACATCCTCCGGGGACAATTTTGCAGAGAAACAAAAGAAGTGTGTGAGCTGGAGCGGCCCGGGCTTCACAGATGCTCACCTTTGATTGTCCTTCTACTCTTTTTGTAGGCTGCTAAGACGATTGCTGATGAGCAGCAGCTGTGCTGAATGGCACAGAGGTGTGGGGCACAAGAGGTGATTATCAAATCCCTGAGTTCCTACTCCATACTGGTGGCATCATGTCTTTGAGACAAAAACTTGTCAAGAGCACAGAGTGTCTTTACAATTCAAGATAAGCTTGTGTGTGAGAGGACAAGGGATTAATTAAGACACAGGTTTTTGTTTTTCCAGGCTGATTCAAGTCTATTGAGGTATAGGCTACAATGCTGTTACAAAGAGGCACAGCAAAATCCTTGTGACTTATGTAGATATCAAGGGTTATATAAAATTGGATAGTGCATCACAGCTAATATGATAGTTGCCTCCATTTTGAACCTTCCACTTCCATCCGTTCCCTCAATCCTCAGCACTGTGAAGACGGTTTGCAGTTGGTCAGTGGTGCGAATTCATATGTCAAAGGTCACTAAAGTGGAATCCTACCTCTAAAGCTTCACGCAAATTTACTTTGCACTTTACAAATGATTTCTGACCCAAATTCTGCTCTCACTAGTGGTGGCGTGAACAAATCTTTAGTCAGAAACTGTTCTCAAACTTGTATTAATTTTAAATTTTATATATATTATTACTTCATAAATGTGTTGTAGCAAAAGTGTTAGCAAACAATTAGCATTCATTTGGAGTCTTAATTCTTTCCAAATGACAAATGGTTGTCCAATATTCACTCTACACAAACTCCTGCGGGAAATCTGTCTCTTTAGCTGCTAAATGTTCACCAGCTTGTCGCTAACTTTGCCTGTTTGCCGTTTGATTTGTTGGGTAGCATAGAGCTGCCTGCTACGTCTGGAAACGATGTTGATGAGAGCTTGAAAACCAAAACAGTGAGCTAAAAGATTCTAAAACGCTCCGTTGACCTGAGAGGGACTGAAGACCTGAGTGATATGTTTGCCACTACAAGCAACACCTTTCATTTTACACATAGTGATTTGAACTTTTGTTCATATAAAAAAGGACTAGTGCAGCTTTAAGGTTTCTGACTTGTGCTAACTAACAAGATCAACAAATGCCTCATTAGTTGGCAAATAAACCACTTTAAGTTATCCATCCTTAGTCCTCAGTGTTGTTTTGTAGTTGATTCATGGAATACCTTGTGTGATAGACATTATCAGGTATGCAAATCTCTTTAAAATTGGAACAAAAGCATAACAATGGACATAGTGACATAGTTTTGAGTGAACATTGTCAGTGAATCATGGGGCTCAGCGTTTATTGTCATTGGCAAGTTAACTTCCTCTGTTACTATCATTCATTTGGTTGAAGAGCTGTTACATATTACGTCTAATGCATAATGGAAGATCCATTAAGGCACAAAAACACATAACAAAATGGACTTTACTATGCGTCTCTTCCCCCTCTGTCTCTAGCAGTTGCTGGCCTTGGTGCTGAACTCGCACTGCTGTCAGCATCTGCTGGTAAACAACTGACAACCCCAACGCAGATTAATGCCAAACTGTGAGCGAGCCTGAGCAGCACTTTGCATGTAAAGCAAGTCTGAGCAGGAGAGCAGCACGTTGAAGTGGTCCCATTCTCCTTGTCTTAACAGGGCAAATCTCAGCCACTCACAGAGACATCTCCTCTCTGCATCCTCCTCCAGATTCAACCTCAACTTACACACACACACACACACACACATACATATTGGCCTACACCTCATTAGACAGACAGAGAGTGACACGACACGCAGCATTTCAGACGCTTTATTCGTGTACGCGAGAAGCCAGCACACCAGAAAAATGCGTCATCTGTGCGTGAATTTAAATGTGTGCAAATGTTTTGTTTTAAACATGAGCACATGCTGTTTCATACATTACTTTAAATCCAATTAAAACGTGTGATCCGGGAGAAGTCTCACCAATGCACAAACACACACAAAGTGCACACAGCTAATGAGCCGCCGTGCAACCAGCCAGAGTTTGTCGTCGCCGCTTCTTCCTCTCTCCGAGCATTAATGTATTTCTCGCTCTCCTGCTCTGCGCGTCAAAGGATTACAGTCTCATTTGGAGTTAGAGTTTTTTCCTTGTGCATCTCTGTCAGGGGACTGGCTGTCTATGCCACACTGCAATAAAATGTTAATCATAAGAAGTTTTTTCTTCACACATTTAAGTTTTAAAACATGTTCCTGCTATAATGTGCGGAACATTCTCCAGCCGGGGCGAGATAACTCCTTCTTTCAGATGCAGCAAATGAAAGAGTCAATTTATGAATAGGTGAATCTTGAAACTAGCTTAAATAAGACATTAGACAGTCTTTAATGGGAATCGAACTCTAGTGGCAAGCACAAATATCCAAAGAAAATTTATAAAATGACTTTTTAATGGCGGTGCAGTTATCTACAGTTGCAAGGCGCACACACACAAACACATAAACAACATAAAAACCCGCCTTTTCTTCCTTCCTGTCAAATTGGATGCACTAATCTCTTTCCTACTGTAGTTTCCCCTCTCTCGCCCCTCTGTCACACTCGCAGTTATTATCAACTCTTTGATGTCTGACTATTCTTGCAGCTTTTTTTTTTTTTTTTTTTTTAAATAAATGGAGCGTTTGGTTCCAAAAGCGCGGGAAAACGGGGAGAATGGAACAAAATGTACGGCATATACGCCGTCATACAACCAACCTCGAAAGTGTTATTCGGTGTGTGCGTGCGTGTGTGTTAACAAAACGCACACGCACGCACACACACACACACACCGCTACTCTTCCAAACAAGTTGTAGAGAGCAAATGAGAGCAAAGCGGCACACTGATGGAAGCAATGACCCAAGGGGAGGGAGGGAGGGAGTGTGAAAGGTGTGCGAGATGAAAGCCAGAACGTGAGAGTGGAGAGAATAGAGACGAGGTGACACATTAACACGGAGCGAAAGAGCATTGCTGCATTTTTAGGCTGCGTTTTACTCTGAGTGCTTGCTGTCGCTTGGTGCTTTCTATACGCTCTCATTCTTTCTTCATCTCGTTCTTTCATTCTCCATCCTCTTATCTCTCCCCCCCACACACACACACACAGACTCTCCATGTTGCTGCCTAGTCATTGGAGTTCATTCATTTGGCCTGACAGCTTTGGTAGATACAGCACTTAGTCCTTTACTGAGGAGGTGTTTCATCTTTAATTCCTCCCGGCTTCAAGTTAGTCCTGCAAAACATCGTCACGCATTAAGTACACTTTTTACACAGATAAGTAAAAGATACACAGTTGGAAAACAATTGGATTTCCGCGTACAATTGGCGCCATGTTTTATATTGAAATTCACACACTGTCACTTTAGTTGTGACAGTGATCTCCTCCTCCAACTCTCAGCAAAAAAGCGAAGAATAATAATAAACGGAGTGCAGGCGGCATATGATGTGTGAAGTGGAACGATAATCAAACAGCAGCAGGTAGCAGAAGTGCTATGGAAAAGTGGTAATAAATCTTTCAGCACAGTATGTTTTTCATGGGGATTCAGCCTTTACAAACGGTGTAAAATATTTGTCTCAGTCCTGAAATGTTTTAATCCTTGTCAGCCAGTGCTGTATAAATAAAGTTTATTTTTATTATTATTATTATTATTTTGTGTCCTGAATAGAAATGGAGAGGAAAACACGCCAGATCATCTCACATAACTCCTAGCATAGAAACGCTCACCTTCAACCTGAGCAGACCTCTTATCAGCCAGATTAGGTGAAAGCACCTGTGTGGATGTGAAGGGCCTTTTATATAATTAAAATGCATGATTGAATAACCTCGTGTATGGCTATTTCTTGCTCTCAGTAGTTTATAATGTGAATGTATTAGCACACAGTACAAGCGCACGGAACAGTTTTGCAAATACAACAAATTATGAATGCAAACACCACAGCTAGCAATAAATAACCTATGCTAATGTGTTCTCTCCATAGATGCCTACTGAGTGTTTTATGCCATTTGCAAACAATGCAAGACTCCATGCTGGTTTACACACACACACACACACACACACACACACACACAAATCGCCATAGCGAGACAGAATTGAATCCCCAGGCCGCTTCACCGAAATGCAACCAGACAAAGTCCTCGCCTCACAAACACACACACACACACACACGTGCACACACACACACACACGACTCATACAGTACACACACACACACACGCACACACACAAAGAGAGGGATTCCCCAGACAGACAATTATGGGCATGCACGTGCTAGCACAAACACACATACATCAGTGCATAAACATGCATCAAACGCAGCACACGCACACAAAGTCGCATGCTTACACACAAACACACACACACACACACACACACAACTGACCACAACATGCAAGCATCTGAGGAGATTTATTAACAGGAGCGGACAGGAGGGACGAAATCTGCCTTGCTAAAGGGCCTAATGACCTCATCTGTGGCCGGCAGCCGACATGACTGATAACATCCAAGAACACACACACTCGCACAGACACTCGTCCTTTCCTGCCCTCTCCAACACTGTTCTCACTGTGTTGTAAGGGTTTAATTTTACACCATGCTACATTGCACCCTGATTAGCAGTGAGATGCACCTTCCTGAGATTAAAAATAAATAAATAAAAAAATAAAGAGAAAGGGAGTGAGTGTACACTGTCTGTTTCAGTACTAAGCTGAGCAGGGGCTGGTGCAGTAGGGCTCCATTTTTTTTTTTCAAATAACCCAAAATACACTGCAGCATCACACACAGCTGCGACTGTTTCTTTCATTTTCGCACACACACACACACACACACACAGAAAAGCACAGAAACACCTGAACTCCACAAGACAAAGACTCACAGGGAGAGAGAGATGGGGACATAAGAAATCAAAAGATGGATTGAGATTTCCAGAGAGAGAGATGAAAAACAGATTATCTCTCCTCCGACTGGTGTTTCATTTTTACCTGTTCTCTCTCATGCTCTCTGTTTTTGCTGTCTCTTTTTCTTTCCGGCTTGTGTGTGTTGTGTTGCGAGGGGCATGTTTTCCACAAGTGTGTGTGTGTGTTTTGCGAGCGTTTGTTTGCATGACATAAACCCTTGTGACAGGTCTGAGCATGGGCGACCGATGATGATACCAGCCGCACACACACGCATTCACCATGTCACCGCCGCTGGTCTCCCCCTTCTTACCTCCCTTTAACTATTCTATATTCTGCATTTATATCAAGACCTTTACCATGTCTACCCTCTCAGAACAGGCTCAGCTAGTTACCTTGTAGATACAGTAGACAAGTCTCTCCTCCTTTAACACCATTACATGGGCCAGATAAGCCAGATATGTGTTCTGCCTACCTGCCTCCAAGATTGTGTGTGCATGTGTGGGCTTACAGCGCAACACCTGTTAAAGTGGATTTTCAACCAATACCCTCCAACTTTCTCCTCTCCGCCCCCTGGCTATTTTACTTTCTCTCCAATTTCCAGTGTTGCGGTGTAACAGCACGCTGTCCGGCCCCATGCTGTTTCCTGGATGTTTTTCCATGTTTGTTTGTTTTTTGCCTCAATTTCTGTCTGGTTTTTTTTGTTTGTTTTTTTGTGCCTGATCCATTAGCAGCCCTATAGCGTAAAGCTCCACCGGCTCAGCTCTCCAGGATTGGCTGGAAGAGATATCCATTTCTAGATGTAAATAAATCTGTTACTTCCCTGACAGCACAATTCATTAGCTCTCGCAGCAATCTGCCTGTTCACGCAGAGTGCTTTGACGCAGCGGCAAGTGTGTGTGCAGCAAAAGGGAGAGAAGCGGGGGGGGCAGTGTTAGGAAAATGTGTCAGCTTGCTCTTTGGAGGTTTGGGTGTGATTACAGGAGGGAAATGCTTTCAGAGGACAGAGCAGCATGTGTACGGGGGTTAACAGTGAGTCATTGCAGTATTGCCCATTGTGTTACCTCATCATTGGCTGTGTTTCCTGATTATTAATTAAATTAAATGTTTTTTTCCCCCCTCTCAAACTGGTTTCTGAGGTGTTATGTAACAACTCAGTTTGAAACATACATGTGTGCACTTGCATTGTCACTTAGATAAAGCTAAATTCACGATTAACACAACAAAGTGATAATTGTTTATGCCATGCATGTATTCTTCTTCATCATGACATTGAGCTCCTCTGCATGTTTACTGTGCTCCATAAGAATTTACCAAAACAAGCTTGTATGCTAGTCAGTATTGACTGAGTTGCATTTGATTTACATGAACCCGAATCTGTCTGAATTCGCCACATTTAATGACTGAGTCTGGCGGTTTTTTTAGCTCGAGCAAACAGACACTACAAAGTGTAAGCTCTTTTGAACTTTTGACAGCTGCACAAATTTGTAAATGAACCTCTATTTACTGTACAGACGAGGTGACATTTGAGTTATGTTTTGCCAAATGCCACAGTGAGGTTATGTTAATATTTTCATTCTGCGAGCAGGAGCAGTGTCTAAAAGCTGAGTTCATGAGGTGCTGACCTGTAAGTACATTATAGCCTCGTAATGAGCTTCAAAGCGTTATTCTTACATTGATCCAAAACACTACACTTGCATTTTAATGTGTTAGACCACCAAGTGTGATAGATACTGAATCTACTTAAGCATGGCTATGTTATAATATTGTTGTTATTATTGCTAATTCTGTCCTGTTAATTACTCAGTATTCATTAGTTGCTTGAGTTTATGAGAGTTTGCAAACAGTGTGATTATGCCTCCCATGCTTTTTTTGGCCCTCTCTGTATCTCCACCTTCCCTCTAGTGATCAGATCAGCTCTTGTGATCGGTGAGTTGAAGCCACACAGTGAGAACAACACTTTCACCCTGATAAAAAAATCCACTTTGTCACTGTTTCCTTTAGAGAATAAGCACCTTATCAATGCCAGCACTTTGACAGAGAGCTACCTG
The DNA here is from genome assembly GCA_005408345.1 of Macquaria australasica. NCBI lineage: Eukaryota > Metazoa > Chordata > Actinopteri > Centrarchiformes > Percichthyidae > Macquaria > Macquaria australasica. The sequence goes on along the minus strand of SEMN01000012.1, from coordinate 898,947 downwards.
ATGTTTCACGTCAAAGCCCAAAAGAGTGGTACACGTGGAGGATACAGAAACCCTGTGTTTGGTGAGGAAGATATAATGTTGTGGGTGAGGAAGTAATGTTGTCGATTTCATAATTAATTCATTTCATTTAGGTGAGCATGCTCCCTACACCTGACGCTGTGAAGGAGAATCAACAGGGAAGGCTGCAGGGATCTTATATTCTTTGCTTCATATGAGCTCTTTCTTGACAAAATCAGTCCCTCTCCTGCGATTTTAAAGCAATAGACATTTTGGGAATTGGCTTTTAGAGTTAGACTAGGAGATCAATACCACTCTCATCTGTCCGTTAATATGAAGCTAACCAGAAGATGATCCAGTTTTTTGACAACATCCATTCACTTTAAACTTTAAAAACTGGACTTGCTCAGCAGCCAGTGTTTCACTGATTCCTTCTGGTCACTGCACTCCAGAGAAATGGCAAACCTCATTCATAAAATATGTAACAGATGCCATACATTCATTAACAGTTCTGAACGCTCCAACAGTTACTGTAGCCAACAGCGTCTCAGCTAACGTGGTTTGCAGGGCGCACTGAGTGACAGCCAGCTCACACTCGCAAAAGTGAGGCTGAAGCTCTCACCGAGCAGCTGATGGAGGCAGTCCTGAAACACCACTTTTCAGTTTCCATAAATGCTCACAATTTCAGTGAGGGTTCATGTCGTGTCGCCTATTTGCTAACCATGCAAGCACAATAACAGTGATATTTATTTAACGGTGAGCTGATACAGAGCCCAGTGCAGTGTGTTTGTTTGCTTTGATTTTAACCAGTGAATTTCACTATAACGATGCCTTTGGTTTTATGACTGAGGTGCCTGTTGCTGATGGTGTCACTACAGATTAAACCTGTCCTCTGAGTAAACTGTCCTGCTGAATTTACTTTGAAATCAAACCCATGCATAAGAATTAACAATATGGGGCAGAACTTAGTGGAGCATTTGGTAGCTAAAGAATGAGATATTTTTTCAGGAGTGGGTGAAGAACAAAAAGAAGATAAAAAGGAGAGTGAACATTGGACATACATTTGAAAAACGGCTCTAAATGAATGGTAATGTTGCTCTATGTGTGCTGGACATGTACACTGGCAATTGCTAACATTTGCTATAACATTTTCAATATGTCAGTGTTGCATAGCAGGTTGTTGCGCTGTCCCCAAATGTCCAAAATGAATGCAGCTTTAAAGAAAACTATATACAGAACACATTTAAAATATGCTTACATTTTATATCATTGATGGCATCTGTGAATATGTTGTATTATGAAGCTTTATTGTGTTCTAAATGATACTCATTCTAATACCATCACCCTGCAACTCAACCACTGAAGAACATTATGGGTCACCGAATAGGAACCAATAGCAGGTTCACACTTGCTTTAGCTTTAAGTCCCCTTCCTACAAGTACTGTGTCCTGTCATATGCTATCTCGTTGTGCCATTCTGCTATGCTAGCCTCTGCCCCCACTGCTGCCTTCATGTCCTGCTTAGGCAAATATAGAAGTAGACATTGCTTGTGTGACATGCAAAGCCACACACAGAAAACCCCTGAGAAGGTGCATCCGCACTTTGCACACACTGTTACATAATAGATAGGCTATGGCAAAGGAGGCAAGGCAGCACAAAAGAAAGAGGGAGACTGCTGTGGTGTGTGTGCAAGAGAGGGAGAGAGAGTGTGTGTGTGTGTTTCAGGTTGAAGGGAGGGACAGAGAGAAAACTAATTAGCGCAGCACTTTAAGCATCACGGGCCACAGACTGCTGCGAGTGGGGACTGCCACAGACAATCCCAGTCAATTTTCCCACTCAGCGGAGAGAGCTGAGGCATGCTCTGACATTGTGTTTTATCTCAGCGGGCCTCTTCACTCATGTCAAGAGCGGGAGAGGGAGGAAGAGAGAGAGAGAGAGAGAGAGAGGAAGGCAGAGGTGTTGGTCAGACAGTGAAAAAAGATGGTGAATTAAGAAGAGAAAAAGCAGTTAGAGCAAAATAGAGTAGCTGCGCAAGCGGGAGACCGCTTAGAAGTAAAATCCGGAAAGACAAAGACACAAGCAGAGAGGGAGGTAAAGACAGAGACAGACAAAGAGAGCTTAAGATGTAAACGACTGGTGTGTCAAAAGGCAGCGTTTCAAATATATTGGTGGTCCTCTGACAATAGATTTTGTCAATGACATTTGCAGAAATGTCACTGCATTGTAGCTTATTCATAGAAAACAGGGCTGAGTGACCTGGAAGCAACTCAATTGTTGTGGACAATCCAGAGAATTGAAAATAGCGACTGCCCTTTGTTGGAATCATTCGTTTTTCAAAATGCGGCAATGCACAGAGCTCACAACAGAGCGCCTGTGTGTACTTGATGAATACTGTCCTGAAGCGCCTGCACACTGTCTGAGGAAAACAAATATAATATATCTCATAGCTTTGCAACAAGCGTAAAGACTAGTCGCATGTTAGCTCTGACCTGCAAGCTCCCATCTGGCCCTTGTATGTACTCATATCTAATCTGAATAAATCATTGTATGGGACAGCCTTTGCACCTTAACAGCTCTATTTTTATGGCCTCCCTCCCATTAGCATAGACACACAATACCCATCCACCCCTTCACACGCTGCAATATGCATCAGTCCAAACCAAGACGATTAAAAACTGTGCTTTTACTGGCACTAAATGTACAAAATGCTTGGTACATGTTTTTAGCCATGCTAGCAGCATGACTCCAGGTATGGCAAGTCCACCATTTTGGTCCAGTCTGAAATATCTCAACAATTTTTGCCATGAGATTTAGTACAAACATTCATGGTCCCCAGAGAATAAAAGTTTAGTGAACCCCTGATGTTTCCTCCAGCATCACCTTCAACACCACAGCATCAACAACTACTGGATGGATTGCCATGAAATTTGGTTCGGACATGCATGTCCGCATCAGGATGATGCTCACATCAGCATTTAGCTCAAAGCACCGCTGTGCCTAAGTGTAGCCTCACAAAGCTGCTAGCATGGCTGTAGACTCTTAGCATTGTTGATTCAGATTTGGAGCCCCCATATTTACACAATCTCCTTCTTTATAAAAGGGAAATTAATAAGGAATAATAGGTTTGACTTGGAACTTCATATCAGGTGTCTAATATTTTGTACAGCCAGTAATTCAGGATTACTGTTATATTGTTATGTTCACACATAAGTATTATTACGTTTAAACATTAAATATTAAACTCTTTCTTCAAAGTGTAGCAATCCAAATAAAACTCATTCATTGTGTAATGATCTCATGATTTCATGGACTATTTCTCCCGTTATCCAAGCTCCTCGTTCATTTCCTTATTTCCAGACACTAATCGCTGCACACAGTCTGTGAAATGATCGCTCATTCGTTCCCTGCCATTCCCCATGTGGGGGTGAGCGCAATATATGGAAATACAGAAGGACTCTTGGAGACTTAAGCCAAAACAAGGATGCTTTCTCCATTCCTACCACTTCACTCCACTCTCTCTTTCGCACACACACACAGAATCTGTGGGAATTCATTAGCCGGCCGCTGATTTATGGCACACTGTTGTCAGCATATAATTAGCAGTTGAGGATTGTTTATGATGGCTTTGCAAGTGGAGTGGAAAGTGTGTGGTGAGGAGTGTGGTCCGAGGTCAAGACAGGCCAAAGGAAGGGAAGGAAGGGAAGGAAGGAAGAAAGGAAAGAAGAAAGAAAGGAAGACACAACAACCAGAGCAGATACATTTACATTAGCTGAGAAAACTGTGTTCAGATCCTACAGTTTCCTTATTTCATGATGTCAACATAATAAAATCGCAGAATCAGTATTTCAAAAATGTTTTCTGTGAATATATCTTTTATGTGGTCACAGAACGATTACTGTGCGAAAGCTTGTTATGTTGAGATCAAGAGATAATTACATTGTGCTCCCAAGGAAACAAAACAAGTAGTAATTATCTTCACTGGTCTGCATAAGATCCTGTTATGTTGCATAATTATAGCACAAACCCAGCTAGGGTTGCCAGCCATTATGAAAAAGGCCATGACAATACACACCAATCAAAAGTTTAGATTTTGACTCATGTTTTTATTGCACCTTTGATTTCTTATACTTGACAAGAGCCTCTAGGGACTATGTGAATTATGACTTGTATGGAGGAGGCTGGGGTGGATAGATCTGTCCACTGTTTGAGTTCTGTTTCTAACTGTCAGTGTTTCTTTTAACCATGTTCACAAAATTTCCCATTAACCAAGTAATCTTTGTGCCTGAATCTGACCAAATTTTAAAACGGCTATAATTGATATTTTTGTATAGGCTATGCAATGTATGAAATGACAGTGTGAAAACAATGTAATTATATGAAAGGGGTCGCTCGTAGTGATGAACCTACAGAGAAATTATCACCTGAATCTGCAGCTCTCCTCGGCTTTACGGACCTTTACGGCCAGTTTCGGCTCATTGTTCAGCTGTCCGGCTGTTTTCGGCTGCAGCAGGCAGCTGTTTTCTGAAAAAAAAGCCCTAAAACCCGTTGCTTACTACCTTCTCAGCACCAAGCGGCAGACAGACACAGTTAGCAACTAGCTGGTGAACACAGTGGAGCATTTAGCAGCTAAAGAGCCAGATATACAACATGCAACAAAGGTCGCTCAGTGGCTTCGTTCAGTGGCTTTGCGTCGTAACCATTTGACTACCAAGGCGCTCTGTATTTTTGCATTCTTTGGTCCCTAATTTGTTTGTATTTGAAAATGCCTTCAGAGAAACTGTGCCCCTTTTATACCTTTGCATAGTAATTACCAAATGTCACTTTGAATGGACAAACTTATTGCGTTTTCACCCTTTTCTCAAATTCTCTAATTAACATTGACTATATTATTATACATCAGATTGGGGCAGTTTCTCGACCATGTAGTCAGTGGCCTGAATGGCTACAGTCTGTCCAATATTGCTTTAGGCTACCATTTTTGGTGCAGAAAGGTCAGTGGATTGATATTGTCCACGCTGTGTATTCTGTTTGTGTAAGAGCACACACACCTTCACATACACACTTCTGGGACACAGAGCCAACAGCCATCATTATGTAGTAGACACACACACATGCAGCGCAGAAAATCAAAGGCGTGTTCATCTCAGAAGGAGGCTGAATCTGTGTCTGATCTGATCTCAGGTCAGCCGGCCTCCCTTCAGCAAAGCATGGCTCACAGTGTGTGCGTTTTATGTGTGTGTGTGTCAGATCAATAACCAGTTACAGACAGCTCAGCCCCACCCTGCCTCAGGGCCTGGGCTCCAGGGAACACACACACCTACACACAGAGAAAAAAAGAAAACACACAGTTCTGACAGAGTCTGAGCTTTTAACCACCACCTATGAGTCCATCTCTGCTTTTGGATAACAGAGAATGAAAGCAAGGATAGTGAAAGGTGGGGAGGCAGTGGACAGTACCCCCATGAGGAACTAGTTAAATCATTTGACCATGTACACAAAAGAGAGAGGGGAGGAAAAAAAGTAATGATCGAGAGATTAAAAATGACAGAAAAGGAATCAGAGCGACAAGGACAAAGAGACAGAGAAAACAGAAAAAAAGAAAAATGTGCAGGCTGCGGAAAAAATAAAGACCCAGCGAAAAATGTGAATTGACGGCCTTTGATTTTTTTTTTTTTTTTTTTGCTGTCCTTTCTACTGCCTTAGCATAAATGACAATGTGTCACACAAGCCCAGCTGTGATTTTCCAAATCCCTCATTCACGTTGCGACAGCTTGTGGAGGTGAGCCTCTTCTCGCTGTAGGAGTTCCCTTTACCTGACTGTAGTTTTCCTCTCCTCCATTTGTGCTTTTCACAAGGCTCTTTTATTAGTAACTGTCTGAAAGTGTGGAGTTAGTGCGAGATCAAGAGACAGAAAGGGAGCGTGGGGGAGGAGAATGTGAGAGGGAGATTCCTTCAGGCGTCCGCTGTGCTCCAAACGTCTTGGCAAGGTGTAAATTGAAATGAAATGAAATTTGATTTGACTTTGATTAAAAACTTCCACATTTCAGTATTTCACATCATCTTCAACCTTGCCTCGCTGAGCCTCAGTGTTTACCACAGAGAGTAAAAAAAAAGGCCTGGCAAATTTGCTTTCTGAGCAAGAGCTAGATGAGAAGATTGATACCCTACAGTATATTACAATTGTATTAACACAAAATATTCAAATAGGTGTATTTCCCAAAATGTTGATATATTTATACTGTATGTATTAAGGCTAAAGGCTCAAGGCTAAGGCAAATGATGTACTTACAAATATTTAAGCAATCATACATAATGCACACAATCGAAATCTTTCTGTTCTGGTTCCATTCATTTATGAGGAAACAAATGGGCTCTTAAATGATCATCGATCGGATTCCTCTCTATCCTCCCTTTCTGGAATATTCTCAGGGCGAACATATGAAAAAGCATCTCAGAAATCTCATCCATCAACAAATACCTCTGATTCCACCCATGCGCAGGAGAGCCCTGTCTGATCAAAACACAAACCACAGACGGATGAAGAGAAATGGATTAGAAAGTCAGTTTCTTCTTCTGCTCAGAATGTATTGATTGCCTGCCTTCCTTCTCTCTCTCTCTCTCTCTCTCTCTCTCTTCTCCACCGAATTTTGTGAAACCGCTGTAATCACCGGCAATTTGCAGGGCACCTCGCAGCTGGACTCCTGCCCACTGCTGACAGAGTGCGAGCGGTGTGTAAAGATATGTGTGTGTGAGTGAGTGAACAGGGGGCGGGCGCACACAAAAGACTTTTTGAATGTATTTGTGAGTGTATATATGAATTTGTGCCTGCATGTGTGTGAGTCTAGAAAGGTCTATATGGGGTAAATGGGCATCATCTTGGTATTGGATTTGGTGTGTAGGCTGAGGTCCGTGGAGGGACAGAGAGAGATTTTTTAATAGATTGTTGATTACCTAGGGTGGTCCCTCGACTTAAATTGAGTCTGACGCCAGCACACACACGCACACACACACACACACACACATTTTGAGCACATACACCTTCAGTTCTGCAGTGGTTGAGGGTCTCTGTCCTCATCCCATGTTTTGATAGCACCAAACCGTATGAATCTCACATCAAGAACCATGTGAATCTATCACATTTTTACAGTTTGAAGAATCTCCCATATTTTAACAGCACTATTATGAATGTTTGCACATGTTGTACATTGTTAATCATCAACAGGCTTATTTGCTTTCCTGCCAAGAATAATATTGATACCATTCTCGTATCTGTCCATTAAATATGAAGCTACAGCCAGCAGACGGTTAGCTTAGGTTAAAATAAAGACTGAAGGCAGGGGAAAACAGCTAGCCTGACTCTGTCCAAAGGTTAAAAAAAAAAATCTTGTTATATCTGATGTTATATCGCTGGTTAATCTGTCCAAAAAAAACATCTTTATGCTAAACTAAGCCAACCGGCTGCTAACTGTAGCTTCATATTTAACAGGCAGACATGGTAAAACAGCCTTTACAGGTTGAAAGTGTCAAAGAAAATGTAATAATTGGCCCCATTATTCAAATCTACATTCATATAAAATGTACGTAAATTATTTTTAAATATCTTGAAACATTACTTTAGGTCTGTTGATCAGAAATGCCTTGATGAAATAAATGCTAATGCTAAAGTGCTATATGGCTGAGCAGAAGCTTTTTAAGATTAACTAAATATATTATGGGTAATCTAATTTGATACTCATACGCAAGGATTGTGGTAAACTACCATGTGTTTTACTTATTTATTGTCATTTGTGTAATTATGTTAACTTTATAATATATAATGTTTTATTCTCTTTTTATGGTGATTTTGTTTTTTAACATCTGACTAGGGATAAGAAATTTGCCATTTTATTCTGATGATCAATGCATTGTCCCTGACAAATAAACTGATAAAATGAACTAAAATAAAGGCCCAGTTTACTCCAACTTACAGTATATTGGAGGGTTGGAATGGAAGGAGGGAAACATAATACTGAAACAAATGCAAATACTGAAAGGAAGAAGATGTCCACCTTTGAAAATGGCCACAGCACACTTTAGAGAATCTGTGGGTGCTGCAGGTTGATTTCCCTGCCCTGCAAGACCGCAGCTGTCAGCGTCCAGACTTTCAAAATGGCTCTGTCCCACAGCAGCTGGAAAATCCGCTGACATTAGATGTGAGAGCAAAAGTCCTAACGCAGCTCTGGTTAAATTTTATATGAGACGGAGAATATCGCTGGCTGGAGTGAAAAGTACTTTGGTGTCTTTTAATTTCCTGCTTTGCCATTTCCATTTGGCTGGACAAATTGAGAATGAAATCGACAAGAAATTCCATATCGTAGCATGTAATATCACGTCATTATGTAATGATCATTGAGAGGCCGTGGATTATTAGGCTTTTTATTATCACGGATGTTTTTAGACCCATTGCCAAACATGATTATCTCCCATTAATTTTCAGCTTAGTTTGTATGTAATAGCCATAACTGGAGAGGTTTGTTTTCCTTTTTAGCAATTCTGTCCTTCTATTATCATTTTTATTTTATATTCAGAAACTGTACAAAATCATATTATCAGTGTCAGTCATTTGATGCTTTATTGAGAGTCTAATGTTTATTATTAGAGTAAATATAGGGTTTTTTGATAGAGGAAAATGGCTTAAACACTCTGATAAAGAATAATGTAGGAAATCATTCATTCACATACACACTATGTTCACAAAATAAAAGGATATAACTACCTTCTGAGCAGCGTTAACCCTGCTGCAGCATAAGTCACCATGACAGCACACCCACCGTATTTCTACTCAGACCCTGAACTCTCTTTGAGCAAAGAATGCACTGACAATAAAAGTTGATACACAGACACTTGATAAGAAAAAAAAAATACACCCACACAATGGCTGCAATCCATTCCATGGAAACATCAATAGCTCCGACAGCTGATAGTGTGATAATAATATCGGGACAAGGCGCTATTTGCAATGGACTTAGCTATCATTAGGAAACAAGGAGTTGTGGCACAATAGGGTAAGACCGCACAATCCCCTGACAGGCAAACAGTGGAAAAGGAAATGTCAAAGTTTCTGAGCGTTTTCTAATAATACCTCATTTACTTTTTCACAACAATGGATATTGCACTCCTGTCCATTTGTCATGCTGTGACTGAGGGTAAGTCACCATGTAAGCTTGCACCTCAGGAACAGAGGTACTATAGGAATGAATGGAAAGGATAGAAACATAGCAGCTATTAGAAAGACCATCCATGCATATGCTTGCGCCTTTTTTTCCATCTTTCACACACATTCCCACAATCCCAAGACACTATGCGGTCACCCTGAACTCGGCTATTGCTTTTTTCACACCCTCTGATGGTTTTACCCCCCAAAGATGACAAGGGCACACCTCTCCAAAAGGCAATGGAGGAAATATTATAATTGCAGAAAAATACCTCTGAGAAGAAGAGGACACTCTCCACCAAATGCTAGCAAAGAGACATAGAGAAATCATATGTACATGACTTGGTGCATGTGTGTGTGTGCACTGTTCATGCAAAATATATTGTCACTGATTATCCCTAAATCCTGGAGCCCTCAAGTCTGCACTCAAACCACTCTACTGGGTCCCAGCAGGACTGGATGCTTTTTGGACAGCTGATGGCTTGCCACAATTTTTATGTGTCATTTCACTTAGTTTAAACTGAAACAGCTTTTTGCACCATTCTGTTATTTGATTTTTATTGACATTGGTCTCGTTTTAGCACTTTACTTACATAAAATGTAAAAATTTAAAGCATCTTATTGCTTCTGGTGCCATGTCATCTTGTGTTTTATCTTTTATTTATTTGTTTTCTTGTTAGGGATTGGTCTAATGGTGGCACCATAATTAAAGGCCAGAGTTTCTCAATTTGATAGGTAGTAATTGCAACACTACTGTTCCCAAATTCCTGTTTTGAGAGGATGGCGTACAATGTTACATCTGCATTATGGTGTGATGTGTTTTGTTTAAGGAAGGTAATGACCACCACTTTGCTCCAGACTGAAATATTTCAACAACTATTGGATGGATTGACATGAAATTTTGTACAGACATTCGTGGTCCCCAGAAGAAAGACCTACTGACTTTGGTGATCCTCTGACTTTTCCTCTGGCACCACCATGAGGTCGACAAGTTTGGTTTTTAGTAAAATGTTTAGACAACTATTGGATGGATTCCCATGAAACAGACATTCATGGTGCCAGGAGGATGAATCCTAATGACTTTAAGTTATGACATATGACTTTCCATCTATTTCCATCATCAGGTCAAATTTTCAGTTTGCACAATACTTTGGTTTCTGACCAAATACCTGCAAAACTAATGACATTCCCATCAGCCTCAGCAGTACTTTTGTGTTTGGTGCTAATTAGCAAATGTTAGCATGCTAACACGCTCAACGAAGACGGTGAACATGGTAAACATTATACATTATATGTGTCTAAATGTTATCATTTAGACACATGCCATGGATACATGTTTACACTCGTGGACACTCAAATAAAATGTCGGACAGTTAATATAGTGCACTATATAGTAAATAGAGAGTGGTTTCGGACATAGCCTTAGTCATGTTATTAACTGATCACATGGCAAATCATAATATACAGATCCACAAATATAAAACGAAAACATTTCAGAGATTCACAAGTGCTGGAATTACAGATTATTTTTCCAGTGGCAGGTGGTGTAATAATGCCTAATATGTCTACCCATATCTTTAATTGTACAAGCACTAAATCTGTAAGTAAAAAAAAAAAATTTAAAAAGTACAGCACACTAGTCCAACAAGTTTAAACACAGGCCTACTTCACAGGTCTTGAGCTTTGGTAATGGCTTTTATCAGATACCGGAAACCTCACTACACACACACACACACTCTTACACACATATACCACACATTTTGATTTATCGCAAAAGGTATTTTGAGATTCCCACAGATCTTCATTTAGTATCAGCCATGAGCTCAGATGAGTCTCAAGGAGGAGCCATTTTTACAGAGATGATTTTCTAGACCCACATGAATAATTACGGTGCATCAGTGTGGTAACATGAGAAGGATCAGTTTCTAATTTCAGCTTATTTACTATGCCTGAGTACATACATGCAGCCACACTCTGTAACCAGCACTACTTTCTGATAGTCCCATCAATCAGAACAGACAGACTGCTGTTAGCTGAGGCTGTGCTTTCACTCGACTGTATGTGTGTTTTTTCTGTGTGTGTGCAGGAGTGTCTCTAAGAGTGACAGTGTTCTCAACACAGCTCAGCGTTTAACGGGGAAAAGCAGGGAGGGCTCATGACAGGTTGCAGCGGTCATGGTTTATTTGACAGGCGCTCCCCTCACAACCCCGGGGAATGACGGCTGACATCATCCGCAGAAACTAAGCAACAGCCTAGCACCACCGACACCACAACCTGCCATTTCAGGAGATTTCAACAGCAGCAGGCTCAGCTGAGCCAGTGATTCATGGGTCACGTTGTCCAAAAGGTATGAAACCTACTTATTTGTGCAGGAAATGCTGGTTTCATCCAGGATGTCTTCCAGTTGTGCTATTCTTTCCACAGCACTGCTCCTAACCCTTAGGATGGGTTAAATGCAGAGAATGAATTTCCCTACGGGGATCAATAAAGCATAACTTCGCAGGAACAAATATAATGAGACAAAAAAGGAAAAAAAATAATTAGCATATGCTGCATTGCACAATATATAGTCATGAACTACAGTTTGTTTAGTGTGTACTATATAGCTCAGTGAATAAGGCTCATTTGGTTGTTCATATACAGAAGCATTCTGCACTTTAGCATTTGCTAATTAGATGATTTAAGCTGAAGACAAACGGCAATAGATTACTTTGTTTAATTAATCCATCGGCTAAACCCTCCTACAGTAAAATGCATGCTGAAATACAGTATAGCGTGGCAGCACTGTGTGTTACAGTGCTTTCAGCCCAGAGGAGAGAGGTCAGCTGAAGACGTGTTAAGCAACTCACTATTGAATTTGAATATTTAACCAGCTTCCATTAAAACACTGATTAATTTGAGGGCACTCCAGAAGTTGCCAGAGCAAGAAAGAGAGAATGAGGAGGTAGGGAGGAGAAAGAGTGTGTGTGTGTGTGTGTGTGTGTGTGTGTGTGTGTATGTGTGTTGGATGACTGTGTGCACACATGTTGTTGGTCAAAGTATTTAAACCTCATCACACTGCAATACAAGAACAATGCTTTTTCTTTATTTTCATGTGAGGATGCTGACTTTTTGCCTGTGAGACGTAGCTTTAGCCACCACACCACTTCAACATGTGGAGAAATCCCAAGCTTGACAGGCCTGCTGTGCCTAGTTACGGGTTGCTAAGCTATGATTGGACAATCTCCGTTTGGTGGAGGGGTTTAGGGAATGGTAAATTTCTAAACACGTACATAGTACATGGTCATTTGGCTCGTCTAAAATGATCTGATTCAGTCTTTCTGTCAAATGATCTGTCTCCGATGAAGCCAGGATTCCTCTTAACAGCAGGGGGGGGGTTGACTACTGATAGAGGGAAAAGATCCCTGATGGATGCTCTCTTGAAAAGCCTGCTCACCCAGAAGAAAAGCTTGATTGTGGGATAACTGTGACCTCAGTATGGCTTGCTTTTGTGTTTGCAGACGCTCATGGTCAGACATATTTTTTTTATCTGAATCTATAGTAGCAAAGATTCTATAAAGATTGGTCTGTTGTTTGCTAATATCTACTGCTTTCAAAATGAAAAATGCATTTTTCTAACCATTGTTCTCCAAGGTTAGGCTGAATACATTTCACCTCACAATTTCCATATAATCACCAAGACTCCAGTGTGCTCCAGTGTAAAAGCAGCCGCCTTTGCACTGCTCAAGGGCACATTTACGAAATGGTTATTCGCTTCCTCCCACGCAGGTTTCATACATATTCTCCGTTTGCAGCCATGAGCCATTTAAAGCAATATGACTTTTCAAATGCAAGCCATGACCTCCCCTCACACCACCTGACAATCATACGCCGCATTACAACGGACAGATGTTCAGTCAGCCAATCGGATGGCTTGTGGCTTGTACAGATGTTACCTATGCCCAGGAGATTCTTTGAGTGGCAGGTCCAGATGTTGGAAAACACTTTAAAAGCTAATCAGTTGGAGGTGCACACATTCTGTTGCAGATAGTTAGGTGTGAATGCACACATGGGGCTGAGGAGTTGTATTAATTACATGTGATGGAACTGACATGATTTGATGAGAGTTTTATTGTATTGTATTGGATGGTCTTTATTGTCCCAGAGGGGCAGTTTGGTTTGCAAACATGTGTGTTATTAATGATGACTAACATTTTTAAAAACTAAAATTTACACAAAAAACATACACATGCCACAAACACCACAATGGTTTCTCTTAGGAGAGACACCTGAGGCGCCATGCCTTTCTCCACAGAAGACACGCTGTCATGGCAACGGGCTGAAGCGGCAAGATAATGGCCTTCTTATCAATTGAATCCAAATGACTCTCAGGCAAAACAGAGGCTGACTCCTCAATCTGTCGTATTACGCAGGCAAATGTAAATGTGGCTCAATCGTAGGCCTTAGTCATGTGGTCTAAAGAGGGTGAACACAGCAAATGCAAAAACCAGATGAATGTTGAGAATCCACAATTTCGCTCTATGATAGGGTAAACTTGTTCATATATATGCTCTGCACATGTTTATATGCACATGCAAACCCACTCCATCATGTTGGCAGGTTCACAAGGAGATTTCAGTTTCATCTCCATCTTTACTGGACACACACACACAGAGAGAGAGAGAGAGAGAGAGAGAGAGCGCTATGTCCCAGTGGAATCCATCTTCATTTGCTGTGTTTGAGAGCAGCCCTGAGATTCAACTCTGTTCTCCTTCATAACTCATCCTTATGTCTCCAGATGCTCCTCACTGGTCCTCTCTGCTGTCTGAACACAGCAGCAACATTTCCCACAACCAGTGGCAAGGACATGATCTTCACTCTCAATTATTTCCCCACAGATTAAATAAGGAAACCTTTTTTTATGACAAAATGTTGAAGAAGAAATATTGCCTGATATAAGGTACTAGCTAAGTCAACACCCAGCTACTCAGCAATATGCCAGGTTGGTGTATGGGAGAAAAATCCCAAAGATGGGCCAGATGTCCTCAGGATCTTCCCCACACTATAAGCACTTCAATACTCAAAAATAATTCAACTGAGTCAAAAGAGCTCTAATATGAATAGAGTTTACTGACAAATCAACAAGTACAGCAAACCCGAGTTAGTTCATGGAGCAACCAACAGTCAAGCGTACAAGCACACACAGACCTGAGTCAGTCCATGAAGTAACTGACAATCCAATCTTCTTTTATAGCCATTTTCACCCTCCTTCTGTGGGCTCAAAGTTGCGTAACCACCTGCTGACCTTGGCCTAATTTCTGTGATGTTTTCAACCTGCTCTGAGCCACACACCACAGTTTCCTCCCTTTTTTCCCCACTGTCTGATACACTCTAACCTCCCACTGCCAGCTGCTGCACTTAATTAAGAATACAAGACTTCTATGATTATGCCCACATCCAACAACACATGACTACATCATGATTATGACTGAACCTGACTTTACCTGACATTACCTGACCATTATCAATATGATTGACTTTGATTGACTTATACATAATACTGTAATATTGATTATGACTTATTTGACCTCTCTGACCTTACCCTGCAATGATTCAATACTGATTCATCAATATTATACCACATTTGGTGAATAAAATGTCCCACAGGTGTAAGTGTAAAAGTTTAAAAACAAGACTAAAGCTATTTTCAGACAGAAAGCAAAGCTAATTTTTGCCTCGCGCCATTCACGCAAATTTGTGCAGTCCGTGATTATTCGCCCCAAACAGCCAATGTGTCAACTGTACAAACATTAGCTCTAAGCTAGCTAGCAACAAACGCACCGACCGTGTGTGTCGCTGTTTTTGTGTTCGGTTCAGCCTCTCACTGAACTCAGAAACTCCAGTTCTTTCTGTTACCTTCCTCCAGTCTCTCTCCTTTCTCCTCTCATCTCCGTACGTTTATGAAGAAGATTCATACAGCCCCAGTAAAGGGAAAGTCTTTCCCTCAAACTTGCGCTGACGCATCTTCGTGTCAATTCGCACCACCACGGTGCCACAAATTCACCTCTTATATTGCACCTTTCCATTGACTTTGTATGCAATCCAAAGCCTCTAAAATTCACCTTGTGTTCTGTCTGAACACACAAAGACAATGTTAACGCGCTGATGGTAAGTATAGTGTTTCGCAGAGGGGAGCTGCAGATTCGGGTGATAATTCTCTGTAGGTTCATCACTACAAGCGACCCTTTTCACATTGTCATTTCATACGTTGTCACTTTAAAAATGTTGGTATGGGACACATGGTTTTCCTTCAGTTATGCAGGGAGAGGAAGGGGAAAAAATCCTTTTATGTGTAATTTCTATGTATAAAGGTTGTATTTCAATATCATCTCTATTCACATGTTTATCTGAAACTCACAAAATGAACTCAGTTTCACTCTTTTAATTCTCTTTAACTCACTCATGCAAGGCTCTCTGATTAATATCCACCCATCTGGTTGTCACTAGTTTTTGGAAGCAAAGTACAGTTAATTATAAATAGGTTGTCTTTGTAAAGTACAGCTTGTGTGTGTGTGTGTGTGTGTGTGTGTGTGTGTGTGTGTGTGTGTGTGTGTGTGTGTGTGTGTGTGTGTGTTTGCTTGTCTGAGCGCACACAGGCAGGTGTGCTGAGAGTGATTAATACTTTGGCAGACAACAGAGCAGAGAAGCAAAATTAGATTAGAAAGACATATTTTTTTCAAGCTGCGTACCTGTGCTTTTTTTTTCTGCAAATGGTAGAAGGGCAACAATAAACATACAATACAGATGCAGTAATATAAGCACATTATAGGCCATTGTTGAATGAGGGAAAGAAATTGTGCAATATTTAACATTCTGAGCTAATATAAAAAGGGGGGATGGGAGCAGAGATGTGTTTATATATAATTCAGAAAACTGGGGTGGGCTAACAGTTCAGAAGGCCTATGATCTGCAGGGGGATTTGGCAAGCTAAGCTAAGGCTACTGTAGACTGGGCTGCACTAAGCCGGCTGGTAATAAGAGAGTTGGTATAGAGTAATCTGTCAGTGTGCCAAAGTGGCGCTATCCTGCGGGAGCTCATTAGCTTAGCATTCTGCCTCTGTGGTCCTGCCTTGAATGAATGGGAGCACAAAGACAGAAACAAGCACTCGTCGTGCTGCCTCCCACAGATCATCTTCTCTCTTTCTATCCTTTCTCGCTCTCTATCCCTTTGTTTTTTTACTCTTCCCTCTCTTCCCTGTCTTTTCTCTGGCTGCGATGAGTGGTTTTACATGACGCTCCTACATCATTTCGCTCTCAAAATGTTCCAGTCCCTTTCCAAAACCTTGCTTTCACATTCAGACACGATTTTAAAGTCAGCCCACAAGAGCCCGTCAATGGAGCCAAACAGCCCTTTCAAAAACTCCCAACCTGGCCCTCCACCAAAGAGATTCTCCTCTGTCTGAAGCTACCTCACTCAACTTTCTCTCACTGTTTTCCTTTAACTCAAACAGAAAAAAAAAAGTTTTCCCAGGCTTAACAGTCTTCTCCTTTTTGTCAAAGCTTTTGTGCACCATCTGCTTCTCCCTTACAATTAGCCCTGACAGCCAGAGAGACGTCTACATCTCCATTGTGCAGCAGCAGAGCTTCACTTTGGCTGCCCGGCTACAAAAGACAGGTGAGCCAACAGTCAAGGATTCCCGTTAATAGATGTGTGGGGGTGAAAGCCAGCTTCTCACTGGAAATGATGCTCTGCTGTGTCTCGGTGTTGCTCTTTGACAGCAATGAATCAGACCCACCTGTGGAGCCTGATATATGGACTTCAATTAGAGGCTTTTTAACTAAGATGTCAACAGTGTGAGGCGGGTTATTAAGACAGGATTGCCTGCGCTGCCTTAATGATAAGTAATGAGTATGCAATCTCTGTGGAAATCAAGCTTCACTCCTGGATCTGGAGCCAATCAGGTTTCCTCTTACAAGATGTGCTCTTTATGACATACAGTTTGTTTAAAGAGGCCACCAGGCTTCAAGATAATATTTCATGTTTATGTGTGCACATGCATAGTGGAGGAGATAAAAGCGCTTTCTCTGAGTGATTACCCGTCCTTGTGATGATACCATGGGAAAAGAAAAGACACAAGAGAGACGTAAAAAATTAAAGCGCATGGAAATAGCGGTTTTATGAGTCCTATGAATGTACACCTCCACCTCCTCCATTATTTAGCAGTTCAGTCAAAGCTCTCACGCCTCCAATGTAGGGAATTTTCAGCGTTCCAGGAAGGAAAGTTGTCGCTGCTCATCAAAAAGGAAATGCTTTTGATCATTTACGATCACAGGACGGCATGCACTATTCTGTGCCACACACACACACGTTCATATCACACACATATCATCTGCACTACAGCAGGCAGATAGATTATTAGATTATTAATCAAGAGATCTGCCATTTGTGATTTGTTCACATGTACCCAAATTTGAACAATAATGTGCATCTTCACAAAGATAGCAACTAAAATAAAGTTACTCACACACTGAACATTACGTAACAAGACTGTCAAAACTAAATGTGCAGTTAAAACCCTTCCATCACTAAGGTTTTATGTATAACCGGAGAGATTGTTGTATTACAGAATAGTACCGAGGGCACTAAATCCGATGAACAGAACCAGCCGGGATCAGCAGGGGAGGACCAGAGGATCAGAGCCCAATCCTCTCCGACATACTTCACATGCATTTCTGCCATACCGCTGAAGCTGTTGGATGTTGCACACACCGAGAAGAAGGGAAATTTGTCGACGCTTTGCGGGTGTAAAAAGGCAGAGAAGAAGAGAACGCACAGTTGCAAGAGGAAAAAAAGGGGGGAAGACTTCCTGTCAGTTTTGAGCACAAGCTGAGGTACAGTGGAGGGACACGCACCCTAGAGGCGAGGATATCTTTGAAGTGCTGCTACATCAAAGCACACTCCCTTTCATACTCATTTTTAATCTCACTGTGTCCCCTCCAGTCATCATTCCTTGTGTTTACAGCTTCCCCTCAGTAAATGAAGAGAGTGACTGACATACGAATTGAAGGCTTTGTCTACCTGGGGCAACCAGAAAGCTACACACCTGAGCTCGAAGCCTGATCGTACTGCAATAGGGAAAGAGATGTCTATTTTTTGTTTGAAATGTGCAAACTGTTGGGCATCTTGTGGACCCAACCAGGCCACTAATGACCAAAATCTTACCTTAACCCAACTTTAAGGTGTACTGGTGAGTTTTTGACTTTTTGTAAAGCTATAGTGTGAGTTAGGGAGCCAAAATGAAAGCAAAGTTCTGGGTTAACCCCTTTAAAAATCTTTTGTCATCATTTGTAATAATATAGCCCTACAATAGAACAGTATGTTGTGCGGTTCACTCCAGTTGTCTAAATATGGGTGGTACATTTTAAAAACAAGATACCATAATATCGTTTAATATTTATGTTTAAGTGGCCATAAATGAACAACATTCCCCACAAGCCCCCAAAGGCTGCTGCAGATTTGTCACAAATTTACAAAAGTAGCAAAAGCTGTAAGGTGCTGTTCTGTTTTTTCCCCCACATTTTAATGGTAAAGAGCATTGTAACAGCAGCTGAAAATCTTGTTTTTGCTGACGTGAGTGATGTAGAAGTGTACTCAGGGTGTGGTCAGTACACAGTGACATCACTGTTGGGTGTGGTCACAGGTGCAACAGAGCACTTTTCTGGCTATTAGCAATTCAAGTAAAACACACTTGAAATTTCAACCAGAGAGGGCAGTAAAACTCTTCTTTTCCAACTAGTGTCATGCTAACAAGGCTAATTTACCTCTCACTTCTAATGTTCTTACTTCTTCTGGAAACATCTTGTCAGTTTCAAGCTAGGTCAGCATGTCAAATTGCCTGATTAATTGACAAAGGCTGTAAAAGGCAGCAACACGCCAGTGAAAGTACTAGTCAATGTACACAATCCAGGTTTCAAAATATTTTAAGTACCCTGTGGCGTTTTTAACCACTAGTAGCGCTATGGAGCTGTTTTGTATGTATTGTGCCAAATTATTGCACAATACACATTTCTGCTATTTCAATGATTGATAATTGGCGGTGGTAACGTACAAAGAGGCGTAGCAATGCCCACGTAAAGTCAGCGAAGAAGAAGACTGCTAGAAAGTAAACATGAAGAGGTAATGCAGGATTTAAAACGTTATAAAATGGCTTTATGGCTTTGTTTTATGAGGAAGGAAATGCATTCAGCACGTTTGTTAGACCTCAAGGATACACACAACGCGTTTTGGTGAGAAAAACTGAATGTAAACAGGACTTTTGTTTGTATACAAGAAAATCCAATTGGGCAACAGTTTTTCGAGGTAAGACATGTTTTCAGCATATTTCTTTTGACCTTGTGGATACAAGCAATGTGTTGTGGTGACCAAAAATGTATTATACACATTGTATAAACTTGTGTACTATACCCATCTTATAGTTATCTGATTATTACGTGTGAGGAAAATATAGTGTATTTGCCATAGCTGCTGTTGGGAGTCTCACAGATGTGAGATGTGATGGGAATTGTAGCCAGTCAAAAGGCCAAACTTTAACAGACACCTGTCCAAAGATGTGAAAGAATTTTATAGACGTGCCCTCTCATTCCCTGAGAATCATACAAAATAAAAGCTCCATCTTTTTTTCATATTCAGAATTTGTGTGGATTCAGTGTGAAGCTCTTTGGACGCCTGCAGCGAGAAATGATATACACTGTTATTCCTGTTATTGTGACCTTTGACACTCATTTGAATTCCTGCAGGTTGCGTATAATTTCAGACGCTTCATCTGCTCATCTCTTCAACCAGAGCCTCCAACCATTGTGGAGCAGAGACGTGAACAGGGATGTTTACCAACGGGGAGAGGGAAATTGTGAGACACGCACACAGACACACACACACACACACACACACACACACATAACCACATGCATGGCCACATCTATCACTCCCATGTGATTGGCCGTGAGTTGAATTCATATCATCTGGTTGCCTCTTACAGCCATCTCATAATAAACCAAATTGATCTCTTTCACACTCCACCACTATCACCACATATATATCTATCCATCTATCTGGAAAAGTAATAATTATGATAAAGCTGTAATTCCAGAGGTTTAAAATGTACAAACATATAAAACATTAATTCAAAGCTACCTTCCACTGTTTGATTCACTCATGTTTTGACAAAACTGTGACCCATATTATTTAACCTCAATACCCAAGTGGAGACTCGGATCCAAAAAGGAAAATACTACTATAAATACTGCCTTTGTGTTTTAACTAAAAGACAGCGGGACTAGAAAGAGACAAAAACAAACTGTTTTACTGCCGGATGAGAAATGACAAGGGATTTCAAGCATGATGGACTCGAGTGGCATTAATGGCACTATAGCATGCTGCATACGTTTAACATGAATCAGCATGAATCAGCCACGAGGCGTGATGCACACTTAAACACACAAGCACAGTGTTACCTAGAGGAAGTGTTCATAAGAAGCAGGATGGTGATACAACCCATTTTAAAGCTGCACTTTAATTAAATGACTATGTGTAATGTGAAAGGGGTCGCTATTTTTGATTTGATTTTTTTATATTCATATTGTGTTTAATGTTAGCAATGCTAGCATATTTCATTGTGTACTATGGCCACTTAAAATAATCAATTCTGATTGGCTGGAATGTGTGAATTAACCTTTACTAATTGAACAGTATGACCAGACACCTTACAGGTGCTTGTTTGCAGTTTTAAATTAATGTGCCAGTATTAAATTGTAGGTAAAGACAGCAACAGTGAGGCTAAGCTAAAGAGCTTGGAGATAGGGTTATTTGTGTAACCACCACCAGCAACCAAAAAAGATATATAGCTACTCATTGAGAACCACATTTAATTTCAAACGTGTTTGATATTTGCATGAATCTGGACGTGCAAATCAGCCAACGATGTAAGGCAGAAAAGTAACGTTAGCTGCGGTGAAGCCGTTTGCCTCCAGGTCTGAGGGACAGCTGAAGAAGAAAGATGGGAGGAAACGTGACCAGAACTGAACAGAGAATAAAAAGATGTGGAGACGTGTCGGTTAAGAGTGTGACAGGGAAAAAGAGACAGAAAAGTGAAATCAAAATTGGCTTTATAATGAAAAAAAAATGGCATCCATTACAATCATGCAATGCACAATCTCTCAGCGATTACCCCTCACTTAAACTGAGGGATATGATAGCTCTGGCCAAATTCAAGACAACTGTTAACTCTGCGGTAAATCAATCCATTGTTATTTGTCTGTTCTTGGCTCATTTCAAAAGAGGCTTCCAACGTCAAAGGGGCTCACCTTTCTTTCCGTTCTAAAGTCATACTTACAGCAGCTGACATGACTAATTATCACCAGATGGAGGGTCATATTTCCTGTCCTGACATCATATTAATCCCATGAGACAAGAACGGAGAATTAGCAGGCTCCGTATCATCTTTAGATTAATGTGACAATAGGTCACGGCCGTGCTGCTGTCATAGTTCTGCTCTGTAAGCTCCCCAGGAAGCTGAACCAACTAAGTGCTGAAAAGTTCATATTATTCCTATAGTTCCAACTATTCCTTCCACTTCTCAAGTCCGACAAGCTGTTTCCTCTTTTGTTTTTGTCAGCGGGATGGCGGGGAACACCAGGGGATATGTTTCCACAAGATTAAATCTTTGAAATCATGAGGCATGTCACAGGATCTGCTCACTGAACAAAACAGAAAAGTTGTAAAGTTGTAAAGATATGGATCCTTCTATAATTATGGATGATTTGTCTTTCGCCGTTTGAACTGTCGCTTTCCATCTGTCACATTTTTCCCTGTGTGTATAATTTAAACCCCATGTGCTGCTCCTCCTAATTACTTGTTCTTTTTTTTGGCAACATCCTTTCACGCATCTCCATACTTGAGGCCAGTCTGCACACAATGCATCACTGTTGCGTGACTGCATTTCCTAAAGCAAATGAACACAAGTCTGAGCCTTTATTGAATATGACATGTCAAAGCAGCCGTATTTCAGCTGCTATTTTGCCTATAAATAATTAAACATACGACAGAAGTATTCTCGCTCGGCTGCTGAAAAGGATGACATGACAGGAAACATGAAATTGCATACATATACGTTTCTATAGGTGGATTAATAGGCAGGACAAAAAGAAACTACAGGATTTTTCTGCTGCTAGTTTAAAAAAAAACGGGTTAATGAAGGGTCGAGCAGAGAGCTCTGTTTTTTAAGTGCTAGCAGATATGTGGCCATTACTGTCATCCCTACACTTGGCAGTCTGGCAGTTTAAATTGTAGAGAGAGGAACAGCACCTACATTTTACATTATTTATGCTACATTTGCCTCACACACTCTTATGTTGTGTTTAAGTCAGTTTGCCACTTCCTCACTGGTTCTGAACAAGAGCTGTTTCACTCCAAGACAAGCTCCAAGACAAGCAGCAGGCAAGCAGGTGGAACGTCACATCACTACAGTATACAAACTCTCAACGCAGAAATATATAGTAGCATGAATGCCAAGTAGCTGTCTTGGCATCTCCACAGCAGGGCAGAGTGGAGTCATCTCAGCATGTGATGAACGCAAGATTCATTCATTTCATCTTCATGTGTATGTGCAGTCATACACTTCATATACACCAAGTTCAGAGGTAATATTACACAACAGTTTGAAATGATTTAAAATCCATTTAATTGGAAACCTACAGCATTGAGTTGTAATAGTACAGCAGGGTGTTGGGGGCACTCTTGAGAAAGATTTTGAGAATGAAGTTGCCAAAACAAAAAGACATAATGTTATGAAAATGAACTTGAGTAACTTCAAGAAAGAGAGTCCTAATATCCTGAGCACCATTTTGTGAAGAAAAAGTCACAATGTTATGAGAATAAAGTTGTAATTTTATGAGAAAAAAGTAATGATATTACTGATTACTGATCACAGGCCTTTTTCACAGCGGACATTTTGACTTGTCATAGTAGGAAAAGCACAGGTGCCACTGATAACATTAACGATGGCTGTAATTAAGATGTGCAATACCAGGACCCTGAAACTGAAGCAGCTAAATGGAATTCTGCCATTAATTCTATTATTTACACCTTTCTTCTACTGTTGACATGTCAAAAAGCCTATTCAACTTCAATGCAAAGTGATTACAAAAATCAAACATCTTCTAATAATTACATTCATAATTTATAATCCCTTGTTGATCATGCATCTGGTGAAAGCCTTTTCTAAATCATAAAATCACATCACATATTTTTGAATGCTAGTGTTACAGGAAGTTAACTTCTACTGTATGTTGAACCAACAAGCCTCAACCAATTCTGAAGTGTTGATTTCCATTTAAATAGTCCACAAAAGCTAAACATAACTGTTGAATCAAATACTTTCCTCACTGTGGGTGTTCCTGTTTGTCCAGGTCCGCACACACACACATGCGTATACGCTGCCAATATGTGTGTGAGAGTGGGTGTGTGCATACTTGCATGCCTGTATGCTTGTGTGAATGTGTGTGTGCACGTTCAGTACGCGACCAGCACGTGCACGTTTGCGTCTCGTGCCCGTGCATTTGTGTGGTTAAGTCTGTATCGCAATCACTACACATTCACTTTCACCCACTTGAAAAAAAAAAAAACATAGATTCAAATCAATTACGCACCAAAGGTCACAGTGGGAGCACAAACAAAAGCGCTAATTGGTGAGCGATGAAAAGTGCCGTGGTTGACGTGGCTGTAAATAACTCCGCGGCCCTCACCTAGGCTTTGGTTTGGCACAAAGATGCTGAAATGCATCTCACACTCCCAGTGACCAAATATAACTACAGTGTCTTGGCTGACGCTTGTTGTGGAGGATTCACACTCTAAGTTAGCAAGAGGAGTAGGAGGAGATTTGTACATGTTGTGTAAAAGTCTGTTTGAATCTGGCTCGAATTCTTGAGCATTCAATATTTTGGTTCATATATTTGGCTGATAATATTTTCAGAGTGACTTCAGATGAGTGAGCAGCTAGGATTTTGTGTCTTTATCAAGAATACATCAACAGCATAGACCGAGACTAAATGTGTTGCTGTTTAAAATTAGCAGTTCTAAAAGTTATAATACCAGGACAATGTAGCTCAAGCTTTAAGCTAATTTCTGACTCATAATTAATTGAGCACCTGTAACTCTAGCGCCATCATTTTTAATCCGTCTAATACTTTTGTTTATAACCAAATACCGGCAAAGCTAATGCAATTCCCATCAGCCTCGGCTGTACTTTGTGTTTAGTGCTAGTTAACAATGTGAGCATGCTAACACTCTAAACTAAGATGGTGAACACAGTAAACATACCTGCTAGACATCTAAACATTAGCATGTTAGCATGCTGACATTAGCATTTAGTGTAGCCTACAGCCTCACAGAGCCATTAGCTTTGCTGTAGACTCTTGGTCCTGTTATTCTTTATTTATTTTGTCTTTCTGGTTAAGTGAAGACAGTTATCAGTGAGTGGCAGCATGGCATTAATGTTGTATCTACTTTAGATATAGCAGAAGCAAATACCGCAACGTATGTGGCTTTACCACATCTACAGTTTTTATTCAGAGATGGATGTTTACTTGGCATTTGGCTTGACGGTGCCACTGACACCTGTTTTTTAAACCAGCTTTGTGTTTGCACTGATCCCATGTGGGGGCTAGTAGGTTGCCTGTCACCTCTTAATCCCATGTTTTGCTGGTGAAAGAGTGGAAGAGCAAGGGAAACTGTTGTTGTGGAGCTCTGATTGGAATCCTGTCTTGGCTAATAGCAGGATTATGTTTGAGTCCCCCTAAGCCTGCACTGCCGGGTTTTTATTCAGTTATAGCCTGGGTATCTGCTGGGGTTTTGTTATGAGAGTAGTGTTATCGGACGTGTGAACGTAAACATTGTCTGGAGGAAATGTGGAGGAGCACAGATGCTTTCATAGAAGAATACCTAATGCTCAAAGTGGCCGAATCTTTTTTACCCATCACAGTCAAAGCAGTAAGAGCTGCTCTTGTTTATCGACTGTGTAGATTTTTCACTCATGAATAAACCCGGTGATTTGCAAGGTGCCAAAGTTAATCTACTTTGCATAAATAAATTGGTACGCAGCATCTGTTCCTTATACAAGCTTGAAATGGAAGTCAGGAAATCAGAAAATTACCTAATTATTCATAGACTACTGACAAACCTGAACATGTAAATGAAATTATTAAAATGGGCTCTTTCTCTTGAGGAAAATAAGACGTGGATGTGAGGGTGTCATGGTAGCGATAGTTTGAAGGGACCTGTGATTACACAGGCAACCAGTGATGCTATAGCCAATACAGATTCAGTCAGTGCTCTGTGGAAATGAACACTAGAGGAAAGAAATGAAGTGAGGTCAGAGTGTATGGTCACGCTGCATGACGTCCCAGGAGCAGGTTGAGATTCAAGGACGCGCCGAAGAAAGATACTGAATATGGCTCGAGCATTACATACATATACTGTATATCCCACATGTGTTTTAGCCATGCTGTACCCCAGAAGATGAAACCTAATGATATCCTTAGGATGAATTGTAATTAATTTGGTGATTCCTTAAGTTTTCATCTAGTGCCACCATCAGGTCAAAATTTCAGTGTCTCCAAAAACCAAATACCTGCAAAACTGATATTAATGTCAAGCATTATACCTGCTTAACATGAACACATTAGCATGCTGACTCTAGCATTTATCTCAAAGATCTGCTGTGCTAAAGTACAGCCTCAGAGAGCTGCTAGCATGGCTGAAGGCTTTTTGCTAATGTTGATGTTCTGTTTGTCTTATTTAATAAACTCTCTAAAATTATACATATTTTTTCCATGTAAAAACAATAAAAGTATGCAATTAAATGTTATAATTTAGTAGGTAAAGTACTTACAACTTAATCTGCCTCTATTTTATTGTATTTATGTCTTTATTTTATTCTTCTTTAATGTTTTTGTCATTTTTCTTTTCTTTTTTATTGATTGTGCATTCCATTTATACAGTTTAACACTGTTTAATTTGATGTGATTAGCAAAGTATTGGGGGACAAAAGGAATACACACACTTGCAACAAATACACCAACTTATTCCAAATGAAAGCATGAATCATATCAGTGACGTAAAAGTCAAAGGTACGTGGCCATGTGTAATTGAATGACCTTGATCTCTGAGTCAGCCAACTAGAGAAATCCAGTTCAGAGTGGGCATTATAATTACGGAGTTAATGTAGTGGTGCCAATGGGTAGCACACAGAAATAGACATTCCCAGCTGTCTTCCCGACTCCCTCCATTCCTTTCCAGCTGTTTTGCAGAAACAACCATCCATCACCAGCCATTTGTGAAGTCGCTGTGTTTGTGTGCAAAAAATGTGTGCATGTGGACGTTTGCCAAGCGAACAGCTAGTGTCTGTCCTTTGTGTCTGTGGGTCTCCCAGGTGACACATCACATCTTGTCACCACGGTGACTCACACCCGCTTAGAGTGGTCCAGGGTTTGGGGGACAGGAACACATACACATGCATACATGCCAATAAACCCAACAACTCGCAATTACTGTAAACACGCTTGAAAGCACACACATGCTCCAACACTCGCCCAAAGGTGTACTCACACTTAAGGGCACCAAATTGGGGCTAAATGATTTTATGGGGGGCAGAGCTGGACAGGTGCCCTGGAGCATGCCAGAGATTATACATTTTTACTGTTGTCAAGCCCTCCTGAGCTATTTTCACAGGGCCCAGAAATTCTAGCAGCATCCCTGCTCGCATACACACATGCACATGCACATGCAAAAACACACTTTTCGCCTGCCACATCAGGTCATACCAACAAGCTGTGTAAAGTGCATCCTTTCGTAAGACTGTGGTGCATTAATCCAGTGCAGGTGCACTCGTGATTAACTGACTGGGGATTATGAGAGGCAGCGGAACAATCAAGTAAAGAAAGGTCATAACACTGTTGGGAACAAGGCTCCGGTCCCTGGTGCTCCACTTGAGCTTTTCCGGAGTCAGAATTTTGTTCTGGTGTGA
Organism: Macquaria australasica; assembly: GCA_005408345.1. Classification (NCBI taxonomy): domain Eukaryota; kingdom Metazoa; phylum Chordata; class Actinopteri; order Centrarchiformes; family Percichthyidae; genus Macquaria; species Macquaria australasica. Next base: position 871,702 of record SEMN01000012.1, on the reverse strand, counting down.
GCTGGTGGCCCTGCAGGCTGCCTTAAATGGGTCGGTGTGAGCCTGCAGAGCCCTAGAATCATCCTCAAGACCTGCAGCCGAAAAGTAAGTCATCTAGTGCCTAATTATCTTGTCTTACGTAAATAATGTGATAAATTTGGCATTTGTAGTCATGGTAATGTGTCCTCTAGACTTCAAAATGTGCCAGGAATAAGTTAGATAAGTTCTATTTGAATATCATTGTGCATTTGGTGCAGTAGCTGCCTAAATGTGGTGAATGAAATGTGAAATTGCAGCAATATTTGTAGCTTCTTGCAGTAGTCAGTGGTCATTTATGGTGTTTATTGATTTGGAACAATGAGATGTTGCTTACTAGATCACTATTTTCTATCATAGGCTACTATATTCCATTATTCATATGAAATGTTTTGATCTATAAAATGGAAGTTTTTCCTTTATTTATCTTCGTCCTGGAAGACCTGGATATGTGAAAAGATGAGATGTGGCTGTAAAAACTTAATGTAAGCATCTGAGAGTGATGTAAAAAGCTTTTTTTTTTTTTTTTTTTGAGCACGATGCTAAAATTCTTATATGAAGTGCTAGCCAAGGACCTTATGCATCTATAGGCTGGATTCCTCTTTTATACGATCATAACTTAAAAGCATAAGTGCAGAGGCTGAACTTCAGGTCCAGGCGACAGACACACACTCTCCTCAGATTCAGAGAAATGCTTGCTGCTGCCCGCTAAACACCGAGACTGGGTGGGGGTGGAAATATATGGTTCAGCGTTTCCCCCCCTCACAAGAACAGCACAGTAATCAATTCCGTTTAGTACAAATCCAATGCACTTAAACTTCCAGCGCGAATAACCAGGGGCTGCAGAGCAGAGGTACATTTATCGATAAAGCAATTAATTCAAAGTCCTCCTCCCCCTTCTCGTCCACCTCCTCCGGGCTGACAGCTTTCCCCCATCTCCGGCAAAGGACACTCGGGTAGTCGTTACTAAAAAAACAAACCAGTAACGTGGTACAAGTTACTTATATCAGAAGTAAGCCAATTTATCTTCACAGAAACTCTCACGGAGCAGAAGGTTGTTATAACACATCTTGTGAAAGAAAATTGGCGAGCTATGCCAGATTGGAAAATTGCCAAGAAGGAACAATAACATTAAGCTAACTCTACTCCTCGAATGACGGTTAGGCTGTCGTTAATTTCGGTGAAAACAAACCCAGGAAAGTAAAAAAACAAAAACAAAAAAAAAACACTAATTTAACTTTTATGTGGATAAGTCAACTTTATTTGACGTTTAACAACCAGGTGAAAAGCAAACGTAACGTCTTTGTAACGGTAACGTCGCCGACCGTTACTTCGGTTTGTTGGTGACTGCTAACGTCATTTACGACGCCGCGCCGCTGACTACGCGGTCCAGGGCGATCTTAATAGGGGACTGGGTGAGCGCCAGTCTGGGGAGGAGAGAGACATAAAGAGCATCCAGAGCTCCTCTGTCACCTCCGTCAAGTCAAACCGAAAAAGCCGGAGCACACCCGGGATTAGCCTTTTAGCTCTGAACGTAAAAGCGCAAATTCTTGGGACAAGCTAGGTGAGTATACGGACTACGGAGCTGTAAAACCACGCTTTAAATGACAAGTGTGTCGTTGTTTTATGTTCAATATAAGGATTTGTTCTTCATTTTCAATTAAAAGCTTGTGTAAGCCTTTTAGAGTGAGTGTGTAGCAGCGTGTATGCTCAAGTGACTGTTTTATTTTGAAAATACCAGCCGGTAGTCGCGCATTTATTTTGTCAGGCTTCACACTCTCTCCATCACCCAGAGCTCGGTCGGCTCGTAGAGACAGCAGGATGCCAAGGGGAGCACTCCGACACACGGCGTCCGTCTTACCGTCTCTCGGCGTCGTCTCTCGGCCACAGCAACTCTGATGGGCGTTTTTATCTTCCTTTTACCGTCCTCGACGCTTGGATATTTTCGGAAGCCACAAAATGAAGCGAATGAATGTGAGCAACAAGAAGTGTCCTGTTGTCGTGCCTGTCTCCAGCATCACTAGTAGTCAAGTCCTCTCTGTGGATGCGGTGCCTCAGTGATGTTTAGTTGTCTCTTTTCAGAGGATTTTATTTAGTGTGCAGTAGTGGACTACCCAACTTTCCCCCGCTTTTTGTTGTCTTTTTCGAGGTTTTCCGCCTTTGAAACAAAGATTTCAGGATAGACCAACTCCGGAAAACCAGCGACTTGATATCTGCTCCTGGTGGAATAACCATTCTTAGCGGTTATTCGCCTTTACAAGCATCTTCTCTGGGGTGGGAATACGACTGATGCTTGCCTTGCTCGTCTATTCGAGATTTGTATCGTCTCGTTCTGTTTGTCTGTTTGTCCCACAGTGGCATGAAAATTCATGAATGCGTCCAAGGACATGTATACAAATTACGCATGCACCATGACGGTAGTAGGCTGTGCGTAATATCCTATTATTATTATATCCCTATCACATGAATGCAATAACAAACACATCCAATCTCATTCCTGTGTTTGGAGAAGATATGGCTGATCCATCCTAACTTGATTGGTGTGTGTGTATGTGTGTGTAGCATGCGCGTTACGAGTATGGCAAGGTAGACTATTGTCACGCTTAAGCCTGGAGTAAAATTCCCAAAGCAATTCTTATAATGCTATGTTAGAAAAGATCAAAGTGACACCTCTTTCAAAGTCGTATATTAAACAAAATGACCAGTGGAGCATTTTGGACCAAATATTGTAATGTGGTTTGCAAGTCCTAGGCATAGTTTTGTCCCCAGGAATTATGTCAACGCCTGTAAATGTGTCCAAAGTTAGCAGCAAATTAAAAACCTATTAGAGGCAGCGCCATGCCTTTGCCATAATTATCGCCCCATGCGTGTGTGGATGGATCAGGGGAATCTGCGCGCAAGCATGCACGTCTGTCCATGTGCCTGCGTGTGCGCCCCTGGCCGCGCTAACATGCCGCTTCTGTGCGTGTGTGTTTGTGTGCGTGTGTACAGCCACGCTGGAAGTCGCCCCCCATGTGGCCGTCGGGAGTGGGGAGCAGGCAGCCCTGCCCGCGGGAGTCGGCGCTGCGCAGGGCGGCCATCAGCGGCAACATCAACGCGCTGCCGCCGAACAACGTCCCCACCGGCCGCAGCGTCCGGGTCTTCATCTGTTCCAACCCCGACGGTAAGAGTCAGCCTAGCACCCCCCTCTCCCCATCCTACACACTCTCTTTAAGCTGGCAGACCCTCAAATTACTCAAGAAACATTTTTTTCGTGTGCTTATGACTCATTTTACATTTTGCAACCAGACTTGTTGGACTTTTTAGGATATTTTAGTTGAACTGTCTGCAGTGGAAATTAACATGGTTATGTAGTTAAGTTGCATGGTTCATGAGAAGTTGTGGAGACAGTTCTTGAGGAACAATCATAAAACAAATTGAAGTTATCACTTACTAGTGCTGTAAAAAAATTAGCAAAAGTATGAGGTTAATGCACCTGGATATGAAATAAAGCCACTTTCCAAGCATGTGATCTTGTGATCCACTACTGATTTAGGCCCATTTTGATGGAAACGTCACGCTTCTCATATAAAAGGTGTAGTCTATTCGCTGGGCATTAAGCTGCGACATTTAAAAAGGTCCACTTAACCTAACAGAACAACTGGAAAATGTCTTAAGTTAGGACAACTTGACAAAAAAACAAATCGATGCACAATTTATTCCAATAAAACAATGAAATAACAGATTGCTTTCGACACAGAGTGTATGGTGTGAGCAGAGTGCAAGACAGTTGGGTCGTGAGGGAGATACCCAGTTGCAGCTCTGTATTTGAATATGCCCTCTGGGCAAGGGGGTAAAAATAGGCTCAGTAAAACTGGAGTAAACAAGGCAAGGGGAAGTAGAGTAGGCTATGAGAGAGCGAGGGAGAGAGAGAAGGAGGGCATGCCATGATTAAAATGGAGGTTGCTTTTGTCGATACATCACTGTCATTTGCTTGCCCTCACTGAGCAAATTGCTATGGACCCCAAAAAAAAAAAGAATGACTTGACCTCAGATTATTGCACTGTTATGGCCCGCAGTAGATGGTGACACGTCTGGCATTGTTTAGCCACCTGTAGCTGGCTCAGTCATTCAGACCATCCCGCCACAGCACGAATTTAACGCTCCAATCTACACATGGATGGAAAAACGATGAGGGGGCTATTCCAAGTAGTTCCTTTCACACCGTCGGCACAAATGGAAAGACACATATCTCAGCTGTGAAAAGAGCTAATTATGAACTGCTGTTTCCACTGAAGTGAGGTGCTGGTATCCTGTGCTATATCCCAGTAATGAAGCCATAAAGGTACACTCCGTCTTACACAGTCTTAAATAGTAGCGCAGGAACGCTGCTGATTCCTCAAGTTCACCTTCAAATCACATGTCCAATAAGGTATTCTTTGCATTTGTTTTGATCTTTTCTGGACTATCGGACGAGTTCACTTTGTTGCAGTATTCCAGTTGTAGCTGTTGTCAGTAAGAGAACAGCTTCAAATTGTTTGCACAAACTTTTGGTGGTGGAGAAAACCCTATAACTTGTGGTTCAGCATGCACATGAAGAAATACAGTTATTCATAACTGCGACCCAGGTCTGCCCTCAATCCTGATGCAGAACCTGTTCCTCCATGTTCACTAGAGGGGGCTATCCATGCACTTATTTAATAGCATTGACCTTACTGTACATGTACTGTATAATGTGGTCAAATCAGACAAGCAATCAATAACATGGCCTAAATGGATACAATTCACATTTTGATGGTACCCAGTCTCAATAAGTGAACCCCTCTCTGCTTCAGCATTTACCTCCAAAGTTTTAATTTAAATCCCACCAAAGGCATCCTACTGCACGTATAGTGGAGTAGTGAAAGCCAGACAGGATCACCTTTGCTTTGACAGACTTTCCTTTATAACAGTCAACAAAATATATTTTACACATAACATTGTCATTTCACTATTTGTGATACCAGACACTAGAAAGGTGAACAATGCCATCCGCAGTGATAATCACAGCATCGCAACAGTATAACTGCACTTTTTTATTGCGTCTGTGTGAGTGGGGGACCTCTCTGCTTTGATGTACAGTGCCAAGAGTTTTATGTGCTCTCCGGTTATAGCGTTGGTTCTGCTGAATATACTGACCCTAATGCCCTTAATCAAAAGCCACAGACAACTGCGACGCACTCCCACTGCTGAATTCACCCCCACGGACCTCTGTTGTGTTGTCCGTAAAGGGGCATGGCACTCAATTTAAACAACAATTTAGAAAAAGTACATTGTCGTCCTCAGAAGAAGTGCTGTAGAGTATATAAAGGCATTCCTTTGCCAAAATGTAAGCCAAACAACTAATTTGGGTGGATTTACATCCTCCTTCCATGATGTTAATGAATCGTTCAAGTTCTTGGCTCATTGTGGATGAATCTGTGTGTGTGTGTGTGGCCACAGTCGATCAATTAAAAACCCAGCTATCTGTTCCTGCCAGTAGCCAGACGGCAGCAGCAAACCAGAGAAAAGCCTAACGTGATTTATTTTTGTGTGTACCGCTCAGTGCATTATGCAGCCTGTCTCATTCGTCAATATGTGTGTCTGTGTGTTCATGGAGATCCATATAAGCATATCAAGACAAGTCCATTACCTTGCTGTAGTCACCTCAGGGGCTCTGGCACCAGTTGTGTGCAATAGGCCGCTATTTGTATGCAAGCCATCACTTAAGCTGTTTAAAGATGATAAAAGCACGAGGCCTTATGGATGTGATGCATGAAATCATCTACCCCTCCAACGCACCATCATCAAGGCTATCATGTCACCACGGAGACCACTAATTACATTACATTTCACCCCACAATTATCCCCAGTGTTCCGATTTACTCTCTCTTTTTCAGTCTGCATTGTAGGTTTTTAGCTCAGATTTCCGTAACTCAATGGTCTTTCCCCTTTAAAAAAAATATCTCTCTTTGCCTAATCATCCACTTTTTGGAATTGAGTCTGGTGAAAGAGAACAAAGGAGAGAGTGGGAGGGATGGCAGGGAGGACAGAGGGAGAGATGACAGGTGGAGAGTCTGTGTCAAGGGTGGCTTTTGTTTAAGAAATTGCTTCTCAGGGGGCTGGTCAGTGCCAGATTTTTGGACGAGCCCGGGCCCCGTTCTGCGGCAATGTGAAGTTTATGACGTGTGCTTATTTAGCGAGCTTATTTCTCCCCCTCATGTGTCGTCTACTGCCTCCTTGTCTCCGCTCTTCTCCCCCGACTAGTTTGGCAGCAGCTTTTAGTGACCTCTCTCTGAGTTTTCCAGAGTGCTGTGGAGCAATTCTGCACCCCCCAGGACGTCGTTCTGACAAATTCAGCAGTTGCCCTCGCACACTCGCCTAACTCCCTGGGTGTTCAAACCACTTTATGGAACACGCTGTAAAAGCATTTCATGAGGGAATGATGGCGATGATAGCAAGCAGCCCGCTAGATACACCTGAGTAAAATTGCATAGTGATTATCCACTTAGAACCAACATAATTAACCTCACGAAAACTAGTGTGGTCTGCAAGTGGTTTGTAACTAATGGGAATTTTATTTTATGTGCACATCAAGGGCTCTGCTGAGGGAGAGTTTGGGGGCTTAATACTGATAATTGAGATTGAAAATGAACAAAATCTTACCATTCTTACATTCACTTTCCAATGAATGTTTCATTCAGTGTCTTCTTGGAAGATAGATAAATTTTGGGAATCACTATTTTTGGCTACATTTAAAGCCACCCCATAATATAATGTGGTAAAGTTTCGAGTCTTGCCAAACACTGTCTCTTCACTGTATTCTTTAGTGTTGCACATCAAAATATAGAATAGTTATCTGTATACGTCCTTTGCTTCCAATGCATGTTTATTCATGGACTTCTTGAGGAGGAATTTATCTTTTTAAACTCTAATTTCTAGATTCTGTTTTCAGAACATATTGCATTGTAAAAAAATAAAAGATATATTGATGAATTTCCCAAAACTGAGGGGTAGTTACTTCACATGAATATTTAACACATCTCCCACACGTAAATTCTCCTTGGAATATAATACCAATTCCTCTCACTTCCATAGATCCCACCATATCAAGGACACAGACAGAAATAAAATATTGCATGCAAAGATTAATCATCCTAAAAGGGACAGTTTCCAAGATTAAAAAGAAATACTGAGGATTATAAAATGAAATGTGATGATCTGGCTATGAGGTTTCCAGTGAGGCAGCATAAAATAGATGTGCTAAACAGTGTTTATGCATTCAGGAACTCACCACCTACTTTGCGTACGTTGAGCCCCATAAAAACTCAAGTAACTGCTTTAACTTTAATTCATATGTAAGGATACTTTTGTCATTGTCCAGCTAAAACTACAGGAATACATTCATACATTTCATACATACAAATCTAACATGTTTGATATAATCATGGCTGATTGGACCGTCTGATGGATCGGAGGTTGTGTGAGGAGGCAAGAGATTTGAATCTTAAGCTACAAGATACCATGCCGTGTCCATGGTTACCTACTATCTTTTACACAAAGGAGAGTCTCCACGATCTTGAGAATCAGTAATCATGGCTTACTATAATTGGGCTGTAAAATATGTAGTGTGTTGTGGCATATATGTGAGTATTTCATGACAAAGCCCCTAAAAAGCCCCACTAGTGGCTTTTGAGGCAACAGCTGCTGGCACAGATGTTACCCAATGAACTTGTTATAGTACATTTTTATGTTGCATAGACTAACTCTTGTTCTGCGTGCAACCACTTTTATAGTTATTTAATCAAACACAATATAGGTTACTGGCAGAGAGACGGGGACGTCCCTATCACTGTGACATCCAATGCCACGTTACTTTACATTGTTGTTTTCCCTCAACATCAAGTGTGGATGGTGGCTCAGTAACCTCCAGTGGATTTCCATCACCCTGATCCAGTGGTATTCAGATGACCTGTAGGGTCAGGAAATGCAGGAACATCTGGCCTTTATGGATGGCTGACTTACACACCCACAGTTTGCCTTCAGCTTCTTCCAGGTCATTCGGTATCGATTTGCTCACTGACTGTGTGTTTGCATTCTTGCGGTTCAGTTCAGATCTGCACAAACTTGAAGTTTTTGAGCAACAGCCTTGTGTGTACTGAGAAAGAAAGAAGAAATGTTTTGCTTACATTTATTGTGGTCCTTTTTGTTCAATTCTTATGTATCGTAGACTTAGTTTTAAGATTTGTTAAGACATTTATGTTTTATTGTGAAATATGCAGTGATGAGATGTTGCATTCGACAAGACAAGTGAGAGAGAGAATGACATGCTGCAGGTTAGGGGCTGAATTTGAACTACGGCTGCAACAAACGGTTCTTTTCATTATTGATTGATCTGTCGATTCTTTTTTAACCAATTAATTATGTAATCTATTAAATGCCAGAAAATAATGCCCATGAAAGTTTCCCAGAGTCCAAGGTGATGTCTTCAAATGTATTTTTGTGTCTCACCAACAGTCCAAAACCCAAAGATATTCCATTTATAGTGATATAAAACAGAGGAAGGCAGCACCTCTTCACATTTGAGAAGCTGGAACCAGGAAATTGCTTTTTTGCTTAATAAATGACAACTGCAATGAGACCACTGCACTAGACCATGTAACCACCAAGATGCCCATCTTTATGTATTGTAGCTACCGTGTGTCATCCATACATGATACTATTTTATCTCTTTGTGTTAGATTGAAAATTACAAGAGCTGTGGTCCCTAAATGTGGGACCATCTCCTGTTTAACGAGTCATTTCACCCAAACTACAACCATATTTTCTCACTTACTTCTAGTGTTATCTAACCATGCAGACAGATTTTTGTATGTACTCAGTTTTTAAATTAACCGCCTAAAAGATTTCTGCCTCCACCCCAATACAATGAAGGTGAGGGGAATTTGTGAACTGGAGCGTTTCTGGCAGCAGAAATTTAATCACCTCAGATACACACACACACACACACACACACACACACACACACACACACACACACACACACACACACACACACACTGCAGCATCCATGTCAATGTGGATGACCACCACTGTGTCACAGCGTTGTTCTATTTGCTGAGACACTTGTCTTGTGGACTTGGCTCTCTCTCTCTCTTTTAATCAGAGATCTCTAAGCAGTTGTGCATACCAAGTGCCTCTGGAGTGTCAGTTGGTGTAGCTTGATGAGAGCAGGGTGATCGCTTTGTCAGAGCCTTGTTGATGAGAGTCGGAGGGGGCAGCTGTAGAGTGACCGCTCTCCAGAGGAATGAAGGACCAGCTGAAGCAATGTCAGTATAACTCACTTTATAGTGTTGCTGTGATGCCTTTGGGTTAGCTTTTTGGCTAGCACTGAGCACTGCTGAGATGGTCAGTTGACGTTAAATTCATTTATCAAGCAAATATGAGGATGTTCTCTGTTTTATATCACTGTAAACTGAATATCTTTGCAATATGAAGATGTCATCTTGGACTCTGATGGGCATTTATCTCCATTTTCACCTATTAAAGGCTAAACAGTTAATGGAAAATGAAAAGAATTGTTAGTTGCCGCCCTAGCATTGAGTATAAAAGAAAGAAGGAAGAGAATGAAAAGAACCAGGAACATTTGGCTGTGTTTCTGTGTTCAATTGACCGCCCATGAGTTCCCTAAAGGATGAGGGAGGACGAGAGAAATGAAAAGGAAGTGAGAAAGAAAAAAGAGAGAGAGAGAGCTGACAGGACATATCTGAAAGGAGAGATAGATTGGTCGGCACTATTGAAATAAACAGATTGGAAAATTGGAGGGAGGGACACACAGCGAGAAAGAGGGCGAATGTAACATCCAGTCTTTGTTCCTTTGCATGTGGGTGTGTACACAACAGACACACACATACGTCAGGCTGCCATAACTCATCATCATCCCACAAAAAAAATAAAAATAAAAAATGAGAGAGAAGAGAGGGAGAGGCGTCTTGCCGTTATCAGCACAATACAAACAACACAGTTTAATCTGTCAGGTCACACCGAGACACAAGATGCACTTGTTTTCTATCTTTTGACACTTCCTAAACATATAAATAGTTGTAATCTAAATTCCATAAACGCTGCTATTTTTTAAGTTATGATGTCACCTGTGTCACCGCAAGATATTATACGTTTGTTGTACTTTAATGTACCTCTGATGGAATGAGATGAGAGCTCCACTGATGCAGCAACTGCCATTTATTTCATTTGCATACTATTACAGCCGTTTGGTTTTGATTTGACATTTTGCTCTGGTCGCTGTGGGCGGATACATGTACGGTCACGGCCCGAAGACCTACTAAAGATAGATGAGAGAAAGATACGTCAGACTAAATTTGCGGGCTCCTCTACTCACGGTGCGTATGACACGGTTAGCAGCTGTTTGTGCGGTGGTCCACCATGTGTGTCCTTTGTGCGCGCATATGTGTGCTTGTGCAAGTCAGCGTCTTGGACACACACACATGGCCTCTCTGTTGGGCATTTTCTGTTTTTAACTATCCATCCACACCCCTCAGAAAAATGAGGGGGAGAAAGAGACTGGGCCTGTCCAAATACATTACAGTAACCATTTTGAAGACACTGAAAAAGAGAGGAGAGGAGGAAGGAAAGTGGGACACAACAACAAGCCGTGGGCTCTCACTCTGTGACACTCCGACTGTCCAATATGATCACTGCCTTTGGAAGGCTGGATAATCCCACATTCTTCAACAGTGTGTGTCAGCACAGGCTCTTCTAGGTAATCAGATTTTTTATGGCTTAAAAAAGGGGGTTGCAAATTTAAAAACTATATACATATACGTTAATATGGTGCTGACGTTAATATTGGCATGAATTATATTAGAGGTGAAACGATTAATCAACTAATCGATTAGTCGATCAACAGAAAATGTATCGTTAACTATTGTGATTATCGATTAATCATTTCAGACATTTTTCAAGTAAAAAATGCCAAATATTTGGTGGTTCAAGCATATTATTATTTATTATTATTTTCTTACGATTTCTTACGATCGATTTATAATCAGCCAATTTATTGATAATAAAAAAATGTTGAACTGAGTTTCAAATTGTTAAAATGAGAAAGCAAGCTTCTTTGCAGTGATGTGAACTGAGGAAATCAATCAACTTTGGTTTCATTTTGTTCAGAAAAGCAGACATTTGGGGCAAGTCATTTATGAATGACTCTCATTATTCACCTGTTGTCCCAATTATCCAATTAGGCTACACCCCTGTTGAATGAATATATAAAAAGATTGAACTGTGGTATTTTTCTGCTTTTAACCCTGACAAAGACCTTCAAAGGTTAAAACTAGTCTGCTTTTTAAAGGAATAGTTCAACATTTTTGGACATACAATGATGTGCTAATTTTCAGAGAGCCACATGAGAATCAATCTCGTGTGTGCGTTGAGTATGAAGGGTTTTAGCGGTGCTAGTAAGTGTGTTGTTGAACCAGACAAGCTCTGCCTCCACTCTTTATGCTAAGCTAAGCTATGCTAATCGTCCCCTGGCTCAAGCTCTGTTCTTAACGCACAGCACATGTAGAGTGGTGTCGATCTTCTCATCTAATGCTTGGAAAGAAAGTGAATAAGCGTATTTCCCAAAAATGCTGCTATTTCTTTAATCTTCTCCGTTTAATTGAACTGACCATGTAAATAAGGCTTTTACTATAATTTACACATCGCTTCTGCTCCTATACATGAGTGATTTGCGTCAGTTTAACACTTCCTATTCCTTCTTTCTTTTGTCTCCAGACACAGAGGCAGAGAGGAATGCACTGAAAGAGCACGTCTACCCCAAACTACGAGACTTCTGCAGGGAGAACTATGGGATTGAATTTCAGGTAACTGGCTGCATTCCTTTTTTTTCCTATACCTTTATTTTGTCTTCATGATTTATTTTCTTTCTTACCTTCCTCCTGCTCAAGGGGCCTGTAACTTCCAGAGCCAAATCTACATCATGGCTTACACAGCCGTCAGTGCCTGGAGGGGGCCCCAGAGCTGCATGCAGAGGTCCCTGTCGCTTTAAGGAGACAGAAGGCCAGCAGAGATAAGGCTTCCGTCGGTGAAGGCTGGCACAATTCTAGCTGTGGATAAGGTGGCGTGATGGGAGGGCTTTCCCTTGAATTGCTGCATTCTCCCTGTGGTGTCCACTGATCAAGATCATTTGCATTGCAAATCAGCATCAGTGTACACGGAAAGATTGCTATCAGAGGTTTGTTTGTTTAACAAATCCAGGAGAGCCCTCGAGTCAGAGGCAGATTTCTGCCTCAGATTGTTCCTGGAAGGATTTGTTTCCGATGAGGAAACTTGTGACCCCTGAATTGTTTGGTAAAGCTGTAGTCAGCAGGGCGTCAGCAGCTAATTCTCATTTCATGCTAAGAATGTATGGCTCATAAATAGCTCCAAGCACATACCATCTAAAGGTGTTATAACAAGACTCCATACAACAGTGTTAAGAATACCTCCCCTATATGCACAAGGTCGTTTACAGGGTTTGCTATTATTCAGATGTTAGTTATTCTGATTATCGACTCTGGTTCTTACAGAATCCTGTTTTTTATTCATGTAAGAAAACAAAGTATACTTTGAAGAAAGCAAAACCACACTTATTTTCAGCAGACTTAAGCTGCCATTAACAGGCACTTGTCTGAATCAGAAAAAAACTTTATTGTCCATCACAGAGCAATGGAAATTTGTCTTTGATGTGGCTAACAAGTAAAAACACACAGTACACATACAGTAATAACATATTAAGAGTATGGCTGTACAGGAAATAGCAAAGTGTAAAGTGTGTTAGAGTCCTAATGGCAGTCAGATTGTCAATCAGTCTTTGAATATATTTGTCCGTGGGCCGAGGGCTCTTATAGCGGTGGCCTGATTGGAGGGCTTGGAATGAGTTGTGAAGGAGTGATGTGTGATGAGGGTTGTTTTATGTCTATAAAGGTACGCACTAGCAGCAGGAATTGCTTCGTCGTGTTAGACAAAAATCATTTTTGTGCAATTATTACATTTCACTATACACGTCTGTTGACGCCTAAATGAACCACAGTGTTTAATGACAAGCATGTTATATACAGTATGTCTTCCACCTACAGCCAGGTGATTAACTTTGCGTGAATGAACATAGACTACTATTACTACAAGCATCAGTTATATAAAGCCAAAGGGTCAAAGACGCGGTAACCAGGCAGGAAGATGTAGCAGACATTCCTGAATCTGTGTGTGATAAAGAAGCGCAAGATAATGCGAGGAAAGCCAGGCAGAGACGTTTTGGCTCCGGTGTCTGTGGCCATGTGTCTGTCTGGTGATTCAGCTCGCTGTGACGAAGCGTGAGCTGAAATGATTATGCAGAAGGCCCGGGAGTTAATACTATGACTCACGTACTCTGCTCTCCCTCCTCCCTCCTCCCTCCTCCCTCCTCCCTCCTCCTCTATCTGAACCCCCCCTACTCCTCATCCTCTCCCACGCAATGTGAGAATTGGCACCTCGGCTAAAACCGCAGTTTACTGGAGCGTCGATAATGACTTGCACTAGTACGTGTGAGTTAACGTTTTGATTATGAATAATTTTCACGTGCAAACATATATGATTCCTGCGTACGGTATCTTGTAGCCTAAATAGATGTTTTTCTAGTTGCATTCATTTTTTATTTTTTATTTCTTGCTTTGATTTGTAATTTACGTGCGATCCCACCTCCCCTTTCACACACGCGCTCTGTCTCTCACACACATCCGTTGGCACAAACTGACACACATATGCCAAGCCGTTGAAACCCAGTTCTCCCTGGTCCCTCATCACTTGACTCAGTTTCCATCCATAACGTTCCCTTAAGAGGATGGAGAGGGATCGCAGGAGATGGAGAGAGGGATAGAGGGAGGAAGAGGGCGCGGAAATCCAGCCCAGGGGCCAAGGGCTGCGTCCTCATTCAGTCATTGCACAGCAGTGGCGGGGGGGATCAAGCTCCGTGATCCCTTTTTACCGTTTCTAGCCCTGTGTTTCCTCCTCTTCCTCTCTTTCATCACTCGTTTGTATGCTCACTTTTGTTTTTTAATAAATTACACAAAACCGACACACAGAAAGATGCAGCATGGAAATGGAGGTTTGATGCCAAAGAGGTTTCAGCGCGTCTGTAGCCACGCTAGATTATTGTTGGGGTGTGTGTGTGTGTGTCTGTCTGTGTGTGTCTGTGTGTGTGAGGTTTGGCTTGCTCTAAATTGGACCCAGCCTGACTCGAGACCCGGGACGCCTTGGCTGGGGGAAATTATATTTAACTGAATCAGGTAGGGTCCTGTTGTATTGACTCAGATCTTGGGTCTAATACCTGAATGGAGATGATAGTGAGACACATGCTGCATTATAATCATCTCAGGAGAAGAGTGGGTTTTTTCTTATGCAAGACAGAGAGTACGAACTGTGCTTTGGAGGGTAAAATGACACACAGTGTATTACTGCTCTTTTCGACCACAGCTGCTTGTGAATTGTTGGCGGATCATGCTGCTGCCAGTGTTAGTGTTCTCTCTCTTTTTTGGGGTTGTTTAGGTCGACCACATTTCGGATTGGGTCTAATTATCCTCCGGTTCATTCAGAGTGGGTCGGGTCTCTTTCTTTGAATATTCATTTATGCACATCAGGTTTGGGTAGATTTTTCACAAGTCCGTTTTGGATCGGGTACAACATTTTGGACCTGTGAAGACCTTTAAGGTGCAGTAATTGCACCCTGGCCCTCTTTACCTTATTAATAATAATAATAATAATAATAATGATAATAATAATTTGCTAGCTTATGATCATACATCAACAAATCTATGATTTCTTTCATTGTAATCAAATGAAATACATAATTTAATACCAATTAATGTAGTTATTGGGCCCGTTTTCAGATGTATCTGTTATGGCAGGCCTTTTTTATTAATGCATTGACTGTATCAAATACAAATTTTTTTATTTAGTGGCTAGACAGGCTCCTGAGCAACATGGAATATGTGTTTGTGTCCTAATGTTGTTACTGTTGTTTTGGCAGTTTGTCTCTTCGTCTGTTGTCTGCTGTGACCTTTATGACTTACATCTGTTTTGTTACTTGTCACTGTGCATTGGCGACCAAACTAGTTTCCCCTCTGGGAGTAATAAGGTTATCCATCCATCTATCCAGGACCCATAACTATGAAGAGAGTTTGGTTTTAGACAGATTTGTATTTTCGTATTTTGTATGTATTATTAGAGCACCTGATAACAGTCCAGCCCAGTAAGCTGGTTTTGTTGATGAACAGCTGAAAAGAAATCCAGGTATCTATTAAAACTGGGCTAGATTTTGTTGAAATGTTAAAGATTACATAAACTTTGTTTCAATTGCATTTCGATTATCATATTTTAACATGTAGCAGGTTCTACAAGATCTCCTGGACATATTTCTTGCAAAAAGCAGTACAAAAGTGGTCAAAATGGAAATCCCTTACAAACACTCCAGTGGGGATGTACAAGTGAGATGCCACTGCAGTAATGGCTGCTGCTTTCCTTCCACCTAAAACCCAGATTAGTCTATAGATTCACTGTCAGTTTCTCATCCAGTTCTGCTTTAAAATCCCAGCTCCCGTTCTCTTCATCCATCTTTCATTTCATAAATCATCTTAAATCACTTCCTCCCACATGCAGGAGATGAACTGAATCTCGGGGTTACTGGAAGCAGCTCTCTTAATAATGGGGACGGGCCTCTCTATGGCTGCCAAACTCACTGGCCGGCACACACATACACACACACACACACGTGCACACACACACACTCAGACAGTGCAATTATAATAAAAGTTTCCTGGCCACGGCTGTGGGATTCTGTTCAACGGCTGTCACTCAGACGTCTTTTTACAACTCACAACACAAGCAGCAAGATGGGAGACGAGATGAGAGGTGAGACGGCATTTCACAATGATTAAAGAAAAGCCTATTCATGTAGTCTATTATGCTTGCACTTTTAAAGAAGGGGGAGTATGCCTGTCACTTTGGCTTTAAAAGCAGAATATATCACCTACTTAAAAATTTAAAAGCTAATAATTTACTTTTTTAGCGTTGCTTCTCACTTTTTGTACATGTGTCTGTGGGTGAAAATGTAAGTTAAATGTTTTTTCCTGTGAATATGCTTTTTTATCTTCAAGTCACCTCTTCTCAAAAGCTCCCAAATAGTTTTTACTAAAAAAAACAAATTAACCATCTGAAGGAAAAAGGTACAAAAAAAAAAAAAAAAGAATCTGAAGTGTTGAAGGGGAGATATTTCATCTCTTACTCTCCAGGTCTAACTATAGACTTTTGTTGTGTTTTTAAACTGATTTTTCTAAGATGAAAAACTTTGAAAGGAGAAAAAGCATGAAATATGGCACGAACCCTGTTTATTCATCGCTCTCCCATCTGTTTACCTGGTTGCCATATTTCTCGTTTTGTGTCTCTCATTCTTCTCTCAGTCTGTTTCTTTCACTCCTTGGCAGCAGGCCACCATCTCCATTCACGGTCCTGCTCCGAGACTGTTGTTTTCTCCATTCAGTCTCCGCAGAAACACATCAACATGCCAACTGCCTCCACAGGAATGATACTGACAATCAGCAAAGATAATCAGAAATCAAATATGAAAGACGTCTAAGGTTTCAGTTACGCTGTATTTGTATAACCCATTGGAGAACTACCCATTCTGTCTTATCATTCGTCAGTTTATTTGTTGTCAGCAGGATATCTCAGAAAATATGAGCATATTTCTGCAAAGTTTGATGGACAGATAGGCCTGGAAAAAACATGATTAGATGTTGCTTGAATCCATAACTATAAAAAAGGAAACAGAGAGATGTTGAGATATGTTGAGAGATGTTCAAGGAATTACAAATAATTCAAAAACTTAGGTGAAATTAATAATAAAATGCAGAATACTTCCTATTCTTTTCAAGTAACACCTACACCTTTTCACCCACACTTCTAGCCCCTGAGCGGGCTTAGCTCACATCAGCCTTCTTTCACCCGCTGGCCAGTCTGACTAAGAGACACTGTGGTCTGCAGTTAACTCACTGGCTGAAAAAGAGTGATACACTGCAGGCAATGTTTCTGTGATTACTATTAACTTGTAAAGTATACGCTGTCAGGTTTGTGTAAGGTTAAAATGCAAAAAATAAAGGCCTGTATTATTCCCCAGGATATTCAGTTTCTAAAGCCCTTTCGTTGATTTGAAAATGCATATAGTACACTTTTCGGTGACTGTAGAAATGCCCACATTGATTTAGCTATAAGGCAGCTGAGAGATGAGAATATGCAGAAGAAGCTGTGTTGACACTTTGACTCTACTCGTAGTATGCACTGGTTCCCATGAATTTTAAGAGACTATTATATCAAGTCTGGCAGGTATCCTGACTGCACAATCAAAGTATAACGATTGAGTGTCCCACAGGCAATATTAGCTGCAGAGAAAATGAGAACAGTTGAATTTTAAAGATGTTTTCTTGGATTTTCTGTACTGTATTATGGTTAAGGTCTATTCTCTGATCCTCCTTGAAGAGGAGCATGCTGGCAGTGTACTCTGACGTTTTAGGAGTGTTTGCGATGTACAAATAAAAAGAAGCCTAATTATTTTACATCAGGCTGGCCAGCAAAGAAAAAAAAGGATGCTTTGTTTACTACACCCACATTGATCAACAGTGTTGTTTACTTATTGGTTCGAGGACTCTCCAAGTTGTGTCTGCTCCCATTTAGCTCTCAAGCACCTCCATCTGGCGTGGATGCCATTAAAAAAACCAAACCTCAACCTTGACATTAAGAATGCTGGTCCCAAAGCTGTGTTTCGACAGCCTCTAAAAAACTTCACTAAATTTGCTTTCATTTAAAGGCACTGCCAGCCGTAGAGTTACGATCAAGAATCTTCTGCCATGAAAAATGTATCTCCCTGAGCAGTTTTACTAAAGGCCTGCTCTCTCCTCTGCTGGTGCCTCATTATAGTCACCACAAGTCATGTGATCTCATTACCTCATGTCTTTGACTGGCTCTTAACCTCGACTTGCTATGGTTGAGCTGCAGCGTCTGAAACACTGTGCCGTAATTACCCCAGTGTGTCAGAGCTTGACAGACTTTCTGGAAGGCATGCATGTGAAATTTCCTCTCAGCGCTCATTATTGACAGCCTGAATCAACTCTTATTAGATTCATGAAGTGAAATTAGACCTCTTATCATCACAGGCAGACTTTTGGAATAAGTAAAGTAAAACACAACATTAAGAGATGTAACATTTAAGTCTAAATCCCCGCTTAACCTCCCTTCATGTGATCTGTCTGTGCCTGTTTTTTCAAACGCAGTTTTGTGTTTGTATTCCATATCGCTGCAAAAATGTCATATTTGGCCATGGATCTGCTGCTAAAACCTACACTTTCCTTGAGCACTAAGAAAGCTGCATTCATCAAACATTCTTAGAGATTTACTACATGTTCTCGATAAAATTGCCTGCAGTAGAGAGCTTAAGATATATTTATGTTGGCACTGTATCTAGTTTTACTGTTGTTGTTTTTTTTGGCTGAGTCGTTCTGTTGGTGGGGTTTTTCCGCCTTTTTTCCCGCCTGATTTCATGCCCTTTCTTCCTGGGCATCTTGGGCATAATCCCAAAGTCTAATAGTCTAACATTCAATAAATGAAAAAGCCTTCTCCTGCACTTGACCCGCCACGGGCAAATGCCTTCCAAGGGCATTAGAAAGCTGCTTAGCAGAAGCTGCTTCGGCTCTTACGTAAGCAACGGCACCCCCACTACCATAGGTTAACGGAAGAAAGAGAGAAAGAAGTGGGGGGGGGGGGAAGTAATCAGAGAGAGGAGCAGCAAAGACAAAGGAGAAAGAAAAAGAGACAAGGAGGGTGAAAAGACATAAGGAAACTGTGACACACTTCCAGCCAGAGCCAGTTCCAGAGGAGTTCTCTGTTCATATAACTTCGTTAAAAAACCTCCCTTAGCTAATCCTCCGTCAAAATACTTCCCCTCTTAACTTCATTTATGTGTCCTTGCCCATTTTGGATAAACATTCCTCCATCTTCTGTCTGTTCTCCCCCTGTTCTCCTCCATCCATCTACCCATCCCTCCATACTCCAGCGAAGCGGGGCGGGTGAAGGGGCAAATTTAATCAGTATATCCTCCCCACACACATGCGGGCACATGAATAGATATGACTAATGTCTTCATTTAGCTTTTAATTACCATGCATCCTCCCAAACACCTGCTGAAACCCAGCAGAAACCTGTCGTAATCATCTCACTTCATTCCCCCCTCCCTCCGGTCCTCGTCAACACCGAGCCGATTGCGGTCTCCCACACATGTGCGATGGAAGCTGGAAGTAGATTAGCGACACTGATACACAGTGACTGATGTGCTAAGCAATGAGTTTTCCACAACTGGCCAACGTGAGGGATGCTTATCATGTGAGTGGGAGAGTTTTATTCCAAAGTAAAAGCCTTTGGTGGTTCAGAATAATGGAAAGGGGCATGTAACTATAGCTCATCAGCTCAGTTGTAATTTTTGTATCCCACATCCACTCTTATGTAATTTATCTCTCTGTTGGTAGCACTGCCAGGTCATTTATTTAAAAAACAAAAAAAAATATTCTCTGGTTCTAGTTTAGAGGATGTGCTACTTTTCTCTGTTTTACATCATTTAGAGCTAAAACAGAAATGACAGAAAATCACTCTGCAACTATTTTGATAA
Organism: Macquaria australasica; assembly: GCA_005408345.1. Classification (NCBI taxonomy): domain Eukaryota; kingdom Metazoa; phylum Chordata; class Actinopteri; order Centrarchiformes; family Percichthyidae; genus Macquaria; species Macquaria australasica. The sequence continues at coordinate 851,943 of SEMN01000012.1, read as the reverse complement.
TCAGTTTTTCAAGCAAAATGGCAAACATGCTCAAGGGCCCAGCTTTTCAGTTGTGATGTTTCCTGTTTGTCTTTGTCTTATGTGAACTGCGTATCTTTGGGTGTTGGACTGTTGGTTGGACAAAACAAGCAGTTGTCAGCACAAGATGTTTTTCACTATTTTCTGACATTTCAGAGAAAAAAAGGGTCCAATTTATTTAGAATGAAAATAATTGTTAGTTGCAGACAGCTTTACTATTACAAATTGAATATTTTTGGAGTTTTGGTCAGACAAAAAAGAAAATTGAAGATGTCTCTTTGGGCTCTGGGAACTTGCCATGGGTGTTAAACTTAAGGAATAACACAAATCTGAATGGTTTGTGATTTGGTTTACAGGATGGAAAATCAAAGAAAATGTAATTTTCTGCTACACAAAAATCTGACGTTTTTCTACTCTTTGTTTGGTTTAATGCTTTAATGGATGTAATAATCACCCTTTGGTCGAAGTGGTCACTACCCATAGATGTACAGTATGCAACCTGGTCGCAGCTTCACATGGCTTTGTTTTAAGGCATTACAAGACAAAAAGGTTGGTGAGCCACTGGAATCAGGCAGATGAGCTGAGGTGGAGCTCCAGCCCTCCCGCTGCTCCCACCAATAATGGGAGAGGGGAATATCTCCCAAACTGTCAAAGTCCCACACTCTCTATTTCAGTGCCGAGCGGTTATACAGGGCTGCCAGTCACTGCTGTCCTCTGCCACACTGCGGATGTGTCAGTCATTGTGCCAGGCTGAACTCATTTGAGCTAGCTAGTCTGGGGAGCAGCAGAGCATGAAGGAAAACAGCAGACCCTCGCTGCTGAATCACTTTGGCTTCACCTCATCCCCACTGCTCTACCTTCTACTTTTTACTCCTCAGGGAGGCAGACCAGCAGAATCGATAGCCACAAGAGGAAGAGGGGAGGAATTATGCCATCATGCACATTATGCATTTTGGGGACTGAAATCTGATCCTCCAAGCAGCAAAGGCCATCAGGAATAGTGTATCTTATTGTAAGCCACATGTCAGAGACCTAGGAAGCTGCCGGTAGGAGGGCCTGTTGTCCTCTTTGACAAGCCCAAGCCAGCAGCAGCATGTTGTGGGCCTCACACACATTTACAGGCGTTTCCTCACCCTTCTCTCCTCCGGTGGGAGATTCCCCCTGTGCCGTGTTTACACTTCATATTGTCTGAACTGCCAAAACTCGTGACGAATGTGTTGAGGGAGACCCCCTCCGTGGCATATGTGTGTGTGTGTGTGTGTGTGTGCTCAGTCACTCCTCCCTGCTGGTCTATAATGCTCAGAGTGGCGCAGTGGTTTTCAGTGACAGAGCAGGTGTGTGTGTGTATGTGTGTGTAAGTCAGTGTTGAAAACAGTGGTGGCTTGGTTAAGCCTATTATGCCTTGTTTTATTTATAAAACCCAAAACTTGGCATCGGTTTTCCTCAAATTCCCTTAAATACAGTACGTCTCTGCTTAAATGTTTTTGCTCAAAATGTATCTTAAAGTCTCTCAGTAAAACAGAAAGTCTATAACGTGTTTTTTAAAAGTAAAATCTATCATTTGCTTGTTCTTTTGTGAGTTGAGGAAGGTGGTGGTGCTATTTATTCTTTTCTATAGTAGAACTAGTTCACAAAGGACAAGAAAACATTTTCTATTTAGAGGCGTCGGAGAAACTGAATACATTTAATTTGCCTTTTTGCTCTCATTAGAGCACAGTAGCATCATTCTTGGCCTATGTTTGTGTGTTTTCAGGTGGTGGACCTGTACTGGGGCGTGGACCCGGAGGAGTGGGACAGTCCAGAGCTGCAGCGACTCCGAATGAAGCTCCTGGAGGAATGTCTAAAGACCTCAGCGGGACCGTGTTTTGTTGTAAGTATTACACACCACATAGGTTACACCTACAGTTTGAAATGTAATGGTCTGTAAAGTCTGGATGTTATCTAAGTTCACACTTTACGTAATACGTAGAAATATCTGTTAAATCAGTGTCTGCTTCAGTTTGTATCTCATTACATGGCTCTGATATGGCATTAAGTCTGGATTATTCCAAGCCGGTGTGCTTTTGAAGTTCTTATAGCAGTGTGAAACTACCTAATAAGAGTGAAATCATGTTTTTCTTGTAGACCTGTCTTTTTACGAGTCGTGGCATGGTCTCATTTGAAAAATGACGCTGAAACAACAAGACTTACAGGAGCTTTTGAAGTCCTTTAGTCGCAGCTTTTGTATGCACGATGTGTCCAAGCACCGTGTGTCTATTCTGTTTGACAGTGGATAAGTATATTGTGTAGAATCCTCTCTTTTCTTTTTTAACATCTACAGTTTTTAATAATAGTTGGTTGGGTTTGTTAGGGGGATGAAAATACCAACTTCATCACTTCAGTAAATAATATATTTGCATTAATGTTTCCTGCATTAAAACAGCAACAAAAGTGAAACAACTTCAAAAATGTGACAGTCGATGCTAAGTCATCTTTGCTGGAGTGCAAACGAGAAGAAAGTGTGTCAGAAAGTATCTTGGGCAAGCATATCGGAATTACTGAAAAGCCATGCAAAGCTAAAATTACACTTGTATGAATGAGTTATGTGAATATCTCTGCAAGGAGAGAGAGAGAGAGTGGCATGACGCTTAATTACGGCTGATATTTCAGTGATCTTTTTTAGATAATTTTAGACCACATAAAAAAAAGTCAGGCATAAGGAAGGAAAAGGATGAAGACAGGAGTGAAGAGAGGAAGATGACGGGATGAGAAATTGATGGTGAATTATTCAAATGGAACAGATCCATTTCTAGAGGTTGAAATTGAGGTGAGAGATCACAGGGAGAGGTAATGCATTACGGGTTAGCATAATCTCCTTCCCCACATATGAGTTTTGTATTTTCTTCTTCTCCCACCCTACATGCACTGCTTCCTCGTTCCTCTCTCATTCACAAGTTGTTATTCACTTTCTCTCTCACACGCAAACAAGCACACAAAACACACTTTTCACTGCAAAACATCTCATTCTAGTTTATTTCCAGTGGAGTGATGCTCCTTATATCAATCCAGTGTCACTTGTTCCAGGAACATTCAGGCAAAACATTTTTACATTTTTATTACAGTACCTCCCTGCACAACTCTTCCACGGGTTTTATAAAAAGCTGATTTGTTTGGCTGCTGCACAGTTTTTTCTTTAAAAAAATTATTTTGGAACTAACATGGAACAAAGTGCATTCATAATTGATATTAGACATCCAGGCTCCCAGTTTGAGGATAATAATCTCACCCCTCAATAACCATCTCCATGACATTTAAAAAATGTGCTGATGAAGAACATGAGATGTGATTGAAAGCTCCAGAAAAAGCTAGTAAATGGACTTTGGAAAACTTAAACGAGAAAACGCTTATTTATATTTTTCCACTATATAAATCAGCAGCAAGAACACATCAGAGCACATATGGCAAATAACAGCCAAAGAAAATTCAGCACAAGAAATTAATTCACAATAAACACCAATGGAAAGTCTACACACACAGTACGAAGATGGTAGCAGTGTAGCGGAAGTTAGCAGCCAGCAAAGCTATTACATCACTCACAGGCAGATCTGCAGGAAAGTAAAAAAACAGCCAGCATCGTTGGCAAAAACCACTGATGTCGCCAAGCAAGCACACAAAACACACGACTCAGCTCACGTATGTTAGCACAAGCAGGAAGTGTTGGAACTTACCTCGGTGAAGTAAGGCAGTGAGTTGCGGCCGTCCCAAGCAGTGACATCACGGATATTAAAAACCACACATCTAGCTTGAAATGGCGTCTCTTGCCCACAGCACACATAACAAACAACCAAGCATCAGAGTCAAGGAACACCAGCAGCAGCATGGGTAGTGTGGCGCGAACACAGTTGATTTTCTGTCAAAGCTGCCTTAAAGCCACATAATCAAAGTGTTAACAGGCTAGCTTCCTTATGAAATGCTATATTAACAGCAGCAGCAGTAACAGCAAGTGTTTGCAGCAGAGTTGGCAAGTGATCTGTGTGGCAGCACCTCAAGAAAGTGACAGCTTGAATAGACCGCCCTCTACCAAAGGGTGCGTTGGATTTATGTTTCAGCAACTGGGGTACGCCATGTGAGTGTAGCAGCACACAGGTTATAATATATATATGTTTCTATATGTTGTTAAGAAGAATATTTCTTCATCTCCATCTACTCTACTGTATGCCCACACTCTTTCTTTCCCAGTGTGTCTTAATATTGCAACAATTTCTTACAAATATTGCCTGAATACTTTGGTACTGACCCCTGCCACTTTGAAAAGTTGGTTGCTCTTAATGCTGACAGTTTAGGAGTTTGAGAATGTTCTGCTGATTACTTTTTTTGTCCTTATGTGCTAAAGTTTTGATGTCATGGCCTCTAAAGCCCATTGAGACATTGTATGTGATATTGGGCTGTACAGTGTAAGCTCAATCAGACTAAACTGGACTGAAATGACCAGATCTGAGTTGAAAAGAAGTGACGCACTCTCCCCCTTTTGTGCTGCTGGCTCGGTGGTCGGTGTGGTATTGTACATGCCGCGCTGATTTCATTCATTCCCATCAGCCTCGCCGCCCTCTTGTCAATTTCACCATCTTAATCCCGACTGACCCCAAGCAATACCGCACGACACACTGAGGGAAAGTAGGCACACATCAACTCAGGTACGCACACACGCGCAGCTCTTTGCTCTGATCCGCTTTTCTTCCTCTTTCCTGCTTTCAGACACACACCCACACAGGCACACACAAACAGAACATCTTGACCCCAGGCATTTTCTATCAGTTGGGGTGTACTCTAACTCTGGGTGATACAGACTCTTTACACCCCTCTACACACTCCAGAGATACACAAACACGTCTATAGTGCACATCCTCCCCATCTGGCTGGTTAAATCTTTAATGGCATATTCTAGTGGTCCGCTCTCGGTGGTGAATGAAGGGTTTTATGGCGAGGAGCCCACAATAGCTCCACAGAATTTAGTCCCATTCAGACTTGTCACAGCCAGCTGCTGCAGTCCCCGAGGCCGGGCTCCCCGTCGCTGCCACACAGGCCAGCCGCCCCTGTTTCCAGGGCCGGGGAGCTCCAAGTGGCAGTGGCGGGTCCTTTGATCAGGGACTTGGATCCTCGTTTATGACAGTTCTGGGTTGTCTGGGCCATCTCCGGAGTACCGTTGTTTATTTTTACAGGGTGGTAGACCTAGATATATATGTGAGGACGGGGAAACGTCAGCAGAATTTAGGGTCTTGTTGTTTCTGCGACAACATACAGCCGTACATTTCAAGCCGTGCGTGTAAGTGTGTGTGTGTGGGTGTGCATTGTTCAGGCAAATCCCAGTCTCTCCTGTGCTTCCAGTTTTCTCATTTTGCTCACTTTCTTTTCATTTGTCTCATTTTCTTTCTTATTTTTTGTCTGTTTCAAACGCAATTGTTGACACGCAACCGCTCACGGTTTCTTCACACCATTATCATCACCTCCACCCACTAAAGGTGCCCACCTCAAAACCTGCTTCCCAAGTGTTACCCCCAGCTAACACACACACACACTCACACACACACTTATACACACAGCCACATGGTAGTAAGAGGAGACTTCAAAGAGAAGCTGATCTGGGGGGTCTGCAGCCCACAACTGTCACAGAGCCCAGTGCATGGATCAGAGGGGATGAACAGAAGAATGGATGAAGGCAGAGGAAAAGAATCTCTGAAAATCAAAATTACGTCTGCATAGATTATTGATGCAAAAGGAAATAGAAGAGGTGGGATGTGTTTCTATTGCAGAAAAGGGGAGGATGGGAGCAATAACAGGTTCCCTAGAAACACTACAGAGGAAACGGGATTGACATGCGTAGTGTAGTGTAGGTGTGTTTCTAGCTGCCACAGAGGATCTGTGCAACAACTGGAAACCTCTTAATACTCCGTTTGGCACATACACCTCTTCTCATTCACCTCTACGAAGCATTCAGTGCTCTGCTGTACTCCAGAATCAAATTAATAGCATTTATATCTAGCCTAACCTCCACATCTCCTTCATGTATTTCTGCTGTGTAACTTCTGTGTAAAGGCAGACTTAATCCCACTCCTCATCTCAACCTGATCACTGCAATTCATGGATTTAAATCTCACTATTTAAAAAAATGTTGTTCATCTCATTACATAACATGGTGGAAATGATTCTTGAGTAAATTTACAACTATAAAAACAACAAAGGTCTTTATATTCAGTTGGCACGTGTGAGCATCAAGATTTAGAGTCGCCTTAGCTCATAAGACAGACTGTTATATAACCAGCTTTTTATTAGATATGTCAGTCTTTCTTTATGAGGGAGAATCAGTTGCAGCAAGTGTGTTTGAAAGGGCACTGCTGAACACAAGACAGGTGGCAGTGCCGCGCTGTTAAACAGACACACACACACACACCACACTACACCTGGGTGAGGGGGGCTTTTCTCAAACCTGTCAATGCAATAAAGCCGGTTTCCATGGCGATAGCAGGGGTTGGCATGGTGATGGTGTCATTGACCCGGAGATTAAGCATGACAATGAGCCATGTCTGTTTGTTTTGTTTTTCTTCTTCTTTTTTTTTTCTTTACTCCCCTCTCTTCTTCTTTGCAACAGTCTCAAATTCTTTCATGTTAAAAACACAAAAACTTGATAAATGCCTCAAGGATGCGTATCAGCAAACAGCATGCAGCCGCTCATCCAGTTTTTCTGCTTTTTTTTTTCTACACAGGCCATGCAGCAGGTAAGAGGATAGTTGAGGATACTGTAGCTCTCATTTTCTTTCTGCTTCTCCTCCGTTCAGTTAGCATGATGTAACTGCAAACGTGATAGCAGCCCGGACTGGCTGGTTTACCTCTCATCTCCAGTGGAAGTTGATACACGTAGCAATGCAGCACAGAAGAAAACCTGCAAGAATTGAACAGAAGAGTGACTTATTTTATGTTGAAAATTGCGTCTGCCTGCAATTCTATGCAAGGTTTAATTAAATAGTATTCAAACTGGAGTCAGCATGCATCCTGTTATTTACCATAAAATGCAAAAAGAAAATAGAGGAGTTACTCATAGCTGTAAAATAAATTGGGAATGGTGGTGAGGCAGCTCCTAGAAGATCTTGGAAAACAGGAAAATAAGCATTAATTCTTTGGAAAAACATTTTTCTTTACCTTTTTGATGTTTAAAGGATAATGCTGACGTTATTCTATATTATTCTTACCGTCAATAAATCCCAACCAACATTGTGTTTGTCCATTTTTTAATACTTTTCTGACTTCCCTGCAGCCCTTTTAGCCCCAATCCCATTTGTCCCTACTGAAGATGTAAATCAGGCCACAGATATGGAGGTTTATTTTTTTATAAAAGGTTCAGTCATTTCCTAAAATGGCTGGGCACTGCAGTTATTCAGAAAACATTACTCAAACATGTGTAAATAGGAGTGGGTTTTTAGGGACTAGTTTCAGCAGCAGATTAATACACATTTTCTGATCTTGTGAGTATTTACAGTAAGAAGACTGTGTGTGGGATGGACTCAAAATAAACAGTGCCTGTATTCGCCATGACATGTCACCTAGTGTAACAGTGTGGCTCTTTGATGTGTTTTTAGTAGTTTTTGGACAACAATGGAGCTCTATGGTACAAAGAAATACGCTATATGAGGCTTTGGTGACAACAATAATGCTTGTTAAGATCAATGCGCTGTTGGGTTTGGTGTTTTCATGTAATTTGTTGACAATTAGAAGAAATATAGAATATCACCAGCCTTTTTCTTTAATTGGCAGCACACATCGTTTCTTGTGTACTAACTGTAAAAACAGTATACTATGAAAATTAGAGTGTACTGTATACTATCAGTATGTAGTATGGAATTGGCTCACAGCTGAGTTAAACTCGGTGAGTGAGTGCACATGTCACTGAAAATTAAATATTTCTTTGATCAGATCATCTGTTTCTTTTTAGAGCCATTTGTCCCCTCTGCAGTGCCAAAGCTTATGCAGCAAATATCAGAACAGTTGACTGTGTGTTTCATTGATTGATTGGCCGCGTGGGTGATTGATTTGTTGATTCATACTGTAGCTGTGTACAATATCTTAGTCGCCTCTCCCAACTGGCTCATCAGATAAAGTGCACTTAGCCAGAGTATAAAACCCCTTCCAAGGATGAAAAACCAGAGGAGGGAGGGAAGCAGAAGGAGTGCGGCTAAAACTGGAATTGCATTCGGCCCCTATCTGCTTTGCTATTGTCACTTTAGCCTCACCTGCATCTGCTAAAGTGTAATAAGAACTACTACAACCCCTCTGCCCCCTCTCAAAAGAGAGAGACACAAACTGTACATGTACCCACACATGGACACACACACACGCACACACACAGAGGAGTGAAGTTCTAGCTTGTCGACTGCCATGCTGTAATCCACTTTAGAGGGCCTCATTCCAGGCCTGCTTTCTGGCTAAGCCAGCGGTGTTAAAACCACCCAGCAAATATTTGGACATTTCTTACAGTTTGGCTTTGGTAAGTTGAGTGGGTGACAGGAGTGACAATAGATTACACGCAAGGGTGGAGTGGTGTGAATGTGTGTGTGCTGATGTGTTAGCATTCGAACACCTGATTTTGTCATTTTGATAGGAAACTGTTTTATCCTAATCTCCATCTCCACACACACACACACACACTCCATTCATCCCGCTATATCACTGCGAGGCAAGCTGACAGAGACTTTGTCAGCAACTTGGAAAATGACTCTCTCTCTGTCTCTGTCTGTCTCTCTCTCGCTCTCTCTCTCACACATCCCCTACTGACACATCACTGCAGCACGGTGAGTCATAGAAGGCCATCTGAAGAGGGTGGATGAGGTGACCTACAGGGTCAGCCCTGTGGTTCAAGAATTTGCCTCGTCACAGGTCTTCAGATGATCTGAGGTGTCTCTAAACAGCAAAGCGTTACTTGTTTGTAGGCTGTTGTAGCTAAAATAGGTTTATTTTAATATTACATTATAAATGGCAGGATCAATGGCTGTGTTCAATGCCCACTACATCACCCATGTGGAAAACTGACTAACCCATGTCATTATACAATGCATTAAATACAAGCCTCAAAGGTAGGCACGGCAGGTCTGTCAGCCTCCACATGCCAAAGTGGTGTGCACAGAACTGTAGCAAGAGATATAATATGTTACTGTATCAGAGTGTAGGCTAACGTTAGCATGCTCTTTATTTGATTTGGGGAAGTTTGCACTGATGTTACACCAGCCAAGTCCTCATCTCCTGTAACATTTAAAGTGAAAACATACAGTTTAAAAGTACAAACAATAAAGCATAAATTTAACCTCTGTCTTACTTGTCCAAGCATTTAAGCTAAGTAGCCAAAGAGGATTATGTTAGAATGAAATAATAGTCTGATCCCACATTTTTCCTCATCTTACTTAACATAGGGTTTTTGTTTTGAAATAATTCTGTTGGAAACAGTAAAGGTTCAGCTGGAGACGGCGTTTAGCAAGATAGCTAGCTGCTGCTGATAAAATCTTGTGGAATCTTGTCATTTCAGCCTGCAAAATCAACGGTTGCTGGCTAGAAATGAGAAAAATTACTATGGATTTTGATGATAAATCTGCCGATGTTAACACTAAACTGCTTCTGTGTGAGAACAGAAAGCTTGACAGGCTTTGCATCACTAACTAAGGAGGAGCAGGGCTTAGACGGTTAATTATGGAAACAACCTTTGATTGGGTTGATTGGATTGAATACAAAACTATTACCTATCATAACAGTTTTCATTTAAAAAGAACAAAAAACTAATTCTTTGTTGAAGAGCAAATGTATGAAATAGTAATGCAGTTAATTCTTTTTAGGTACCCTGAGCTAAATCGTGCACCTGTCACTTGAAACATTTCGGGCTTGAATGCAGCTCATGACCTTTCCCTTCAATCACAACTGACGATAGTGAGCAGTCTGCCCTAGTTATCTATAAAACTCTTTGTTTTGGCAGGAAGAGCGCACAGAGAGTTACACACAAGAGGAAATCCCTTTCCTTTCTTCCTCTATTTGGTACTTGTGTATTTTCTGTCTTATAGAGATGCTTGGCTCATGTTCTGTACTATTTTCTAATTAGGCTTCTCGTACTCGAATATTCCATTCACAGGAGGGTTCATTTATTATCATTTTTTCTTTAACCCTCTTGTTTTATTGCAAATATTCAGGGGGTTTCGCCCTTTGGTGCAGGTTACATACATTTAATCTGCTGTTTCACTGTTTTAAGTGGGTCAGCTAAATGTTTATATAATGCAAATGATGGGTTTGGATAAAAAACGCACCTTGAAAATGACACCTCCTCCTCCAAAACAACTGATACAGTACATGGAAACTATCTCCTAAATCCAAAAGAAGCAGCAAAATGAACCTTTGCAACATGGCTTCAAAACTGCACGAATGTAAATGAATCTACAGCGGGCATTTGTGGGTTTTGAGAGTAGGCCGTCCTACAGACCATGCCACATGCCATCATCTGATTCTGCTTGTTCTCTGCATCTGTTCCCACTGCGAATGCCAAGGGAACGAGGAGTCCAACATGGAGTGGCTTTGAAGCGTCATTGCCGTGAGCGTATACCAACGTGGTTTTTCCTCCTCATCGGAGCTCACAGTCATTTGGCTTGTCCCTCACTCGCTCTGCGTCTTTTTCCCCCTGAGGCTTTAGCTGCATGTGAATTGCGGCACATGGAGTAAAGATCAGTTGGTCATGGAGTGGAGGGTTTACAGTGATTTTGCTCCCACTGTCCTCGAATGTGACTGATAGAGCACATCAAGGAGCGTGCCAAGAAATGGCCCTGATCATTTCCAACGGTACTGAATCGGCTGCCACTCAAAAGCATGTGCATAGATGCCGAGGGGAAGAATGGAGACTCATTGGAGCTTACAGCAGATATGCCATGTGGAGTGGGAGATAATAGTGGGATGAAAAGGCCACTATTTAATTTGATGATGCCTAATTATGCAGCTACTATGTTGAGTGTTCTGGTTTCTGACTAAAAAGATTGGAGAGCGATTGCCGGTATTGGCTTTGGTGTATAAGACAATGATGATGATGATGATGATGGCAGTGGTCGTGATGATAATAACATTAATTTATAGCAAATTTCACGGTCTTATATTCTGTTCTCACAAATCAACATACCTCCCTTTAATTAACGCATTAATTTCCTTTCATTTAAAACAGTCCAATCTGTTCTATATATAAAGCAGATCTGCTCATTTTTCTTAATACTGCTGATTACTGAGCATTAGGAAATTTGGCCAAGGCTGTGTATTTTACATAACAGTGTGTCATTCAAACATTCGCTGTGCAGCAGCAGAACAAATCTGATTTTTATTATTGAAAACAATGTCTTATGAGAAGGGATCGGTACTGAACCTCAGTACTTCTGCGATACCGACCAGAATGTCTCCGTAGCACCAGATAAGTACCAAAAGCTAGCATTGAATGTTTGATCAGATTTATAATCTTGTTTACTTGTTCTTAGATCAGATATTTCCTAATTTAAATCAGAATTTTTCCCAATATTAGAATCTTTTATTTAGGTTAAGTTCCTGTAGGGCCGCTTGTGTTTAGACAATGTTTAACATTTGAGAAGTTTGGCCTCTTTTCTTAAAAGGGTTTTGTAGAAAACATGTTGATATTTCTCAAAGTAAGGTATCGGAAAAAGTATAATTTTGTTATCAGTACTGTAGCTTGTCTTGAGCCTGTGAGTCCTACTGTCTTCTCTGCTGTTTTAAACTTCAGACGTTTACAATTAACATCCAGTATGTGTTAACAACACTTGATGGGCACAAAGGGTACATGCAAATAGGTTTCTCCCTCCTTGTTTCTCTCTTCTTCTTACACTTTTAAAAAACTAACAACAGCATTTTCCTGTCTCTTATTCTTCAAGTTAAAACTGTGTAATGAGATGCCTTTACCCCTTACTCACCTTCCCTTAGCTTTAATGCTTTAATTGCTCTTTTACATATCTTTATGTTGTGATCTTTATGTGATAGTGTGTGACGTATGGCAGGCAGATGGCATTTTTGTCGAACAACTACAGTTTTTTTCTCGCTTGCTCACAATTGTTATTTTCAACACTTCCTGCAAACATGAATGTTTCTACGTGGGAAGAGGGGTACATCATTTTCTTATTTAAACTTACACTGTAAGTATGTGGCTGTGGTTTAAAGCAATTTCCATCCGAGATAGAGCTGTCAGAGTGGGGATTGTGGTTGCAGCTACATCCCTGATGTCATAAATTGTCTGGTGGTTGTCCCGACTGCACCGCAGTTGTGCCTGTGGCTCTGAAATTGCCTTAAATAAGTCGCACTGTATGCATCATTGACTCCACAATTCACCCTGCGCCACTGATCCAAAAAATAGAGCCCTAAAACAGTTTGAAGGATCATGATGATACACATTTCCTGTCCCTCTCTTCCTCACCTTCCCTGCCCTCTCTGTTCCCTCCCCGCCTTCAGGGTCTGGTGGGTGAAAAGTACGGCAGCATCCGAGTACCGGGGGAGGTGGAATCAGCGGAGTTTGAGATGATCTTGGATGCAGCTGTGGAGGCGGGGCTGGACACACACATCTTGGAAGAGTGGTACTGCAGGGATGAAAACTCCGTGCCACCCGCATACTACCTCAAACCCAAAGCCCAAATGCTTAAGAACTACCAGAACTCAGTGAGTCCAGCGGCTGTTGGTCTTCCTCAGATGTGATTTTACCCACATGGATGTTACTGAATAGAGGCTTTAACAGTGCTGATAACAGATTCTTGTCCTTCAGCTCTGTGGTTCATGAGTTTAATTATCCTTGAGGAACATATTTTATATGCACATACAGAAAAGAAAAACAGCTTTGTTTTGAGTTGTTTAGTCTCAGGCAGCTGTTGAGCCCTTTTAAAATCCTGTTTAAAAAAAAGTATACTTGCAAATGACACCATAAAAGTCATTTAACAACAAATCTGTCAGCTCAATTAATTTTACATGAACGTGTTTAGCTTCCACCTTCTTATCTTGTCCAGGACTTTATAGAGGTAATAAAATATCTGGCTGAGTTTTGTTAAAAAACGCATGATAATGTTGCCTTGAGTTTCACTTAAGTCATTAAAACTGTACATTGTTGGCCAGTGTAGTGCTTAAACATACTTTAGGGTGCTAAAAACATTCAGATATGAAAGTCCCATACCTGGATAGTCTCTCAAACTCACCACCAGATAGCAGAATTACTCAAAAATCAATCATACCAGTAAAGATTTTACCAGGTGAACACATTTCTCAAGCAATACAGCCCACCTAAAACACTCTAAGTGAATGTTTCTCACATGAAACAGAACAATATTCTCCTAAACATGAATAACCACATTCCCTCAGTGCATGATGAGAGTCCTCCGTCTAAACTGTAACGTCAGACTGTCCTCTCCCTGCCCCCCCGTCCCGCTTAGATGGAGTCGAGCAGCGCAGCCAAGACCAAGAATGACAAGGCCTGGAGGAACGTGTCGGAGGAGATCAAGAGGATCTTCCGAACAGCAGTGCTGCAGCTTCAGGAGAAGGGGACCATGAAGAGCGCTCAGGCCAAGAAATTCCTTTGCTCTGGTTAGTCTCAGGTCGACTTTTTCTTCCCTTTTCATCTTTTCACGTCACATCTTTTGACAACTTCTTTTCAAGTAGGAACGTGTCTCACTGTCTGACGGGTAGCTCACTTCCATCTTTCTGGGTTTCCATTTTGGTTTTTGAAATTATTTATTTATTTTTACATTCAAAAATTATTATTTGACCTGTAATTTGATGGCACAGATTTCAAGCTCCGAATGCAATAATTCTAATGACAACCTCTGCAGTCTCCATGAAGCCTACCTTTTTTAATGTTGGGTCACCTGTACTGCGTCGTTTTAATTGGGTTTGGATTTATTGAGCTAAACGATTAGTTGATTAATCAATTAGGCAAACAACAAAATAATTATGCAACAGTTTTGATAATCAGTAGTAATTGTTATTATTTTTTAGGCAGAAATGTCAAGAATTCACAGATTTTAGCTTCTCAAATGTGAATATTTGCTGGCTTTTAGTCTTTTATGTTAGTAAACTGAATATATTGTGTTATGGACAAAACAAACAATTTAAACATGTTAAGTTGGCCTTTGGGAAATTGATTTCTTTTCATTATTTTTCCGCTTTTATGACATTTTAGAGATCAAACACTTCATCAATTAATCAAGAAAATAATCAGCAGATTAATCGATAATGAAAATAATACTTAGACACAGCCCTACAGTAGATAAAATAAGTGAAGGAGATATACAGTCGGCTTAGAAAATCAAACAAACAGTATGTCTGATAGTTGTAATCATGTGTATATAATAGCGTATATCTGATTGAGATAATATTTACATGCCTTCTTATAGTAGAGGCCATTTAGCCTGAAATAAAGAAAGCCTCTGCTAACATAATAAATAATACATTTCCCGTGGCAAAGGCCATAAATTTAATGAGTGAGGCTGTTGTGTAGACCGTCATCTTGTGACTAAATTGATAACAAGAGATGAGATGCAATCAGGACCCAGCTCAGCAGATGACAGTGATTGATCGATCACATTGTATGTTCACCTCGCGGTAAATCAGTGTGTAAAACAGTGTGTTGCAATGTCAGGGAAAAACAGAAAAGAGATTTGCTGAGTGACTTTTCAAGACCACTTTTCCCCGTTTTTATTAATTACTTTTCACCATGTTTTTTAATGTTATTATGCAATATTTTCAGCTATTATCTGGCTAATTATTGAGTAACTCTACTGTATGTTGTGTTAGTCACAAAATCACAATTTGCATTTTATGTGGTTCTTGAAATTACTAATTATTATTCACCAAAGGGGCCAATCTGAGCTCTCCTATTAAGATCAAACATCAAAACCAGAGTCAACAGAGTGTGAAAGGTAAAGGAAAAGATAAATGTACAACTCTGACATTTGAACAATTCCTCCCACTGGTTATTTTCACCATGTACTGTTGATCTAATGTGATCCATATCAGTTGCTGTCTGTAAAAGACTCACCCAGTTATTACTGAATTGTTTGGACAGCACTGAACTAATCTTTCAAGAGATCTCTTTTTCTTTTCTCCGGCTGTCATTGAGGGAGATGATCTAAGCAATATGCTATCAGGATCTGATGACAAGTCCTTGTTTTATAGCCCTGTTTTATAGCCCACAGCATGCAGCCTTTTTCATGGTGGAAATAAAAAAATAATACAAAGCTAATTAAGAAACTGATGTTCAAGTTTTATAATTTCATATGAAAAGGAAGCACCTCCTTTTGTGTCAGGAAACTGCAGTTTTTCTGCGCTTTAATTGAGCACACTGGGCTTTAAGGGTTTCTTCATTTTGCTGTATAGAGGAAGTTGTGTCCGCTCCTGGATCTCCCAACTTTTCTTTCACACTTTCCTCTCTCCCACCTAATTAGTAGGCTACCATGTGAGCAAAACTACACAAGAGATGCTGGCAGAGTTTCAGTCAGCCGGCTCTTTGTGGGGGAGCCTGTGATACAGTTCAGCAGTGCCGGCTTATGTGATTTTATCAACTTTGTTTCTTCTTAAATAAGGCTCAAGAGGAATCTGTGTAATCGTAGGCTAAAGGCTTCTAAAACCTGTTCAGCTTTGCTCCTAAAAGAAATCTAAATCCTACATCTGTTAGACGTTTATCTTTGTAAGTTGTACATTATAATCTAGCGGTGGTCCATTTTAGAATTTACCAAACACAATGCTGTAATCTATGCTTTCAAAAGTTATTACATATACAGAAGTTAAGGAAGACGTCACCTAAAAAACTTATTTTTCTCTCATTTCAGCATTGGAGGATGAATTAGACTTTGCCCTTGGGAAACAAACTCCTGCCTTTCTCAGGAAATGTGTCTGCTACATTCGCAAGATCTCCAACTTTGACCGCTTCGCCAAACTCCCCGATATGGGCCGATACATGGATATCGTGGTCAGCAGCGATCGCGTCATGCGCAACCAGGAAGCCTACGAACGCCTTCTGAAGGTACGGGACGAATTCATCCCCACAGTTGTCGCTGCCTCCAACCTCCGTGTCTACTCGTCAGTCACTCACTGCGACATGAAGTCCGGCTACTCCCAAGAAGTCGAGAGCCACTATGTAGAAGGTCTGTGTAAACAGTTCTACGAGGATATGGTGGATATCATCCAAGCCACGGTCCAGCAGAACTTTGACACGGAGAACGACCCGCTGTACGACGAGATCCTGCAGCACCTGTCCCTCTGCAAAAGCTACGCAGCACTCTACGAGTTCAAGACCGAGTCGTTGGATTACATACAAGAGTATCTTATGCCGTCCAAGGGGAGCAGAATGAGCCCTCTGGTGGTGTACGGGGGACCTTGCACTGGGAAGACCCTGCTGCTATCTGAGGTGGCCCGACAGGTGAGATGTGACAGAGAGAATATTTTAAAAAATGATGGCGTTATCTTTCTCCTTTCGTGTGATCCCCTCTCACTCTGGCCGGCTCTCACAGTGTGTTCACGCTCGCGCTCGTCTGTCTGTCTGATCTGAGCATGTGTCCATCTTTGTACAACAGCGTATGAGGGGGCGTGCAACTGTTCATCTCTTCTCATCAAACGCTTGCTTGACCATCTGTGTGTCTGCCAAGAGACAGTCCATTGCCATGCACACGTCTCTAATTTCCTGTGAAGCCATGCGTGTGTGTGCACCTGTACACTCCTGCATATGACTTTCATAGGTGTGCATCGGTTTGCGTTTTTAATGTGTGTGAACATCTGTAGAGATTTCTGCAAAGTCTGTGTACATTTGTTTCTTAAAATGAACGTGCTCGCGTGTAGGTCGGTGTTCGTGCGCCGTATTCTCTGTTCACTCTCTGGCTTTGCGTGTGCCATCTGGCTGCCGGACTACATTAGGATCATACCATAGGCAAGATCACACAGCACACACCCACAGATCTACCCTTCCTGTCCAACCTTTGTAATAACTGTCACATTGATACACTCATTTATTGTAAGCGCCATTCATATCATCCAGGTTCATTGTATAGTTGAATAAAATGTTACAAGGCACCAATAAAACAGCAACAAAACAACGAATAAAGCCTAAACTTTAGCTATAAAGATTATGAGGGGACGTTAGATTGAAAGTAAAAATTTGAAACTTAAATGAAATAAAAGAACTGGTGGAACAAAGGTCTAAAACTTCAGACCAGCAACACTAAATGTGCATTCACACACTCATACAGCAGATGTTAGTGATAGAGGAAAGAAGTGAGGGAGGAGGAGGTGTGGAAGAGAACATGGATTTCATTTCAGCTAATTCTGCTACAAATGAATCCTATTGCTCCAGTCTAATAGGACCATGTGTCTAGTTTCCATCAGCGGAGTTTGCCTGTTTTCTTAGAGCCTGTCCTGATCTTTGTTCTTTCATATTTTCAACACCAGGTGGATCTCTCAAAAGCTTCCTTGTAACATGCTGGCAGCCACAAGTGAAAACAGGTTTTTTGAAAACAGAAAAGGGAAAATCTGCTTTGATTAGTAATTCTCACAATGAAAAGGAAATATATGGAATGATTCATTCAAATGATTGTATTGATTGTATGACTTGATATTATACAGTATTTTTAAACTATTACTGCCCACACAGATTAGCCTACTGATTTTTCACACAACCTTTTTGCACTAATACACATACAGTATGTGAGTGGGCTGTTTCAGCTGTGTTGAAACTGTTCATTTAGTTAAAGGCTGAAAGAGGACTGGATCATGAAATACGTGCTCCCAGAACCACATAGTTGTGGTTTCACTCAGATGTTGGATGTGATCACAGCTTTAGTATGACGATTGTAGTTTTCTGCAGTTGACTGATGTTTCTCACCACCCACCATATTGTCCTGTGTATTCCTCTCCAGCCATTTAGCACTCACAGCAAGTTAAAACAAAAAATAATAGTTTGAAATCCTGTGTGGCCTTTGTGTTTGAAGGAGAGAGGTTAGTTATTAGATTTAAGCCAGACTAAAAGAGGTGCAGAATAGAGGCAGAAGTCTTCTGGGGCCACTGTGCCACTACTCTGTGCTCAAGTCCACAGGGTGTAATTCACACCTAACCTGTTTGGTTTGATTCATCTCACCCCTGGAGCATTTTTGTCTTTACTTTTGAGCTCACACCACACCGGATCTTCTAGAAAACAGAGGTCCTGTACTCCTCTGAGTGGACTGAGCTGTGCTTGGTTTGTAGTGTAACGTAATACAGACCAACCACAGCTTATGTAATGCAGTGTGTGTAAATTCAAAAGCTAAAAATGGACAAATTAATCCTCATTAAGCTTTTGATCATAGCTGCCATTTTCCTCATCATGTAATAGTACAGGATGTATTATATCCTTCTTCTAGTATATATGACAAAGTAAAGCCAGTAATATGTGCAGTGTGTCTGGCAGAAAAGGTGTGCAAATATAGATAAATAGATTATGCACATAGTAATGACCTGTGAGTCAAACCAGGAAACAGATAATGGCAAAATCAACATTTTGCAACATTAGACATTAATATCAATTTGTGCACTAACTGAAACTCTATTAACCATAAACAGGGAACCTCAGTGTGGTTAGAAAAGTAGATAAAAGTGACAACATGGTTGAAAATTTAACACACTGAGTTTATATGTTGATATATAATGATGATGAAATCATATGAAAACCAAGCAGGCAGACAAAAAGATTGTATATGGGTTTTGCACAAATTTATAGTCTTTAATATTCACAGAGTTTTATAAATTCAGTGACACACACGTAAAATTGTAAATACTCTACTGACAGATACTGTGTCTCTCTCCCTCTCTCTCTCACACATACACACAGCTAAATGTGGAGTAGGCGTCATCACTGTTGCCCTAAAAGTGTCAAATAACATCTTAATGTCTCCCAAGATCTCAGCTGGGCCATTTCATGAATTCATGAATGAAATTATTATAACAACAAAGCCTCAAAATTGGAGTAGTGCTCATTCATAGAATGTTTCTCGTGAAGAAAGAAATGATTCATATATGTCTTAAATCTATGTATTAATGACTTTGAGAATGTTTGAGCACCTTAAAAAAATTAACATTACTGAGTTCTATACCTTGTTCTATGTGTAATAAAAGTTAGAAATTTGGTGTAGCACAGATATACTGTCATTAGGTAAAAATGTATTAAACCTCTCCTCCTTGCTGTGCTAATGAGCCCTGCCTCATACTGTTAGAATAACAAATAATTAGATCCCTCTACCCTCACTCTAGAGCTTTGATTATTCTAGTTGTATGACTGTTTCCCTAACCAGACCAAGCAGAATACAAGTAAACTTTACTTGCAGTGAATATAAACAAATGCCTGAAAATGTTCTCCATGTTAAGATTTTTGTTTTACATATTTGTTAGGATTTTTGAAAATTTGATTTACTGTTTGTGTCCCTATGTAACTATTATATGTGCCATTCAAATATGGAATATTTAAAGAACCCTTCTATTAAAAAATGTACTCTATGTATTCTAACAATCATCTCTCAATCCTGTTTTTCAGGCCTACACATGGCTGCAGAAAGAAATGGGCCCTGAAACCGACCCAGTGGTCATTGTCCGTTTTATTGGCTCCAGCCAGCTCTCCACAGACCTACGCACCCTCCTCCAGAGCATTTGTGAACAGATTGCACTAAACTACCGCTGCCTGATTCACTTTTTGCCTAACAAGATCCAGGAGATGAAGGAGCTGCTGATCAACCTTCTAGGGGAATCTTCATTCCACAGGCCCTTGGTAATTGTCCTGGATGCTCTGGAGCAGCTCTCAGATGGCGATGACGTTCGCAAGCTGTGGTGGCTCCCCATACACCTGCCTCGGACAGTCCGCATTGTAGTCTCAACGTTGCCCAATAAACATGGCATTCTGCAGAAGCTTCGACACCTCATCCATGATGAGGGGTATTATGTGGAATTAATCCAGAGGGACCGCAAGGTCTGCAGCCAAACATTAAAACAGCAGTTGCTGGGGGTGAAGAGAAAGGTCACCTCAGGCCAACAGATCTATGTCAATGAAGCACTTGCCAAGTGTACATTGCCAATGTTTGTCAACCTCATCTACAGAGAAGTAGTTCATTGGAGGTCTCACAAAGATGTGGACGATAGGTCCCTGTGCTCCACAGTGCATGAAAGCATAGAACAGCTCTTCTACTCAGTGGAGAACAAGTTGGGCCAACGATTTGTCTGCAGAGCATTAGGGTATATCACCATGGCCAAGGCTGGGCTAACTGAGGTTGAGCTGGAAGATATTCTGTCACTTGATAATATAGTTCTTGGTGATGTCATTGTGGCAACTTACCTCAAAAATCCCTTGAGGATCTCTTATGATTTGGTTGCAAGGCTCAAAGAGGAGCTGGATGGTTATCTGGTGGAACGTCAGGTACGTAACGTCACCTTGATGGTTTGGGCCAACAGACACCTGCATCTCATTGCCCAGAAGCTGTATCTTAGTAATGAGGAGGATGTCCATCAAATGCACAGCCTCCTAGCTGAGTACTTCTTGGGGGCATGGTCAGGAGGCAGGAAGAAGATCTTCACTTATGATAACAACCATTTCACTTCCCTGAATATATCTCATCACAAAAACCCCCACCAACAGCAATCCCATGAAAAAACGTCCTCTGACAAGTATTCATATGACAGACAGACTCCTGAGCAGCCTTGGGTGTTCCAGTGCAACCTTTTGGAGCCTGACATTTTCTTTGTCAACCACAGGAAGATGACAGAGCTGGTGTACCACCTTACCAGGAGTGGGCGCACTGATGACCTCATGTTCGGTGTCATCATGAACTTCAGCTGGCTATACACAATGATCAAGATTGGCCACTTTGAAAAGGCTTTAACAGACATTGACCTAGCTTACAGCTACACCCAAGAAAAAGAACTGAAGTTCCTGGCCACCACTCTCCGTAGCATCAAGGTGAAGGTGCTGAAGAACCCAGCATCACTATCTGCAGAGCTGCAGCAAAGGCTTCTGCCAGTTGTCACCTCCCTCCCCAAGCTCAGACACCTCCTCCTGGAGTGTGACAAAGATGGCCCAAAGTACTGCTCCATTGTGCCTCTCCACTCCTCTATGGACGTGACCTACAGTCCAGAGAGGCTTCCTCTGTGCTCCAGCTACATGCAGATTGTGGAGATCTTGCCCACTCTAGCCCCAAACATAGTCCTTGTAGCCCTGGAAGATGGGTCTGTCAGCACCTGGGATGTAGAGAGCAGACAACTTCTGAGACAGATTGACACAGCCAGATCCGTTGTGCTGGGAATCAGGCTAACCACTGATGAAAAGTATCTGGTCGTGGCCACAACCAAAAACACGCTGCTCATCTATGATAATCACAAGTCCTGCCTTTTATCTGAGGTTGAAATCAAGGGGTCCAAGCATGGTGGCGTCACTGGTGGGGTGGCTTTCATCAATGGTTTTACTTTGTCCACCCATCATGCTTTGGCTTGGCTTGAGGCCAGTAAAGACGTCAACGTTATTGACCTGCTCTACGGTTGGCCCCTTTACCAGTTCCATTGCTGGTATGAGGTGACTTGTGTCCAGTGCTCTCCAGATGGAATGTATGCCTTCTGCGGCCAGTACCTCAACACTGCATCCATCTTTCATCTGGGAAATGGGGACAAGTTGGCCACTGTGACCTCTGAGTTTTCTGGGGGATTCGTAAAGTCCATTCTGGTTCTGGATACCCTTAATCAAATGGTGATGATTGACAATGAAGGCAGTTTGTCAGTATGGAACACCAAAGAGATCACCAACCCACGGCTGATGGAGGATTATGATTGTAGAGGGGATGATAGTGAAGTGGTGAGCATTGAGTTATCTGAAGACCAGCGCGCCATTCTCCTTTGCAAGGCGAGAAGTATCGAGGTTCTGGACACAAAAGTATGGAAAATGGTAGAGAAGTTCAAAGCCAAACGTACTGAACGCTTTGTGGCTGCTGTTCTCTCCAAGAATGGACAAAGCATTGTGGCCTCCATGGAGAATACCTCCTCCATCTTTGTCTGGAGGAGGGACAGTGGACAATGCATGGCTAGCCTGATTGAGATCTCAGGGGCTATCGTCAAACTCATTAAATCAGTCCACCACAACCTGCTCCTTTCTGTTGCCAGCAGTGGAGTCCTGTCTGTTTGGGACATTGATATCATCACCGCCATGTCCAATATTGACAAAACAGGCAAGAAGATCCAGATCTTGCAGCTGTCCGGCAGAGAGGATTATGTGTTTACCATGGACGGTTCAGAAGCTGTCCACAAGTGGAACTTCAGCACTGGCTTTATTGAGACAGTCTTTAAGCACGAGGGCATAGTGGAGAACTGTGTCCTAACCTCCTCAGGGGATCTCATGGTGACTTCAGATGACAAGTCTAGTCAGTACATCTGGCAAACCAACACTGGAGAAAATATCTTCCGCATCAATGGACAAAGAATATCACAGCTGCTAATCACCCACAACGACCAGTTTGTGGTGTCCCTCTGTGAGCAGAACGCCTCCAGAGTCTGGAGACTTGCGACTGGGCACAAAGTGTGCAATATTTTAGTCACCCTCCAGAGTGCACTGATCACCACAGCAAACACTTTCATTGTGGGAACCTCCAAAAACAAGCTCCTCGCTGTCAGCCTGTGGTCAGGCAGCGTATCCAAGAAGTTTGTCTGTGATGATGGTATTAGTATCGTCAACTTCAAGCTCATTCCTGACTGCCCTGACTGTGTGGTGTTCATCACATCCACAGAGACCGTCATCATCTGGAGTGTGGCAGATGAGTCAGTTTGCAGGCGAGTCCAGCTCCCAACCAACTTCCTCAAAAATCTAGAGGACTTCCAGATCTCACCCAATGGGAAATTAGGAATTGTCTCCAAAGGTGATGAGAATATTAATGTCCTGGATCTTCACAGTGGGAAGCTGAGGCTTGTCCATGCTGCTGGCATAATTTGGCGTCAGAAATTATCAAGAGATGGACGTTATCTAGTGTATGTCTGTTTCCGGAACTGTGATGAAGACGATGATGCTGGTGTTGTGTCAAATCTGATCGTGATGCGCCTCGCTGATGGTAAGAGCATTGGCACATGCTCCCTATACAAAACGCCCACCTTCCTGTCTCTCTCCCAGCGAGCGCTAAACATCATCATTGGCTTCGAGGACGGCAGCATTGGCACATACACAGTAGTGGATCGTGTGGATGCTGCCCTCAAGATAAAGATAGCCACCTCCAACAGCCGACAGATTGTCAACAATGCCTCGCAGAAGGTGCGGCCCAAATGTGGCAACCATTCCTTCAAGACCGTTGCCGACTGCATTTGGAGGGAGTCAACCGAGGTCTTCTCCAGGGACAGCCCTATCAACGTGTCTGACTCTGGTGAAGGTGAGTCGACCACACCTACAAAAAAGACTGAACTGCTGCAGTGATAGGTGGAGATCACAGAAGCGGGTGGAGCTGGGAGAGGCAGGTGGAGATAGGTGACAAAGTTTAGAATCTCTGGGGTTGCAGTTGATTTCTTGTTTACAGCCACGTGATTCAGCTGCAGATGTCAGCCCTCTGGGTAGTTAATGGGCCGACCATTTTAACGCTGCACTCAAATTATGTATTACTTACTTCCAACTTATGATACAGTGTCTCTTTGTTTTACACACGAAGACTGTTAGATAAATACTCTGTTTTTGAAAAGAAGAAAAATGTAAATTCTGTGAGGTATTAGTTTGCCATTATGTGTCCTTTTGCATTTGAAGAACAAAGTTATTATTCAAATGTCTTGGTCAAACATTTTCAAAGCCATTCCAGTGATCTTAGCCACTTTCATTGTACACTATCTTTATTTACATTGTGCACATTAAGCCATAATGTTGTTCTTTAAAAAAAAGAGTGTATTTATGTTTGTATCAACATCAGTCGGTACTGTACAAAAAGGAAGAACTATGAACATATGTACATATCCCTTTTTGGCTGCTGCAATTTGTGCAACTCCTTAAAAATGTTATGTTGTGCTTAATGCAATCAAAGTGAGTGCCTGGAATTTAAAATGTTCTTTATGTGCAGATTACAAGATTTATGAAAATGCAGGGAATTTGTAAGTATACACACAGTTACATAATACTTGCATTGATGTTAAATCTAAACAATCAGTGTACTGAAATCCAGTCAACAACACGAGAGGTCGATGGCATTGCTCTGATGTTGTAATGATAGTTGTAGAAATTTCTTGGAACAGTTTACGTAAATTTGATGTGAATTTACCTGCAGTTCCATCAATTTGTGTGCTGTTTGTGTTAAGGAAAACACCACTATTGAGCATACAGTGTAGCATAGCACCATACACATTCACGCCTTAACCAATGTACTTGCTTTAGGTTTAGTGGAGTTTGTTCAAACGTTCCAGTAGAAAAGGACAGAGTGATTAGCCCATTGTTTCACTGAAACAACTTGGCCATGTGAATATATTTAGAGGTTTAGACACTAGGTGGAAGCACTTTATGAGTGGTTTGTGAGAAATTATTAGATTTATTCATATGAAACATTGTATAAATTGTTTAAAGTGGTCTAGAGTTGTCTTAAAATAGGTATTGGATTTGCCTACAAAAATACACAAGGCCATCCAGGTACTTGCAGGCTACAGCTAACTCACTTGAAATGCTTCAGTCTCTCTACAGATGCCTGGTATCATCACAAAATTAAGATGCCGTCGTCTTAACAACTGACATCAGAGACGGGGAATTAGGAAATATACGGGATCAAATAAGGGTCAATAAGATTTTGAGCTTGTGAAATGATGTTTAGAAATAGTTTCAAAACCTTTGGTTGTATATCAGCTTTTGTAAACCTGTGAAAAACCTTTGCATGGAAAATTCAAGATTGTGAATGTGTGGAAAAAAATTGAGACTGTCAAAATAAAATGTGCGCACAAATTGTATCAACGGTGTGGTTACACTAAAAATAAATACTTATGTGAATATCCCAGTACAGGACAGAAATTACAGATTAACACACATTTAAGTTACAGGTATGAATTCTTTACAGCCAAAATCATGGCCAAACATTACACTTTAAATTGACTTTTTTTTTACATTTACTTGTACCTTCTGCTTCAAATCTGCACTCAGATGTTCACAAAAGCAGTTCTTCTTTCTGAGTCTTTGAGTTGCCTCACTGTTGATATTAGTTTTGCACAAATCTTATTCAGATATCTTGAATTTTTTTTTTCAACAAATACAAATCTACACATTTAAACATTTGAATTTATCATGCAGAGTTTTGGTTCACAAGGCTGATATACAACCACAGGTTTTGAAATTCTTTCTTAACATTATTTCACAAGCTCTAAATCTTTTTGAACCCATAGAAATCTGACTCTTGTAACATCATGACAGGCTGAAATAAAATGTCTGTAATAACCCAAAAAGTCTATTTAAACCTCTGACGAGACCAATCATCTGCCAGGCATGATTGAAAACCACACACTTACACATTGACATATACTTTTTAAGGGCTATTCCATCTTATTGTATGTTTACTAGTTTTGAACTGTTGAGATAACGGCCCTTGGATAATTTCAAACCGGGTAGCAGCATCAAGCTTTAAAATACTTTATTTCCCTACAACTCAAGAGTTTCTAAATTAAAAAAAATATTATATCATGTAATTGCCAAAGTCCCGATTATAGTTTGTGTTTCATTATGTTGACTGTCTCATTTGTTTTTTGAGGCTTGTAACTGTAATATTGTTACCAAATTGTTTCAGTGTTCTACTGTGATTATGTTTATGATAGAGAAAATGTGCTATCTTTGCTAAAAAGTTTAAAAAGAGTCCTCTTATAAAATATATTGGAATGCCAGTTTAAGAGTATATTTGAATGTGTCCATATGGACGCCAGTAAATGGTATTATTGTATGTTAAGTAACTTGAATGACTTTTAATAACTTACATGTTTGCAACTCATAGTTGACATACTGGTATAATGAATGTTTCTATGGTATTCTTTGTATTGTCAGGACTGACTTAACTGTTTAGAGATTTATATTTTCATAAATGTTGTACTTACATTTTGTTACAGAGTTGTTTAACTGGAATTCAAAGAGAAAAGAAACTTATGTCTGAAGCAATATGAAACTAGTGTGTATGCATTGTTTGTATGAAACATTTTAATGTAATAAAATGGTTCACTTTTTGCCTCCACTGCAGCGCCTCAGGCTTTTCACTGTAATTAGAGGTTGCTACAAGACATTGCAATCATGTTTCTGCTTTTAGATACCAAAGTGTTTTATTTACAGCCTTTGATTGCAGAGAAGACAATGACTGATCCCAGCCCTGATGTACCGGTAGCTATAAATTGCAGATCATCTTGTGAAACAGGTAATTCATGGGGTTGTTTGTTTTAGTTTCCCAGAGTCAGAAACACTGACAGTGCTGACAGCCTCTCACACACGCACACACAGAACAGAGCTGTAAAATGATTTGATAGGCCAGTAATTGCTCTTGTGCGCTTGATGCCGAATGCCAGACAAGCGTGGTGAATATTTCTCCAACACTGGCTGACATTGTCATTATAATTAGGCGATGCATGTGCAGTGCACCTGTACTGTGCCCTGTGCCAAACGCACACACACACACACACACACACATACACACACACACACACACACACAAACTTGCAAGGCAAACACATCCAGGATCAAGCTGTGATTGGCCAATAAAAGCCTGTTGCTTTGGGCTACCATTTTAATTTCCCAGTGGTGTCACTCTAAGCCAATCTGTGTGTGCGAGTGTGTGTGTCCTGTCTCCACGGCAACGTCAGGTCCACAGCGGTGACGGGCTTGGCCACACCTCTCATTGTAATGATGGTGAGCTCATGTCTGTTGGCTATTGGGGCTGCTTCCAGTCCTTATGACAACAAGGGCTTGACTATCGCTAGCTCATTCCACCTGCAGCGCCACACAGGCATATAATTACACCACTTGTTTGTTGAGCAGGAGGTCTCCACAGGTCACACAGTGTGTTTCTGTGTGTGTGTGTCCTACAGTAGGTACAGTATGACATTGCCTCATATTTACTCAGCCCTAAAATAGCCTCTTCATTGTCAGCTGCATTTTCTCTATAGGCCAGGGCCCTCCTTTTGTCATCCTTGTATTTTTTCAACTGTAACCTGTATGTGCAGCAGTGGGAAAGCCTATGAGTCACCCATATTTCTCCCTATATCTTCCTTCTACTGTCTGGCAGGCCAGATAAACCAGCCATGACTAAACTCCTTAACCTTAGGGGCAGCTGAAATTTAAGTAGAAGCAAAAACCCTGCACAGTATAAGCTCAAAAAATACTCCAAATCCTCCTGTTTGAGTAGCCCGTGTTTGACTAACTAAAAGTCTTTCACCAAATATGGGGTGTTTGCACAGAGAAATCACACCAATTTTAGGCCGCTCAAAGACAAAGTGTACGTTGTACAAAGTGCCATTCCTTGTCTGTGAGGCAAGTTATAACAAATCCAATAACTGGAGCACAACAGCTTAAGAGCACCGCTCATTTCATCCCTTTCATCTTGTATTCTTTGCCCACGTTCCCCGACTGCCTCAACTCTAGACCCCGGTTTGGGAAGATACTACCAACAAGCCCTGACCCAATTCCTCTGAAGCATGCTGGGAAGAGAGACACTGTTATGTGAAGGCTTCCTTCTCGGAGTCTGTTGCTCTGTTTTGATTTCAGGTGAACAGTGGGACGAGCTGTTTGCCTGTGATAGGTTAGAGAGATTAGAGCGTCCACTCTGCGCTGCTGCGTTTGGGTTTTTTTGATCTGAACACACAAAAGCTGCACAAAATGTTTAATCCAATGTATTATCCTTTACTCACCCATAGACTCAACTTTTTGTTGGAATACTAACTACAATGAATTCAAATCCTGGGTATTAGTCTTTTCTTTCTCTTTTGATTTTAGACAATGAGACCATTTTAAAAGGCACCGGTCCAACAATGACTCAGTTCAGACCAAAGTCTATTTATTTTTCTGCCAACTGACACGTCACTGCTGAAGCCCAACAATGAAGATATTCAACAATGTTTGACGACGAGTCAAATTTCTTGCCTTTTGGTATGAGGAGTCATTTAAAATGACAAAGGTGACAAACATTAAGATTTAGTTTGAGGTCATGCACACCCAAGATAGAGATTCAAATTATTTCTTGTTCTTTTAGTAGGAGAAAGGGTCAAAACAATGAAGTCAACGTTTCTCTGAATCCCTGAACAATCTGAACAAACATTTTTTTTTTTTGTTAACCTTTTTTTAGCAAGTTGAAATTATAATCTTGAGCTTGGATACCACAAGGTCCATTTAGTAGCTGCTCTGGAGCTTTCAGTCGAACTTTGAGCCTCAACGTTTAAGCCAACATAGACGAGAACCTCCTTAAAAAATGGAAACGTGAATATCTACAATTCCATGACAACTGGGCAAACTCCATCTCCTGATGAAGATCATGTGATATAATTGAAAGCTGTATGACAGCTACTAAATGGACCTTGTGGTGTCTGATGTTAGATGGTTTGTACGCTGGAAGCTCACTAATTAACATGTTATGTCTTGTTTGTTCGGTCCGTACGAAAACAGAAGTGTAAACAACAAGTTGTGGTTTTACAGGAGGTTTTGTGTTTCCTGTGACCGTCTTTATGCTAAGCTAACAGTCTCCTGGCTGCTATTTAACAGACAGATATAGAGTTATAGTTAAGAGTAGCATTGATCGTCTTATCTCACCCTTTGCAAGAAAGCGAATAAGCGTATTTCCAAAAATATTTAACTATTCATTTATATAGTCTTTTATTATAACTGTCTTTCCTCACAAAGTTTCATTCTGGGTCTTTCACAGGCGCTTTGTTGCAAAAAGAAAAAAGGAGGAAAAAAAAGAAGAAGAAGGAAGCAGCGGAGTGAAAACAGAGGTGGAAAGCATTTATGCGGCTCCACTGGCCGTATCTTTGAAAATGTCTAAAAGGGGCTCTACTTTTAGACATCTGGCATGTCACATTGTTGTCATGTTTTGTGTCTTTGCCAGAATGTTAGCCGCCATCCTGTCAACCTGAAAACATCTCCAGTGTTTCTCAGTAATATTCTCAGTATTTTCTCTTCCAAAAAAAATACCTGAAAAATGCTCGTGCCTTCATACTCACACATGCATAGTCATGGAAAATGTTATTGTTTGTAACATCTTCAACTTGGCTGTGCATCTGTAAACACTCAAACCGGTTTTTCAGTTGTGTGTCATCCTCAAGGAAGTAAAAGTGAAACACTGCAAAAAAAAAAATACAGTAATTTGTTCATTTCATATCTTCTACACTTGTGTCACTTAAGTGGGATAAAGTTTCTTGCATAACATATCAAACATTTGATACTTGATGTTTGTTCAAGAGCACTTATGATTGATGAAAGTGAGTCACATTACAATATATAATAATTCACACAGTGGAATTATCTCCCTCATTTGCCAAAACACACCCTTTTATTTAGTAATAATCATTCTTTTTGTAGATTTTTCTTTCAGTGTAAATGCTGGATCAGACTCACACTCAGAGACTTACTGTACTTACTCATTTTTTTATTTTTTTATTTTTTTCTTTTGTGGGCTGGAGCCAAGTTTTGTAAAGTGGGTAGCAAGTGTTAAGTGTTAAGGGGTGATTCCTGTCTAATCGCATCCAAGTCATATGACCAAGCTAGAAACTGTGAAGAGGCAGGTCAGGTTAAGCTGAGTCAAGCTAGATTCAGGTCGCCAGGTCAAGACAGGAAGTCAGATATATTAAAGCCTCATATGGTATCTTGATGGTGTACTGTAAATATTAAAGTCATATAATAATTATTATTAGGCAGACATTCACCAATATAACTAAAAATCCTTTAAGGTGTGCTGCCTGTTAAGAAACCCTCTTCTGTTTTAACCTTCATTAGTTTGAAACTGTATCATGGCTATAGAGTGTTTCCCAACCTTTTTTATTTGTGGTCTCTTAAAATGAAGTGAGTAGTGTGGACGTGATTTCTGAGCGGTTCAACTAAACAGTGATTTTGTTTTGTGTGTGTCTCAAATTGTTGCATTTGAAGGTTTTTCAGAGGCTTTAAGATGTAATAGTATCAAGCCTATTTCACACAAAAAAAATGCAAAAAATAAAAATAAAAACTTACATAAGTCAGAAAAAATAAACACAATTTTGTGTATCAAAATATATATATATAATATAATTTCTGTATTATCCTTTAATCATTTTATGACCTCTGAGATTTATCTTGGGACCCTCTGCGGGGTCATGACCCAAAGGTTGGGAACCACTGTGCTAATATGAATTTACATCGTTATTTATGTCTGTCTCAAAAGGTGTATAAAATATATACTTCAAAGATAATGGCACACGTTTGGTTAGGATTACATCCAAATAAACACCATAAATGTCTATGGTGATATTCATAACATTGTTAATTTTATTTTATTTGTTGTGATTTAACTTCTCTGACCTCTTTTGCTCCTTGTAAAGCAGTTTGTAACTTTCGCTTTATGATAACGACCACGTAAGCACAGTTTAATAAACTATAACGGTGTCTATGATGTAGTTTTAGTTAATGGTTCTCAGGTTTTATTGTTGAAAGTCCTGACAGGAAACAGTCGTGTTACACTGTGTGTGACTTGACCGCTGGTCCACTAGTTTCCCGGACTAACTAACCAGCAGCAGACCGCTGTTCAAACAGGAGACATGGGGCTGTGGAGACTCCGAGGGGGGGGGGACTCTTCTCAGCCATTCACCACAACTCAGACCAAAAGAAGGAAGCCATATCCAGCTGAAGATGTTGAACGGAGCCTCTACTTTTTCACTTTTTATTTCTCATTTCTACTCAGTACGGCACCGGAAGTGAAACAACTTAGATGACAACTGAAGTTATTCGTGCATTTCTGACACCCAGGGCAAAGTGCCACACCTTCGCTTAGCGCAACAGGTAAGGCTGAAACAACACTGTTGCTGTGTGTGGCTCGCTTACACGAAAAGCGCTGTTCCGAGTTGACTTTGAAGAGGATGAAAAGTGTTGTGGATGCGTTATTAAACCTTTGCCAGCGCAGCTTCGGCCGTTACGCACAGCGACAGGTGAACGCAGGTGTGCGCCATATGGCGAGCAACGCTGCGATAACCTCACGGCGTTACACCAAATAAGGTAGTTATATGGGTTATTCGTGTGGGTTAAAATGGTGCAACGGTAAATTAAAATACAGAAAAGTATGATAAGCTCGTTTTTGTGTGGCCTAGCCAAAATGTAAGGCAGTTTTTACACCGAGAAAGGAGGATGTGAGTGTGCACCTGTTGCACCTAATGGGCTAAACATGGGCTATTAACACGTACTATAAACTGATTAATACATAAATGAACTGCAGGGAGGCATAAACAGGATTTTAGAAATATTAGCAGGCCTAAATGGCTGTATTTGATATCACAGGTTCCAAAAAAACAAAACAAAAAGAAGATATCTTAAAGTGTTTAATTACTTGGATTGTTTCACATTTTACTTATTCATTTAAGTGTTCCAATACTTTATGTACATTATATTCCCAACATACAGGTCTAAAGACTACCTGAAATAAAATTCTGGTAGAGAAATACTGAATAATAAAAACTAAATTGTGTAGTAATAGTGTAAAGTAGTTTCAAAATAATGAGTCACTGGAATCGGGCTGTAAAATACCCACCATGTGTAAGTCTTTAATTCTCGCCAATGATTGTTTTCATTATTGATTCTTTTTGTTTCTTCTTAAAGAATCTTATTTTATCATGTTTTTGTCTGTAAAGTGTCAGAAAATTGTGAAAAATGAGTCTACAGTCGTCCGTCTAACACTCCAGAAACCCAAAGATATTCAATTTACAATAATATAGAAACAGAGAATGTTTGGCATTTTTGACAAAACTGAACCTCATTATGTGGGAGCCAAGCTGAGGAAAAATGTCCATCCCACCCTGAACACACTGCTCATGGGCAGGTGAAGTTAATGAGTGAAGGGAGTTATTGGGGACATTTGTTCTTTGTTGGGATGGAGTGGAGAGGTGGTGGTGGAGGAGGAGGAGGAGGAGGAGGAGTGGTCTTGACTCAGTTAACCAGAACTCATGTACACGGCCTTGGGCTTTGTTTGCACATATAACACAAAGCCTCACTGAACCCTGAGTCACTTAAAAAGGCATGCTAACTTTATATTAGAGCCCAGACCTGTCACGTCTGTCGTTTATCACACAGAACGCTCTTAAGCATGATGTTAATAGTCGTGTACGAGCAGGTAACATACATCAATGTGTTTCTTCTGGCCTGCTTGTAGCTCCAGGCAGGTGAGATTTACAACATCATGTCTGAGTTGTGAGTTGATTTACGCAGGATGCTAAGCTGTGGTCTGCTAAACCCCATTCTCTTAACTTTTAGCGGCAGACTCCACCCATGTGGCAGCCTATTAGACAAAACAAGCCATTAAAAGTGTATGCAAATAATATTTGCCCAACGTCTAGTTTGCTTGGCACCCGGGCTGCTACTGCTGGATGACTCGGCCTGAAACAGGATATGAACACGAGAACAGAGCTCAGTGCTGTTGTTGACATTATGGTCTGGAAAACAGATTGTACAGATAGTGTTATTTTAAAAAAAGTAAAGGATGTGTTGAGAAACCATGGTCCATTAAAAAATCATATTGTTTTAACCAACAGAGGAGTGTAAATTCAAACAAGAAGGATTATTTCAAGGCACTCTGAGTTCTGAGTAAAATAAAAAGACTTTAATATTACATGACTGACACCAACACATTATATACTGTATACTGAGTGTATATGCTAATATATTCAGGACTGAGGATGCCATTAAAAATGCTTCAAAAAACACTTGTTTGTTATAAAGCAAAGAGGCACTCCATTTTTCCCTTTTTTGGCTTGTAAATTAGTCAGTTGTTGACAAAAATGGACAATTTCCAAACATTATAGCTGATTAATAATTTGATCATTTGTCAAGTAAAGTAACTTAAAGTTGCCAATTTTACAAATATGAAAGGTTGCTTGCTCGACTCCATTTAATGTCATTATAAAATGAGTCTTTGGGGTTTTTGGCTGTAGGTCCGACTAACTAACTAATTTGAAGGTGGCACTTTGGGCTGTTGTGAAGAACATGAGTCATTATTTTTGACAATGAATCGACAGGATGATCAATTGAAAAAAAGATAGATGAACTGACTGAAATGATTAGTTGATTGACAGAAAAATCAGCAACAATTATCAAGCAAACATGCCAAACTATGTCTGGTCTCAGCTTCTCAAATGTGAGGATTTAATGCTTTTTCTGCTTTATATTATTGTAAATTGAATATTTTGGGGTTTTGGATTGTTGGCCAAACAAAACTAGCTCAGATTATTCACCAATGAGAAGGAGGTCCACCTTTTCTGATGTAAATTCATACTACCTGTCATTATTAGAGGTATCAAACCTGTATGTAAAGATATCATCCTTAAACAACATAAAAACAGATTTTTCTTTACATAATTGTTGTTTGAATGTTAAAGATCAGCTTGAAGATGTCGCTCAGCCTCCAGTTTATTCTCCACTGCATCACTGGCTCTATATCATTTAAAAGTGCGCTCTTCTTAGGCTCTCCGTAGGCTTGTTTACTCGCTCAAGTGCGATTCAGAGCTCGTGGGTCAGCAGGATCCACAGGAGGAAAACAGCAGCAGGTCTGTTTGCAGTGCGAGAGAGTGAGAGAGGGGGAGAGAGCTATTGATAAGTGTGGGCTGCTGGGTAATAGAGAGGAGACAGAAGTTGTTTTCATCCGACTGCTGCCCAAGGCCACCTGAAAAAAGGATGTTTGGACACAGCACATCATAATAAACACACAGAAACAGACATGAGCACACACACACACACACACACACACACACTTGGCATCATGATATCATCTGACACTTCCCATCAGACCAGCTGATCAATAGCATGTCACTTGATTGACCTCCCACATTGTACATCGCTCGTTTAAATTAGAGAAACAGCAGCTGCGTGTGCAAGCAGAAGTTTGAAATCAAAAATAAACCTGCAGTAGATTGTAGACTTTATATAAATTGGTTGCCTTGACAACTCACTACACTTGCCTAATCACACCTGGCTTATTCAGATCAGCCACCACAAGGTCAGCTCCGCAAACACACCTGTGTCAAACACTTAAATTAAAAGTTGTAGCGTCTTATTTCAAACTGATTTGACTTTTTTTCCCCCCTTCTGTTTAATAGCAGATATCTAACAGTGTTTCAGTGCTCTTTGTGCGAGCCGTAATTGAAAAAAGTTACACAGTCACGTCACTCAGATGAATAGCTGGAGCTCTTTTATGGGAAGTGTTATCAGGTGTGGAAGGTTATCTCATCTACTGTATATGCAGATTATTAAAAGCTGGATAAAGCGGTGGGTGAGACAGCGGCATTTTTCTTCCTTTTTTTGTGTCACTCCACCGACTTTAAACTCGTGTATTGACATTTCAGCTGGATTTTAAAAGCCTCAGAGCTGATAAGAGGCCTAAATTGACCGCCTTATCGAATGCCGCACAGCAGACAAATGCAGAGGGTCACACCGGCCGCTGATGACTCCTGTCAATAATAGCTATGTTTTCAGTTTTACTTTTAGCACACATATGAGATAAAAGCCAGCTGCAGCTTCATAAAATGGAATTAGGTTGTACATCAGATTTAATTTAGCACCCAGAGGACCAAAAGATGCATCACAAAAATAAGGCTGCATGTTGAGATTAAATAAATTATATTATTTGTAATTCAGGGGACATTAAGAATTCATTGATCAGACTCATTGACTCATTAAACTTTAATCCTTTCTTAAAGGGCATGTATAGTGGCTCATAGCTTGGGAAATAAAGTCCTGGTAAATCTTGAGAGTAGAGATTCATGCTACACACACAAGGTTCACTTGCTTAGCTATTCCCAGAGCTTTCAGCCACATCCCCTGGTCTTCTTGAGATACGGTTGGAAGCTCCAGGAATAGAAAAGTAAGGCAAGGCGACTTCACTGTATTTGCATTGCACCTTTGAGACACAGAGGCAATTCAAAGTGCTTCACACAAGAACAGCATATAAAAAATGTATCAATTAAAATAGAATAAAATTGAAATTAAAGTACAGAAACACATTTAGTACAGTTACAGGATAAGATGATCCAAATTCCAAAAACGCAATTAAAGTGCAGTAGTGAAATTAACCAACCAAGTAAGTGCATTTAAAGTATTGATGCATCTTGTTGGTGGAAGTAGAACCGGTGTGTTGGCCACTCTGGACAATCAGGCTTTTTAGGGCTGTTATTGATCGCTGATTTAATGTCATTGGAATTGGCTGATCCGGTAATGATCCTGTTCTTTAACATCTTTACGGACAGGTCACAAAGGTGTAATTTATGATGTTGGACTCGTGCCTTTTTCATTCATACCGCTTGTTGTTCTTTTCAAAATATGTCATTAGGGCTGCAACTAACGACTGTTTTCATTATCTGTTAAAATGCTGATTATTTTCTTGATTAATGGATTATTCATTTGGTCAATAAAATGTCAAAATCCCAATGTCCCAGAGCAAAGTAATACAATCAAATTGGTTGTTTTCTCTGATTAATAGTCCAAAACCCCAAAACATTCAGTTATTATTTTTTATACTAAAAAAACTACCAAATATTCACAGTTAAGAAGCTATAGCCAGTCGTTTTGGGGCATTTTTGCATAACGATAACTTAAATGAATCAATGATTAAAATCGTTGCTGTTGATTGACATGTTTCAATTCAATTCAATTCAGTTTTATTTATATAGCGCCATATCATAACAAAGTTATCTCAGGGCACTTTTTCGAATAGAGCAGGTCTAGACCGACTCTTTATATTTACAGAGACCCAACAGTTC
The DNA here is from genome assembly GCA_005408345.1 of Macquaria australasica. Lineage (NCBI taxonomy): Eukaryota > Metazoa > Chordata > Actinopteri > Centrarchiformes > Percichthyidae > Macquaria > Macquaria australasica. Next base: position 815,955 of record SEMN01000012.1, on the reverse strand, counting down.
CACCATGAGCAAGCACTATGCGACAGTGGCAAGGAAAAACTCCCTTTTAACAGGTAGAAACCTCGAGCAGAACCAGGCTCAAGGTGGGCGGTCATCTGCCTCGACCGGTTGGGTTGAAGGGGGAAGGGGGGAGCGGGAGAGAGAGAGCAGGAGGAAAGAACATACAGCAGCTCAATACAGCATAGATATGGTAATGGCATTGATGTTAACACCAACAGAAACAACACTAAGAGCAACATTATAATAGCAATACTAATAACAGCAACAACAGCAATAGCATCAGCGGGTGCAGAGCAGGAGCACGGGGGCAGCAGGCGGCAGCAACCACAGACCCAGACCTCCACAGCTCCAGAGGCAGAAACACCTGCAGAAAGCAACAGAAGTGGAGGGAGAGAGAGAGAGGAGAGAAAGCACACAACTACGGGAAGAAGTTGAATTAATAACAAGCATAACAAGCATGTTTCTGCTCTATACTTAATCAAATCTCGGATTAATTGTCTTTTGATCGACTAAGCGAGTCATCTTTTTGGCTCTAAATTGGTCCTTGAACGCCCCGCATGAGTAACGTTAAATTGTTTTCCTCTACCTTTTCATTTAAAAACTTGACTTTGCAGTTGATTAAGTCGATGAAGAGTTCATTATAATTGAATGCCTGATCAATCAGAGCATCCCTGGCTCTCAGTAGTCTCGTGACTGGGTCAAAGAGTTTAGCATAGCATAGCAGATATGCACATCCATTGTAGCGATGTAAATTCCTGTCATGCTTTTGATTGCATTGTCTTGGCAGCACATGATTTGAAAGTTTAAATATCAAGAAAGCAGAAGTGACGAAACACATTGTAGATGTAGATGAAGCGAAAGATAAAGAACAGTAAACAGAAACAACAGACGGACGTCCGACCACTCAGCCCACTTTTCATCACCACGCCCCTCCCATGTCACCGACATGAACACGAACTCCCTTCTCACTGTCCCCTCACACACACAAAACAGCTACATGCACACTGTGACCGAGTCGGGATATAAATTATGACTTTATAATGTGACACGCAGCTTACATAACCCGAGCTTTTCACAGATCTATCAGGTGACCGAGCTACGTTGCAACAGCAGGGTCTTGTCTGTGAAAGACACGGCTCCTTTGTTGAAAGTTCAGCAGAGACCCTCCAGAGAAATATTCATATCTACACCTCAGGCAACAACTCTACGAATGTGCATTCAATTACTGTCAGCAGATAAGAGAAAAAGGAGTTTAGTGATCTATTAGCAAGCCTCTAACGTTATTTAAGCTCTCTGTTTTTGTCTCTAAACCTCGTCTACCTGTATTTAGTGTTGGTATGAGCAGTGTTTAGACTAGCAACTCAAACCCACGGTTATACAGAAATGGTTGTGGATAGATTTCAGTCGTCCAAGGGCACAAGAAAAACAACTGGTATCAGATGTGTGACACAGAAGGAAGACTATCTTAAGGAGGTGACAGTGTGTTTTTGTATTTTGAGGTGGTATGATACCGGAGATCAAATCACTACAGGTACTATCACAGTTTTAAACACCTATTTATTAGTATTTTTAGTTAAAGGTGCCCTGTCAAGTTTTACATCTCACAAAAACACATTGTTTGTATCCTTTTGTTTACATCCACGTTTACTAGCTTGCAGTCTTCCTCTTTCCTGCCTTTGAGTGGATTAGTGTGAAACCATTTGCAGGAATGTGTGTCATGTCAATTGCGTGCAAGTGTGTGCTCGCACAAGAACAAAAACAACTTTGCTGAATAGCGCTGCTAGTGATCAAAAACTCCACAGGGTACCTTTTAAGTTTATATCTCTTTAATATTAAACACCTGGTTATTTTGATTTAGATGCTGAATTAAGTAGTGCAGATAGGGTTTGATTCTGATACCCGGTTCCATTTTGGATCCAGTTCCCCGTTGGCAAAATACCCAGATTTTGTTTGACATTTTTGAAGAATACGCTTATTCGCTTTCTTGTCAAGGGTTAGATGAGAAGAACCAAAAGTGAAGCTACAGCCAGGATTTAGCTCAGCGGTTAGCTTAGCTTAGCAAAAAGGCTAGAAACAGGGGGAAACAGCTAGCCTACCTCTGTCTAAAGGTAAAAAAAAATCTGCCTACCAGCGCCTCTAAAGCTCACAAATGAACACGTTGTACCTTGTTTATTTAATCTGGACAAAAACCAAAGTGTAAAATCAACAAGTTGTGGTTTTATGGAGGGGGTTATGTGCCAGACTACTTCTTGTCGGGGTGCAGTGACTTCTTGGAGTCGTCACTGTGAGGCTGAAGAATCTCCCAGCTAAACATTCATGCATACATTTAATCATATCCACTTAGTAATTCTACATGGGTGCCTTCAATGTTTAGATCAAATAGCTTGTGAAAAATAAGGTTTAAATGTAAGTAGGCTACTCTACAATTTGTCAGATACATTAAATAACATTTGATATCTTATCCTGTTACATATCTCAGAGTTTCCCACAGTGTTTTCTAGGGGAGGTGCCTAAAATAATGTCTGAGGAAACTCTTCCATTTGAAATATACTAAATATACTATTATACTAATACTAAGCTTATTAAGCTTTGGGGGGAATGAGCAGTGTCGCTACATGGCCATGATCCAGTCTTTAAAAATGCTTTTAGCGTATCAATCGAGTAGTATCATCATACAAGACATCATGCATACATTAGTTTTCTCCTTTTCTAATGTTGTCCTCAGTCCCTTTTTCAATTGTTGTGCACACAATAACTCCGGTTTTCATACAAAACTCTTAACAGGTAAAATCAGTTTCAACTGGACTCTGGCCAGAGGAAGAATTATTTTAAGCCTTATCTTTCCGGATGAAATTTTTCCACCCGCAGCAATCTTTCAAAAGTGGCTCTGACTGCCACTTCCATGGGTATCCCCTGGATTTCAATCCAGTCCACATTTAGGGGACACTCTACAGCAATCTCACTTTTATTGCACCCGTTTCTCCAAGATGAAATGTTTCAATTTCCTCTGGGGAAAACTCAGAAAGTGAAAGAAAATGGGAGCTCGGCCAAGCTGCCAGCGCTGAAATATCTCTCCCCTTCAGTAATCGTCCTACGATCTTCCCTATCATAAAAAACAGGAGCAATATATAATCTATTGAATGGCACAGGCAGCAGACAAAGCACTGCTATTGCCAGCCAACAATGGCCAATATCTGAATGAATGATAGTCATTTGATGCACAGATTGAATCCTTGATCTCATTATGAGTTTGGAAAGTCTCCAGGGGAACAACATGATTGGTCAGTTGGATGTTCTGATGTGAGTCAGCTGCTGTTGGTTACTGTAAATCCTGTGGGAGGCTTCAGAGGCTGAGAGAAAATCCTCATTACTGACAGGTTTGCATGGCTCTCAGTTTCTCGTGGATCTTCTAGTATGCTCTAACACTCACAGGTACACTCTGCCTTCCTTAACCTTCGTATATCAAACTTAATAATGTGTAAGGTGCATTCATGACAAGTTTTAATGTAGCTCAATTAAAGCAACAACTTCTTTTTATACAGCAACAGCATCAAAATATGCAGTGGTGGAATATTTAGATCCTTTACTTAAGTAGAAGTACCAATACAGCCATATAAAAATTACAAGTAGTAGTACAAGTACTGCATTTTAAATTTTACTTAAGTAAAAGTACTGAGGTATTTGCAGCTAAATCATCTAAAATAAATAATCATTTAATTCACTTTTAAAGTCAAAAGATTCCCCTTTTCCACCTTCTAAATTGTGAGGATTTGCTGCTTTTCTTTGTCTTGCATTAAACTACACTGAATATGTTTAGATTATAACTGTTGGTCAGGCAAAGGAAGCAATTTAAAGACGCCACCTTGGGCTTTATGAAATTGTTACGGCCATTTTCTCTATTTTTGTACATTTTATAGACCAAACAATCAGTTGATTATTCAAAAAAAACAATTGGCAGATTAATTGTTAATGAAAGTAATTTGTAGTTGACTGTACACTGAAATAAAGCAAAATAGCTTCATCTACCAGTTGCATTCAGCCAGGCTGGGTTATAAAGATGCAGGTACGAGCCGGGTTCAGATCTCAGTTTAAGGAGTGCAGAACAATGAAATACCAAAGATTAATCTTAACACATAGCAGTGATGGGAATTCATGGGTGTTCACCGCACTAGCATACAGTTTGCTGGTTTTTCCACTTCTCTCTGTATATCTATAGCTATTTACTCTGCAAACACAGTGTGGCAAAGATGACAGCTGCAAGTAGACACACCTGATCCAGAACACACATCAGCCTGTCACGTTAGTCATGTTTGTCTTGTTATTTTCTTTACGCTGAGTTCTTGGGACTTGTCTTTGACTTTTAATGTCACTTCGTTATCAGTACAGTGATGTAACTAGCTAGTTACTCATGGTCCCTTGTTGCTTGGAGGAGCGTTATTAGCTGCCCGAGCTAAGATGGCACTGTGTCAGCTCTGCCCTGCAGGACTAGTTCTCCTCTGACTGTGAGCTGTTTCTGCTGACCAGCAGCAGAATGGTTAGCCAGAGGCAGATAACACTGCGATCACATTGTCAGTCAACGCAGAGCCGGTTTTTGCCTTGCAAATGTGCAACCCAACTCCATGCCGATGCAAAACCAGCTTTTTCCGACCCAGTCAGCCGACCATTCGTCGGCCTGTCAGATGGTGTATCCTCACTAGATGTTAAAAGTCAGCCAGAACACACAGAAAAGTGCATATACACCTTATATGTAACAATAACTTACACATTTCTGTCGGCAAGAAATAAAAACATCTTGAATTTGTATCATTTTAAACATTTAATTTAACCCATTTCTATGTAACCCACATTGTACGTATTAAAATGAGTTTACCATATATTTTACATAAAATACTGATTTGAAACTTTAATGTTTCATTTACAGAGAGCTAAAAAGTATCTGAGTAAGTAGTTTAGCCTGTTATGATTAAAGTCAGAATAACAACAGCCAAGAGCCGAGCAAACGTGCAGCAGTGAAGAAAAGGTTACATAAACTTTGATCCTTTATCTAGATTTTCAAAATAGTTTGCATGTAATTCAGTGAAGAACTATTTTATGAAACTTGCATCAGCACTATTGTCTCGTAATGTATACTGTTGATTCTTATGACAGACTTATGTAATCTGAAAAAAGACAGTATTTTACACACAAAAAGAGTTCATTATTCATCGCGCCGCTGCCACAGATTAAATCATTGCCATGTTCAGTTTTATTGAACACAACCTTGTTTTCCAGCTTTTCCAAAGCTTGTTACATTCCCATGATTTGACACATGAGAGGTAAAGTCATGAGATTGACCTCAGGGGTAAATATTCTTGAAAAGGTCATGTTGTACCATCTTCTCTTTGACTCACATTCAGTCACTTCTGAAAGTAACTTTAAGCGAGTTTTCTTTGTCTTCTATGATGGTAAATTGAATATTAAATAGTAAATTTTGTTTTTGGATTGTTGGTTGGACAAAAGAAGTGATTTGAAGCCATCCCCGTGGGCTCTGGGAAAATGTTTAATTATCTTCTGACATTTTATAGGTTTAATGAATTGAATGTTTTTGTTTGTACTATCAAAATTTCAGCCTTCCTACCTACAGCCAAACAAATGTAACACAAAGCTGTGACTGTCACACAGTATGCCAAGGTGTTACATTTGTGCAGCTGCTTCTTGCAGCCCGCCATCTCATTCAGTGTTGCTTTTGGTTCGGCCACTTGGGGAACAAGCTGTAAACACAACATTGACATATAATCCGTTGATATGGCCGACTATGTACACATCCAGCAGACACAGAGAAACAGGAGCATTCGTGTAGAGTCGGGTTTCTGGCCACATGATGAATGTAAATATTTACTCTCCTTTTAGCTCTGGTTTGGTCTCCACCAACTCATGAGGGGAATATCTGGCTCTAAATGCTCCACTGTGATCACCAGCTAGTCGCTAACTGTGTCTGTCTGCTGTTTGGTGCTGGGCAGGTAGTGTACAGAGATTTTTTACTGAAAACATCTGCCTGTTGCATCTGGAAACGACACTGATGAGAGCTGTGAGAGTGAATTAAGAGAACCAAAACAACGAGCTAAAAGACGCTAAAACGCTTCGAAAAAGCTGAAGGGAAGCTGCAGAGTCAGTTGATATTTATCTGTGGGTTTGTCACTACGAGCGACTCCTTTCACATTGCACTTAATCATTTGATAAAATGTTAACATAAACATATTGATTAGTGTAGCTTTAAGCATTTGGTTGGTGATAGTTAAACAGCAACCACCATGCACCATTTACAGGTAGCCAGGAAGATCTAGTTTTATCTGTGTATAATGTAGAAAACAATTCAGTAATTACATTCTAATTAAAACTATTTTAATTGAAATGTGTCTGTAACTTTTCATATTACCATATTTAGTTATTTTTATTAAGAACTTATTAACTTGAAGTGAGTTATTGCTTAAATACTCCCTGTCACAACACTTCCATGTACTGTCACAGTGTTTTTATCTGCAGTGAAAACATGGTGCCAAGAAGGAACTTATTAATACTCATAATTAATTTATAGCAATTTATTCAGACACAGTCATGTCAAAGGGTTTAGGACCATTTATTGCCACACATAGATACGCAGTCGTATTTGGCTGAGGAGGCTCTGAGCTCGAGGATGCTCCCCAAACGAATCCAAGCAGCCTGCAAGACTCCGAGGCAAGAACATTTAAAACACCCACGAGGGTATAGAGAGCAGAAAGCAGCAGATATGGAATATACATAATGCACAAGGCAAGAAATGTCACTGAGTAACAAGAAAACAGGAGGAGGAGGGAGCCGGTGGTGGCGGAGGGAGGAATCAGACTGAGCGATCAGAGGATTGAGAGTTGGAGCTTGTCAGATGATTATTGACCCGCTTGAATGTGACTAGTAATTGTAAAAGTCAGCTGATAGTGACTTCAGGGTTCTGCCGGGACTAATGCGACTCTCCATTAATGTGATAGTTCCCAATGTCCGCTGGGAAATTACCTCCTCTCTTGCTCCCCTCCTGGAAGATAAGGGACACTTCAGCTGGGTGGGTGCTTGCCAGTGCAACAGTGTGTAAAACAGGGTCCTCTATTTAAAGCACAGCCTGTCGAATCGCTGGGCCTCTCTGCCGCTCTGAGTTACACTTGGCGTGGTGCACCCTCTTGGCTTTTTCATGAGTGGCTGTGGATGTGTTGGAGGTCCCGGTGAGGGTGTAGAAAAATGCGTGGTGGGGATCATTTCAGCCAGGTTACAGTCAAGCCCACCTCAAATCACAAGAGATCGTTTCTATGAAGAGAGAGAGAATAGCGGGCGCTCAAAGACAAGAGGATGCTTCTCTGAGATTTGTTCTGTGTCCAAGTAGACTTCGTCTGTGGTGAGTGTAGTCTGCGTCCTCAGTGACTACAGTCACCTCTGGACTCTTTTTATGTCATGGCACACAGCAGCAGACCTGTAGAGGGATAATTAGATGCCTTGGGATAGCCAAGTCATGCTTTGCTTTGTTTTTGCACAAATAATACAGCTTTTCTGGTCCAGCCACGATGGTCCTGTTCACAGCATTAGATTGATAGCCTTGTAAGGCAGCTCATAATATTAAATAACTCAGCAGGCCCTCTTTAGATGGGTCTGCTTCTTTACTGCTAACACGAGGAGTACTGTACATCAAGAATGTGTTTGTTGGTCCTGCATGCATTTTTCATCCCAATCCCCCAAGCAAAGCCCACCTGGACGTCTGAGCTCGTTCCCTCCAGGACTTAAAGGCATAAAGATGTATGAGGTCCCACAGCATAACTGAAGCCTGTTACATCATGGTCGCCTGGCTATTCAACAGTGGAGTACTGAGTGCAAAACATGGCCCTAAAGTTACAAATAAATGTTCCTAAAAACACAAAAAACTTTCTAAAACTGCCACCAGCAATACTTCTTCCCTGAAAGCAGTAATAACGCAGACCCCTCAGACATAAAACTGTTAAAAGGATATGCTAATAAAATATCAGGGGATCAAATTATTCTGGCACTGAAAGTGTAGCTTTAGGTGGTATTGTTGTTAATTCGTTACTGCATAATCTGTCGAATGTGCATGAATAACGTTAGAAAAGTTAGATAGAATGTCATTTTATGATTAATTATTTGCAGTTCTGTTAAAATCAAACTTTATTCAGTGTGTGGCGACAACAGCAATATATTCCTGGGAAGTTATCATTTAAAAATCACAGAAAAACCTTCAACTCTACATCCTGCTGTTGTAAATACTTACTAGAGCACCAAATGTGTATCAGTCCGCAGCTGAAAATAGTCCCCAACAAATGCACTTTTTATTCCTGTTTGAGTTACATTTGGTAAACACTACAGTGCCCAGTTGTTTGAAGTAATCACTAAGCCTTTTTTTAAAGAATTACATCCTCATTATGAATAAATGGGCTTGGATAGGGAAGTCAGAAAGTCTTAAAAGACAGACTAACGCGTTGTTCATCTTGCTATTTTCACTTGTTTTGTTGCCAATAAGAAAAATATAGAATAATGCCAGATATGCTTTTAATCAAATCTAGTTTCTTATTTGCTTCTATTTAAAACATCATTTATAATGAGATGAAGCCGCACCCAAAACTTATTGTACTTGTCCCACTCTGTTCAAAGTTTCAACTAAAGGTAAAGGAGAGACCCACAGGGTCAGAGAGTTAAGGTTAAGAGTAGAAACAGTTTTGTCTCGTGGACACACATCCTTGCTTTTATTCCACAAAGAGATACTGTGTCCTCTACCTTTGTCGTTCTCTCTTTCTCCTTCGCTCACAGACAAACCCATTCAAGACTCAGTGATTAATTATTTACCCAGGCAATGAAATGCCAAAGCCTAGAGAAACACACCACCAGGAGAGAAAAGGTCACTCCCATCCTACTCATAGATACACACTCGTTACACACTCGCACACACACACAACAGTGATGGATGGCAATAACATCTTTATCGGCACTTCAGGCAGACAGAGTTTTCATCCTCACGTCCAAACGCCGTCGAGACCAAGGGCAAAGCAAAAACTTGACTGATGAGGTGAAATCTTCAAGAGAGCCCAGAAAAAGCCCTCATTTAAAAACCACTCACATGTCAGAGGTGGTGAACTGTCCGATCAATAGCAGTCTCGGACTCTGTCAAAGCGTGTGTGTGTGTGTGTGGTTGTACGGACCGGTCTCTGTGGAGCTAACTGTAACCTTTCCTTGATGAGCGAGCTCAGATGTTGATGGCAAAATGTCACCCGCTGAAAACGATACATGTGCATGCTTTTAAAGAAGTTTTGTCGCTTTCGATTTTGTCTGTGCTGTTTAGTCGAAGGGTGTTTGTGTGATTAAAGTTTAATTGCTTTTCTTAATGTCCCTCCACAGCTCCACGACACAGCTGGCCAAATGGGGTGCCAATGCTGCAGGATGATAAAAAGGTGAGAAGTGTCATTACCTCCTCTAATGGTTGGTTTGTTTGTTTGTTTGTTTGTTTGTTTGTTTGGTGCCACTTTTTTGTCTTCTAGTGAATATTGTCAGGACACAATCTTAAAAATCACTTGTTTTCAGTGATTTAAAGGGTTGGTTCATGCTAATTGCGTATCCCAAATGCCAGTTTTGGTTTTATGCTTCAAGATATTTGAGATGTATGTCTCAGAGGTTTTTGTGGAGGTGAATGGAATTTCGTTTGTGATACTCACAACATTGAAAAATATATAAATTATAAATAAATTATACTACTTTCCAGAAACACTGTCCCGTCACTCTGGATAATCCACAGACCTTACTGTCAACAGTTTTCATTGATTTCTTTCTACTGAAGAAATAGTAAGTCAATAATATGTTATTTTGTAATTTGAACTGACCCTTTAACTATCGTAATGCTCTAATTATTTTGATTATTGTCCTTAATATATCCTTAATATAAAATGTCAGAAAATTAGGACAAATGCCCTCTATCACCTTCTATCCTTACACCCTCAATTCGAATAAGGAAAAACTCAAAAAAACAACAAAACAAAAACTTTAACAAGGAATAAAAGGAAAAGTTTGTCGTCTTGTGATCAGTGTAGTTAGTAGATGACGCCCGTAACATCAGCCACACTCTTTAAATAGATGGCTTTCACTGAGTGAAACAGCTCCTCTGCTCTTTTTCTTGAAGGTTAATGTCTTATTTCGTAAAATGGTATTAATTTTTTATGATGTTATTGCAGGTGGTCTTTATTTCAGGCGATGTGACCCACCTCCACTAAAAAGCACTGCTGTCTCACATATATGAGACGGCAGAAAATCCTCAAATTGTGACTAAAGGCCAGTTAAAGATTAATAGCGTCTTGAGAGCACGGGTTAATGAAACAAATAAAACAGGACAGAAATCAGATCAGTTCAGCCTCAGTTGTGCTTTGTGCTAATTAGCAAATGGTAGCATAAATTAAGATGCTGAACATGGTAAACATTATAACTGCTTATCAGCATGTTAGCATTGTCATCTGATGTTGGCATTTAGCTCAAAGCACCGCTGTTCCTGCCCCTCAGAGCTGCTAGCATGGCTGTAGACTCTTTTGTTATTTGATAATTTGCTGGGGGAAAAAAATTAATTATTTAAATAAAATAAAATATTAGACTCTAGTCCACCTCCTCAGTAACAACCTCTCACTGTAGATTTCCCTGTCAGGTCCACGGTGCCGATTCAAATGTCTCCTTGCCCGCATAATGATTTCTTGTCTTGTTTCATGCAGATAGTGAGAGGTCCATTTATAATATGTCTGCACTCTCAGCCTCACGTGGGTTCTTTGTACAAACTGTGAGTCAATATGCCAATAGCCATCACCCTTGGTTACTGTATTTCTTTGCAGGACTGTCTATTTATTTAAAAGCCTACAAGGCATCGTTGTCAGGGCTCGACATCGCTGTGCTTTTTGAGGTGAACCAGGAGACAGAACAGGACCGCGAAACGAGATTTTGATTGCAGATTAATGAAAGGGCACGCTGTGATTCGCATACCAGAGTCGTAATTCCCCCCCCACACACACACACACACTTTTTTTTCTCTTTTCTTTCCCATGTCAGAGACACACGTGAATGCTTGTGACACACACGCACACATACCTCCCTAATTGTCTGGCGTGTCACATTTCTGGGCTTAGTGGTGTTTGGGGTTTGGCAGGGTGGAGCGTATAGGTTACTGGGTCAACAGCATGGCCTCAGTATCAGCAGGCTGACACTCACACATTCCCAACAACCCGGAGATTTTATTTTGAAATCAGATACAAATTGAATCAAAGATATCAATCTGTGTGAAAATCAGATTTTTATTGTTTTCTTACTTATTTAAAGGGACTCTGGGCTTTTCTTCTAATGCATTTTATGAGCTTAGACTTAGGGGTTCAGTACGCTTCAAATGAACTGGTTTAAGGTAAATGTGTATATACCTGCTCCGCATGGCCACACTTGAAAGCAGGGCAGAAAGTCTGTTGTCATAGAGAAGGGTGAAACATGATGAATCGACTCCTTCCCGGACAATGTTGCATTGTGTTACGGTAAAAGTTGAGACTTTGAGTTTTTGCCAAAACCCAACTGAGCTAATGCAGAATCCCATTCAGATATTGAGCATTTTTAACAAAAGTAGGATGTAGCACAAAATTACAATAACTTTTTTAGCTTTATGTGTATTCTTATGTTGAATAAGTACTTTTAATTTGATAGTAAATATAATAGTCAATCATAGTTACTTCACACTTTCTTTGCTTTGCCACTCCAAGGTGGAAATTCCCATTCACTTAAGAGGACAATGTGCCTCGCATTTAGAAAACTAAAGATTAGGATGTTCATCACAAGTCTAATGGTTGTTGGTGGCATGAAATCCATAGGTACCACTGCACCCTGGGTGATATTTTAAACCAGCATAATCAGCTTAAATCTGTGTAGCACCAGAAGAGAGTTGGTATTGTGGTCACACTCTGCAGGTGTGGATAATTGTATTAACTCGTAAAACGACGATTTAATCTTCTCCTATGACTTAATTTGACTTAACCTGACGCAGTAAACAACATCCTGTCTGGTGCACCATTGAAGGTAAAACATGGAATGGCGTCTTCCAGGATGGAGGAGCTCCCTAACAAACTCTTTAACATAAACAAAACCCAAAACAGAAAGGGAATCCCGACAGAGAGAGGAAAGCAGGAACTCCCCAGAATCAACTGCACCCACTTATATGCAAAAATAGTCTTTTGGTATTAAAATCAGAGCTTAAGACTGGACAGCTGCTGCTTTTCTTTTTCTGTGTGACTTTTTGTACTAGGAGTGATTTGATTTAGGTCTGATAGCCCTCACACACTCATTACATAGACAAAAAATTTGGTGTTTTTTTATTCAATGTACCCCAAAATTATGACATTTTGTCTGACTTTTGTGTCTGTTCTGTCTCTCATCTATTTCACCAAAAAACAAGAACAGAAAAGGAGGTAGAAAGGGCTGCCTGCTGTCGTTAATGAAAATACAGTTTATCGCACAGCTTTTGTCCAGCTTTATGAATCATTGGTGTGGGTTTTTTTTTATATAAAACACCTTGTGTCTGGCTTTTCTGAAAGCAAGCTTCAGATTTCACCTTGGCAGCCGGGACTCAGCGGCAACGCTGCCCAGGAGAGAGGGAAATGGAAAACATTCATTTTCGCACTGTGCAGGGAGACAGAGGGAAGGATGAAGGGTGAGAGAGAGGTGCTTAAGTCAGAGACGGTGTGAGCATGTGTGTTAGCTTGTGGCTATAAATGCGTAGGCGGGTGATGTTTGTGTGTGTCTGGAGAGAAAAAAAAGCTGCTATTGATTCAATCAATGCATCTGAAAGTTAGCTTCTTAATTCTCAGGTTCTTGTTAAGCACGTGAATACAGAAGAGTGTGAAGTAAAAGCCAAAAGAAGGTGAGATAAAAGCACAGAATGAGGAGCACAGAAAACAAGAGTGAAGAGGACAACTTGAGAAAGAGGAGGAGGAGGGAGTGAGATGGTAGATGGAAAAAGCTTGAGGGAAGGAGCTCAAATCAAGGAGAAGTCAAGTGCAAAGGGATAGTAGATTAGTGAGCTGCGACTACATTACAATGACGCTGAAAGAGAGACGAGGAGGTTTGTGTGTGTGGGGGGGGGAGCACCTGGAGAGGTGTGAGATGGAGGCAGCTCTGCTGGGGTTACAAGGCTTGCAGGTTGAAGGAGAAAACAAATGAAAGGAAGAAGAGATGGCTGATGAAAACACGAGGCTCTCACAGCAGGTGATGTCTGACAGCCTGTTACACCCTCCGCAAAGTAAAGCCCCCCTGCCAACACTCCTGATATCTTCCGAGGTGTGTGTGTGTGTGTGTGTGTGTGTGTGTGTGTGTGTGTGTGTGTGTGTGTGTGTGTGTGTGTGTGTGTGTGTGTGTGTGTGTGTGTGTGTGTGTGTGATCTTGTGCTTATACCCTTGTAAGAAAATCCTCCAAAATGGGGTATCAGTCATTACAGCCTACAAGGGGCTATTTAAGGTATAGAGCTTAAATGAGCTCTAATTAGTCTCTGACCTTTATTGACCTCTTCCATCCTACGAGGAATTAGGACATCATCGACAAGTCCTCAGCAGAGCATATGGCGGTCTGTAATTTACACAATGGAAGACTCATTGCACAGCAGAGGAGTGAGCCGACGAGAGCAGGGATTCAACAGAAACATCAGCAAATACATCACATCGATGCTAAATAATATATCAGTGCTGCTTTATCTGACTGAGAGTGGGAACTCTCATTATGCTGGTTGCAGGTGAAAATGCCCGTTGTCACTCATTCTTAATGAGCTGAGCTATGCGGCATAACTAGGGCTCATTATTTTCGTTTTTTCTTTAACGAGATGAAAAACAAAAATGTGAATTCATTTGTGTTTATTAACATTTGTTGGGGTTTTTTCTTACTTAGACTCTGGCATGCAATCAGCTGCCAGTTTGTTTGTTTTTTTTTAATCTCCATTTTCTCCCTTTAGTTTCTATTATCAAATGTATTTTCTGAGCTGTTATCACAAGAAGCCCTTTAGCTGTACACTATCAGTGTCTTCTCACAGCAGGAAACAGCTAATTATGTGGGGACATAAAATGCAGGTGAAAATCTGTTTAAAGGGATATATAACTGGGTATTAGTCTAAGGGATAATCTAGTATGCATAATATATCTGACATTCACATGAGCAGTGCAAACATTACCACAGCTACGGCTGTGTGCAATGTCTCAGACGTAACAGTGGCATTTAGAAAGGTACATCAGTGTACAGTATGTGATGGTGTTTTCATCGATCGTCATGGGATCATCTGACTCCCGGAGGCCGGTCAGACGGACAGAAATAGTCCCTTCTGTCTGTCGCCACACTGATCCAGGAAATCAAATAGTGAAGCCAAGTGTAACTCGTATTTTATTCTTTCTGTCTATGTAGCAGTTTTGATTAAAAGTCATATTTGTGTTGAATTAAGTAGATGTGTTATCTGAAATAACTAGGGCTGCAACTGCTGATTGGTTTCATTATGTTTAGTCTTTAAAATGTTATTAATAGTTAGCCCAAGAGTCCAAGGTGACCTCATGAAATTGTTTATTTTGTCTGATCAACAATTCAAAACCCCACTAGACTGAGAGTCGGCCATGCTAGCTGCTCTGTGAGGCTGTACTTAGGCACAGCGGAGCTTTAAGCTAAATGCTACCATCAGCATGCTGACTCTCCTCTCTCTGGCTCTCTCTCACAGCTACATCTACGACCCCTCTGTGGCGGTGGATGTGAGGAAGACTGACTCTGCAGGCACCTCGCTCTACCAGCCCCACCACCTCTCACCCAGGGCCCCTAGCAGCGACCCGCTCAGCGGCCCCAACAAGCAGAAGCAGGGCTTCCACAACCTGGGCTACAGCAAGTCCAACGACAGCACGCTGAAACTAGAGGTGGACAACAACCACGTCAACCACAGGCTGCACGCCGCACCCTCTGCCAAGGAGACGCACAGGCAGGGGAGCACACCACCTCCAGAGGTGTACATCATCCAGCCAGAAGCTCTGGCACCGAGATGGGTGATGCACGAAAAAGGCCAGAGCCAGGTGCCCATTTACCCCAACATACAGGAGTACGAGAACCAGACAAGGAACGAGTGGGACAGCTCCATCACCGAGTGCGTGATTGGCAGCGAAAGCCTGTCAGCGGACGAGATAGACGAGGGCGTGGGAGGGACGCCGGAGTACCCGTGCGACACGGGGGACGAGGGCAGCGTCCTGTCAGTGGACATCCACACCAGCACCACCAGCCTGTCCTCAGCCGACACCAGGGACGAGCTCAGACTGCCAAAGACTCTGGACATTTCCACAGTCGAGAGTGGGATCTCAGTGATGAAGAGCGAGGACGAGGCAGAGGAGGTGCAGAGCGTCACAGACTCTATGGTGGCGGAGGCTCTTGCTGCTTTGGAGGCCGCCACCGCCGGGGAGGACTGTGAGTGACTTTGACCTGAATGCGACTTGACAGAGTGTTCAAAACCACCATGAAACTTTGCCACGGTTCTGAATAACACCTCTTCTGTTTGGAACTAATGAAGGAAAACTGTTTACAACAAAAAAAAAAACAGTACAGATTTATTTTTGAACTCAAAGTCTTGGACATGCTTTTTTTTTTTGTGATACTGACTGAAGATAATGTCTGCCTTGTGAAGGAGGCAACTTTTCCAATGCTGCAAGGCTTTTGTAAAGCCACAAATGAAGAGACACCAGTGTGTAGACTGTGAATATCGCCTTCAGCCTCATCAGCCCTTTTAAATCTAGTGTATTTAACACTCCACAGTCCTAATAAGCCTGTACATGCTCACTCACTGCTTTGCCATGTCCATACTGCCCTTGTAAACGAACATGTTGCTTTTATCACATTTTTGCCTCATTGTGGATTATAGCTATGCTAATTGCTAGCATAGAGTCAATATGTCCTTTGTGAACACACAGTCCTTGCCATAGCTCGCTGCAGGAATCTCGCTTCACTGAGCAAGCGAAAGACAAAAGGTCATCGCATATTTCTTTTTTATACGCTACCCACGTTTGTGTCTCTATTTTGTGTTCTCTTGTTATTTATAACATCCACGCTCGCATCGTTGTTGATTTATAGTGAGAAGAGACTGGAACGTTGCTGAAGTCTAGAGCCGAAGAGCGGCAGGGAGGATGAAGAAGAGGTCCGTATTGTGTCATTGATTTCATCAGAATGATCTACTTTTAGAAAAATTAGTTTACACACTGATCTTACGTCATCAGACACGTGTACACTGACGATTCTCACAGTTATTTTGTCAATTAATAATGTAATTTAATGCACATTACCGTTTGAGACCGTTTGTTATGCGGCGGCATATCAGAAGATCTATGCACATTTGAAATCTTGGGCAGGTTACCAAAGGATAAAATAGAAAATAGTCACCTGCACATTTCACTGATATCGCCTTAGTTTTTGCAGTTTTTTAACCTTAGCTGAGTTTAACAAGACCAGCTAAGGTCAAAACATTGGTGAATAAATCACAAAGGGGCCATCAATTCACCCTACTAGCTCTGTTTCTTTCTATTTAATAGGTCAGGCGAATTCTCAGGAACTAGAGACTAACACAGATATTCTGTTCAGGTATTTCATTACCATCATCTCACCAACACTAGACAGCATCAGGTTTTCTGATTGCCACAACAGGCTTTGTGTTTCTAGTCTGGCCTGTGACATTAGTTCAATCTGCAGCTCGCTTATGTGCCTAATAACGAACTAACTGAGGCTAGACAGTGCGGAGGAAATTACAGATATGGCTTTTTGAAGAGTGTGTTAATGCTAAATAAGCTGTTTTGCTTAATGAAGCTCTAAACTTGTTTCACTGCGACTCACCTTTTCACTCATTGTTTGCCTGCCAAATTATTTCTACTTATTTTATTTGTATTGTAAAATAAAGGAATGTACTTTAAACAAATGTAAACTGTGAGGTACTTTGCGTACTTTGTGTACTTGGATTTGGCTTTCAGAAAAGAAAATATAGTGACTGTTATTAGCTAGTTAGCTAACGTTAGCCCTGAAGGAGGTACACAAATTCTTTTCACAATGTTCGAGAGTCAGAATACTTGGTGACTATACTCGCAGGGTTAGTTGGCAAAATGTTGTAGTTGGCAAGCTAAATGGACCTTCTTAGAGATTCTGTGATTCTGCAGGACATCAAATGCTTGTTTACGAGCGCTCCCTCCCTCCCTCTTCATAAAAAGAGTGCGTTCGCTGTGGGACTTTGGTGTTTAAAACCTCGCCATCGCAGCAGTTAGAGCCTCGGCGGGCGGCGTCTAGGGCCCCGGGGCCGCGGCTAATGAACACCTCAGGGCTTTTTGTTTGAGCCAGGAAGACACACACACACACAGAGAGCACCTTGGAAACTTCCACAGAAGCCGTGACTGAAGAAAATCCTGATCGGCTGACTGACTTGGGCTCCTCGCGGCAGGAGACGCTGTTAGTATGTCTGTCCCCGTGTCTCTCTCAGCGCAGGAGCTGGAGCAGAGCCCTGACGATACCCAAAATAGCCCTTTCTTTGGACATTTATCTATTCATCTCACCCACCCCCTTCTATCTTCATCCCTCTGGCTCTTCCCTCGTCGATGTAATTGCTCGCCATGGCTCACTCAATTATAGTGTGCTTTATGTAAGCCTGAAACTTGGTTCTCTCTGTAGTTGGACTTTGTTTTTCAGGCATGTCTGGGTTGAATGTTTTTTCGCAAGAGCTCTAGGTGTATTTAATTTATTTATTTATAAAGAAATGCATGTGTTTTGAACAGTCTTTGGTCAAGCAGTTTTTGCAAGTTGCTTGTTTTTACCTGCAAAATATTTTTTTTTATATTTAGACAAAATCCCCTCACATGTACTGCTCAGTGTTTAGTTTCAAACATCACAGCGATACCACATGAAACTGGACCCGATTTCGTGTCACATACAGCACGATGTCACACAATGGGATAGACTACCAGCCTCCAGGCCACGCTGAGGCCTGTGCGCAGGAATACATGAAGCTGTGATCCAAATTGAGTCGGAGTGAGCGAACAGGAAGGTGTGTGTCTCTCTCAAGGGCGCTGTTGTGTTTTTATTTCTCCCCCCATGATGGACAAGATGACTTGTGGATACAGTGGGTGGCTGTTTAATCAGCAGGGGGGAATCACAAGTTGGAGAACAAACAAGCTTGTTCTTCTGCGCTGACTTCTTCCAAAAGAGCAAAACCACATTGAAAACATGTCTGATTTAACAACTGAACTCTGAAGTGAACAAATCTGTCAAGATTATTTTAGAAATCAAATTATACAATCAGTAACATTTAACTATAATTTTGCTATAAATTTGTTCCAGTCAGTGTTAAGAAATAAGTCAGACCTGCACCAAAGAGTGTGTGTGAGTGTGTGTGCGAGTTTGATTGTCTCATGAAATGAGAAAAGAACATTTCCATATATCCATGGAGCGTGATGAGTTCCTGCTTAATCAAACCAGTGACTCATCTTTTCATCAATTCACTGTTTCGCGGCGAAACAACAGAGCTGAGCTCGGCTTGTGCGTCACCAGATTACTTTGATCCTTTCAATCAGTTCAAGGATACGCAGAAAGGTAGATTATGTATAGATAGATAGATGGATAGAAAACAGCTGGGGCTTTATTTTGGCACAAGTAAAAAAGGTATGAAGTTTGAAATTAAGCGTTGGGATGAGCATTAAACTCAACATGTGATAAACAAAAAAATTTACTTTGGTCTCATTAAACCACAGATCCATGTTGGTTTGCAACTTCGTCGGTCCCTATTTTAAGCAAAACATAAGCTTAAAATAATAGGGTCCTCTTTGTCCAAAATGTGAACTTCTCACAAACTAAGTGAAATATGCTTGTTTGGTCAGGATTGCAATGCATTTTTTGGCTTTATAATGAGTTTTTGAGAGAGATTTATGCACCTTTGTTTGAAAAATGGTATCAACCAGTGGGAGACAGTATAATCCTTCCAATTTATTTGACACATGACTTAATTACACATGATATCCCTGTATGAAAGCTGGAAATGAAAAGCTAGTTGGCCTGCAACCTCTTCAAAGTAAAATTCCCTTGTAGCAAAACATCAGCTTAAAATACAGGTGTTGCATGTTGTTTGTTAATTAGTATATGTTCATGAGAAAGCCAGCCTTGTTTTGGCTACATGACAACGCATGTTTGGCTTTATCTGAAGGGCATCGAGAGAGTTTTATGAGTCTATAAGGGTCTAAAACAAATGGTACCAACCCATGGAGAAGTATTTAAAGGATAAGGCTGGTGTTACTCTGTTTTTCTTTTGTCAACATCCCATAAAAAGACCAAACCCAAAAAATGTCTGCCACAGAAAGGATAGGGAAGTCGGGAAGTATTGAGACACTCAGCCTCAAGCCCATTTTCTAAAAGCAGGTCACAAATATATAGTTTCAGATTTTAAAAAGGCTGAGTAAGTTCTTAAAACAGCTGTGGACTGTAGTTTTTGTTTTACCAAACTTTTCTCATGATTAAAGCATGGTGTACTGGAGAAGACTTGCTTTAACTTTCATGACCAAATGTTGCTCACTTTGTAAACTCACTTTGTTAGGGACTATTTTCACCTGCAATAGTGAATATTTACAGCAGCAGGATGGTGTATGTGGGACTGACATGTTCACGGTATTGAAGGGACATGTTACCCAGTACAACAATACAGTACATTTATTATTTTTCAGTAGTTTTTGGCCACCACACTCACAACTCAGTGCTAATGCGCATCAAATCTTGAAAAAGAAAGTCTTTGGTCACTCAGGTCCAGTTTAGGTATGTAATCAAAAAGCCAAGCGTCAGGTTTCATCAGACCGTGAAATACTGATAATTTGTGTGAGAGACTAACAACCCTGTCTGAAAGCAGGAAATGGAGTTCACCTTTCTATTAACTATCTTGTTTTCCGGTATACAAGTTACTCTTTACTGTTGCTGTCATCCCGGTGACTCACACTAATCGATTCACCTCACCCCGCCTCACGATAACAGCACAAAAGTAGTTTTGCAACAGGCTAATTTGTGTAACAACCTGCTGTGCGTTGAACGTAGATTGAGTGTGTGCAGGCAAATAAAGAGCACTTGTGTGTCAGATTCCTTCGTGTTGTTTTTATTAGGTCCATTAGGCAGCTGGCTGCAGAGTCCCCGAGGTGTGTGCACGCTCGGTTAACATGTTTGTTTTTCTCAAGGCTCTGTTGTAGTTAATGATGTCACTCTTAATTGCGGCACATGCACACTTCCTCGTCTCAGAGGAGCGGGTAGGACCGTATTTATAGGAGGAAATATCCACCTGTAACAGGATTATTCCACACATTCTGGGTTAACTTGTATATAAATGTGTATGTAAACACAATTCTGAAGCTAGAAATATACAATAAGTGGACCCAAGACTTCAGACAAACTGGGATTTTCTCTGAATTTATTTCCTGGTTCCCTTCTGTTAACACAACACGGGCTGGATTTCAGGGTCAGCAAGCCTGCTAGCCTTTTAAAGTTTGTTGATTTTACCTCTTACTGTCTGTCCTGAAAACAAATTAATCAGTGTCAACATTAAATGGCATCCGTCACCTTTAAATGTCTGGGAAAGAGTCCCCCAAAAATAGTCCTCTTTGTTTTGGAATTCACTCAAGATCCCTGGAAATGTTCTAACGTTTCACCCTGGTTAAATATTAAATGCCTTACCTGGAAACCAAATTTGACTCTTTTCTTAAAGCGTAACTTCTGCTGTCTAGTGGTGAAGGCTAAGCCAGCATAATTTAACAGCAGCACAAGTAGAGAAGGTTCATAAAGTCAGCTAACTAACTCAATAATGTCAGTTAGACGGGCAAATGTTTGCCAACGTTTAAGCTTAAAATAGGCACCGCACTGTAAGCAACCAGACCAAGCAAGGCTGTAGCTGCTGAACCACTGGGTGTATTGAGTTGAGCGAGGGTGAGTTTAGCTGCTAATTAGTTCAGCTTTTCATTTGTGAAAGAATGACTGTCCTGTTTCTACTTTCAGAAGTTACATAGTGCTGCTTTAACTCTGCGTTAACATACTGTGTTAAGCCATTTTCCAGGCATGGCTGCCTCCTCACTGTCCACTGGAATCACACTGTTTGAGTTAAAGAAAGGTGGGCAGTGAGCCATTTCAGAAGGTCACCGCGTTTACGGCCCCGGTGTAGTTCAAAAGGTGTTAAACATTGACTAGACTTCCTCCCTCTGGTCCCAAATGTTTCCCTAAAAAAAGTTTTTTCTCCCACTGAGCCCGAGCTCCATCCTCCTGGCCGATAGCCAGAGACAAAGATAAGATGTAGGGCACTTAGCCTGGCATCGGCATGGGAACTCTGTCGCCTGGAGGCCTGAATAATTCAGTGCCCGAGATAAATTTACAGCTCATGAAGTCATGCAAAAGAGACAGAACAGGGCTTTATCATCATCCATACCATTTTTATGTGCATACCTAATCTTCCTCGTGGAATTTTTTGTCGCTTTAATGAAGTGTGAGAAACATTTCACAAAGCCGGCGACACCCTCCACCCTCTGTTTCTTTTGTCCCAGCTGGAGCTAAAGTAAACACACATACATGCAACTGGAGTCAATATTTGCACCATCCTCGTGCTGCGTACTCATGTCCTGCACTGTCAACCTCATCTTTTCAGACTGGTTTAACACCCCCGAAGCTATCCCTGTTATGTGTGTGCGTGTATGTGTGTTTGTAATAGGCAGGGTTGCTTTGAGCCTACAGCCATGGGTGGGGTGATGTCGCCTTGTGTGCCATCAGGGTTTCTTTTCCACTGCATGTGAATGTTCCCCGTCCCTGTCAACACCTTGAAAGTCAATCCTCCCTCCAGCGCTGTCAAGTGACACCAGCGGCAGCCATGTGTCACTCAGGAGCCTTGTTTAATCACGTCCTCGCCGTTGTTCAGAGCGGTTAGGCATCGTGTTAATAATTTAGTGAAGTAATAACGTAAATTAACAGATTTTTATCTTTTCTTCTGCCCTTCTACGGCCTCTTTAAAAAGGTCAGGAACTTGTGCATCCTTTATCGAAACCGTGTACGTTTGCGTGAGCGAACCCTATAAGACTCGGAAGGTCAAGAGGAGACAAAAGAGTCAAGGATTGTTAATCCTCGGTGCTGCGCATCGGCTCAAAAACACCTCTCCATCACCATCCCATCTCCATTATCTGGAAATAATATGATGGAGAGCCCCGAGGTCATCGGACTACCTCCTCGAGATGAATAAGACAAATCATCTTTTCATTACGACACGAAAAGGGGAGAGAAGGAGCGAGGAGGTTACAGAGAGGGAGGAAGGAAATGAGAGAGAAGAGAATATGAAGATGGATGGTTCACTCAGACGAGGGAGGAGACGGAGAAGTTAGCCTGCAGGTCAGCGGACACTGGCTCTTATCGCTGGACTGTACTGGCATACAGTGTGTGATTAAATGACAACAATAAAGCGAATTACTCATGGTTTGATATGTATTAGTCATCTTTATTTGATTCATTTCTTTTCATTACACAACAATAAAAACACAGCAAACTGTCCCAAAATATGAATAACAAAAAGGTATGTTTTATTTTAAAAATGAGGCACAATGAAATGACTCACAAATCAACAAAGTTGAAACAAAACAGGCCTAAAATGATACGTTTTGATCACAAGGAGAGCTGGGAAAAATTACAAATTTGGAGTAACATGAGTCTTTAAAAGGGCTACTTCCACAACGTTGCTCATGTGAGACAGATTTTTAAAAAAGGCAAAGATATACTGACTTTTAATCTCTATTATGGGTCCAGGTCCACAACAGCCTGGCTTGGGCTTGGCGGAGACTAAAACAGCTAAAAGAAGTGTGAATATTGGACTTCATCAGGTGGACAGAAGCACGACTTCACATGAGACATGCTAATGTCTGCTGGAGGTGTAAATAAGCAGCTGTTTGCCAACACGTTCCCCAAGACAACTTGCTAATATGTCAATGTTGAGTTTACAGCCACAAGAGCGACCAAGAAAAAAAACACAATGAATGCAGGTTTAAAGATTTAGTAATATCTGACACGTGAGAAATCACAAAAAGGAAAAATCTGGCAGGGTTGGAGCAGACTGGCCTGTCTCAGGAGTGGATGATGTCAAAATAACACTGTCACTTTAACGGAAAACACTGAGTGAGCAGCCTGTGTCTGAATATTCAAACATTTTATCTTTTGGCGGCGTTCTCTTCGTCATTAGAGGTCCGATTGGAAGATCAACGCTAAGACAGGAGAATTACCAGTTTGAAAGGCAGCCACATTGACCTGTTGTGATCCTGACGACGAGGCGCACTCTGACGTCAGGCCCGCGCCGGTACAGGATATGATTACTGTCGCTTTACTCTTATCGTATCTGCTAACGCTCCGGTCTACTTCCTGCCTCCGTCGCCTTGATATCAGGTTGTTCCTGCTTCCTGTTTGGAAATGACAACCTACAGTTTAACCTGGCACCGGTTCTACCTGTTCCTGGGGGTGTCGTTTTATCAAATTAACTGGCTGATGACGTGCAAAAACTCTTCCATACCTCTACATACAAAAACACACGTACACACATCATGGAGCACGTCCATGGGTCAGGCTTCCTTGACGTTAAGCAGCTGCCCCTGCTTAGACGCCCTTGAGCAAGGCACTATTGTAAATCTATTTTAGGAGGAAATGGAGTGTATCACAAATAGACACACCTTACCCCCCCCCCTTTCTGCTTATAAAATAACTGGCTAGTGTGACTCTACGTGTCACTCTCGCCACCGTCATCATCCTCATCATCAGCAGCGGCACTTTTTGTCTCTCCGTGGAGCAGGAATGTGGAGGGACGACTCCCGGGTCGAGTCTCTTGCTTCGCTTCTCCACCGCTGATGTTTTAAGGTTCTTGTTTGGGTTTAAGTAAGTGTCCAGATGTTGTTTTTCCTCCTCTCTTTGGACATCTGTACAACAGGGGAATGAATGTCAAGACACAGAAATATAAAACACACATGGAGCTGATGAAAACGTGACAACGCTACCTGGACTTCTATCGTTTCTCTTTGTCCAAGTTGTCCGTCCGCTCCTGGATTTAAAAGAGAAGAAAACAATCATTAATAGACACTCAAGTGTTCTGCCCTCTCTCTTCCATGCTGCAGGGTTTGTTTATTTTGTTGGGCGGAAGGCACAGTCAATATGAGAAAGCTTAAAGTCAATACGTGAGCTAACAGTGTGAAATGAAACAAACACGGATGTTAAAACTGTCTAAAGCTGGAAATGGATTCTTTGCATTTGTATCACCTATGAAACCCGAGTGTAATGTTTCTCCGCCCCTAAAACAAATTGGGTTATGACATTGATTCAGTCGAGGCTGGTGAATCTACAGACTCTAATCTCTCACATTACAGAGCCTGAATTTCTGAATCTGCCCGGGATGTTTTAGGATGTGTGTGGAAAACAAACTTTGATGGATTCATTTCTTAAGTATGAGAGGAAACGTTCAGACCAGCATCCTTATTAGACTCATGTTGTTCAGAAGGTTTACGAAACTGTGCCGTGACAATGCATCAACCTCATCATGACAGACACCATCATGTTAAACTTGTCCAACAGATCAGTTAGTGTTTTGTGTTTTCTTAACGGCTAAAAGGCTCCGTGTTTTCAGAGCCTCTCCTTTTATCGAGCTTTGTTAAACATGTAAAAAACATTTCATCCATATGACGTCCCCAACAAAAAGTTTAGAAAACATCCGTAAATATGGTTTTAGAAAAATGAAATCTTTTGTCATTGTCATTTTTGTTTCACACAGGGCTCGTACAGCTTTTTAAGAGTGAAGTTCAAGCACTTTCAAGGTACCTAAACCAGAAATCAACGAACCCTGAAGGTGCAACGTCGCTCCGCGTTTTCGGAGCCGTTCTCCTTCATCAAGCTTTGTTAAACACATAAGAAAAAAATATTTCGTCCATGTGATGTTTCAAAACGATGTCCCGACAAAAAGTAAACGTCCGAAAATACGGTTTCAGAAAAATGACATCTTTTGTCATTCTTGTTTTGGTTGCACAATAAAAAGGCCTAAATCTGCCTTCACTTTAAAGTGCATTTAGTTTAAAAGCATGTGAACAGAAAGAAACAAAAAACTGTATTTAATACCAATATCCAATTAATACGGTCAGAATAAGGTCAATACCAGGCGTTATACTGATCCGACAAATCTGATTGGTGCATCCCTAAATATTAAGAGTCATTCAATCTGTCACAAACCAAAATGTTGAAAATCTTGCAGGTGATAACTAACTCTACAGTGCTACAAAAGCTGGGGTGAGCGACTACACAGAAACATTAAATGTGTTTGTCAAGCAAACACCTCTGAAGACTCATACTGAGGGTGAACTGGAGCTCAGAAATCTAAACTACGAGGACATCTCCTGCGCTGCTCAACAGCAGCGTTCGACAGGAAGACTCAAATTCCTCTGCACGCTCTTGTAAACAATAAATTAAAACGCTGAGGAGAGACGAGAGGAGGCCGCTCACGATCAGCTGGAGCGTTGCAATTTCCAAAAGCAGAGTTCCTGTGATGTAAACAGAAAACAGCAGCCTGGAGGCTGATTGTTGCTGCAGCTGGATTTTGCAGTAGATCTTTATGAGGAATTTTAAACACTTATTTAGCTAATTGTTGAGTGACAGGTAGACAATGTGAAGCTGCTTTTTGTTTGGTGTTCATATTTCTTTATTGAAAATAGTTTCTTTTTAGTTTTTTAAAATTGTTATTCTAGATCCATGATGTTTTGCTAAATGTTATATGTTTCTTTGGGGAGTTTTTTGTGTTTTCTTGCTGTATATTGCTTCTGTATTTGATATTAGGGAACAAACAACTGACCAATTAATTAATCGACTGACAGAAAAGTATTACTATTTTGATAATCAATTAATCGTTTAAGCCATTATTCAAGAAAATAAAACAAACATTCCCTTCTTCCAGCTACTAAAATGTGAGTATTTGATGTTTTTCTTTCTCTTAGGTGATAGTAAACTGGATATTGTAGGTTTTGGAGTGTTGGTCGGACAAACTAAGACATTTAAAGATGCCACCTTGGGCTTTAGAATATTTTATCAGGCATTTTTCGCTATTTTCTGACATTTTATAGACCAAACAAATCAAAGTTTAATCAAGAAAATAATCGGCAGATTAATAGATAATGAAAACAGTGCTAAATGCTGTGTGCTGTTGATCATCAAAGCCTTAACGTTCTCTAGTTTTTGTGATATCTAACAATTTGTCACCAAGCGCTGCAAACATGCACAGACAAGCAGGTACACACATAAATCATTTTGCATACATAAGCAACCCTTTATTTATACACAGTGTGTCCTCGGGGACGAGCCCGATGGGAGACAAAAGAGAAAGACGGACGCGGATGAAGAAGTTTCCAGGTTACCGACCTGCTGGGACTCAGACGTCGTCCGGCTCTTGGGCTCCGCCCCCACAGGAGATGTAGGAACGCTCCCATTGGAGTCTGTTATTAGCAGGGTCCGCCTCTCCCTGGCTGTTTTTTCACACTTCGTCACCCGGAACCTGAGAGGCGACAAAAAATAGAGAAATAATTAAAAAAACACACAACACAAAAAGTTTCTGAATGTTTTTGCAGCCAAATGAAGAACGAGGTCTCGCACACTGCAGAGTTGGCTCATTAAAACAAACTCCTGCTCCTATGTGGGGACTGCTGCCCGAAATGACACAGACAAATACACACAGTACAGTGTTTACTGTGAACTCTTTCAAGAAAGTTTTTAATAAGGATCCCAGTGTGAATTATTATTCTAGGTCTTCTAAGACTTATCTGACCATCTTTTCCCCTTTGTAAATAGTATATTTATATCATAAGTAATATAAATGAACCACAGAATGGTCTTTTAATAAATGATGTCATGGCTATGTACACACTGCTGAACATAATCTCAGTAGGTATCAGTTATTCTCATTTGTGCCTCAGCTGGCATCTGCTTCTCCCTCACCCAGACTTTACACCTCTCTCATCCTCACACACTCACACACACACACACTCCAAAGCTTTAATTAAATCAGCAAATGAATATTCGTATCCAGGTCATGCTGACCCTCTGCGTACGCGGCCATTCATCTGGGAGTGCAAATGAAAAGCAACCTTTCTGCATCCCAATCAGCTCGCAGCAGGACATTAAGGATGAGGAGAGCGCTCGCCGCGTGACACGGACGAGGCTGCACACTTTCCTGGGTTCACTAGCGGACTGAGAAATGTTCTCTTTGCTTTAAACATCTCGGACACAGTTTAATAATGGCAGCATACTACAAGGGCTGAATTCCCAATGTGGCGTTTTTGTCTTAAAAATCTTTTAAACACTGGAGAGCAACGGAAAAGAGTCCAGATCCGTCTGTGATAGAAAAGAAATTCCCAGAAATCTTGTGCACAGGAGTGTCCAGAGTCACAAACAAGACTGTTTTCTAAAAGTTATAATCTTTAAGATTGTCATAAAATCAAACCCCATTTTTGACACTGTTTATGGTCGGCCTTGTTTCAGTGCTGGATTCAGATTGCCTTAACAAGCACGAGGGATTCACAGGAAAAACAACCAGCACAGTTTTATCTCATTGATAAGAGTCTCACTGTTCGCTCTCTGTTAAGTTACCGCCAATGCTAACAGAACATCCTATTCCCACTGCTTCACATTAAAAGAGTTCAAGAGGCGAAACACAGGGAGGCTTTTATTGTAAAGCAGCCACATGAAGTATTGACAGAAAGAGGGGCACATAGTGGACGACACACTCGAACACAGGTCATTTAAGATGCGACCCTCAAAATCTTGAGAGCAGGAGAATTCTCGAAACAATCATCCATCAAAGACATTTTATTTCAAAGTACAAACAGTACTGCAAAAGAGCCAAAAAATCCCACACACTGTCGATCACCATCACGCTTTTGTAAGGCTTCAATACTTTGTGTTTTTTTTCCCCACATATAGATTTTTAACATTTAATCGCCGTTTGCTTTATGATTAACAATGTTTTGTCTTTCGTCTCCTATGTACCGTGTGTATCTGTTGTGAGCTGCTGCATACACTTGCCCTTGCAAATACCTGTGTGTGTGTGTGTGTGTGTGTGTGTGTGTGTGTGTGTGTGTGTGTGTGTGTGTATATATATATATATATATATATATATATATAAACATAAGTAGGTTGACATTCTGTATGCACCACACACTGCTGTTAGATCACAAATGTCTCTCCTGTTTAGTGGGCTTTTAACAGGGATCGTTGCCTCGGAGCTGCGGCTCCACAACGCAGGTTAACCACTGAACCTTCACACAGTCTGAGCCCTGCAGCATCTATTTTCCCAGGCTTCACCCTGACCGTGCACCTGTGTAGTTTCCAGGTCGCTAGTCTGGTGTCAAAGTGCACGGCAATCTTAGCCTGTGTAATTAAGTGTGGATTTTTCAGTGACAAACATTAAGAGTTAATGTTTGATTGTTAATGTTGTGTGTGTATTAATATCTAATACGCCTCAGGGGCAAACTGTTTTAATTTACCTCTGCTAATAAAATCATCTTGTGTGGTATGATTCTAAGAAACTTTGCAGGTAGGAAAATCACCGCAAAGCAGCAATAAACTCCTTTTTGTTGCTGCCTCGTTGCCTCAGACACACACTCACTCACACACACACACACACACACACACACACACCTGCCCACCTGCCCACAGCCAGGACCGTAACCTCTCCGGGTTGGCTGCGGCGCTGCTCCACCTTGCGGGCCGACGGCCTCCTGATCAGCGGCCATTTCTTCTGGTTGCAGCGGGTGCAGATGTTCTTGTTGCCGCTGAGGCCGCCGATGGTGTGCAGGTGGTTGCAGGTGTGCTTGGCGGCTCCGAGGGGTGCACCCGGTGATATGGGAGTCATCGGCGGGGTCGGGGTGCTGGGAGAGGTGGGGGTGAGCGGAGGACTAAAAGACGGAGGAAGTAGTGATTAGAGTGATCAAGATGGAGGGTTTGTTTTATTTTAGACAGAAGTTAAACCCTCTTTAATGACACTATTATTATTAATATATTATACAGCACAGTACACAATTACACATTAATTATAATATGAGTGTGTAATCAAGATAGCTGCTGAATAACTATGGCCTATTATTACTTACAGAGCTCAAGCAAAATAATGTAAATCAGCTCCTGAACAATAATCATGCAACAAGAGAGAAATGAAATCTTTTATAGGTCAGCACCATGCAACATCAAAATATTCAATAAAATTAAAAGTCTGTGTGTGTGTGTGTGGGGGGGGGGGGTTCAAGATAAGCTGTCAAAAGTGCAGCATTGAGAAGCGAGACCTTTCTCAAACTAACAACTGACCCACATTCAGTCCGAAACATTTTTCATTTTACAGAGAGAATTCATTAGAATCATTGATCATTGAATTCTGCGTCAACAAACCTGTATAAAGAAGTCAAACTGATATGAAGAGTATTACAACACATACTGTTTCTTTCCACTTTCATTCAGTATTCATCATAGAAGTGTGTTAAAAAGGGACTAATTGTCTGTTTGCTCTCTTTTAATAATTTTTTTTTTTTGAGAGGAACTGCGTGTGAATGTTTTATTCACATTGTTTACACACAAAAGTGGAATAAACAGCATTTCTACTCAATGACATAAACATATACAGTATTATCTGCCAGGGTATCTCATCAGCGCTGTGGAGGCACCACGGAGATGGACACTTACTGTAAGAGACTGGACATGGAAAAAGGGATGCTTAGATACTATAGATGGCCATAAGTATGTGGACGCCTGAACATTCATCCATATGTGATTGCTGAACTCCTCATTCCAAAACTGGGGGCATTAATGTTATGCTATTCCTGCCACATTCCTGGTAGATTAAAGATAAAATGGCCGCAGCCGATAACTTTCTGTGCAGTAAAACCCTTCCTCATAGTCCTGCAAACCTCTGCGCAGTGTTTTGGCATCTGATGAGCCTTCAAATTCATGGATCCATTACTCAAATTGGACTTCCTGGATCAGATTCCATCATCTCACAGGTACCTGAAGCAACACACCCCCACCAGCTCCTTGCATTTTTTTTAACTGGGGAACTGTTTTCAATCCAAATACCCACCTGTGAGGTCAAGCACTGATGCTGGGCGATAAGGTCTGGCTCATAGTTGTTAATGTTTGTTTTAAACATTAATAAATATTGAGAAGTGTCTCGTCCTCGTCCTAATATCGATACTGGTTACACACACGCCCAGTACAAGCGTATTTTGTAAAATGGAGTCAAACACAAGTTGTAATCAGCGACGTTCAGCCATGCAAACTACACTCGATAGTTCCTGAACCATTGGAAAGCTTGACCCAGAGAGTGTGGACCTTTTTTTTTGCCACCTGGAACTATAATTAACAAAATTTGGTTACTGGTTCTTTTGGTCGAAACTCAGGGTCAAGTTCCTGAGTTTCTCTAAAGTTCTTGATCCTGTGGGAAAGTTCCTGCAGTGGAAAGGCGCTACACGGGGCCCCGTCCAGACCAGAAGTACACAAAAGTCTGTGTTTATGGCCATGTAGTGTAAACCAGTGGCTCCCAACCTGAGAGTCGGGACCCCACAAGAGGTCGCAAGTTAATTCGGAGGGGTTGCAGGATTCTAAACAGGATAGGAACACAGAATAAAACATATTTGTGCAACACTAAATTATGTTTATTTTTGAGATTTTCCTCTAATCTTTCTTGTGAATTACTGGGTAATTTTAGCTGCTTTTTAAAAATGATTCAAACAAAACAAAAGAAAATCTGTTTTAAGATGAACTGGTAACAACTGGCAGACATATGTAACCAGTGAGAGGGGGAAGCACTTGCAGACATCGCCTGGGAACCACCGGTGTAAACAATGTGTGAGTACATGCAGATAGATAGATGTGAGATGCATAATTCTTGCCTTTTAAAAAAACCCCAAAACAAATGCACAAAAAATATGTTTTATGCTCTTGTACAATGTGAGGATTCCTGATGAGCAGAGGTATGAAACATGAGTTGGATCCACAGGAGGGAAAGAAAAAAAAAAAGACAAGGCAAAGGGGAGATCAGCTGACGTGAACAACAGCATCTTGTGGAAAGACGAAAGGGGACTGAGGGATGGTGGAGAGGTGGAGAGGTGGAGGCTGGAGCATTGATGGGGAGAGCAGCACTGAGGCGAGCGGAAGTTGAGCACCAAATCTGGAGAGGCAGATAGCGAGGCCTGGCCACACTACAGTCGCTCTCAATCCCTCTCTCTTTTTTTCCTCCCTCTCTTTCTTTCTTCCTGCCTGTCTCTCTGTCTGTCTCCCTCCTCCCCTTAAGTGTCCATAAATTACCCCCGCTGATACCCGTCTTCCCCCCTATTCCACCATCTCTAAGTGATCCACTGGCAGATTGCCCTACCAGGCTGGGAGAGAGCGATATGAAGAATAACAGCAAGAGAAAGAAGGAGTACTACAGAGAGTAGTTTATGCAAAAAAATAAAAATAAAAATAAAAAGTGAAGGGAAACGGAGAGAAAACAAGAGGTTGAAATATGTGGAAAAAGAGATTTTTGGAGAGGGAACTGAAGAAGCGAGACACATGAAAGTGACGCCGGTGAAATGTGTGCGATTGCAGTTTTCTGCTGATTTTTCCCGGACACCTAATGTGACTAAGCAGAATACCTCAATACCTAATCCTTTGCAGAGGCAACGCTCCTCTCCACACGGTTTCTTCCTAACAAAAAGAGAACATCTCTCCTCTCTTTATCTCTCTCCTCTGCTCCCACAACAATATGTAGCGGGACAAGAAAGATGACAGGAGGAGAGAGAGAAGGAGGAGGGAAAACATACTCCGCTAACTCGATTTACTCGCGCTCCTCTTCTGTCGCGGGCATCTCCTCCTCCAATCCGTCTATCTGCCTAACTCCCTCTCCCCTTATCTCAGCGGCAAAGCAAAGCGAAGACTAGTCTAATCTCAGCTTGTACCACCAGCTCCCGTTCTTCTGATGCAGGGTCGTTTCAAAGTGGTACACAGGCAGCCTTTGATTTGCAATGTGAATGCCTAAATGTGAACGAAATCAATTGCGAGGCCTATAGATTTTCAGCTAGTAGCCTAAAAGGATCCTTGCCGTCAGATGCAGGCTAGAGCTGCAAGGAGCATTTCAAAGCTCGGTATTGACCGTTAGTTTAGTAACTGTTGCTACACCCGTCAAAGCTTTCCATCCTCACATGACAGATATGCAGTTTACAGTGACAACAGGGGCAGATCTACCACTCGAAATTCACAGTAATTTGTTCTAACAATGGGCGCTTGATTTCACAAAAGCAGCTTCTCGTTTCTAGCTAATGATGGTGGCTAGTTACAACATGACGAGCTCCTTGGCCTTGGAAGTAACGCTCGGTCACTACTGTAGGTCGTAAGCCAGTTAGCCAAACATGCTAATGTTTGCATCTTACACTTTTGCTCTTGTATTTTTGGTTTTGGAAAAAAAAAATAAAGGACTCCACCCTCTCAACTCTTTAGATGCAGAGTATCGCTCTTACTACAGCCCCATGAAGACCGCGTCAACATGTGGAGGAATCAAAAGCTCGACAAGCCCGCTGTGCCAAGTTGAACCCTGAATTATTTTCATTATCGATTAATCTGTTGATTATTTTTTCAATTAATAAATTAATCTTTTGGTCTCTAATGTCAGAAAAAATGAGTAATAAAAGCCCAAGCTCATGTATGAAGATGATTAATTTACAGTAACATAAAACAGATGAAAGCATCAAATCTTTACTTTGTCTTTGAGAAGCTGGAACCAGCACATTTGGGATTGTTGCGTGATAAATTAACTAATTTTTTCAGCACTAATGCAGGTTGCTCTATTCCCAAAGCCTCTAGTATAAAGATAACTACAGTTTCTTTGCCCAGTACGTCCTTTTTAAGTGGAGTCACAGTCACACTCACTGTATTCTGGCTAAGAATCCATGCCAGGAAGTGCACTCAATATGCTTTAATAATCCCACAGTACAGTGATATGGGGCACAGTGGCATTTCGGGAATAGTCCCCAGCTGTTCGCCCTCAATCAAACCTTGCCAATCTGGAAAAGTATCAGAAGAGAAATGTGGCCTGATTGCCTTGTGTGTTCATTTCCTGCTCTGGCTACTTTCATTTCAGTCAGTGGTGACACCGACAGGCTTTCAAGGAGGCTTATGGTGCCATCTGCTGGTTGAAATAGTTAATACTTCACAGCCAGGAAAACAGGAGCCAGGAGGACACTTACCCATCAGAATCAATGCTGTTCTCCTGAACCATGGCTTTCAGGGCGTCTGAGTTTGCTGAAGAGGGAGAGAGGGAGAGAGAGAGAGAAAGTTACACACTTATACAGATAGAAGAAAGGAACGAAGAGAGGGAGAGATAAAAGCAGCGTTGGGAATTAGCGAGGAAAACGCTCCAGTGACTTCAAAAGCAGAGCGCTTATTGAAAGATGGCTACAGCAGATTAACTCCTTAACACAATTAAATGGCACAAAACAATCACTGAACACAATTACAATACACAGCAACCCACGGGGGTCCAGTCCACAAAAGTTTTGATTTTCTTATACTGCGCATGAACAACAACAACTCCGCCAATTTCTGCTCCCAGACAAAGCAGCATCGACACAGAGCCAACAGCTCAGATACAGATTTACATAATTTGCTCCCAGAGACAGATTTCCCTAAGGTCTGGCCCGCCCTGATGCATTCACTGACTTCCACGCGAGCACGCTGTGTACACAGATAAAGGAATTTGCGCATACCTTGGGAAAAAAGGGGGAAATGTACCGAGACACAGAGATGACTCACGTAGGTGAACGTCGGAGTTTAATGTTATGTCATGCCCTCCTTATCACCCCGCCTCATCCTCGTATCATCAGGCACCGCAGGGGCTTTTACAAGAACATCCTTGATGAGAGTTTGTTATTTTTAGTCCCTAAGTATTATGAACTTGCGACTGCTTTAGTCATTTTATTTGTACAAGGCTACCCATGGCTGAGTAAATGTAAGACTATCAGCCAAAGAAAATTACAAGAAGATTTCAATATACGATATATTAATCAGGTTTTTACTGTGCTCAGTTGGAGAAAAGGGTGATGTCACATGCTGCGTTGCACCAATCAGGATGTAGCAGCATTTGCTATTGTTGTTGCTATATCAATTGTTGACAGTTGTGGGATTGTTGCTTATGTTGTCAGGCAACTACCAACCACATCTGATCAAACCACACATACACAGTCCTGAAGAAGAAGATTAGCTGAGTTTTTAAGTGTTAAACTTTTACTTCTATTTTTGCATATTTAGACATAAATATATGTTATGGAGGAAAACTGGAAACCAAGTTTTCAGGGGCTTTAAAAAGAAGAATTCCTGTTTTAAAAGAGCAACTATTTGTAATGTGCTATGTATTTCTGGTCCTATTTTGTTATTTGGAATTTATTTTATTACTACAGATACCTGGCCCAATGTAGATAATACAATAAGAATTAAAAACATTTTGGCGTCAGTTCCTCAGTATTAATGGGCTACTTTAGCCTTTAAAACACAATGCAATGTGGTCAAAAGACCCACATTTTAACTACACACACTGAATATATCTTCCTGCTTATTTCTCAGAAATATTTTTCTTGATAGTGAATTACAGGAAAAGTGAAAAGTGAAGGTCATAATATTCAAACATATGTCATTTATCCTCCTGGTGGATTTTATTTTGAAGTTCGTTGTGTATTGATGCTACACGGGCATCCAGTGAGAACAAGTATGACTGTGGCAGCACTGTGACGCCTTTACTTTGAGATTATCTGTAGATGGCAGTCTTTGCTCAGTAATGAAGACTACTGCTGCTACTCATGATGACTAGTCACTTCTTAAACTGCTGCTGCTGCTGGTGGTGGAAATGCCAAAATGCACAGATCACTCCCCATGTTACAGATAATTATTTCCATGAAAAATAATTGGAAGTAGGTTTTCAGTCAGAGTAACCAATAATACAGCTTTCATACATTTTCTAGGTTGAATGTCGAAAGCACAAACCACAACATGTCACCAGACTGACTGAGTGAGGGTGAGTCACACTTAACGCACTCCAACTCTATAAACAAAGTTCGGCTCTTGAGGCTGGGCAGGAAAATCAACACAGGACAAAGGTGGCCAGACACCAGGACAGGACAATGCTGACTTTTGTGTGTCATATGTTAGACATATGGATAAGATGAGAAGGATAGTTTGGACCGCCTTAGGGATCAATACTCACAGATAGGCTCCATCTGTGTAGTTCCTGTATTTAAAAACATCTTCAGGGTAACAATATTACTTTAACGTGCATAATTTCTTTTAAGTAAACTGATCCCTATGACGAATTTTTCAAATAAATTAAGGAAGTAAGAAGACAATAAAATGTTAAATTGAAGCTGTAGGAATGCAATTTTTTGTGTAATCTAAGTACATAAATTACACTTTACTTCAACACCCTTATTTATCACCTATAAGCAGTATTCAATAAACATAATAAACTCAAGTTATAAGAAGGTAGTGTTTATTAATGCACAGTATTTGTCAACAATTAGGACATATTTTAGATTATTACAACTATGTTTTACTATACTGTCATTCATTATCTGTTTATATACCAAGAGGAGTTAAACTTGTTGACAACTACATCAATAAACACCTAAAACATTAGTGTGTTATAAACTATTTATTAAATGTTGATCCTAAACAGGGTGTAGAGGTATAAGTGTTACAGCAAAGATACATGCCTGTTTTGTTTTAAGTAAATTTAGTGAGTCTTAAGTTTGGGTGACATGACCAGAAACTGAGGCCTTTGAGGCAGGATTTTCTGACTGTATACATCTTAAAATAAATAAGATGTAGAGCTACGTTTTCAGGGTTTTGCACTACACCTCGTATCCTAAATACTTGACACGGCACACAGTGAAAATTACAGTATAATCGTCTCCCTCTCCTTTCTTTTCCTTCACCTCCTTGTCTCCTCTCCTTACTCCTCCGCCTCTTTCCCTGCCTCGATATCATTTCTGTGCTGTTGGATGATTTGTTGAAAGCAAATATTTTCAGTCCAAGCTCTGCTGCCATAACACATCCAGACTCCTCTTTCACTTCAGATAAAATTCTTATCCTTTAGTTTGTTCAACACTTCGTCTCGAACATGGAGAGTCAGTCAATAAAATTCTCATTAATGGCCTGAAATAACTGAAAATGCGAATTATCTGCCAGAGCAAATAAAACATGCGCCCGCAGATTCGTCTGGTTCCCAGGCTAAAAAATAACCTAAAATGGAACTCGAACACTTAACCTTCATGATATCCTTTTATTAAGTTACTCTTTCAACAAACAGCAATTCCTTTATTTCACTAAAATATCAAAGCACCCTTTTTACCTTTAAACCAAAGTTACATGCCTACAAATAGTATTAACAGTTGTTAGCCTGATCTTAACAGAACTGCACTGCTGTGGGAGGTTTATTAACTCTGAGGGAAATACTGTAATCTGCACTGTCAGGAAAGGCATGTGTATTTGTACTAATCACGTTGATTGTATTTGACCCAATACTAGCATTGATCCTTATTTCTCCTGTTGCCACTTGTAAGCTCAACTGTACAAAGAAAAGCAATTACTTGGCATCATGAGAGTGATGCAATTTATTATGAATTTAACTTCATGTAGCAGCTCAGGGAAGTGATTTGTAAATAATTTCACAATTCACTTTACAGGGATAAGGCAATGAAACAACAGCTAAAGCACTGCGGTGACTCCAACAGGAAACAGTAACCAACCGTGTTGTGTGAAGCTCAGTCATCACAGGTTTTCCTTTACATTCCTCTGCAGTAGCTAGCTTGTCCCAGTGTTCAACTTCCACGAAAATCGTCGTTCCTGAGCCAAACTATTCTGAGAAGAGTCTCGCATACACACACACCACTGTACAGAAACTGACATACCCGGACAGCGTGTGACAGTATAGCTGTCAAAACAATAGTGGAGTGCCAACTGTAATGATTTCATAGAAAGAGGGCTACTACTAAAGGGCGATCCCCCTTAGTATTAAAAAGGAGTGGGTGAGAAATGTTGAAATGTACCCACAGCCTCTGTGCAGTCATAAAAATACCTGTTTCTTAAATGAAAGAGGCAGAGATAGAAGGGGAACCTCAACTATTATGGGTCATCGACAGTTAGGTTTGTAAAGGGGGCAAAAGAAATTGATTTAGTGTGTGTTTTGTCATTTAGTGGGTTGGACACGTACCTTCGTTTTTCATGATGTAGTGGACAATCTGTCCGACTGTGTCGTTATTTTCACTGAGGGTGTCATTCATGTCTGGAAGATAAGAAGACAAATTATAAATATACTTGCCGAGTGTGTAATAAGTATTCAGAATTATAATATCCTCAAGCAGCTTTGATGAGTAAGCCTATACAGAAAATTATACATAAAAAAAAGAAATCACCAATATTTAGGCTACAGCTTAATACAAAACAGAGCAGCAAATACAACAGTAAAGCAGGTAGCAAACTATATAGACTAAAAACTTTGTAAATGCTAAACATGATACCCATAAATCATAACTTAAGAGCACTTGTTAATATTACAACTTGATGACATTATTCCCATAGGTTTCACTGTTTAACTAGAGCAGGAATGCAAACAATGAGTTATAATGTAAACCTGCACAAAAGACTCATAAGAAGCATTTTGTTTGCCTGTTACCTGAAGCTTGGCAATATATTGATATAATATCAGTATTGGGATACGAGAGTAGATATTATGACAAAATATAATGAAATAGTTTTTGGGGGTTTTTTCCATTTCATTTCATCATTCATTTTGTTCACATTGTTCAGCTCAGGTCTGAGACCCTCATGTGATCGGTATGTGCACAGATCCACATGAATGTGCTTCCAAGAGTGTGGACTAAATATTTACAGATAACTTGTGTATGAGCCCTTCCACTCAGCACACACCCCCTGTGAGGCACTTCCTAGAGCTTCCTGTTGATTGCTTCCTGGGTCTTTCCTCACTTCTGATAAACATAAATACTCCTTTAGCAATTCACGGGAAACTTCTGGTCTTTTATTTTTATAGTGCCAAATCATAACGGAAGTTATCTCAAGGCACTTTTCATATAGAGCAGGTCTAGATCGTACTCTTTATTTAATATTATTTACAGAGACCCAACAATTCCCACCATGAGCAAGCACTACGCGACAGTGGCAAGGGAAAACTCCCTTTTAACAGGTAGAAACCTCGAGCAGAACCAGGCTCTGAGTGGGAGGTCATCTGCCTCAACCGGTTTGGATGAGAGACAAAGAGAGGAGGAGGAAAGAAAACATACAGTGGTACAGTACAGTTCCACATAGACATGTAAAGTAATAGTGGTAATTGTAGGGGTAATTTTACCCCTACAATTACACCTGCACGGTGTAAAGCTTACAACTTATAAAAGTCAGGGAAAGAGACAAAAGCACAAAGAGAAAGAAAAGAGGAAACCAGATCACTGCGAAACAAGAATGGATCGACTGAATGAGTGAAGCCAGAACACACAAGCAATGTTTGTTTGTTTTTTCCCATTCTTTTGTTTTCGATACATGAGAGAGAAAGGGTTGGGCACATTGAGGAAAGCCACACACAGAGAGAAAGAGAGACAGCAGGGAAAAACCCTAAAGCCCTCATTACTATTGTGCTGCTCGCAGGAAACTCACATTTATTCCACAATTGAAACCAGCTTTACGCCTATTCTTTTCAAATATCTACTCCACCTAAAGCTGCAGTAGGCAAAACCTGTGCAAACCTATGTAAAACCTTTGCCTCTCTCTGCTGCCTTGTATCACTCCGCTAAGCCCCTCCCACCAAACCCACAAGTTCGAACTGCAGCAGAAGGAGTCGGTTGCCCTGCGAAACCTCATGCCTAGTAGGGCTCACTCTCCACGGCGTGAGCCTCACCGAAACCCCGGTCCCTCTCACCGCAACTTCAGCGCTACGTGGCCCCAGGCTTCAGAGGCAGCTGCGACGCCGTCTAACAGCGGGATGAGAGGCTAGTACACCACACACACAGGCTACTGTCCCCCCTAAAAGTTATTCTCCGATACGAGTGCTAGGGCATCGAACATAATGAGCCCGGGACGTGTTCATACTAAACACCGTGGTAGGCAAAGGAGGTATTGGAAATTTCTCACAAGTTGGAGGATTTTCCGCCATTGAACCAGGTTTTTGCTATCTGAAGGGACGTGCACACGCATCTGTATTCGTAGAACAGCCAATAGGAACGCGCCCTCTCTCTGAAATGACCTGTGATTGGCCAAAGTCTCCCGTCACTGGCTAGATTTTCTAAAGCCTGAAAACAGAGACAAGGGGAGGTGCAGCAGTAGAAGGTTTCTCCAAGACCACTTGAATTTCAATAAGCTGAAAGGTTATTATGAAAGTTTTGCCCAATGACGCCAAAAAATAAAAAAATACTACCTACTCCACCTTTAACAAATGGGGTAATAATTAACAGGATTCAAGGCTCCGGCCAACATGGGAAATAGCGGAGACGTGATATGCCAGGAGGAAAACTGTCGAGAGGGCCGTCGTATGATAACGGATAAGTTAAAAAGGCAGTCAGCACGGACTCTCTGCAGCACAGTGTAAACAGTGCATTCTTTCCATAAGAGATAAGATAAGATAAGATAAGATAAGCCTTTATTGTCCCACAGCGGGGAAATTTTTAGCGTTGCAGCAGCCAGCAAAAGTGTCATATATAGAAATACAATAAAATAAATAGAAAAATAGTCCTATACACAGTATAGACAGAAATAAATAATAGAGTGACTGAGTGCAGTTGTAAGTATGAACAAATAGATAAGATAAAAATATTGCACATATATAATATACATGTATATGAAAAATATTTCACAGCAACATATGAAGTAGATAACATCATGAATACAATATATGTATGATGATAATGCACAGCAGTAGATGAAGTATAGTAGTGAATAGTCTGCACACTGACAGTCAAGTGTAGACATCTCTCATGCCTGTGACATATCTCAGGGCAACCCTGTGGTGCCAGAGGTTTCACGTCTGCACACGAGGATCGCTGTGGTCATGCAACGTACTGTACTAGCAAAAAGTCTCAGATGCAGAAAGGGGAAAGCTAAGCGAGTAAACTTTATCACGTACACATCTGCTGCTTTGATTCACCTCACTTAACACACCCCTCGATGAGTCGAAACATGAGTGACGTGAATGCCAAACGTCTTCCTGGTTTCTGTTGGCCTCCACTCCTTAAAAAGACAGAGGCAAGAGAGGAATCTGGCTGAGACGCGGCTGTGACTTAACAAGACAATGGTAAAAGTGATCTCAACATCGCCACGATAACTAAAAGACACCGTATGTTTGTGATTTCACAGGGGTGCAAACATTGAAAACCACTTC
Organism: Macquaria australasica; assembly: GCA_005408345.1. Lineage (NCBI taxonomy): Eukaryota > Metazoa > Chordata > Actinopteri > Centrarchiformes > Percichthyidae > Macquaria > Macquaria australasica. The sequence goes on along the minus strand of SEMN01000012.1, from coordinate 775,445 downwards.
AAAATGATGGTGCATAACTATTCCTTAAACAATCTCTGACATACGTAGGTTTTTAGTGTATTTTAATATTGTTTAAGGCATAAAGACAAACATTTGCTTCTGGTTTTGTGCAAAGAAAGGCGCCATTCACATCAACCAAGTCTATTTATATCAGTATCTTTCCACACCTACAGTACCTGGCACACACCAAACTCATTAGACTCAGGAATGTAGTACAAGTCTGTAAGTAGTAGCGGGCAGATGAGAGCATCTAGTGATTTTATTGCGTGATTGCTGACCTTGAATCTCAGCATCACATGAAAGGGAAATGGAAAACCTCATGCAGACCAATGTGGAAATCACTCAAAAGAAAATCACTTCTTCTGCATTTACTTTTCCATCATCTGAAATGCCACAGCATCACAGTCTGACTGATGGTAGAGAGTGTTTGGTCTGACACAGAACATCAGTTAGTGTTAAACTTGATAGGAATGTTTCAGTCCGTGTGCTGCTGAAGCAAAGAGGGAGACGAGGAGAAAAAGTTCTAATCCTTAAGATTTTCATTGCATCAAATCCCATTTTTGATTGATTGATAGTTTGCCTTTTTTCTGCAATAGACATTCAATGTATCTACATTTCACACAACTAACTCTGTAACTAGTGGCAGCTGCCACCATTCACGCACTGGATTCAAATAGCCTTCACAAGCACAAGGGGAATCGCAGGAAACGAGGCCGCATGTAATTTAGCGTCATAGTTTTTGATTTTATCTCACTGATATCAATTTCGCTGTTTACTTTTCACTCTCCTGATAAACTGAACGTCCTACTGCTGCTGCTGCTTCACATTTAAAGCATTCATCTGGTGAAATACAGGTGGCTTTTCTTGTAAGGAAGCTACAGGAAACGCAACGTACGTATTTGTCGCCGTCGTTAGCGTTCACTATGACAGTTCAAGAAGAAGACGGTTATTTTCTACTTTTTTTTTTGACAGCGGATCAATTTTAAATATTGCTGGGAGTAATGAAACAAGTCGGAGCAGCCACAGTGAGCTGCGCACTTTCAACTCCTCTGCAAGGTAACCAACTTTGTTGTGTGGAAAACTACACATGCTGTTGAAGCAGCCTGAAATTAGAACCAATCAGAACAATGTGGGTTTGTTTGGCTGCACTGTAAACACATACACCGATTGTTCTGACAAAGCAATGGTGTCGCCATATCAACCAGTACTGAAATCTTAAGGATTACAACTTTAAAGTTTGCTTTAAAAAAGGTCCCCTAAACCTCGCTGCATCAGAAACCTGCTACACTAAAAGGTATAAGAATGTGCTTAGATAAAATCATCTGATCTGAAGTTACATTTAACTGGTCACTTCTTTTAGGAGTGCTTGGTGATCAATTGGGCAAGACATGATAAGATAAAATGCTTAAAAAAACAACAAATTTAAGAAATCATAAACACGCATCAACATACTGACCTGTATCTGCCCTGATACTGAATCCTGAAACTATTAATTTTCACTTCCCTCTCTTATCCTCTCTAATCTCCTCTCCATTCACTCTAGATTAATATGAGCCTGGTTGAGCTATAATCTTGGGTGTGTACTTTGTATAAAGATGACAGGTGCCTTGAAACAATGAGTACATGGTTACAATAAACACATAAAGCTAATCATAATGTTGTCAGATGCTATGTGCCAGACAGTGACACATTTCCAGGAGTCTGCAATGTCCCATTTTATTAAGTTTTTGAAGTTGTCTCAACTCCCTCCGTCTTTTATTCAGATTTCCTTACCTCCGCCCAGTTCTGAATCCTTTTCTTCTTCCACACACTCCGCCTCCTCACCATCCTGGGCCTCGGTGGTGCACCGATAGCCCTTCCTCTTCAACACGTGGCAGATCACCACCCCCAGCAGGCCCAGAAGGAAGAAAACAGGCACCAGTACGAAAGCAATGTAGTCTGGGTTCGTCCGCCCTGTTCCACCTTCACCTTTTTCAGCAGTTGTAGTCTGAGTCGCTGGAGGATGGAGAAGAAACAAGAGATAATTATTTTAAATATTGTTGCAACAGGACACAGAAAAACAAAACAATGGATTGTCATTTCAACGCTCTTGATGGCAACCTGATATCCACACTGAGTCTTGAGAGTATACTCGAGGCCCGGGCTGAGCAGCTGAGGGGATTTAAATGCTATCAGCTGCGACATGACGGAGCTTTCCTGTTCTCTTCCTGGAGCAATCGAGCCTGCTGCCATCTCTGCCCTCTAACTGCTCCATCTGGTGCAAGCTGCCCCCCCGCCCTGTGTAAAAAGGTACAGAAGCAGTGCATTTGAGCCTGCTTCAACCTTTACACTCTACATGTAGTAGGGTTGGTTATATCTTGTTCTTTATAGTAACTGATTGCAGCAACAAAAAAAAAAAACAAAGACCATAAACTTTACATCTCCAGCTTCCCTCTCCCACTCCCATCTGCCCACCCACCTACACACCGCACTTTGGACCCATCAGGGTGCCACAAGAACGCTCTTGGGAAGGGTGCTTGAAGCAGCTCCACGTACTGTGCTTTCGCCAATCACACCTTCCCAGAGACCAAAGTAACGTCTTCATGTTGCTTGTTTTGTCCGATCAACAGTGCAAAACCCAGATCAACAAATCAACAACATGACAAAGAAACGCAGAAAATCCTCACTTTTGAGAAGCTGTAACCAGCAAATGTTTGGCAGTTTTGCTTAAAACTATCAATTATCAGAATACTTGCACAACATGTCCAATCTGTTAAAAAAAAAATGTAGAATTGCAACCAGTTTTTGGATTTTACTTTTTGGACCTAAAGTCTTGAGACTGATCAGGTCAAAGGTCAAAGGGTAGACCGTGACCTGTGGTCAACTATAGGCGAAGGCTCCCCTGGCTCCTGCCCCTGTTGGTGCACCACGTGAGGCATTCCAGCACAACACACAAGAGGGCTTTTGTCTGGTTTCCTGTTCACATCAGTGTGTCTGTGTTTGTGTCTGTGTGTGTGTGAGTGAGAGAGAGACAGAAATGGCGAGTCACAGATTGAATAGAATCTCAATCAAATCACATGTTCATGCCATATTGAAATGTACCACAGCACTGTGTGTGTATATAGGCGTGTATCTGCATACCTAACCATGTGCCTCCTGATGCATACAGGCTTTTATGCTCTCCTTTTGTCCCAGTTCCCTCGTGCACCAGACTGAACACACTGATAAAGACCATTGTCTGCTCACTGGCCATCCTCCGACCGACTGGTGTCCGTCCATGTGCTTATATCTAGTGGCGACCACACTGGCAGGCTGTTCTGGCACGGTCCCACGCCTCGCCAAATGACTCACAAGTAATCATGGGCCAATTAGAGGACTGTATTAAAAGCATTGAAAAAAGACTAGAGACTGACAAATGGGTTGAACAGAGTCCTTGAGGAGGATTTAGAGTTGAGTCATAAATCTCTTAGAAACCACAGCTGGTGCCATGATTAAAGTCCTCAGTGGGAGAACCAGAAAATACAGATATCTGAGACACACACATCACAGGGGTGGATTCACACAGTAATTATGTGGATTTATACAGTAATACCGTATAATTCTGATATTTTTTTATTTTATTTTCTATTCAACGTTTGGGCTTTAGTAAGCTTAGATTAGAAACTCTGTATCACAGTTTCGTAAGGATATAAATACACCTGGGAACTGAACCTCAGTAATTTGAATATAGACGAAAACGAGAACTTAAAGTTAAAATCAAATCTGCTAAGGCTGCAACTAACAATAGAGATAAGAAAGAACTTTATTTAGGGAGTTCAAGGGGGAGTCATTTTAGGGTGTCATGTACACATTTTGTTTATCCAACCAACAGTCCAAAGCCTAAAAATATTCAATACACAGTGATATAAAACCAAAGACACGCAGTAAATCTTCCCATTTGAGAAGCAGGAACCAAGAATGTTTGGCACTTTTGTTGATAATTTGCTTAAATAATAAATAGATGGACAAAACTGTTTGTCTATTGACTAATTACAATTACCCGATTTAAGTCATAACTTTTTTCAATTTTATAGTGTTATATTACAGCAATGTTCTTGTAATCCTGCTTGTGTTAACACAACACTAAACTCTGCTGTCTTTGAGAAGTTTGGCTTGTTTTGTTAAAATTAACAAACACTCAGATGTAAAAAGTCCACTAAAAATGAGGTGGAGAAGAAAAGCAACCATGTTTTTGGGATGAGAATATGTCTCTGGATTTTGAGGTTTGGGGGAGAGTCAAACTGCCCCCAACTACAAGGAAGGCAAGTCTTACAGTGAGCAGCAGCTGTGCTGAGCATTGTAGCAGGTAAAGATCTTGGGGAAGATGAGTGCTTCCGTGCCAAACTCCCTGACACCATCACTAACCTAACTTTCACCCTGATAAGAGGTATTCCCAAAAGTACTTCTGCCTTCAGTGGCAAATCCTTCAATTGAAACATCCTTTGGAAGCCGAGCGCAGGCTGAATAGGTCAGCATTACTGTTCTGCTAGTTTAATTTCCTGCAGTTTTACGAGGATTTACGCTGTGGGTAAGTTCTGTCTGCCTGAAGGTTATCGACGTCTCTGCTGCAACAGCCTCTTTCACGAAAATGATGTGAAATCAATCTCTGCAAAAACACACGAGGGATAAAGATTTGTGATCAAAAATACCTGAAAAACTGAGCTGAGACACTGTGTGTTCTGCCTACTCTTTTTGCCTTTATCCCCCCCTTTCCTTCTCACATGTACTAATGGGGAACTACTTCAGCTATTAATAAAAAAGGTACTGAACTTTGTATTCCTCGTGCTCTTGCTAGCACAAAGATTTGCACATGGAAAACACCCACTACCTATCAGTGCTTAATGCCATGGGGCAGAAAAGAGGATATTAATGTTGCTCCCTGCTGATATCAGCAGAAGTCCCCATGACACCAGGAAGCATCATTGTGTGTTTACTGAGTCACTTCTTGGCAAATGTTGCATTAAATAACATTAGTCTGAGCCAAATCTTTTAAAGCAGGAAGTCAGAAATATCTGCGAGACTTCTACCTCTGACCTCTCAGCTACATCCAGTCAGTAATCTGATCCATACATTACTCTCCTCCATTGACCCATCTCTGGAAGGAGAGAAAGAGGAAATGGAAACTGTCTGATGTCTCCCCGTTGACCACTGTTTGGCTAGTTATTAACCTCTCCTTCCCATTTTACAACAACAACGACGTCCATTTCCACATTAAACTTTTGGCACAGCACCCAAAACACCACAGTGTCTTCGTTCTTTGAGAATCTACTCCTGTGAGCTGTCCATTTACAGCAGGAGATGCAGAATGGAAAGCCCAGAGGGACTCAGTTACTCCACAGCTCAGATCTTTCTTTTCTTGTCATGGTAGCCCCAAGACATAGAGTATTAGTCAATAAAAAGTTAGTGACAGTAAACACACAGTAAAAGCTTTTTATTTGACCACAACAACACATTAGGCTCAACACTGAATATTAATTGGTTAAAAGGCTCAGACTGTCTGCGGCCTACCCGTTTCCTCATATTCAGGAAATGGTGTGCAGCTAAGAAAGCAAATGCAAGGTCCATACATCCCATTTCAGATTACAGCACACAGCCCTGTCATTACAACCGCTTAGTCGCTAAGTGAGCTCACAATCAATCACGGTTTTACTCGCAGACGTAGGTCCGACACTGTGAGCGAGGCCACGGCCTCAGACAGCACGTTATGCCGAAGATTCCCCTGTGATTGCTGGTAACTGGCGTATTAGCAAGCATGCACTTGTTGTGCAAAAAGGTTGCTAAACTGCATTCCCTTTTTGGAAGCAGAGATTCAGTGTTCATGCAGAGATTCAAACAAACAATCAGAAATAAGGCTGTGGTGTCAAGACTGTCACATGTTGGCTGCAAGTAACATTTACTTTATTATTGTTTAATCTGCCTGTCACAATATCCTGAAGCCCGCGGGGACTTCTTCTTCTTCAAGTTGCTAAACGAAGACAAGCAGCAAATTGAGAAGTTGGAGCCTTCACCAGTGACGTGACCTCATCAATGTCTGCACAAATATTTTTCTGGAGAAATGTTACACGTCGGACTAACTTTTTGCAAATGTCTGCTTTGAAGAATTGACTGTCTGTGATACAAAAGACGAAGGAATAAGACACAGCTACCCTAAACTCCCACTCCTCCAGATGGCATTCAACTACTCATCTTCATTTATAAGCACCTTAATGCAGTATAAAACACAAAGCTACCAGCAGGTTCATTTTTGATCATTTTTGATACGTGAAATGCTGTTTGGCCTTAGTCTTACAGTGAGTGTTAGCTAAATTAAAAACTGCTGTCAAGTTAACAGCCTGTACCTGCTTTATAAGTCCACATAGAGCAGTGGTTCCCAACCTTTTCCATTTGCCAGCCCTAAAAATGCAGCAATATGTGCTTGTGACCCCTCAGCACAGGTTTTACTCTTGTGTGTAGACATGAACACGAGTTTTCCTTCAGATATCATTTCATTTGAAGGATTTTCACAGGCCTGAGGACGTGAAAGAATCCAGAATCTTACAACAACAAAACAGCAAAAAATTTAAATTAAAACAGTTTTGAGCAACAGAAGTATATTTTTTACTTCCTTTCTTATCCCTTTAACCATCTTGGGACCCCTCACATTTATCTTGGGAACTCTTGAGGGGGTCCCGACCTCCAGGTTGGGAACCACTGACCACAATAAGTTCCTCAGCCTGCAAATGAGTGTCAGGCACATGGAGGCGTGTTCAGGCTTTGCACGCTGCAGCCGTTACATGAAGTGGTAAAGACAGCTGAAACAAGGGATATACAGTATGCTTGTACTGTGTGTATACACACACACACACACACACACACACTGCATGAGTGTATTCTTAATACCAAACCAACGTACTGGATGACTTGGTCTAATTGAATGAGCATGAGGATTCAGCCTTGGCCTTTTGCAAGCCACAGACTCCTGTGGACTCTCCATGGAAAATGGAAACAGGCCCAACATTTTAAAGGTTATGAAGAAAACCAGACCGTGTGGGCATCAGCTGGAACGAAAAGAGAACCCTGACTTAGGTATTTCTTGATGCAGAGACACGTACAGTACTCTTCTCTGAGACATAAATGGTCCCAGCAGTACTTCAAAATATATCCACAGACTCTTACATCCTGACAAGTCAACAAAAGACGGATTACTAACAAGGAAAATACTGTTCTGAATTGACAAAGACAACAGAGATCATGTTCGCTGTTCACATTTTTTGTGCTACTCCAACATTATTACACCTGGGCAGTTGGTTGCTGTCATTTATGTACTTAAAGCAACATTTTGAAGTTGTTATTTCAAACAGATAACATATTTCTACAGCTACTAAAAACTTCACTGATATAATCCTACAACTAGTAAACTAGTAACAAGTTAATCTGGTTTGAGAGGCAATTAAGGTAATGAGTTGAGGTTTCCCCTCTGAACCATGTCATGAGGTTTGCGAGTTAGATCTTACATGTTTAATACAGAGAAATAACAGTTTTTAGGACAGAAAAGTACACTCTAAACTCCAGTGCCTGGTGAAATAAAGTCTGCAGCAAACATCTCTTGGACAACTCATCAGACTACAATCTTGTAAAAGGAGTAATTAGCTTTTATAAAGCCATAAGTGCAGTATAACCTCTTCGAGACAACACTTGATGTAGCTTTAAACATTAGGTCACTAACAAAAACACTAATTCACTGAGATGGGCTGACATCGTACTGAATCAGAGATACCATGGATGTATAAATATAAGTCAATACAAGTCAATGTAATATAAGTCGATAAACACATTTATAAGGGAATTAATGTTTATATTATGTAATGAGTTTACTGTGGCATTTTAAGGCAGGCTGTCAGTTTCTTTTAATGTATCTTACCCTATTATGAATGCTCAATGTGTTTATTTCCTTCCTTCTATACTCTGGCTGCTTGAAGTTTGGCTGTCACACAGTATGAGTGCGGTGTCTTTCTAAAACTTTGCCATCCCTCTAGCGTCTATATGCTAAGCCTAGCTGACGAGGGCTGGCATCAACACCTTGGCGCCCCTATAACTCAACGAACTCTAGCTGTTTTAAAAACGAGAGCAAACTTTTCTGAGGAGGAGATGTGGCCGCGCAGCACTGCCACGGCTTTTCCGTTTCCACAGAGAAGGTGAAGGCTCGGAAACTTACACGTAACGACGGTTGAATCAGCCATCGATGGACAGGACCGCAGCTAGCCGCTGGTAACGTTTCTGACAGGCGGCCGTTGAACGCTATGATCACCGCCAACCGTGGTCAATCCCATGGGTCAAACCAGAGTGAAGGAGGGACTTCCACAAACATCAGCGTATTCCTACTAATTCCCGAAGACCGAATACGCCCTAATCTTAAAGTGGTACTCCCATAGACTCCAACAGAGCAAGTGTACGCAGAGAGCAGTACACAGGAAGAGGAGCAAGATGATTCACTTAGTGCTACTTCCGTCTTCGCCCGCACTTGATAACAAAAGGCGGTTTTAGCAGTGTTGGAAAGTACATTTACTCAAGTACTGTACTTAAGTACAGTTTTGAGTTACTTGTACTTTACTTGAGTATTTCCATTTTACTTTTACAGTTACTTTATGCTTCTACTCATATAAATTATGATGTATTATTATAGGTTAAGATAAAGTAACATAAGACATAGCTTATATAAAGATCTTTATATACAGTCTATGGCAGGGGTGTCAAACTCTTTATTTCGTGGGCCACATACAGCTCAATTTGATCTCAAGTGGGCCAGACCAGTAAAACCATTGCATAATAACCTATAAATAATAATAATAATAATAATAATACCTCCAAATGTTTCCCTTTCTTTTATGTAAATAAAAGTACATTCTGAAAACGTTCACAATTAATCAACCATCCATTTACAAAACACACATCAATGCTTGTTATTAATTCAACTTCTTCCCATAGTTGTGTGCTTTCTCTCCTCTCTCTCTCTCTCTCCCCTTCTGTTGCTTTCTGCAGGTATTTCTGCCTCCGGAGCTGTGGAGTCTGGGTCTGTGGTTGCTGCCGCCTGCTGCCCCCGTGTTCCTGCTCTGCACCCGCTGCTGCTATTGCTGTTGTTGCTCTTGTTATTAGTATTGCTATTGTAATATTGCTCTTAGTGTTGTTTCTGTTGGTGTTAACATCAAAGCCATTACCACAGCTATTGCTTTACATCCCTATGTGGAACTGTATTGTGCTGGTGTATGTTCTCTTTCCTCCTGCTCTCTCTCTCCCGCCCCCCCCACAACACAACCGGTCGAGGCAGATGACCGCCCACCTAGAGCCTGGTTCTGCTCGAGGTTTCTACCTGTTAAAAGGGAGTTTTCCTTGCCACTGTCGCATAGTGCTTGCTCATGGTGGGAACTGTTGGGTCTCTGTAAATATAAAGAGTCGGTCTAGACTTGCTCTATTCGAAAAAGTGCCCTGAGATAACTTTGTTATGATATGGCGCTATATAAATAAAACTGAATTGAATTGAATTGAATGATGAACAGCCTGAGATGTCTTAAGAAAAACAACAATTTCAACAAGATGTCCCAGTTTTTCCACTTTTACAATTTACAAATCACAGTGGATCTACAAAGGCACAAAACATTTTCTTGGAAAACCCGACACTCTGTGTCCACTTATCTCCTTTTTGACAAAGACATTTTCCACCGGCGGCTCCTGCATGAACAGTGATCTACTCTTGACAGTGTTGTGTAACGTAGCGTGTATGTAAGAATGTGGGATCTATAATAGCGTTTACAGCATAGGGCCTGCTACTCGCACGCGAGAGAAGTTAGCCTTCAGGGCTTTCTGCCAGAAAGGCTTTGTGCCTGCTGCTCTTATTAGGACAGTGCAATAGGAATAGAATTACATTTTATTGAAAAATTGGAATTAATGACTTCTCTGCTGTTTTCACACTTTGCAAAGTCATCCAGTGGGCCAGATTGGACCCTTTGGCGGGCCGGTTCTGGCCCGCGGGCCTTAAGTTTGACACCCCTGGTTTATGGTCATAATAGCACTACTTCGTGTGGAGCTACAGCTAGCTCAAACTAGCTAGCTACCAGATCTCTGTGAATGTTGAAGAGTGGCCTAGTCATTTTAGCATTAAAATGACATTTCACGTATCTATATTTTAGATATCTGCATAGACCCTTTGTCATCTGTGTTTTGTAACTAGTGCATGAAGTAGGTGACAGTTTGTGTTTGCAAGTGCTTGTTTCTATTTGTTTGGGGTCATTATGATTGGAGTTTCAAGGTGTGTCTATATTGTGTGGGGTTGGACCATATGACTGGAACAAGAATATGGGATTTATTGTATATGGCATTGCATTTTGTTGGGTTCTGTCTAATGTTTACCTGCCCAAAGACTATGTTTATAGCTGAATCTGGTGCATGGCATCTCCTGTTTGAGATTATGTCTGAGTAACCTACTAGCACCGTAAGATTAATGTACCGTATATTGTAAAATAACAAAGTGTTGGATCATTCTCTAGAGATTAAGGTGCTAACTGCAATATGCTTAACACCTGCGTCATGCTACCTAATAGTTGTTAAAATTGTTATTTCAGAGCTGTGTATCACTGGGTGAGATGATTCCTACAGTATGCTTTTCCCATAAGACACAAGGATTCAGTGGGCTGGAATGGGATGTGAAATATCCATGTATGTAGGTAAGTCAACCAAGTGCATGTTCATTGAAATATGTTGCCTCAACAAGATTTTCAACAAAAAAAAAAAATAATAATAATGGCATTACACTGCTTAAACTCTAGATCTGCTCTCAAGTTGTCATAATCTGGAGTAGTGGTTATGTCATTGTGTTGCTAATGGTCTGTGATTATGTGCTTCTGTTTGTGCTTATGTATTTGTTTGTATGTTTAATTTTAATGTTTTTTATATGCCATCAACCTGCCAGGGACTGCAGATGAAAATTAGCCTGTATGGCTAAATCTGGCACATTTACATGATGGACCTATGTGCCCATGTCAATTAATGTGCATTGTTCCTTCTTAAATAAAAAACAAAACAAATACAACATAAAAAAAAACACTAGTTCCCAGTGGATCGAACATATATAACTGATCTAGTAGCCATTCATCACTTTGTATTCAGGCGTTTTGTATTGTTTGGATATTATCTAAGAACTGCTTTTGGAACATCAAAAACAACCAAAATTGGTTGTTGGCTGTTGGTAGCAAATTTATGAAACTAATAGATGACAGTAATTTCCCTAAATATCATATCTTTATCTGTCTGTGTAATAAGTTTGTGTGCTAAATTCTTACTGGCTGCAAAGATTCTAATTTATTACAATTCCATCAGTATTGTGATGCAACTCCATATCGTGTCACAATGGGCCACATTCTAAAAGACTGTAGGATCACCATCACTGGTGCAGATATTCACATTCGCAAACTGACCTTCGATATCACAGCCAGATACAGAAGTGCTTTCCTAAACTTGACAAAGTTTACTTATTATTGAGCGAATTACATTTTACTGCAAGGATGTTTTGCCGCCCTCGCAGACGTCAAAAGGTATACACCTGATTTTCTGTTGTCCAAACTGTTAGTTTGACTTTGTGCATTGAGAGGCACTGACACTGAATTTTGTCATTTTTTCTGTTTTTCTTGTTGATATTCCTGTGTGTAGCAGCTGATTATATGTCTGTCATGATTAATCACGTTTGGTTCTATATATTTTAAACAGAAAAAATGTCAAAATAATGTGGAAGTTGGAGACAAGAAGAGCTCCAGCCCACAGAAGAGGTAAGATGATGCCTCATAACTATTCTTATGTTTTTTTTATTATTAAATGTGTCTGGTATGGTGTTTTATTCAATTTGATAGGCAACACAGATACACTCTCACATTGTTTTGTGATAAATATTCAAATATTTGTCGAAATATTTCACTTATAAATGTCCACAAGATAATGTAATAGATTCACACCACCTTTGCAAGAAGTTAAGGTCATTTTGACTCCAGTACACAGTTGAATAATCATCTGTATTTTCTCTTTATTACCAGTGTTAATGTTGAGGATGACCCAAAACAACAAACTGTCGTCCCCGACACTCCGGCCCCCTCTGCCACCACAGTCTCAGCTCCAACTGAGGCTCTAAAGGAGAAAGCTAAGAAGGCTTTCTGGTGGCGTAGGAAGGTAGGCTTATCAGAGCTGAATATTGCAAGTAATACTCACTGACCGAAATGGTGCAGTCATTTGTCTCAGCTGTATTAAACTGGATTTATGTTTTTATACCCAACAGAAAGCCAAACAGCAGACTCCTGTGAAAGAAGATGGGGCCGAAGACACAAACCTGACACCTTCTGCCACAGAAAAGAGGTCTGAGATTATTTTACTGGCTGTTCCTATTTTGATGATTGAACACATTATACTGGTGTTCCTTTTAAGTTGTACATCTCCCGTGGAAACATCACTGTGACTGGACCATCCAGTATAATAACATCTGTGTTTTCCTTTTTCACCAGTGTCAACACCATCAAGGAGTCTGAGCAAGGAGATGGTGTCCAGGAGGCTTCACCCACCCCTGACACTCCAGTCTCAGCTGCAACAGAGCTGCAAGCTGAGAATAAAGATGTTACAGAAGACACAAACCTGCCATCTTCTGCCACAGAAAAGAGGTAAGAGACTGAACACATTATATTGTTCTTCCTTTTAAGTTGTACATCTCCCGTGGATTCATCACTGTGACTGGACCATACAGTGGAATAACATCTGTGTTTTCTTTTTTCACCAGTGTCAACACCATCAAGAAGTCTGAGGGAGAAGATGGTGTCCAGGAGGCTTCACCCACCCCTGACACTCCAGTCTCAGCTGCAACGGAGACTGAAAAGAAAAAGAAAAAGAAAAAGAAATCTTGGTGGCGTCGCTTTCTTTTGTTTCGCCGCAAGGTATGTTCCACAGAGATGAATGCTGCTAGTGACCAAACTGTTACCGTAACATGTGGATCTGCATGTTATGTGAATATTACCGTCATGCATGTTGTTTATTTTGCTGTATTTAACTGTTTGGTTTTTTTTGTACGTACACCCAATAGAAACAGAAGTTGAAGTCTCAAGCTGAGACAGATAAAGGAGCAGAGAGAAGCCCTCCACCTGAGACAGCAAAGGTCAACTCAGATGGCAAACCAACTGAGGTCGACCCAAATAGCGAGTCCACCAACTTCGACACAAATGTGATCAGTGACTACCTCCCCATTGATGTACCTAAGTCCAGGCAGTCCACCCCAACCGGCCATGGTGGGAGTCTACAGGACGAATCCATCAACATCAGTCTGTGGGAGAAAATATATAGACACTTCACAAAGAAGTTAACCTCAGCCAGAACAGAACCCCTCTCCACAGAGGAGCTAGCCTGCTTTGGGTAAGTACCTGCAAACAGACTCATATACACACACTGAACGTTTATGTATTGTTTTCATACTTGCTTGTATATAAAGTTGTTCCAGGTTTAGTTCTATCAATCTTCACTCCTGAAATACGGCCGAAACATGAAAACCAGCTCCAGTCTGACTTTGGTCTTCTGTCTTGTTGTGTTTAAGGTTACCCAATCTGGCGCAGTCATGTTATATGAACTCCACTCTGCAAGGCCTCCTGACACTGACTCATTTCAATCAGGAAGTCCACAACCAGCAGGAAGTGTGGAGTTCTCACTCCAAATCTCAGCTCATCAGGTACAGCACCTCCACATACACATTCACACAGATCACTCTTTGGTTTCTCCACAACAAGAACTAATAATATATAAAAAATATAATAAAAAATATAAATTATATATCTTCCGCTTTTGCTCTTTCCAGAGGGTTTGTGCAGGTCGGAGTCTGCCACTTCACCAACAACAAGGCGGAGAAAAAAAGTGTCCTGGTCACCTTTAAAAAGACTATCGCTGAGTTTAACTCAGACTTTCAGGACAACAGTCAGAAAGTTAGTAGGCTTTATTACACACAGCATAGCACCACAATGATATTCACTTCACTTCTTTTAGTAACATGTCCACCTTCTGAAACTCTTTGTTCTGTATGTTTCTGTGCAGGACGCCCATGAGTTCCTCAGCTGTGTGCTGGATAGTCTGAGGTCTCTGTACGTCGATCTGCAGACAGCAGCAGTGGACATGGGCATCAGTTACACCTGCCCTGTTAATGCTCACATTGGCTTCCAGATGTTGAGCACAAGGACCTGCAGAGGGTATGAATACACAGCCACAGACATTTTTTCACTTAGGGTGTAGAGATTTCCCGTGCTGACTATGTGCATGATTTTTTCCATGTAAAACCTCTCAGTTAGGATGAAATCTGTAGGCGTATTTTAATTTGAATTGTCCCTTTATTCTGCAGATGTGGAATGCAATCCAGGAGGCAGGAAGATTACATTAACCTTTCCCTGGACCTGGTGCCTGGAGGTTCAGTGCGCCAGTGTCTGCAGAACTACATGAAAGTAAGCGGCACATCTGCTCATTTACTCAGAGTTCAACCCACAACACACTTGGTCCTCACACTCCAAATGTTGTGAATTTGTATGAAAATGTCAAACTAAAACCCGACCTTGTTCCTGTTCATCGCTGCAGGAGGGCCAGGTGGAGTATCAGTGCGAGTGTGATGCTGAGGAGTCGTCACAGCAGTGGTCATTCTTGACCCTGCCAAAGTGAGTAATATCATCCATCACCACAGTGTAGTCAGGTGTCAGGCTGAACACTTTCCCTCCTTCTGTCAACTCGTGATCTGACCCTCTTCTCTTTTCTGTCAACAGTGTACTGATCCTCCAGCTGAGGAGATTCAAATTCACCCGATCCTTAAACCTGGAGAAGGTGGACAGCCCCGTCATTTTATCAAGGGAGCTGGTGGTGAGTCCTGATGAGTCCAGCATCACCAAACAGGTAAAGATGATGTTCAGCAAAGAAAATGCAACTTTTAATATCTAACAGCTTTTTTAGCTGGATATAAACTGATCTTAGAACAATTATTTTAAGAAAAACAGTCAGATTAAATGTGTCTGCACGTGTAGCTAATTGTTGGTAACTGTTCTTCTCTAGACAAGGGCTCGCTACTCTCTAGTGAGCATCATCAGCCATTTGGGCAACACAGCTCACTCTGGTAAGTGTTTGGTGGCGTTTGGCAGCCTCACGTGTTGAAAATGAGTCTCAAAGTTTAAGAATCGACTGCCTCCTTCAGGTGTACCATTAACAAATGTGTCCTCTCCTCTCAGGCCATTACATCTGTGACGGTGTTCACCGAAATCAGGAACGAGGTGACGCAACAGACCGTTGGCTCACCTACAATGACGAGGACGTCAGTGAGACAACCGGCGCATCTGTCTATCACCTGCGGCGGCGAACAGCATACCTGCTGTTCTACGAAAGACAGGTAAGATAAAAGCTCCATTAATATACAAAAAACATGGACACACCACTCATGTTCTTTCCCATAGAACAGAAAAGAAGACGTTTAAGGAAATAAGTATATAGCATTAATAAAAACTCTAACACTGTGCTAACGTGTGTTGTTTTCCTTTTCAGCAGTAGACCAATCTTGAGGCCAGGACAACGAACTTGCAGCAGAGGAGGCAGCACAAAGAAGCAGAAAGAAGCAGCCAGCCAATAGCTGCTTTCAGACAGAAGCAGGCATTGCAGCGATTAGCAGAAGGTTGGACGGCTGTGTGGTGTCACATACTAACCAGGAACCCCAGCTTGAAGACCGATACTATGCTACAGTAAACAGCAGAAGTCTACAACAACAAACAAAGTTCTTCTTCACTTGGGCGTCTTCCGGTCTGATCGCCGGCGTGCTTGGCCGCCGCAGCTTGACCTCCAAAAGTTGATTCTGTTTAAATTCTATTCTGTTTTTTTCTGAACGCAGTACACTCGTTCAGATGAATGGGAGAACCGCCGTTTTCACCGCAGTGCCTGATTCTATCTGAATGTAGCCTAATGCAGCATCCAGCATCTCATGCTGTCTTATTACAGTAGTTAAAAACCTAATTGTCAAAAAGTCTAAATACATGTACCAAATATTTAAAAACACTAACACTGTTCCTGTGTGTTTGTTTCCTTCTCAGCAGTGAAACAAGTCTTGAGGTCGGACAGATGGACCTAAGCAGTAAGCAGACGAACCAGTATGAACTGCTCCAGCAATTTCTAGGCAAGAAGGAACAGTTAGCCTAGCTTCATCTAACTTGAAACAACGAAATGTGTACTGTTGGTGTTTTCACTGTTTTAAATTAAAAAAAACTTTCAATTAAAATGTGCCACCTAAATGTTGCTTGATTTAATTTAAAGGGGATGTTGAAAAAGCAGGTCTGTCAGCAAAAGAGAAAAGGTGTTTATTGATAAAAAAAAGAAGGAAAAAAGGCAGAAATTAACTCTGTAAAGTTAAACAAAAACAGCTTAAGCGGAGGGAAAACTCTGCAACCTCACAGCAAGCTGCCACCTACTCCCTTACTAATATAGACCAGTGACTGGCCTTTTACCAAAACCGGAACCTACCATCTGCTTAGATAACCATAGGATGAGCTGGACTAACACAAAGCTTTTAAAGTGTACAAAACAAAACATTGATTCAAGATTCCCCTGTTATTGCAGACAATTAAATTTTAACTTTGGGCACACACACCCATCATGTTGTGTGAAACAAATAAAACTAGTTATATGCAAATTAATCAAGCTTGGGAACTAAAATTTAATTTCAAAGTTATCTAACTCCTGATTATATTAGTTCAGTCCTGCATGTTAGTGTTTTCCCTCCTATGGCATCAATCTTATGCAATGCTACCCTCTATTGGACACTGCTTACACTTGAATCTGCTCATCCACATTCCTCATCTCATGCTACTTGCAGCATGCAGATTTTAGTGTGTGCAAAGGTTAGTATGAAAATATATTTAGTGCCATCTTCATTAAAGGATTTTACATTTCTTTGACATCTATGCATGTCATTGTTTAGTCAAAGCATCCAAGATGTTGAATACATTTACACATGAATAGGGTTTATCCACATACAGTTAATGTGGTATGTAGCATTTAAAATTGTCTCATAGTCCAAATTTGTGCCTGAACTGAAATATCTTGCCTAATATTTTAAATGAAATGTGTTTTAAGTGGTAAACATGACAGTGCAGTAAACTGGTCTGACTGTCTGCAACAAGATGTGGCAGCTGGTGCCAAACGCTCACACCTGACTATTGGCCAGATGGCTGTGTACAGCTCAACCAATGAAATGCTGTCAATCCAAATTAATAAACAACCAGTCAGATAGAAAAACATGTTTAAAGCAATGTACATCTGCCTGTCAGATTCAAACATCATCAGAAAATGCATTAACTTTTCAAAGCAGCCAAACATGATAGGAAATTTAAGTGGAATCAAATGAAGGATCTGTTGTTTTTTTGTGTTGCACTCCTCCTTCTCTGCAGAGCCATTTGATTCCATGCTAATATAAAAAGATTAATTGAAGAAGATTTAACATTATATTAACGCTGGGCTCTTGCCAGACCTACTGGTAAGTAACACAAGATTCTGCAGATCTATGCAGCTGCACAAAAAAAACTAGTGGCTGAGTCTCACGGCTCCACTGTCCAGCAAAGAAGCTAAGTGCAAACTACCAACCAATGGCAGAGAGCCCAAGTAAACCACTGACTGGTGAAGAAAGTGGGACATTTACACAGGAGTGTCAAGAATATTTTGAATGTGCGGGGCCCCATGTCACTGCAAAGGACCAGGTATTGATATAATGTATGCTATATAGATGTGCATAAACTAATAAATTAATGTACACTTTCAATTTCTATCTACTGTGAGTCAGAGCTTACTGCCACCTGGTGAAGATGTGTAAAACATGTACTTTATACATTGTTCATTGTACTGTTATTCTGATTAAATAATTATGAAGAATTTTATACTTTTTGTTGTTGTTCATGTGCATTCTGGCTTAATATGTCTGCAAGCATTAAAAACTAGAGTGTTTTGTTATTTACTCAGTGGCATGTGCCCTACATCTGCACTGTTTACGGCCACTCTGCGAACCACACCGTCGGCCGCGTGCCTTCAGAGAGGGCAAGCTGAGCGAACGACGTCATCGTGTTGGGATCACGTTGAAATGTGCATGCTGAGCCTTGCCGCAGCCGTAAATACGAGGCAAACGCGCAGCAGAAATAGCCCTTTGCGATTTTGTGCATGGGTAAAGAGATGAGTCAACAAGATAAGGCAGATTTCTTGTCTTCTTGGCAATATTCATCTAATTATTCAAAATGAATGTAGACTATGGCTGGTTTTAAATACAGATGGCTTGCCATTTACAATTTTGCTTTGTGAAATTTAATATAAAATAAAAATAAAACAAAAAAAAAGCTATAATAATAATAATAATGAGGATCTTACATTAAACAAAACATCTCAACTCAAGATCCTCTTATGAGCTTTTTCTGGAGCTTTCATCTGCATCTCACAGTCTTCACCAGTTGGTCAAAGTTAGAGATAGAAAATTGAAATTTAAAATCACCATCATTATCTTCAGCATATGGATTTTGCTCAGTTTACTCAAAATTAGCTAGTAAGTGCACCTTGAGTTAAGATTTTCAAGGTCAAAAATTAACTTTCATAATAAAAAATATAAAATGAATACTGATGATGATGATGATGACGATCATCATCATCATCATCATCATTATTATCAGCAACAGCAGTAACAGCCACATATTTAACTAATAATTACAAAGCTACATGTAATTGTTTACCATTAGTCATCAGGGTTGAATTCTGATGAGGATGACCTCAATTTATGACTAGGTATGGACAAAGTAACACCACTGAAACTGTAACAGCTACTCTTTGAACAAACTGCTACTGGGAACTATAATGACACTAAATTTCACTGCGATGCTATTACATGTATTACGGTCAACTCAAGTAGGCCACATCAAGTGTTGGCTTGGGCCACGCCCTCTCATGTTCGTGTATGTTTAGAAATGAACTCAGGACCAGTCACACTGCAACGTGACCACCGAGCCCCGTGCCGCTAGCCCCGCCCCTCTCAGCCAATCAAAAAGCGCCGGGGCGTGTCTGGGCGGAGACATCGCCTCATGTTGTCCAATCACGGTGGCTGATTCGATATTACTTGCCAGACCACGCACCGGCACGTGTATCCCTGCGTGTAAACTACTGTTGGAGGGGCGAACAAAAATGTCTGGGAAGCAAATACGGACCGCTAAGCAAAGACAGTTGATGCTTGTGGGATCTACGCTGTTTCTTTTAGACTTTTGAGTACCTCATCGTGTTATCGCGAAGGATATCTAACGTTAAAGGTAAGCTGCTCGGGTTCGGGTTGTAGTCGTGTCTGTAGCCGTTGCTTTGTAGGCTACTTCGGACTGTCGTTGCACCAGTGTATCGTTAACGTTACAAACTGTAGACATCCCTTTATTTAACTGACTCACAATATAGCCACAATATATAGCTTAATATTAGCTTTATATATATATAGCTTAATATTATTCAGATGTCTCACAATTTACAGGCGAAACTTGTGCTCTCTCTTAACCCTTTAGGGGTCGCTTCATGCAAACCGACACCACATTACAATAGGAAAATATTTGTTAATTCTTTGAGGTAGAAGAAGTCAGCACCACTAATGTTAAATAATTGGAGACCCCGCAATTAATGACGTTCATCTAAATTTCAAGACCTGTTTTTCTTGAACTAAATGAACCCGTCAGTTTTCGTTTCTGTGGGGTGGACATGCATGTGAACGTTGCACAATGTAGTATCAGGCCTGCAAAACCCCCCCACTGTGATAGGTCCATACTGCAGAGTATTTACGTTATGCTTGCTAACGAGTAAGTGAGGTGAGGTTGTTTTTTTTCCTGGCCATCAAACGGTGCAAACGTTACATTATTACACTGTTAGTATTAGTTTGGTAAGCCCCATTTGATCCATGGTCACCCCATTTCTGTAATTACACCAGTTTAAACTGTACATCTAACTGGAAGGGACTTCTAGTTTTGATTCACTTTTGATTGCATTTTCTGCAATAGATGCACATCACCTAGACAGGCTGCATCCCAGCATTCCTCTGTCTGTTCCTCTGGGTCTCACAATACTAAAAAAAAAAAAAACCCTGCCTAGAACATGTAGTTAAAAATCAGCTATACTTGTGGGGGGCTTTGCTAGTGTGTTCTCTGTCGACCAATTTGAATGCATGTATTTTCTCACCAGTAACAACCTTGCATCTATACCATCATCCTCTGTGATGTTTAATCATTCAGTGGCATTTGTCAGAATGTACATAGAGCATCCGTGCAGCCCTCTTCCAGCACTGTAGACGCTCTGTGTGGTATGCAACATTTTCTGCTTTACAGTAAATGTTCCACAGACAGTATGGCACACCAGGCCATCAATACCAGACCATGAGAGATGCACAGAAATCTGCGTAGATGCAACCCTGCAGGTTCTTGCAGATTCTCTCTCACCCTGCTGAGTGCCTGAGCATGCAAAGCAGCTGCACATAAACATCCAAAAAGTGTACAAAAGGAATGTGCAAGGTTGTAAACCTTTTTCGCACAGGGTGATAGAAGAGGTGAGATGGCAGGCAGTGGCAGAGGTGGTGTGATCCGCATTTAATCTGTGTGATCACATGTATGTGGGGGAATGACTCGCCACACGAGAGCCAGTCTATAGAGCCGTCTATAGATTCACAGGGATACTTTCAAATGAGTGAGTGATTCACCAGCAGCAGTGTCTAGTTTGGACTTTAATGGGTGAAGCAGAAGAGCATCAACTCAATGCCCCTCCTGTTTGTGCCTTCACTTAGCCTCAAAAAGTCACACAGCATTACCCACTGAATCTCTTTTCCACTATAAACTGAACTAAACTGCTTTAAAATGGTGAAAAACAAAAAGCTTAAGGCTAAAAAGGATGGAGAGTTTGGTAGTAGAGTGTGTGTGTGTGTGTCCTTGATGTTCTGAGATGAATCAAGGCTACCAGGTTTACCACAGGCTGCCAGGAACTGCCTCACTGGTGGCTCTAAAACATGCCTGGGGTGGTGGAAGGTTTTTTCCACTGTTCTTGTTATTGAGGTGTTGTCTTGCAATGTAAAATTATTAATCCCAGGTTTTGGTTGTGGGATCATACATTGAAAGCGGTCATAGCCTCATCTGGTGGTTACTGTCAACTGTTTCTCATTTAGTTTCCATTATGAATGGTTAAAGTTTTTGTTCTTATTACATTATTATAATAACTATACTGGACACCAAAAAGGAGCTCCTACACCACACACTGTGGACCGGACACATTAGCATGCTGGGACATGTACATGTATTACAGTAGAAATCACTGATTTGTTGACAGAGACGGGAAGTTTTAGGTATGCCAACTAGTGGAGCATAATGCAATTATTAAAGAAACATTTTCTAGTGGTACATGAGGTCCATTATAACTATGACCACTTTGGCGCTATTCATAAGAAATCTATGTCATCCCAGTCCCATGTAAGGTTCTCAAAGGTGAACCCAAAGACTTAGTGAGTGTCTTTACATGGCTGCCACCATAAGAACTTTTGTTTTTTCTGCTGAGGATAAACGGGTATAGATAATTGATGGATAGTTCCCACTTCCTTGACAAGCATGCAAACATAATGTGTATTGCATATACCATCATGACACAACAACAACTGAATCTTTTTTGTGGTTGGGTAGTCTCAGCCAAAACAATGAACATTTCCTCACTAAAATCAGCCTTCAGCCATCTGTGGATGACAGAATAAGCTACTTACGTGTTACAACAGCTAAATACAGTGATGCAGAGAAAGTTGGCAAATGTTGTGCATGAAATACCAACATGGAAATAAGGTTGGAAAAACCAGCAAAATGCCCCCCCTCAAAAAAATAAAAAAATAAAAAATTGGTTGGTTGGTTGGTGTGGTCACAAATGCCAGTGTGAGTGAACATCCAAGCTGCAGAGCTTTGTACATAATCCAAGTTGTTAAAACCTATGTTACAATAACCCAGTTGGAAGATTATGAACAATGTGGTTCAGCAACAGTGGAGCAAAGGGGGAAGGGCGAAGCATATTGTGGAGGTAAAAACTGCTGGTTTTGATTTCAGGTTAACTGTATTTCGCAATCTGCAGTTTTTTGTGCTCTTTTGTAGTTGGTGGAAGATTTTATCTGAGGTACCTGGTCTGGGTGACCTTAGTGGGAATTGACCCCACCCACCCATAGCAGAGATTGTACCATGTTGTAACAAGAGTTGGGGGGTTTTTCCCAGAGGCAATCCTCTCATTCAGCAAGGCCACAGAAGCTAATTTGACAAACTTAGTTTTTAGAGTACTTGCATTAGATGACATTAGGTGAGGCTTAAATTATATTGTTTCAAATTTCACTTCTATAAATTGTGTTGTGGTCATGTTTTGTCTCAAGGAAGTACAACAGCAAAGAAAATCCAATATAGATAGGTTATCTATGTAGATGTTTATAATAATGTAATAACTTCATATATTATGTAATCCCTACTACTTTAAGAAGGCGTGTGGCCACGGTGTGAAGAGATAGGCCTGTTTTTTACCCTCCACATCAAGATTAAGCAAAGCGTGTGTGTCTGTCTCATAAATGTACACGATGTACAATGCCAGGTCTCGTATAGACACTGGTCGTAAGCCAGACCCCCGCCGCAGGCAGCCCAGGCAGGGCGAGCTCTCTCATTGGTCCGGAGAGCCGACCAATCAGCAGCCGGCGAGGCTCGCGGAAAGCACCGCCGAGTACACGTGCCTTATGTACACTGGAAAGCGAGGCGGCGCAGAGCTGCTGTTGAAGCGCTGTTACAAACTGGACAATGACACATCGAGCGGTGTGCATTTGTGCTACGGACACTCAGACCGGTGAAAGAAGTGAAACGGTACTGCTTTTCTTTGTTTCGTTTAACGGGACTGAATAATATAAACACGTCGTGATGCGGGGTGTTGTGATGGCGAAGCGGAGAAGTTCACATGTTCACGCACGGAGCCCCGCCACGCCTTCCTGCAGCCTCCGTCTGTACACTGCAGTAGGGAAGTGTTTCATATTGTCTTGAGTTCGGTTTGTACAAGCAGTGTCTTTCTTGTGTCTTTTTTTCTGTGTGATCAGTGACTACATACTGTAGCTGTTATTGATTTTTATATGCCAGACTAGCACACTGCCCTCTGTAGTGCAGATTATATATATATATATATATATATATATATATATATATATATATATATAATAAGAGAGAGATGTTTAAAAGAGCAGAGCAGAGAATTGCTTGTGATTCACATTCAAGTCAGAACTTCTCTACTAATAATGAAAGGAAAACGTATTTTGTTACAACTTGTGTATATAGACATGGTATAGGTCTGTTTGTGTCCTGTGCTCCCATGCTGCACATACTATTACAACACAATACAAACAAAGACTGTCACATTCAGTTACATTGACAGCAATAATGATTATTTTTATTATTGATTAATCTGTCAATTATTTTCTAGATATGTCTAGTCTATGAAATGTCAGTGGCTTGTTTTGTCTCACCAGCAGTTCAGAATCCACAACTATTCAATTTACCATCACAGAAGTCAAAGAGAACTGACAAATATTGCCATTTAAGGGGATGCAACCAGTGATCTGTGTGCATCTTTTGTGTAAAACGACTTATTTATCTGTTGATCGACTAAGCAATGAATTGACTAATTAATCGGTTCAGCTCTAACTGCAACCCCCAGGTTCAATCTCTGCATGTCAGCAACCAAATATAGCTGGTTTTGTTTGGTCTCTAGCTAACAGAAGAGGGTTATTCATAAACAAGTGTAGACTTTAGATTTTGTAAAGGTTGATTTGTGTTATGAAATGTTGGCTTTCACAACCTCAATATAAAGCATTTTCAGGAGCCATTATAGATGTGGGGGGCATATTCCCACTTTCTTTAAAGATCATAATGGACCTAGCTCTTGTCTTGATTGTCAAACTGTAGACAATTCTTAATTATACCATGGTGCTAGTGTTGTTCTTCCCCACACTAAAGGTGTGGTAACATTAGCCTCCCATCCAACAAAGTTTTACCGCACTCAGCCCTAAAATAGGAAGTGATGTCACGGTTCTGATAAATGAATGAGCAGACTAGGGCTGCAACTAATGGTTATTTTGATTATTGATTAAACTGGCAATTATTTTCTAGATTAATCGGTTAATTGTTTAGTCAGAAAGTAGTGAATCATGCCCATTTTAGAAGTCCAAAGCTACGTCTCAAATAATTTTTAAACGGTCCAAAATCCAAATACTTCTTGAAAGAATGTTTTGCCTCTGTGTCACCCTCACACTCCCAAGATGCATTTCTCATAGAACATGATTCACTTGGCCTTTTTTCTGAATTTGTGCAACATGGGGCAGCTGAGAGCAAGGCAGCACTGGCCATCTCATAGTCGGAAAGCCATTTTCCATATGCTTCCCCACACTAAGACAGACACTGTCTTGCATAATCAGAGATTGGTCTTGTGCTCTGGGTTCCTCCCACAGTCCATAGACATATTAGGCGAAGTAGAAACTAACTTGCCTGTAGGTGGGAGCATTAATGTTGTCTGTCCATGTTTTAGCCTTGCTTGTCACCCAGTGCATGCTGTGATTGGCTACAGCAGCGGTACAGACATTTGAATTTGGGGATGCACCATCTTAAGCAAATGGCCCACTACAGTTGGCGTAGCAAGTGGATTGGTGGACCAGGTGTTCTAGTAGCCTGAGCACAG
The DNA here is from genome assembly GCA_005408345.1 of Macquaria australasica. Classification (NCBI taxonomy): domain Eukaryota; kingdom Metazoa; phylum Chordata; class Actinopteri; order Centrarchiformes; family Percichthyidae; genus Macquaria; species Macquaria australasica. Next base: position 750,647 of record SEMN01000012.1, on the reverse strand, counting down.
TTCTCCACCCACAGCCATGTGTCTTTGCCATCACCCGTGGAAGTATGCATGGATGCCAGCCTGCCTCGACGCCCACTCATGCCCTGCTTGCATATTTCCAGATCATAATTGCTCCTTCCCCCACCCAGTTCAGCCGTAGCACACACCGTTTGTCATGTGCAAGTGTGCCTCATCCATCTGACCAAACATAATGCTGATTAGCATTTCATGGCAGGCAAGGAGGCAGCTTAGTTGCATTGAGGCAGCATCACATGAATTTGTTGAACTCAAATACCTGCAGTTGTTCATCACTTTCTATTCCAAGGTGTTGCGTTTGCTTTAGTCATTTGCGTGTAACGAGTTACATTTATCGTTAGCTGTCTGCACCCCTTATCCTCTTGTCAGATCTAATGAGCAGTCTCCAGCTACCTGTCCACTCAGCCGCACTGGGCTGTTGCGTCAGGACAGGAAGCCGAGGTGTGTCTGAGCCGTCAGTGCGGGAACGTAGTTAAACCTGTCCTGAACAAATTCTGCATCAAAAGCATCACTGCACACCAGGGGGAGGCAGGGGAACGGGGTTGTGGGGCAGCTAGGTGCCTAAAATTGAAAGGATTGACGACTGAGGACTGGCCCATGTCTTCTTCTGGTTGCGTCTGCAGGGCTTAAAAGATTATGTGGCATCTCCCTTGCCCAAGGAATAAATAACACAAGACTTTTACTTGCATAGGTGGTGGCCATATATAAACTGAGGTACTATTCACATGTAAACCTTAATTTATAACAATCCTCTGATGGTGAGCTTTGTTCTGTCCTCCTGGTGTTCGGTTTGTTTTGACCGTCCTCTGGGCAAAAGAGGACTTAACTATGACGACTAACAAATGTCCCATGTAATTAGGCCATGCTCACCGGTTCTATATTCAGATGCATTCATACGCACTTGCTGCATGCAAATAGGTGTAGGAGATTATTGTCAGTCTGTTCTCAAGATGAGGTGATTGTTTTTTCTATGTAATCTGGATAAAAGGCTAACAGCTGGGCAATGGGCAACCACACGGACCTCTGACAAACATTCAGTCTGCAACCACGAGGCAGTGAAAACATTTCATGGTCGTGTTTGAATCTTCCTTGGAGGCCAACATGATAAACTGATAAGTGTTCCCTTTGTGTCTTTTCATAGCTGCAGTCCTTGGGAGATACTGGCAAAACCATGACAAAACATGTTGTAAGCCTGCAGCTAATATTAATCCTTCTCTTTCTCTGTCCATCTCTCTCTTTTTCTGTCATCTCAGGTGGCCTTTAGCACCTAGAGCAACACATCTCCGAAGAGGCGAGAAGACCAGATACAGAGTGAAGAGTTTTTTCTCACTCTCCCTCACAATCTCTCATCCCATCTGTTGGGAGCACGTATGCCAAGGCTGTTTCATACACAGAAATCCATCTCTTGTCTGCACTTTGAGTGACACTTTTTCTCAACATTAATTGGTGTCTTTTCTGGAAAGGCAGCCTTTGGTTTTTGGTCATTTGCAGTATTTTTTTTTTTACTGCACTTCTTGAAAACCCTCATAGAAGGGGCTCACAGCCCAAAACTCTTCAGCAGCTTTTTTTCCAGGAGAAACAATGAATTTCTCTCCTTAGTTCTTTTAAACAACAACAACCATGATTCATCTGTGTATACATAGTAGTCCCACTTAAATTAAAGTTGTTCCTATTTTCGCCTTGGCTGACATCTAAAATCAAGCTGTTCCAGCCTCATCCTACTCTAGTATGAGTTATGACAACTCTAAATCAATGCCCAGCAGCAGCACTCGGGGACGAGTGGCAAGGGCCGAAGAGAAAGACAATGACCAGGAAGCAGATTCAGAAGGGTTAAACTCTCCGAAAACCAGCAATGGTCAGCCCAGTGCCAATGTCAGCGCTCAGGAGCAAGGGCATGGAGCTGGAGGTGGCTCATCCCCCAGCGGAGGGTCCGGATCCGGATGTTCGTCCGGAGACCGAAGGGGGCTCAACTCCGATGATATGGACGGACTCTCCAGCGGGAACGACTCTGGGGAGAGGGAGAGCGAGAGCGGGATGGAGAGAGAGAATGGGTCACGTGGGCGCCAGTCCACGCGCAGTTCCCACAGCTCGTCAAACGGCAAGGACTCTGGCATGATGCTAGAAACCACCGAGAGCAACAAGAGGTAAGAGAAGAAGAAGTTAGGAGACAGAAACCCACACTTCATTTTTTTTGTACATGCTGAATGAATTGCTTTTTATGTTTTGTCTTTCTTTTCTTGGTCAAATCACTCTTCAGTATGATACACACACCCATACTGTTGAAATTAAAACTCATATTCTAATGTTAGTCCTTAGGCTACAGTAGGTAACCCTTCAGAAAATAGAAAAAGAGCTTAAACGTACAGACAATTAAATTATTAGGTTTATTTCTTGTCCTGGGCAGTCCTTCACATGCTAACAGTACAGGCACAGTCATTTCTTCATCTGTGTGTAAAATGGTCATTCACTGTAATCTTAACCGTCACTCCTTTCCTAGCTCCAACTCCCAGAGCCTCTCACCTCCCAGCGGCTCCCTGGCCTACAGCCTGCTGTCGACCAGCTCGGAGCACGACCCCCCCTCCACCTCTGGCTGCAGCAGCGACCAGTCGGCGAGGGTCCAGACCCAGAAAGAGCTAATGAAGGCCATCAAGGAGCTGAAGCTCCGCCTACCAACTGAGCGCAAGGCCAAAGGCCACTCCAGCACTCTAAATGCACTCAAATACGCACTTCAGTGTGTCAAACAAGTCCGAGGTGAGGGGGTGTTTTTGTTTGCATCTTCTTCTAACCCGACCATTTACCCTTTTATGGTTAGTGTGAATTTTAAGCCCCTGCCTCTTTCTTCAGGCTTTACTGCTTGTTTCTTTCTGCATATGTTATGTTCACTGCAATGTGTAATACCATTCACACCCTGACTGATTTATTTTTAACGTTTCCAGCCAACAAGGAGTACTACCATCAGTGGAGCGTAGAGGAGTGTTACGGCTGCAGTCTGGACTTATCTACCTTCACAATTGAGGAGCTTGACAACATCACCTCAGAATACACTATCAAAAACACTGTAAGTTTATACATTTATTCTCTTACTCCTGCTTTATAAAATGTGATTTTTTTTCTTTAAAGTACCTCAAACTGTCTTAGATTTGGTGTTTGAGGAAAAGTATCTTATTACTGCGGTTAGTGAGCCATGGACATGATCATTTTATTACCCTCAGGTATAAAATGGAACTAAATGCAAAGGAACATTGGTTCAGTCACGTGGCCACGAATGCCTAACACATAATCAATGCTGCATTTATTTTGCTGCAGTCTTTGCAGTTAGCTGTAGCCCTAGTTTTTAAAACCCTTATTTTTACAAGGAACTTTTGCTTGGCTTGATTTCAGAAAAAGCCCTCTTCACACTCTTAATTCAGTAACAAAAATTGATACAGAGTCACCAAATACAACCGTGGCCAAAGAAAAGATCGCATTGGCAGGTTGTTGGAGATGTCACACTAAATTCTTCTACCTTCCTCTCTCTTTTCTGTTTATTTCAGGACACTTTCTCCATGGCCGTGTCATTCTTGTCAGGGAAGGTCGTGTACGTGTCTCCCCAGGGCTCGTCCCTGCTGCGCTGTAAGCCCGAGTGTCTCCAGGGGACTATGTTTTCTGAGCTTTTGGCCCCGCAGGATGTCAGCACTTTCTACAGCAGCACGGCACCCTGCCGCCTGCCAACCTGGGCCTCCTGCATTGGGTCAGGTGAGCTGAGCCAGAGTGAAATTGTGAAAGGGTTAAAAAGAAGAGGACAGAAAATAACGCTCGCTGTCTGATAATCCATTGATTTTTCTAGGAAATTGTGTTTTCTTTGTTGAACGTCTTTGTGCTATTTCCCGCACTGACTGACTCTTTCTCCAACTCTCTCTGTCCTTGCAGCCTCTCCTCCAGTCGATTGCACTCAGGAGAAGTCCATGTTCTGTCGGATCAGTGCCGACCGGACACAGGGCTGCGAGATGCGCTACTACCCCTTTCGCCTCACACCCTACCAGCTCACCATCAGAGACTCAGACGCTGCTGAGCCACAGCCCTGCTGCCTGCTCATCGCAGAGAGGGTCCACTCTGGATACGAGGGTATTTGTCATTTTAACTGCATCTGTATTTATGTGAGCAGATAAGGGGGGATGTTTTATTTTGTTTGTGTAAGGAGCGAAGGGACACATGACATGAAGCCTCCCGGGCCAAAACACACGCAAAAAAAAAAGACAATATTAGGGTTTTTTTTTTTAAATTACACATACAATAACAGGGTTTTCTGACATAGGGAAGCTTTTACTTTAGTTTGGTTTAGTTTGTTTGACATCATGAGGAAGACAGTTATCGGGCAACTTCAAAAATGTCAAGGATAACACAAATGTTCAACCTAAAAAAGGTGGAGCCACTGAGTTCCTTCTTGTTTAAACTGAGCAGTAGTCAGTTCTTGGTAATACAGAGAAAAGAAATGATGAAGTCAGTGCTAATATAAAGTAGAGCTCCTTGCCATGTGTTTTGTTGTGGCTGTGCAGCATTGATAGAGTTATGTCAGAGTAACCCAGGCAATCAGATTTGACCCATTTCAGTAATAAATACTTCTTGCATGTATATGTAACCACTGTAGCAGGCAGACGCCATTTGTTTCAATAGAGCAGCTCTTTACATAATGATGAACTCTACTCACACAGACAGACTGTGTCTCACTGGTTTGCTTTGGAATAACATATTCCTCTGAATATGGATTATATGATTAAATGCCTGTCAGAATTGCAGACAAACCTTGTTTATCGTATCTACAGAATGTCTATTTGAACTCATCAGTCTGCTTGTCATCAAAACAGGCTTTTCATGTGTTGTATCTGTGCCCTCTGTGCCTCTCAGCTCCTCGCATCCCTGCAGATAAGAGGATCTTCACCACCAGCCACACTCCCAGCTGCCTCTTCCAAGAAGTTGACGAGAGGTCAGTCATCCAGCCTTCTGATACCATGGTTACGGCTGTGTTGCCTTCTGGCCACAGTGTTTTTGAAAGGATGAAATTATCATGATATGGACGAATAATATCAGATCAGGGACAGCCAGAATAATGGAAGCCAACATATACAGTAAACATAAAGTAACAATCAGGGTTTAATACATCTGTTTATCCCACCTGTATTCATTCATACATTTTTTTGTAGTTATTACAGATATTCTCTCAATGTTTTACACATGATGATGTAAAAATCATATATATATATATATATACACACACACACACACATAAACACTACTACAGATTTATTATAGCTACTGTAGAAAAGTTAGAGAAGTATGAATCCAAGTTAAAAAATCAGTTTGCTTTAAATTGGCTTGATGCTTACATGATTTTAATCCAATTTCGATCTGCTTACTGCTCTACAACAGTACAAACATCTTAATAGTGTGTGAATATATTGTGTTTGCAGGGCAGTGCCGTTGTTGGGCTACCTGCCTCAGGACTTGGTGGGGACCCCCACCCTGCTCTACATCCACCCTGAAGACAGGCCCATGATGGTGGCTATACATGAGAAGAGTGAGTCTATTTAGCACTGAACATACTGTAACTGCTGTTCACATACATCATATTCTGAACAATGGGCTTTTTCTGCAAGAATCATTTATTTTCTTCTTACTTGTCTTGTATTTCCATTTTTTGAGTTGAAATTAAAGTATTCTGAAGTAAAGAATTTTCCAAATAAAATGTCTTTATTCCATCTCAACTTTCTCATATGTCTGTACTGTTGTCTCCTTTCAGTCTTTCAGTTTGCAGGGCAGCCGTTTGAATATTCACCCCTGAGGATGTGCGCCCGCAGCGGGGAGTATCTGACCATCGACACCAGCTGGTCTTCCTTCATCAATCCCTGGAGCCGCAAGGTGGCGTTCATTGTAGGGCGCCACAAAGTCAGAACGTAAGATAATTAATTTGCTCACTCAAAAACAAATGCTGCCAGAGCACCAATAAACACTCAAACACATGCACACTTAAACATAACTTAAATAGATTTGAGCTTAGGCTAGCGAGATGGAAGATGACTGTTTGCAAAAGTGGCAGCCAAATATAAAAAGGCATTAAATGGTAAACATGGTGTGTTTTTAATATATATTACATATTTTGAATATAATAGAAATAGAGCATTTGTAACAAAGTTCATCCTTAGCTCTAAGCCTGATCACATGTGCAGTCCTTAACATTTCTCCCCCTCTCCAGGAGCCCTCTGAACGAAGACGTGTTCACGACACCACAGGGCTGCGAGAGCCGGGTCACCACGCCCGACGTCGTGCAGCTGAGCGAGCAGATCCACCGGGTCCTGGTGCAGCCGGTGCATAGCGGCGGCTCTCAGGGCTACAGCTCGCTCGGGTCCAGCGGCTCGCGAGGCTCCCGCCGGTCACACCAACAGCACCTCAGCGCCGCCTCGTCCAGCGACAGCAACGGCCCCGCCATGGATGAGGCTGCCGCCGCGGTCGCTGTACACAAACCGGTGAGCCTGAGCAACCAGTGGTTTTAGGTCCCATGTAGGAAAAGTTTTGTAGATACAAAGCAGAGGAAAACAAATTAAATAATTGCCTTGAGGGAGCTCCAGATGAATCTTCATATTTTGGGGATAAAAGCAAACATCTTGCTGAACATGAGGAAAATGATTCACAGCCATGTCTGTTTAACGAGTCTGATGCCATTTTATTTTTCTAGATGACGTTCCAGCAGATCTGCAAAGATGTTCACATGGTCAAGACTAATGGACAGCAGATGTTTATTGAGTCCCGTAACCGGCCGCCGCCCAGAAAAAACACCAGCACGGGTAAGATAAAAAGGACAGTTTCATAGTATATGGCATGTAAGTCAAACAACAATGGGTGTTTGTTGAAAGAAATGCTTTTGTGAACTTAAAAAGGGCCAGTAATTAACGATGCAAGATGCAAAACCTGCCTGTTACAGAGGAGTAAAGAATAAAAGAGAAATTTTAAATACAAAAGCAGATCCTCTTCCAAGTTATCAATTCGGGGAAAAAAGTAAAATTAAAGTAATATTCATCTCTGGTAAAAGAAAGTCATTTCTTATTGTGTAATGTCACTGTGCAGGATGAGAGACGCTCATCTAAAAGTTTCCTCTCTGCTCTTCATCCAGGCCCAACGAGCATCAGAGCCGTCACTAGTGACCCAATCAGAGGTTTGATAGCTGACCTGACAAACCCCCCCAAACCTCTGGTCCCTGCACCGCTTGCGCAGAAGGAGCCTCCTACCGGCTACTCCTACCAGCAGATCAACTGTCTGGATAGCATCATAAGGTGTGTGCGCGAGCCTAAATCCATTCTGTCTTATCACGCCTTTGGTTATTGCTTCATTCATTACTCATCCAACAACGCTCTGGCTCTACGCAGGTACTTGGACAGCTGTAACATTCCTAACACGATTAAAAGGAAGTGTGGCTCCTCCTCCTGCACTTCAACGTCTGATGACGACAAACAGCAGGAGGCCAGTAGCAACAGCAAAGGTACTTTTTGATAATTACCCAGAACTGGTTTGGTTTCGTTATGTAGGCAATAATTTAGCTAATGAGGCAGGTCTTTCTGCTTTACACACATCTCTGATCCACTACATTATCCCAATTCTTTTTGCCAGTGTGTATTTACCAACAAAAATACTGATAGAATCTTATTCTTGTTGTTGAATATGGATTTTTTTTATGCAGCATCCTTGATTTGTCTCATGAGAGCCTACAGATTTCCTTGATCACCTTTAAGTATGCTTGTTCGTGTGTCTGTTTGTGCTTGTCCAGCCGGTACGCAATCATTACTCTGCAATTGAACTTGTTGAACTTGTTGTCTCTGCAGGTGGTTCAGTTAGCCTCGTAGGTGAACCACCTTCTCTGCCCCCACTGACCATGGCCACAAAGGCAGAGAGTGTAGCCTCAGTCACGTCCCAGTGTAGCTTCAGCAGCACCATCGTGCATGTGGGAGACAAGAAGCCTCCTGAGTCAGGTGGGAATCATCAACACTCACACTCTCTGAACCCTCTAGTGTGTGTCACTCAGCAGGTTGTTTCTTTGAAATGACAAAGTATGAGGTCCTTGCATATCTTAAACTGAATTTTAAAAAGGCCTTCACTAAAATTAAGGCTGGACTTTGAGTTTAGTCTCAAAATCCTTTTCTTTTGGAGCCCTGCTTTTTATGTTGACCAGTAACACTATGATACTGTTTTCCTATTTTACCTTCCTTGCTTATTTTGGAAAGAAAATTGACCAAAAAAGTGTTTATTACTTTTAAAAGTCTCAGGAATTATCTTGCAGAAACCTGTAGCCGCATGATAAAACTGCAGATTGCAGGTAATTTGGTTTATGCCTTTGTTTCTCATCTTGGTTTATCCTGGAAATTTTCTCTTTTCAGTTCCTCTTTGTTTCAGTTCATCTCTTTTGCTGTTGTGTTTTTTCGCTTTTACTCAAAGATGTGTTCTGCAGTTTCCACTTAGTTTTTTCCCTTTTTAAAGTGAGACTGTGCAACTTTTGCTGGATAATGTTAAATGTAAAAATGTAGTGTAACAGTAGCTTAAGTACAGTCTTAGATTCAGGAAATTAACACAGTACTGTCTGTATACTGCTGTCTATATCTTAAGCTAGCTAACATTAGCCACCATTAGCTACTGGTCATACCAGACCAAGTCAGGCTGTAGCAACAAAATCCATGAGTGTGTTGAATTGAGCATGAGTGCATTTAATTGCTTATGAATTTAACTTTTCATTTCTCAGAAGAAGAATGTGTCATTTCTTCTTTCTAAAGTTACATAGTCTCCACTTAATGCTTTAACACCCCTCCGTGTTTCTTCTCTGTCACAGACATCATCATGGAGGAGGTTCCTACAACACCCACGCTTGCTCCTCCTACAATTACACCGCCTCGTCCCGCCAACACAGCCATCGCCCCTCCTCCTCCTATCCCTCTCCCTGCTCTCGCTCCCCCTCCTCCGCCGCCTCTCCCTCAAGCCGCTCAGTCGGAGAGGGACAGCCGGAGGAGTGGAAGTGTGGGAGGAGGTGGAGGAGGCCGGATGGGTCTGACAAAGGAGGTGCTGTCTGCCCACACCCAGCAGGAGGAGCAGGCGTTCCTTGACCGCTTCAAGGACCTCAGCAAGCTGCGTGTTTTCGATCAGACGGCGTCTTCGAATCTGCGCTGCCACACCCCAGCTGCCAACCCTCTGTCACGAGGTAGGGGCACACGGCTCCCACCAGTCTAACACACGCACACCTAGCAATGTATATACACATTAATTAATTGTTAAAATGTTACTTAATTCAGTGCGTCTTTCTGTTTCCCAGGAGTGCGTTGTTCTCGGGATTACCCAGCTGCGGGAAGCAGCACCGGTCACAGACGTGGTCGTGGTGGTAAGAGGCTCAAGCACCAGGAGTCATCTGACCAGCCCAGCTCTCTGGACCTGAGCGGGAGCCGGCGGGACCCCAGAACCAACACAGTTCCCATGCCCCTCAACATGCCTTTTGGACCCCCAACAAACTCCTCCTCCTGGCCGTCTGTAGGCTCCCAGGCCAGCATTCCCTCCGCCCCTTTTGCTCCTGGTATGCTTCCGATCTACCCCGTTTACCCGCCACTCGCTCAGCCCTTCCCCCAGACAGTCGCACAGCCCTTCCCCCAGACAGTCGCACAGCCCTTCCCCCAGACAGTCGCTCAGCCCTTCCCCCAGACCATCGCACAGCCCTTCCCCCAGACCGTGGCACAGCCTTTCCCCCAGCCCGTCGCAGATCCATCACGTTTCCCCCCAACCCAGATGGTACCTCCCATGATGGCCCTCGTTCTGCCCAACTACATGTTCCCCCAGATGGGAGGACCCATCTCTCAGCCAGGCGCCACGCCCGGACACTTCTACAATCCTAACTTCACATACCCCGTCGCCACCCCCGCCACTCTCCCCACTGTCGTTTCCAACCCCGTACCCATACCAGGCACATGCGCCCCGTCTCGTAGCAGCACCCCCCAGTCCTACAGTCAGACCCCTGCAGACCGTGAGGGTGCAGAGTCCCCCCTCTTCCAGTCCCGATGCTCCTCTCCTCTCAACCTGTTGCAGCTGGAGGAATCACCAAGCAACCGGTTAGAGGTCGCCACGGCCCTGGCAGCATCACAGCAAGCCACGCCTTCTGTGCAGGGCGGGGCGGCCGGGGGACAGAGCTCAGCCAATCAGGGGAGCTCTGATGATACCTCCAAGGAGAATGAGAATGTGAGTACACAGACATTCAGGATAGGATGTTAAGCTTTGAAAACGATTTGTCATGGAAGATTTTAATTTTTACTCTCGTTTGTTTTCCCTTCATTAGGGTGAAACAAATGAGTCCAACCAAGATGCCATGTCCACCTCCAGTGACCTGCTGGATCTGTTGCTGCAGGAAGACTCCCGCTCAGGCACCGGCTCAGCTGCCTCTGGGTCAGGGTCCTCAGGCACGAGGTCCTCTGGTTCAGGCTCCGGCTCCAACGGCTGCAGCTCCTCTGGCACCAGCGGCACCAGTAAGTAGATTATTAGTGGAGTTATGGGTCACCATGACAGTGATTTTAGTTAAGAGTCACAGTGCGTGCTTTACAGCAAGTCCCTCCAAGATAATAGATGTCAAGAGGTCATTTTCCCTGAGAGAAATCTTTTGAAATATGTTCTTGTATTTCAAAGATTTCCTTGATTTAGAAAATGAAACCAATCAAACCTAACCCATTCTATAACCAGGGATGGAAAGATAACTCCCCAAAATACAAATCTTTAAATGCCACTACCTCTGCTAAGCAACCAAAAAACTGTTGTTAAATATTGTTTTCAAAATTCATGGTTTGGAGCACAGCCTGCAAACAAAATCAGACGTTTAATACTTGACAAGTCTACTCAGAACTAATTCTCAACTTTCACTTCCTTGTCCATCCAGGCAGCAGCCAGGGCAGCCACACCAGCAAGTACTTCGGCAGCATCGACTCATCAGAGAACGATCATTCCCGCAAACAGCCAGCAGGGGGCAGCAGTAGTGCTGGAGGAGACGGTGGCGAGGAGCAGTTCATCAAGTGCGTCCTGCAGGACCCCATCTGGCTGCTGATGGCCAACACCGACGACAAGGTCATGATGACCTATCAGCTGCCTGTCAGGTACGACACTGGGCAAAATGTGAAATGTGTAAAATGAATTCAGAGCTCAAACGTCACTGCCATTCCCACACCTGCCATGCAATAGACATACGGCAGCTTGGTGGTCAAACTAGGTGACTGTCAAGAAAGTCAGCAGGTTTTCATTGACCCTTTTCCCCTGTCCCCGTATAACAGGGACATGGAGACTGTGCTGCGAGAGGACCGTGAGGCCTTGAGGAGCATGCAGAAACACCAGCCACGCTTCACAGAGGAGCAGAAGAGGGAGCTGAGCCAGGTGCACCCCTGGATCCGCACAGGACGCCTGCCCAGAGCCATCAACATCTCTGTAAGTACACTGCAACTCAACCCTGAGCTCTGGATGGTTCAGAGTATGAGTTATTGTTTAGATATATCAAGTAGACAACACCTAGACATGATATAATTAGTGTCTCTCTGGTTTCTCTCAGGGCTGTGCAGGCTGCAAGTCTCCCCCCTCTGTGCCTCCCGCCGTTCCGTTCGATGTGGAGACCCACGAGATGGAGCTGTGCAACGTACTGAAAGCTCAGGAGGAGGGCGCCAGCAAGGGCAAGAAAAACTTTTCAGAGACAGCCATGGATGAAGCTCACACAGAGGATGAAGATGAAGAAGACGTAGAAGAGAAAGGAACCAAAACGCAAGACAGCAACCAAGACATGCCAGCAGAGGAGCGACCTCAGAATCTGTGAAAGAAAAGGCATCCGAGTCTCACATGACTCACTAAGAAGGCGGCTAAAGATAAAGAACCCTTATCATGACCTTTCTACGCTGATATAGGAAATGTGCACCTTCCAGGACTTTGTGCCCAAAACATCATTACACAGGGTGTAAGTTGTTAAAATGGGATCTTCTGGGACATTAAAAAAAGGTGCTTATTGATCGAGACAGCTTCCATTTATTGTTTGACAGGTCAGGCAGGACACTTGGCCCAGTCTTCATGAAGTCTGATGTCACATGACAGCACACCAGGCATGTTGTATGACTGCATATTAAATGCCTTGGAAACCACAGGACACGCACACTGAGTTTTAGAGAGTGAATTAGTACTCTTTTTTTCTCCCTCACCTGTTCTTGGCATATTTATTGAAGTTGTAAGATAATCAGAGGGGACTAAAAAGGTGAATGTGTTGCAAAAAAAAAAGGCGCCTTTACATAAAGATGGATGTTCTTCACCACAGTCTCCTCCTTGGACGTTTTCATTTCTTCTGTTCAGGGTTTCAGCTCACGAGGACAGAAGGGAGTTTTATCTGTGACTTTCCTTCTTGATGAATGACTTTTGTTTTTTTATGTAAAAAGTTTGCCCCGACTAAAGAAAAAGCTTCTTTCACCCAATAGACAAAATGTACAGTGAGAACCAGGTTTATTTTGTAAACACTGCTTATATTTTTATACTTTCATCCACTGCAAATAGAGAGAGGATTAATGCCCAAAAGGGTGTCTGTACAGTAAAAAAAAATTGTGAAAATCCTGGATGGAAATCTTAACCTGCAGAAAAAAACCCAGTCAGATCACAGTCTCTGAAACTGAGGTGTTTCTCGTGACTCAATGAGATAGTTGCTTGAGCGACTTACAGTTAACTGTGGGGCAGCGTGGCAATGCCAAGAGATTGACCTGGACTTGTAAAAAAAAAAAAGGTCTCTCTTGGCTGGGCATTAGTTTGTGCATTCGTGTGGTCTCCCCACAGTGACAAATGAAGAATGCCTCTTTTGAGAGACAATTCTCTCAAACATCTCAGACAGTATTTCCCAAACTGCCTGCACCCTAAGGAGCTGTCAAGCCTTCAGCGGAGGGACCGTTTTTGTGTTGCCAGTGCTTGTGCTTGAGAGTTTGGAGAGTGTTTACTATCTTCTCTTTTCCTCTCCGTCCCTTTCCCTTCCTCTCTGTGGCACTGTTCTGGTCATGTGATATCCTATGCTTTATGGCGTCAGTGGTGTCTGCAACAGTTTATAAATATTTTTGTGAAATTCTTTGTACAAAAAAAGACAATAAAATGACTTGAAAAGCCTTTAAATGTGAAGTCTGATTTTTGTTTTTTTTGTTTTTCCTGCTGCAGTTAGTTTTATGATTACATCTCTTTGGAGTCTATTTTTGCCGGTGGGTGTTTTGCAACAGTTGGCCTGGATACACAGGAGTGTCCAGAATGAACTGGAAACAGAGAGCAGATCAGCGCCGAACCACAGTCTCCTTCTATTCAGCTGTGGTTTCTACCCAGAGTGGTCACCGCAGCTTAAAAAAGACAAAAGGCATGCCCTCGTTTAGACGAACTCAAAGTGGACTTCATTGCACATTATGATTATAACGATGACGACAACGATTGTAATGTACATGGGTCATTTTGTGAGAGCTGATGTTAATAAACTACATTGAAAGTGTATTTAAAGTCACATTACGAGTATTAAAATCAACTTTTACAATAATGATGGGCCTTTCCCTGCCAAAACACAAATACATTTTGCATTTCTGAACTCCTTCACCAACTACTTTCCACCACCATGAATTGTGTGGAAAGGAATTTAACCCTCATAATCAGATCAAATTGCACGTGTGTGCCCAGGTTGGCTTCAAAAATAAGAGTTCTGTGTTCTGTGAGGCTGTATTTAGACACAGCTGCACTTTAAGCTAAATGCTAACGTCAGCATGCTACTCTACAGCGACATGCCAATGTGCTGATGCTTGGCAGCTAATTAGCACTAAACAAAGCACAGCTGAGGATAATTGGCATTGGTTTATGACTAAATACTTGCAAAACTACAAATAAAAATTTTAAGCTCAGCTCAAAATATAAATTGGGGACAAGGACATAAACTACAACAACTAGCATGTGAGCACAAGCAACAAACACCTCTAAATCCAAACAGACGAGAGTTATACATTTTAGGGATTTGAAACATTTTACAAAATCAATCTTTCCACTTTGATGGTTGCATTGGAGGAAAAGTCAGCAGATCACCAAAGTGATTACAATAAGGGGAATGCAAACATTGAAAAAAAAAATCATGGCAATCCATCCAATAGTTGTCAGAACATTTCAGCAAAACCACAAATATCAACTGCTAGAGGAAAAGTCAGAGGATCACCAAAGGCAAGGTTCAGACAGAAAGCAAAGCAAATTTTCACCTCATGTCATTTGCATAAATTTCAAATTGTTTATTTGTCGCAAAAAGTGTACCAACTGTAACGACTAAACTCAAGAGACTCCAGTTCTGTTATTTCCTCTCTAGCCTCTCTACTTTTTCCTCTCGTCTCTGTACGTTCATGAAGCAGATTCGTAAAGACCCGGAGAGCACAGAAATGTGTCAATTTGTGCTGCCCCGAACAAATTTGCATCTACTCGCATCTTTCCATTGACTTTATATGCTTTTAATGCACCCCATCTAAAAATTTGATTTGTGTTCTGTCTGAACACACAGTGGGATTCATCCTCTGGGGACTGTGAATGTCTGTACAAAATTTCATGGCAATCCATCACATGGTTGTAGAGATATTTCAGTGTGGACTAAAGTGGTGGACCAACCAACCAACCGACCAACCAACCAGCCAACCGACATTGCCAAACATAGATGCCTTGCCGCTAGTGTGGCTAACAAAAGCCTGGCTTGTAGCTGGTGGTGCAGCGAAGATGTCATTATGCATCAGTGGCTCTCTGTCCATCAGCAGACACACCTGCAGAAACATAGGTTTTCCATATATTCCATTACTCTACCTGTTAAACAACAACACAGAGCTGGAACATAACAAGCACACTGTACTCTGACACTGTATATACACATTGCTTTTGGCCATGACTCAGTGTACAGTGTTTTCTCTATTAACCTGTGTCAAACAGCTTTCTGTCCTCTCAAAATCACATTCATTCACCTTTTCCTTTCTTCTCCTTCCCCTCCATAACACACCTCCTCCTCCTCCCCCATCACTTCCACTTCCCTCCTCTTCCTCTCTCCCCTCCCCTTTTGAACCTTGCGTCTCTCCACGCCTCTGCTCCGATTCTCCCTCCTTCCTCCTGCCTCTTCTTCTCCTCTCCCGTCTTTCCTAATCTCAGCAGGATGGAGGACAGGGTGTGGACTGTGTGCCTTCTTGTCATTCTGACACTGGGATGGACTGAGGCTCAGAGTCAGACCAACTTCACCAGGTAAGTTGTGTGCATAAGAGTGAGAGATTTTAGGTATATTGAATGTCTTCAGGTATGCGCGTCAACTATATGGCTATCAATGTCCCTCTTGTGCATCTGTTTTCTTTTCTACATCCTGCATGTGCACATGTGGCATGCCGTTTTCAAGCCCACATCAGTCTACATTAACTACTGTGTGTGTTTTTTCCTCTCCTGGTTGCAGTATTATGATTACAGAAAGCGCAGTAGAAATAGAAGGTTGCAGTGTTGTTAGGAAGATGTGGTTGGCGTCCCATAAACACACTAAATGACAGCATGCTGTAATTGGTGTAGTGATTCAACTGGGCAAATGTGCAGTAGCTTGTCCTCACGTCTGATGTTTTTGTCAAAACTGTCAATAAATTCAGATTTTTACCCTTTTAAAAGCCACATTTTGGACTCAGTAAATGTTTTTCGAGATGCTTCTTGGACCTGGTGTGTGCACTGCTATAGCAACTTCCACACACACACACACGCATAGTGTAAATTGAACATGAGACAAACAAATGCCTGTGGGCTGTTCAGCTCCAGAGGGTCAGAAGGGAGGGACACCACCGCCACTGGGATTTTTTTGGCCAAATGTGGCCTTATGGTACCGCAGCAGACACACAATGCATGCCTGAAGAACATGAGAGAAAAGAAAAATCGGACTATAATGGGTTGATGATCACAGACAGTCCTCACAATGTAAAAGAAGATTAATTCGGGCCTTATTTCCCCCAAGAAACGAACACAAAAACAAAAATTGAGCCACAGAGTCAAGTTTGAAAGAGGAAACAAACTGACCAGATGCCAGAGCAGTCAACGAGTGCTGCCAAATTAGAAGTCGAGGCTGGTCCCGCTTTGATCTGTGTTTATCTGAGTGTGAAAGAGTGGGTGTGTGTCACCAAACTCCATGTGTGAGCCTGGTTGATGTGCAGTGTTAAAAAGCGTTAAAGTGCCTGTCTGCAAAATTAAAGTATGTGTTACTGTCTGCTGACAACTTTCTTGTGGTACAGTCAGTGTTCGGAGAACGCTCACAGCACATATACTGTATGTTGACAGTCTTCCTGGCTTGGTTTGACCCAAGTTTTATGAAAAAACACAAACCAGGAGAGTTGACTGGGAACCTCCCTGGACTCGGAGAACAGAGACAGACTGTGCCGCTGTGGTTTTCAGTGTGTATGTAAAAAAGTGTGTGTATGTGTGCAGGGGCTCTGCCTCAATACTCTCAGTATAGCTGCGTTTTCTTCCAGCGCAGCGCGTCAAGTTAAATGTTGAACTGCAGTTGATGGTGGTTGTGTGACACTCTTTCAGGCCCATCTTCCACTGTGGAGGCCACCTGGTCACAGACTCGGGCATCGTGGCCAGTGAAGGGTTCCCCAGTCACTACAAACCCAACAGTAAATGCATCTGGTACATCACTGTGAGTCATTTTAAAGTTACTACACCATTACACTGAATCCAAACTCAGTGTGTCCCAGAGTGGCTGCTATCATCAGATGTCTCCAGACTTTGTTTTAATGCGTGAATAATGTGAATATCAAACCAATTGTCTGTCTTTTCTGGTAGATTATGGTTCAAAGACAAAATCCAATTAATTCGCAAATGTAGTAAGTAAGTAAAGTTTATTTAGTATAGCACCTTTCACAGAGCAAGATCACAAAGTGCTTCACAAAAGTACAAAAGTAAAAAATAAGAAAAGAAGAAACAGGCAATAAAACATAGGCAACCAGACCTTTAAAAAAAAAAAAAAATAAATAATAATTCATACAGCACCAGACTAGACAAAGGCCAGTTTAAATAAATAAGTCTTCAGCTGTTTTTTTTTTGTTTTTTTTAAAAAAGGCATCAACAGAGACCGCAGATCATATGTCTATAAGGAGGGCGTTCCACAATGTTAGAGCAACCACTTCAAAAGGCACGATCACCTTTTGTTTTCAGTCGGGCACGAGGAACAACCAGTAAGCCCTTGTCAGAAGACCTCAGTGACCTACTGGTGATATAAGGATGGAGCAGGTCAGAGATGTACACTGGTGCCTGACCATGCAGGGCTCTACGCGTAAGAACAAGAACCTAAAAATGAATCCAGAACTTGATGGGAAGCCAGTGTAAGGAAGATATAACGGGTGTGATATGAATTGTCCTGCTGGACCGGGTCAACAGCCTTGCAGCAGCATTCTGGACCATTTGAAGACGGTCCAGAGACGACATGCTGAGGCAGGTGAAGATGGAATTGCAGTAGTTTAGCCGGGATGATATAAAATCATCTCTAGCTCAGCTTGAGATACAACGAACTTGAGTTTGGCAATGTTTCATCTATCTATCCATCTCTGTGTGAGTGAAAAGGCACTAATGCCCTGCATGACCATGGTAAAAAGGCCTCTTCACCTCCTCTCAGGACTGTGTGGGGGTGTACAGACAGTGCTTAATTGACCTCTCCCGTTAGCTTTGTTGCACCTGTTCAGGCGGACATAATTACACCTTTATCATCCTTACTAGTATATGGAGTTTGTTGACGTCATGTAATTCTTAGAGAATCCATGGCATGTACAGTACTTTACTATCCCACAACGCAATGTGTTGCATTTTTGTAAATGCAGAAATTGTCATTGTGTGATTTTAAAGCTGTCAGCGATGACGCAAAAATGATGATTCATTAGTATCCAAAATCCCAATTTACTGCTCACTATAGAGGAAACTATTTAGATAGATAGATATGACCACTGTGGCCAAAAACTACAGGATAATAGTGAACACTAAAACATAGTGTACCAGTAGCATGTAGAAATCAGCTAACTAACTCAATAATGTTAGTTACACAAGCTGCAACCGAGTTACAGAGCGACTATCATACATCAAATGTTTGCTAACTACTATCATACATCTGGTATGACCTACTTGGTCATACCAGACCAAGTAGGCCTGTAGTGACGAAACCCCCGAGTGTATTGAATTAAGCGAGGTTGCATTTTGGAAAACTTCAAAAGGGATGGGATTTAAGCAAAACAAAGGTTGCGTTTGATCAAAAAAAGAGACAAAGTTGACTCTGGGAAGTTCAGCAAAGATAACTTCTGCAGAAAAACACAACAACAACAACAAAAAATAAAGTAAAACCTGGCCTTTTATCGACTCAGCCTGAAGTGGAACCTACCGTCTGCTCAGGTAAACGTAGGGTGAGCTGGACTGATTTAAAGCTCTCAAATAGTACATAAACAACAAACAAAACAACTTAAGATTCATTTGTAACTGCTGAGAATCACCATGTATCTACAGGCACACATACACACTCATGAGTGTACCAACTTTAACAGAATGTAACAGTTTTACCCCTTCTCCCACAACTTGACACTGCCCAGTCACTCACTGCTGAGAGGACCTAATGATGCTCACCTGTTTTCACTTTGACTAATTAAGCTGATGATCTGCGCCAACATCACACCCTTTTAACCCTTTTCACAGGTCATAACCTCGTGGAACCTAACTGATAAATTAACAGATAAATTCAAACATTGGGCTCAAATTAATTATGTAACACAAAAAAACTATTAATGTTAGGAAATAGGGCCTTTTTTTTTCTTTTTTTTTTGTATGTTATGGCTGCACCTTCACACCACAGAGAAATATTTTAGCTGGTTTGAGCATAATAATATAATAACATATTTCCCCCCAAAAAAATCAGTCTGACATATCTGGTATCTTTGGAAATTTTGAGATATTCACTAGACTTTTTGCTGCTTTGTGAGCTTAGTAAGTCTGTAACCCCTAAGAGCCATCTTTAAAAACATTTCAACACTTCATATGCAAGCTATGAGGGTAGATCAAGGAAATTAAATTTAATCATTAACCTTCACATAATCTGCGGTGACATGAGGCTTAAAGTGCTCAAAAAAGAAAATAGCTCCTGATTTCTTTTCAAGCGTCCCACATTTCCTAAGGTGAAATTTATCACATTTACTCCTGTAACTGCTTTTTCTGGTAGTCTTTCCTCAAAGCATCACCTGTCTCTCTCCCCCCCCAGGTCCCAGAGGATCACGTGGTCATGCTGTCCTTCCGCCTCTTCGACATGGAGGCTGACCCCACCTGTCGGTATGACTACCTGGACGTTTACAACGGTCACTCCCGCTTGGTGCAGAAGCTGGGTCGTTTCTGTGGGACGTTCCGGCCCGGCGCCCTCATCTCCACCTCCAACACCATGATGCTAGAGATGGTGTCGGACGACGGCACTGGAGGGAGAGGCTTTCTGGCTTCCTTCAGCGCAGGGAAGCCACATGTGGAAGGTGTGGACATGTAATTGCAAGCACTGTGGTTGTCTTGGCTGGTGTTCTTACATATTTTTTATTGTCTGGTGAAAATAACTCAATTTTGATGATTTGTTTATGCTCAGAAATGGTAATACAATCCTCTCTGGAATAAACAAATTACTACAATGTTTTATGAAACAGGTTTAGGAAAGCTTTTCAGGATCAAAATTACATCATCAAGCTAAAAACATAGCTGCTCCTGAGATTTCTCATCTAACCGCAGCATTCATGTTCCCTTTTGCCTCAAACACAGTATCACAGGACAAAAGACGTCCTGTCTGGTGTATTGGAGTTTCACTTCCTTTTGACTCCGTCCTCTTTTTTATTCCCACAGAGAACCAGTTCTGTGGAGGACGGCTGACCAAATCGCAGGGCTCCGTCAAGACGCCCAACTGGCCCAACTCTAATTACCCAGCAGGCATCAGCTGCTCCTGGCACATCTCTGTAGAGCCGAGCAATGTGAGCCAATCGTATTGCACTTTGTATTTCTTATTAGTCGTGAACCTAAAACATGCCCTTTCAAACTCAAAGAGCGACATCTCAGAATTTCAATAATGAATTTAAGTTTATTTATTATCCAGTGTAAAGCATCAAATCATCAATCAATCATCAAGTCAAACTGAAATTTTAATTCTATAAGTCTATTAATCCTTGGTGTTTGTTTTGGCTTGTGTACTTATTTAGCTAAAATTGTAATCACTAAAATGAAGACATCTAAATCTTATTCATTTTTCTGCAGTAATACCCCTACATTAGTGTTCTCCAGGTGGCGTTAATTTAACAGGAACGAAAAGGGCCGCTAATGTTAGCAAGCTAGGCTAAGTAGCTAGGCTAGGCACTTTCCATGGAGAACAGGTTTTCACAAATGCTGACTGTTGTAAAGGAGCAAACTTCTTAAATCACTATCTTGCTAGGCCAGCTAGCTAGCTAGTTAGCCTAGCCTAGCCTAGATACAGTTTTATCCTCATAAGACAAGTGGAAAAATATCCACTATATTATTATTATTATTATTATTATATTTTATATTTCCTTACAAAGAAAGTGAGGAGTATTCTAATTTCAGTCCGACTTATAGTGCAGCTAGGTGTGTTGCATAAGGCTAGTTAATGAAGGAGGGATGAAAATAGTAGTAAAGGGGCCCATCACAAGGAAATGTTCTACCTCAGGTCCTTAATGTAGTATATGTGTGTGTGTGTGTGTGTGTGTGACTGTGACAGCGGCCTTGTGACGAAATTCAAATGAAAGACTTCATTGAGTGCCTGAAGGTGTGTTCATGTGTGCCAAGAGATTGAACGTAGGGAAAGAGGGAAGGAGGCTAGAGCGAGGGAGAGAGTAAATGCCCTTCTGTATTTCTGAAGTCTGGCCCTTCTCCTCCTCCACCGCCGCTACCTATGTCTGCACTGCACTGGATTCATGAGGAATAAACCAGCTCACATCACTCATTCCCCGTCATGAATTTCATAGTTTGTGTTGGCAGGTTTCTGTGTTCATTGCCACCTCTTCCCCAGGTGATCGAGGTGAAGTTTGTGAAGCTGGACTTGGAGCCTGACACGTACTGTCGCTACGACTATGTGGCATTGTTTAACGGGGGAGAGAGGGATAACTCGCGGCGAATTGGGAGATTCTGTGGAGACAGGGCACCAGGGTGAGCTTAATCATCAAAAATGGGTGTTAAAGAAGGCATACTACTTGCTAAAAGTTGGTTTTCAAAGACATGGCTTGCAGCTATGCTACGTTTCTTTGCATCTTCACATATCTCTTTCCCCTTTGCTATTCCTCCTTCTGTCCTTCCCTACATTTGTTCTCTCTATTTCCTCATCCTTTACATAGAACTATAGTGACAAACGGGAATGAGCTCCTTGTCCAGTTCGTCTCCGACCTCAGCGTGACCTCAGATGGCTTCATGGCCCACTACTCCAGTGTGTCCCGTGGGTCTCGGACGCCTACCGCCGGGGGAGACTTCATCTATGGACCTCAGACCACCTCAATGCCACAAAGAACAGTCGTGAAGCCAAGCAGACCCACGAAACCAACCCCCAAACAGCCTAAACCTACCCCAAAACCAGCCAAAAAACCACTGGTGAAGATACCTCTGAAACCTCCACCACGCAAACCTATCGCCAAGCCTGCAGTCAAACCCACGGCTAAACCCAAGCCAGCTAAACCCACGCCTAAAGCACCTGTGAAGAAGCCTACACCTAAACCTGAATTTAAACCTGGAGCTAAACCTACACCCAAACCTAAGATTATTAAACCAACGCTCAAACCAAGCATCAAGGCTAAACCCACACGTAAGCCTGCACTGAAGACCAAGCCCACCTTAAAACCTGGTGTCAAACCAGTAAAGCCAACCTCTAAGAGCGGAGTTAAACCAACAGCCAAACCGAAGTTTAAGCCTAAAGTGACGCCCAAACCTGGAGTAAGCAAGACAGTGACGAAGAAGCCTATTGTGAGCAAGAAACGTGAGTGAAATTACTTGATTTTGAAATGAACAATCTGCAATTTGCTTTCATGTGTGCACACTTCAATCAAGAAACAAGTTAATGTTCTTATCATGTGTTTGTGCTTGTTGCCACATGTGTTTTCTTCAGCTTTACCACTGAACCCACTGTGTACACAAGCCTGTAAGAGGACAGGAACTCTCCAATCCAGTTTCTGCCCTCATGACTTTGGTGAGCCACATCAGCTGCCCTCTAGTCTTCACAAAACTTCCTCTCCATCTATTTTCACATATCTACCTTTCCATAATGCCACTTATTTCACCTCTTTACTATTTTTTTCCTCTCTGTGAAACTTGCTTTTGTTGTGATGTGATATCAGTTGTCTTGGAATGGGTCTAGTTTAATAAATGGACTCCCAGAATCTCTTTGTCCCGACAACATAAGCATAATTATTTAGAAATACCCAAAGATCAGAAACGTTTGACCATTTCTGAACATTTTTTCCTTCAGCAGCCATGCAACCCATTTCTTTTTCTTTGCATTCTTATTTTTCTCTCTTCTATTTCTCTCTCTTTCAGTGATTACGGGTAAGGTTACATCTTTGACCACTGGTCCGAGTGGCTCAGCGACAGTTGAGGTGTCCCTAATCAAGACCTATAAGGCAGGACGCCTGAACATCACCAAATCAGGGCCCATCATGTCGGTCATGGTGACCTCCACCTGCAAGAGATGCCCCGGGTTAACCAAAGGTACAGTACAACTATCTGTATTTGTCGGTCTCTGCATCTTACACACACACAGGCAACATTTGTACCGACTGAAATGTGTCCATAGCATCAACTGTCAAGCACCAAAAGTTGCCATCAAATGCTTGGTCAGTTTCTTCAGTCTTGTTCTTTGATCACTTATAAGGGGAATAAGATAAGTGGAACCCCTTTACCCTCTGGTTTCATGTTGGCTATTTAACTCTTTTAAAAGTCATAACTACAAAATACAAGAAAAGGAAGAGCACAAACTGTGTATGCAGACGATGTGATTCTTTATTTAACCAATATACCTCAATCATTAAAGCCAGTAATGTAGGAAATTAAAGAATATGGGATGCAATTGTGACTTTGTTTGGTTCCTTTTGGAGGTAATTATTGTAATAAATAATGACAATTACATAAACCGTATGAAAAAGAAGAGTATCATTTCGGTATTGATACTTGGCTATTGATTTGTTACAGTGTCATACATTTACAAGCAATATTTGGCCCTTAATTTTACCCATCTAGCTCCTCTGGTATGCATGAGCATGACCTGGTATTTGACATATTCTGACACATTTTTTCTCTGTCTCTTGTCCAGGCAAGAACTACGTGTTGATGGGAAAAGTCGACGCGCAGGGCAACGGCCTTATCAGCCCCTCCAGCTTCACTCTTCTCTATAAGCCCATCCACGCCAAAGCACTGGCCAACCTCTCGCGCAAACCGTGCTGACATCACAGCCCAGCCCACCAATCAGTGATAGCCCTGACTGTCTCTCTGAAAACATGTAACTTTCCATAAAGAGTGAAAATGTAATGAATAGTATTCAAACATAATTTTTTACATAATGCAATACTGTTGTGAAAAATAATTTTAAAAGAGCAAACATACAACATTAAGTATTATATTTTGTATTTTGTATGTAAATTATAATATTCTGTGATAAAAGATGCAATCAATAAACCATGTAACTCTGGTGCTTGAGGATATTTTAATATCTACTTTCTAGTATTTCCATGATAAAGTATTACATGATAAACTCTCTGTAAAATGCATATCAGACACACATGAAAACACAGATTAATAGTTTTATGTTTACTGTCATTAAATCCACCAATCACCCTGATTGTAATCTACAGTGTAGGTTTGTTGTCTTTTAGTTCAATCCAACTTTTTTTTTTTTATCTCCACATGGGCGCCATCATCAGGCTCTTGTTGCTTACAACAGCTCCAGAAGAGAAAGATCACACTTAATAGGACAAAGGTCAAGTTGGTAGTGCACAAGGCAAACAGGTAGAGTGTCTTGTCGCAGTAGGGATTAACCTGTGTTGTGTTCTTGTCTTTTGTCTTTTTTGTGATAAAATAATTACACATCTTGGCTTCTGCCAATGATGAATGAACCAAAGATTTCAAGACATTTTAGACAATTTGTAAAGAGCAGACTACCACCATTCCACCACTGATAACTAAGATGGTGTATTTAATTAAATTAATTAAAATTTTAGCAAACATAAATGGTTGAACGTGAATTTTAATAGAGGCCGACTTTATATGACAAATATTTTGTGTACAGTCCCTTACCAATGATGAACCAGCAGGAGAAGAAGAGGGAGACCAGGTAGCACTTATTGAGGCAGCAGAGCAGCTGGATGCCTATTCCCATTATCGCCAAATAGATGGGGATGAGGGGCTGCAACGGACAGTCATTTTGGTACACTACTCCAGTTTGTCATAAGAGAAAGCACTTCACCTGCGTCATTGGTTAATGATTATTGTACTATTGTTGGTGAGTGGAATACGCAATTCTGGTTGTCTGATGTTTCAATATATGCTTTCCTGGTACAGAAAATAAATTCTGATGACATCTGAATACATCTTCATGACAGTAAGTACCTGAGTCACTTACTAACTCCCCCTTGAGCAACGAGCATGATGAAGAAAATCACCACAGCACATACTGAGGGAAGACAGACAGAATGCATTTGTACAATCACAAATGACACTTCATACCAGATGTAGATGTTTTGAGTTTTGTTTTCTTATCTCTACTATTACTGTTAGGTAATAGGTCTGTCACTCTCTGGCATTATTAGTAATGATAAATCTACAAACAACTGTAAAAGATAAACCCTAAATAATAATACTGAGAAAGTAACAGTAAGTCCCGTAAGTTAAACATAATGACCAAAAAAAATCAATAAAAAGAAGTTCCTACAAGAAAGAAGGTGTTTAGAAAATCTTTTTAACGGAATATTTTATTTAAACATACCGATTATCTGTTTGCTTAATGCCAGTTCCCTTTACGTTACAATGGTAGCAATGAGGATGATTGTTGACCAGTGTCTCGTGCATCTGTCTGGTTCCCACAGAGTGTTAAAAAAAATACAGTTCCTATTTTAGCATTTAAGTTCACATTTAACACATTTTCATTTTTCATTTCAACAATTCACGTTTGTTTCTCTTTTTATTGATTTCTTTTCGTGTAAATTCCTGTGCATTTTTTCTGAGCCTAAACCACTTTTGTTGTTTTATAATTTGTAAAAGAACCAAAAAGCCCGAACATTAATGAGGGAACGAGGGACAGGTGAGCAGGTGGGCGTGGCGATCAGGTGGCTGGAGTTGGCGGGGAATGGGGAAGGAGCAGAGTGTGCAAAAGTGATTTAGTGTGAGGTTGTCAATATAACAGACCTTCACCTGCAGGAGATGCCTCAGGCTAACAGAAGGTACAGTACAACCATCTACATTCAAACTCTTTGTCTGCATGCAGTATAACAGAGTACTTACTAAGAAGTGAACAGAGCTTTGAAAGTTGGCATTAGGTGCTTGGTTAGATTCTGTTCTCTTTGATTGGTTATTTCCTGATCCAAATTCAGGAAACATTAATCATTTCTAGACTATATTTTATTCAGGCAAAGTTTTTGCAAATGTAGAAAAAAGGTCTTCTGAGGCTGCACTAAGGCGCAGCAGTGCTTTGAGCTAAATGCTAACATCAGCATGCTAACATTCTCTCAATGACAACACATGCTGATGTTTGGTCAGTGTGTTAGCATGCTAATGTTTGCTAATTAGCACTAAACGCTAAGTACAGGTGAGGCTGGAGGGATTCGTTTTACAGGTATTTTGTCATAAGCCAAAGTTTTGGACAAATTAAACTTTTGACCTGATGATGGCGCTAGATGAAAAGTCAGGGGATCACCAAAGCCAGTAGCATTCATCCTCTGGGGACCATGAATGTCAGTACAAAATTTAATAGCAACCCATCCAATAGCTGTGGAGATATTTCAGTCTGGACCACTTGTTACTTTACGACTGAAAATATTATAATATCCAAACATATTTCTTTTTGTAATAATGAAAATACTGTTGTGTAATGAATTAAAAGTAATTTGTTTGTAAATTATAATATTTCTGTGATAAAAGATGGATCTAAACTAAACCATGATGTTTTTGTGCTTTAAGTATCACATAAAGCCATCTGACTTTACGTTACTCTATCCCGTAGGACAGCTGTTGCTTTCAAGGTAGAATATGAGACAATACTCTCTCAGCAGAAGATGATATACACATGGAACCGGTCAAATCACCATCCACCACCAGTGTGATCTTTTATTTAGTTTCTTTTGAGGTTGTTATGTTGCCGTCGTCACAGCACTCAGGTGGGAAGGTGATGTTTGCAACAGCAGCAGCAGCAGCAAATGAGCAGAGCTATCCAGACGTAGTTCACGTTGGTGACCCAGAAGGCAAACAGGTAGAGTGTCTTGTTGCAGTAAGGATCCACATCTTATTGTAGTTGGGTTCATAGATTGAGTAGATCCACACATTGCCTGCAGTAGAGAAAAAGTTTGTAAATGAAGGGCTGTTTCACTTCTGTGCTTCTCATAAATGTGGGTGTTTCACCATTACAGATATTGGATAACGTTTTTATAACAATGGGTCAAATGACTGTAATGTGCAAGGGGTCGCTTGTAGTGAGCAAAAATAAAAATATTTGTTTGTTTTTTTTAATATTATTTTTTCTAGCCTTTGCTTTTTTCGGTGTGGTGGGGAAAAAAAAGAATGAAAACAGTGTGAGAAGAAGGAGTCATGAACTGATCGCAGAAAGTCACACACCAAAAACATACTGTGTTAACAAAAGCTTAAATAGGTTTGTCACAATGTTGTGAGAATCATGTAGAGGCATTAGGGGGGCATCTAGTGGCTTGTTAATATTATTGCAGTACCCCAAATAACATTAATAATAAACTATTTCCATGTGCTACACTGATGTTTCATCTCACAGCTATGTAATGTATTTATCTTTAGATTTACGCCTCCTTTTAGTGCACTGGTCAGTCTACTGCTCCAGTTTTTGAACTTACCGGTGATGAACCAGCACAAGGAGAAGAGAAGGCTCAAGCAGCTCAGGGCAATGCCAGAAGGCTTGAGGTCTTTGACGATGGGCAGGAAGGAGAGCGCAATTAACAGCAGGTTGTAGACTCCCATTACCTCCAAGTAGATGGGGATGTTGTGCTACTTCGGGCAGTCATTGTGGTGCAATTAGACAAATGGACAAAGTCTTGCTTCTTCAGTCTTATTGAGGATGATTGCAGTAAAGCCAAACACTCAAATAATTCTGCATTTATCTGTATTAGTTTGTATGCGACACATTTTAAGATTTAAAAAAAAAAAGTGCTTTCAAGTAAATGTATCATACTGAAATGATGAGTCTAGATTATGTAACACAATTGTTAAAATATATTATGTACCAAACTCCAAAGGTAAAGAAGGTTAAAGTCTGGAGAAATGTATTGGAAATGGATCAGCAATATTTGCTAGCAGTATGCATCTTTGTCTTTTCTGAGTCAGTCATTTGTTATATACTGTTATCTAACTGATATGTACATTATAAGACTGTCAATGTTGTTTGGGGTTTTAAAAAAATAAAACGGTGTCTGGTTTGCTGGCCTCGGCATGAACTGTGGTCTCCCTACGTGAGGTATTGTATGTCTTGTGGTAAAACTGTTTTTTTGTTTACCAGCACTCTGGTCTAAGAGCTCTCGGCTCATTACAGTCCCCATGTGACACCTTTCTGACTGTTCCTCTTTTCATGCATTTCTCGCTGTAAATTTCCTTTCTTCTTCCAGAGTCTAAACAATCAACACACAAAACTCCTCGAGCTCCTACGTTACTTGTCGTACTTTGTTGTCTGAGATTTTCTGGGAACTTGTAACTTTGCACAAAGGGAAAATTGTCTTAATAATATATTCAAACATATTGTTTTACATAATAAGTTAAAGTGAAAAGGAGATGTCAAAAGAGTAAACATACAATCAAGTATTATACTGTATTTTGAATGTAAATTATAATATTTCTGTGAAAAAGATGCATAAGAATAAACCATGTGATGCTGGTGCTTGAGGTGATTTAAGGATCAGACCCACATGAAAACACAGATACATTTTCTTATCTTTATTGGCATTAAATCCACCGACCACTCCTAAATGTTTGTTGGGTTGTTGTCTTCTAATTAGCACTACACAGAAGGCAAGAGCAACAGCTAGAGAAAAGGATGAGCCCTAACAGGATGTAGTTCAGGTTGGTGGTCCAGAAGGCAAACAGGTAGAGTGTCTTGTTGCAGTAGGTGTCCATGCTGGTTGTTGTCTTATTGTAGTTGGGTTCATAGATGGAGTAAATCCACACATTACCTAGAGAATGAAAGAAGCTCAAGAGAATAAGTACCTTGAGTCGTGTTTCTGGCCACCTGCTGAATATAATCCAATATTCACTCTTCTTTTAGCTCTGATTTGGTCTCCACCAACTCCTGAGGGAGATATCTGGTCTTTTAGCTAAATGCTCCACCATGTTCACCTGCTAGTCCTAACCTTGCCTGCCTGATATGCACATTATAAGACTTTCAATGTTGTTTGGGGTTTTAAAGAAATAAAACAGTGTCTGGTTTGCTGGCCTCAGCATGAACTGTGGTCTCCCTACGTGAGGTATTGTATGTCTTGTGGCACCAGCAACCCTAACCTTGTCTGCCTGGTGCTAGGCAGGTAGCGCACAGTGGGTTTATCAGAGTTGTTTTGCCACAAATGGCTGGAAATGATGCTGACGAGAGCAGTGAGAGTGAACCGAAACATTAAAGTAGCAGATCATAAAACTCAATTAATGAGCTCAATTAACACTCTGTGGAACTTAGGGGAACTAGCGATACAGGTGACCATCCTCTCCAATCACATTTGATCCATTGTTTATATAAAAATAGTAATTACAGCAGCCTTAAACGACAGCTATGCAGAGAACACCAACAGGAACTGTTGAATTTCAGCTCAGTTACCTAATGTACATAACTTTTACTTAAAGCTGCATCATGGACAGTTGCCTTTATACGTCCAGCAGAAACAGAGCAAAAAGGGAGGCGGCAGGTAAGCCAAAAGGTCCTAATTACAAGCTGGGAAAAAGAAAATTGGAATAGCTCTATATCATTATTTGCTCTCTGCTGCCTGAACTTGCATCTGCTATTATGTAACTGATCTATACATTATGAGGCAGACAGAACCACATCTGGTTGTGAGAGTCCCCCAGTGTCTTACTCTGTTGAGTCACTTGGATGTTGCATTTACTTCATCACAGTTCTCATGTTTCCCAGCTACTTGACAAAGCATTAAGACTACATAATGATTTCCCCATTATTAGGCAAGAACTGCTATAAAATAGCTATTTTAGAGCTATTTTAATGTCACGAAAAGACAACTTCCCCTTATTTCTCTCTTAGTATGACTTTGGTGCTGTACGTGAGGTAATGCATGTCTTGTGGTGAAACAGGCGGTTTATAACTCATATCTGACTGCCTAACAGCAGTACATTTCCTGTTTTGACAGAGATCCCATATCACACATCACACATTTACAAGTTTCTTTCTCTTTTAATTGATTCTTCAGATGACAAAATACAATATATCTTTGATTGTATTATGATAAATATACTATGTGTAATCTTAGTATTTTGTATATAAAAAAACATTGGTTCCCTCTGGAAACAAAGCACTGCATTGGGTATAATTAAGGTTTTTCTATAGGCGTACGATGTATACGAAATCGTCTAGTAAAGTGCATGATAGGGAGCATGTGGAGTATGATTGCTTAGAGGCTAATTTGACCATGTTTTATAGAGCGCCTTCCTGACACAAAATATCAACAAACATGAGCACTAAAGTAAAGAAAACAAGGCAAAATCCATTCACACAGAACACACATTTTTTTATCATTTTATCCTGCACTCTGTATCAAGTTTAAGCCTAATTCCTGGCTCGACATGTAAACAATGCGTCTCATATATCTTTAGGATAAGCGGTGAGAGGAGATGCTTACAAACAGAATGAATTGCACCTTCTACAGAGGTAGAAAAGGCTCATCAGTGTTGAGAAAAAACTTGCAGACATTATTTATGAACATCTTGTGTGGGAGTTAAGCATGCATCTAACAAACGAAGGCTGTGCCACCATGAGACGGGATGGGTGTTTAAAATAAGACATATTCGTCTTGTGTTGCAAAGCATGAGGCTAAATCAGAAAGGTCAAACTTTTGTTTTACCGCTGCACTTATCAACTGTGCTGCTGTTTGTCCCCCCAGATTGGTTAAGGCACAATGGAAAAGAGCAACTTTGGCCTTGCTACATGTGTAACAGAAGAACTAACAGCCTCAGTGTGTGCAGCTCCATGAGATGCATCCTGTCTCCTCGTTTGTTTTGTTTGTCTCTAGACGTCGTCGTCTGGGTCGGCTCGGCCACACAGGAAGAAGCAGAAGAGGACGCAGCAGCCGCCCACCAGGAACACGCCGAAGAGGATGTAGACCAAGGTGGTCGTCCAGAAGGCAAACAGGTAGAGTGTCTTGTTGCAGTAGGGATCCGTGGTCGTCGTATTCTTGTTGTAGTTGGGCTCGTAAATAGAGTAGATCCACACATTACCTAGACAAAAAAGAAACCCAAGAAAATAAATACATTGTGTTTTTTAGAACAGAGCTTGATCACAGTTAGGAAATACACACATCTACAATTACAGATCTTCATATCAGTGATGAATGAGCCGAGGATTTCAAGACATTCCAGAGACTGTTGGCAGGATTGTTAGATGTAAAGAGTAGAGATGCACTGATACAATACTAGGATTTGATATCCTGCTGATTAGTGAGTGACTGCAACTATCTAATCCAATTCATTATTTTACCCTATATATATTTATTCTAATCTAACTTCATAATGTCATGTGTCATCTTCTGTGCATATGACTCCTGCTTCGCTTGTTGCTGGTAAAATGTCCACTGACTGTACAATTTCAACTTTCAGGAGTTGTTTGACCAGTTTTTGAAGAGAGGACGATTTTGTTTTATCGCCGATGTCTCGACCACCCTTTGCCTTTTTCAAGACAGCTGTTTTGAGCAGTGTCATTTATACAAATACATTTTTTCCCCAATATTTTTTGGCCATGTTATGCCTTTTGCTGGAGAGCTGATAGAAGAGAGATAGATGACAGTGTCATTTTATTTAACCTCAGGCAGAAATCCAAGTGAAATTCACCCTAAATGAACTTCATTGAACTGGCTACCTAAGCTGTGATGTTTAGAGGACTGAAGGCTGTGTTTCCTCACTAAATAACATGGCCTACAGCACAGCCTCACTAGACTATTTTTTTTTTTTTTTTTCCTTCTATGTAAACCTAAGGGGTTTGTGTGCTGCTGTGTCAATTTTAAAAAAAAGGGGAGGGGAATCAATAGCAGACATACATGGATATCTAGTGGCCCATTCATGTTATTACAGTGTGTTGATTCTCCAACTGGTGCACCTTAATGAGCTGCAAATGGGAGCGTATGTAAGAGATAATGTCTGCCATTACAAAATAATGAACAGTGGAGGCAAAGAGTGATATTTCCTCCACTGAGTCCATTATTTTCTCACATCAGGACACTTTGTAGTGCATCATCACACTTGCACCTCAGCTACGTGTGTGAACATCACATGTACTGATATCTAAGTTTTGTTGCTATGGTTACGTGCAGTTTCATACACTCAGTTGCCAGTTTATTTGGTACACCGAGCTAAAACTAACAGTCCTGCAATAAATCCTCCCTTCATGAAGGTTGTAATTGGGGGATGTAGTTTGTGGTGCTGTTGAAGTGTATTGCATCATACTGAGAGGTGTTAATATTTAATCTCATAGGTGTGAATTTAGAACGGTGGTTTGTCTGTTGACCAGATTTCTGCTTAAGGTGTCCCAATACACAATTTAAACAAACACCTGTCAACCAGAAACAGTCAGACAGTATTTCCTTTGGCCATGGATTAATGTCAAAGAGATTGGATGTCCCTATGTTGGGTCATGCTTGTTTAAACTCACCAGCAATGAACCAGCAGAAGAGGAAGAAGGATGTCAACGAGTTCCAGGTGGCGCAGACTCGACTGAGCGGGTTGGACTCCTGGGCGTCTTCGGTCTCCTGGGCACAGGGCAGGCAGGAGAGCACCGCCAGCACCAGGCCAAAGACTCCCACCACTATTAGATAGATGGGGATAAAGTGCTGCCGCGGGCAGTCTTCCAGGTACACTGCACCTGTTGGACACACGGGGGTGACGACAGGAGATTAGTCGCCCCATATTTCCACAATATTGCAGAATTTCACTCGAACAACATGAATTAACTGTCAGTAAATGTGCATCACTTACTCACCAATTGCAATCTGAGCAATGGGCATGACACAAAGGAACAACTTTGAACATGCTGCAAGAAGAAAGAATATATTTAGATGAAAGACACTTTCAGCCTCTTTTCTGTGCTCAATCTGAGCAAAAATCACGCATATGATTCTGTCAGTTGATCTCACCTAGTAACGGTGTTGGGGGTTGAGGAGGGCTGCGGATGCGTTGGATAAGCCTGCTGTTTGACATGATCAGTAATGAGGACTCTAACCTACAGAGGAAGATAAAGAACTGAGTAAGAAGTGTAGACTAACGTCGTCTACATTGTTAAAAAGTAAAAGTCTGCACGCTGAAAGCTGACTGTTTTCTTCACTTTGCATAAAAACTAAGTGCAAACAAAAGTTTTAAGTATTTAAATATAAGATGACAAGAACGTCCCTCATTTACAGAGGTAACATTTTCTACAGCGACGACGGTGTTCAGATTATGTTTTTATCCAAATTAAATCTGAAACAAAAGTTGATTAATCAATTACTCAATTGAAAGAAATTAATCAGAAACTATTTTGATAATCGACTAATTGTTTGAGTCGTTTTCTTACATGATAGTAAACTGAATATCTTTGGGTTTTTGACATGTTTGTCAATTTTTAACTTTTCTGAAATTTTATAGACAAAATGAATAATCAATTAATTGAGAAAATAATCAGCAGAGTAACCGATAATGAAAATAATAGTTGGTTAAATAAACCTTTAAACAACATTAAACATTAAAACATTGGATTTGACTGGACATTCTGCTCTTATGTGTTTGAAATTTGCAGCTCAAAGTAAAATACGTTTGACAGCGTCCTGAAAACACAGTAACAGTGAATGAGGAAGGACATTACAATCAATCAGCAATCTAAGCTTACAATTATTTTCATTATCAATTAATCATTTAGCCCATACATGTCCAAAAATAGTGTAAAAAATGCATAACACACCTGAACCTCCAACCGAACTGTCGGTGGTGGTGTTGCATTGTGGGTAATGTAGTCGCCAGGTTTTGACAAAAAGAACGAGTGGAATAAATAAGATGATATCTCTGGTGCTGCTTCATCAATTTATTTTTTAAAACTGTCCATCATGAGTCCGACAATATGCTAAATCAGAGTAGTAATCTTTTAATTAATTACTCTAAATTGACTTCACCTAGTTGTAAACAGTCAAATCAGTCCTCTTTTGGATTAGCATTTCATTTTTAAATGTAAACTGGTGACATTATCTTTGTAGATTTTAGACCTCCAAAATAGCCATGCAAGTATATGTAGTTAATTGCCCCATTTCCGCCAGTAAAAAAAAAAAAAAAAAAAAAAAAAGATGAAAAAAGTTGAAATTATTAGATAAAAAGGCGAAATTATGAGATGAAAAGTCAAAATTATGAGACAGAAAGTGCGCAGGCGCCACCCGTAACCCCATGCAAGCGATATGCAATCCTAAATAAGGCAACTGTAACAGTTGACTTTTGTAAATGTTTGATGTTGGATTAAGTTAAGTTGCTGTTCAATGAAGGTTGCCTTTGTCACATTGGTTTTATTCTTTCTACGCCAGAACTGCTTCTTTCTTAAAATCCTCTCAAGGGTGCGTTTGCTTAGTACAGTCCCATGTGAATCAGCAAGCACGTGAAGTATTTCATTTGTTGTAAAGCCACGTTTAAAGTCCTCAGTGTACTCACAATCCATTTCTGACAAATTAACCAGGAGAACTCATGCCAAAGAGCTGCTACTCTCATTGTTGTTTGAAAGTATCTCATAATTTTGACTTTTTTTATCTCATAATTTTGACTTTTTTATCTCATAATTATGACTTTTTTATCTCATAATTATGACTTTTTTATCTCATAATTTTGACTTTTTTTATCTCATAATTTTGACTTTTTATCTCATAATTTCTTTTTTTTACTGGTCGGAAATGGGCTTCCATACACGTAAGAGGTTATACAGCAGTTTTCACAGGTGTACGCCTCATGACGAGTAAGCTGAACTTGATGTGGAGTTTCCCTTCAAGCACTTAGAGAAGTTACTCCCAGAGCTGTCCTAGATTTGAATTGTTTGTGTTAAACTTAAGGACCAGGAGTGAAGCACAAACACTATGTGGCAGCTCATTAGAATGATTTAATCGTGTCAATTTAGCCAAAATCCATCCCAGCCTAAATTCAATTTACTTGCCATGCAATCCCAGCACAGACTGAAAATATGATTAGACGTACTGACATGAATTGCATACAGTGTGGAGTTCACACACCAGTGTGTGTTGAATTACAGCCAAGAGGTTTGACTGCATTCCCTACAAAGCCAGTTTGACCAATATTACAGGAGCAGCTGTAACAAGAACCAACCTGTGCATTATAACTTAAAAACAGACAAGAAATGAAGCAAATGTAGGATGAGGATTGGATAAAATGTGTGAAGCTGACACATGAACTGGTTTGGTCCCAAATGATTACTGGTGAAACTTCACTTGCAAACAACAGGTAAATAAAAATCGACTCAGAGCACTTTCCACTGGGTAAAGTTTCAAAAGCAACACTCACATGTATGAAACTTGAACAAAACCTTAGACACCCCGCTAAACAAATGCTATAAAGCCAGAGCAGCCTCGCCTATTTTTTATTTTTACGTTTGCTCTCGGCCCCACCCCGGTAACACACCGACATAACGTCAAACGTCCGGTGTCTGATCATGGGTTTCGTCAACAAATATAACCGCACAAAGTCTCCGGTTAGTGTGAAAGTAGCAATTTAATGCGTGAAAAGTCACTGTTTGTTGTTTTATCCTCCGACAATTACCTTTGAGTGAGTTTTCCCTTTCTGCTGTCTGCTGCCAACAGCCGCGGCCTCGTGAACTGTCAAGCTGTCCTCCTCTCGGGAGCGCGCACGCTGTGAGAGGCGTTCACGCGGTCAGCTGATGTCAGCCTGCGAGTTCTTCAGTGGTGGAAGAAGTACTCAAATATTTATATTTATTTAATTTATATCAGTGTAGAAATACTCAAAATTTAATTAAGTAAAAGTACAAAAGCATCAAAATATACTCAAAGTACCAAAAGTAAAAGTACTCATTATGCAGACTAATGTACATTATAGTATTAAATATTAATGCATTGATATGTACGTCACTTTAATGTTGCAGCTGGTAAAGGTGGGGCTTATTTTTCACTATATATAGCCTACTGCAGGGTACCTTGTGAATTTCACCAATGGATCGATAAAGTCTTATATTCCATCTATACTAATACAGTACAACTAAAGTTATCATATGAATACAATATTTCCCTCTGATTTGTAGTGGAGTAGAAGTATAAAGTAGCAGAAAATGGAAATACTCAAGTACAAGTACCTCATAATTGTACTTAAGTACAGTACTTTGTTGACGTCATTTTGGATAACGTGGAATGTAACTCAGGTGATTCCCAACCTGGGGCTTGTGACCCCCCAAGAGGCCCCGTGATAAATCTGTGGGGTCACAAGATGATTAAAGGGGAAACTATGTTTGTTTTATAAATATATAAATATAAACTTGAAATGTCAATACTTTAGAATGTGATTTAGACATCTATTCATTGAGATGCAACGTCTTATCTCAGTAGTTTAAACAGTAATAAAGATTAAATAATCTCAAATATTTGCATTGTACTGCACCTTGCAAAGCATTTTTTTATGACCAAATGCTTTTTGTAGAACAAAACAAAAGATTATTAAAACTAAATTTAAATAAAACAATCAAATAAAGTAATAAAGTTTTGAGTCTTGGCCCCCACGTTTGAAGTCTAGACAGGCCCAAACAGAAGGTTGGCACAAGAGTCAAAAGGAAAACTCTAAGCTGTAGAAGCTGTAAAAGTTATTAAAGTGGCATAAATGCAGATAGAATAGATGAACAAAATGATGTAAAGTATCACAGTATAATTGTACCAAAGTACCAAAACACTTCTGAGTTATAAATGCACATGCAGCAGTTAAACACTCTGGTATAACAGGTTCAGGCTCACAATAAACAAATGCTGTCAGATGAGAGCAGATAAAAGGTTGAATGAGACGTTGCCTTTTATCTTAGGTTTGTGTAGTTTGCATTGGAACAGAGATGTAGTCTGACCACAGACAGCAGTGGCTATACAGTATGTTCCTGAAGGTTTCAGCTGCAGTAATGCTGCAGTCAAGTCTGTGACAGTGTATTGCGATATAATTAAAAAAGGTGGATTTTGTAAAAGAGAGCATATCAGCAAAATGTTCATGCTCTTTTATCATCTTATTTTCTGTTTGCAAGAGTGATTTTAAGGTTAGACTAATGCAATATCTCAAAATGCAACATTCCTGTGTTTGCGTTGCCACCTGTGCTCAAACATTCACTCTCACCAGGGTACACTTCAATAGTGCACACTTTCTGACTATGAATTTTCATCTTGTGTAATCAAAAAGAAAGATACTGTATGAGGTCATCTGAAGTCAGTAAAATTTAATGAAGAAACTTGTGCAGAAATGCAAACCTGTTGCAACAAATCTTTCTGGGCTGAATGCTAAAGTGAAAGTGTTCCTTAAATAGTTTCTTTAAAATGTGTATGAAATATAATAATCATTTTAATAATTTAAACCCTCCAAATAATGACATGAAATTACTTTAATGAACTGTGATATTTAGCTATAATAATAAAAATGCAGTGTTAATTATTTAATCTTAAGAAAATGTTTTCAAAACACAAATGCATATGAACATAAATAATTGTAAAAATTAATGACAGCAACAACAACAACAAAAAATAAACACTTGACATCATAACTAAATATATTAAATATAATAACACAAAAAACACATCTTGGCAGCAGTTTCAGTTTTTTTTAAATATACTGCTGAAGTCATGAAGGACACCAACCTGCATATCTGTCCAGCAGATCCCCCACAGAACATCTTTTAAATAACAAAAACGTAATTTACTCTTAAGTCACTGTGCTCAGTTTTAGTTTGAAATACACCTATAAATGCAAAATGTGTCAGTGCAACTACAGCACCTTTGTTGTTTATATTTTTGAGGAACTGTCCAACACATTAAGTTTTTTTTATCAGTTCATCAGAAGTTCGTCCATCAACTTCCACCTGAGAAGACGGCGGTTGCCATGGCTTAATGTAGTTACCAGGGCAACCAGACTACGCTGTCACAAGTCTGTGAGGCAGACGCTGGAGGACGTCTCAACGTAGATGCAGCGGCGGTATCCTGAGTGGGACTGGCTGCCTCGTAGATCAATCACAAGGCTCCGGTTCCTCTCAGACTCTGCCGTCTGGAGTCGAGCCCCGCCGAGCACCGAGTCCCACAGCAGACCTCTGCTCCACACCTGCACACAACAAGACGCAGACGAGGATTGATTGTGTGTGCATACTGTGTGTATATACTGTGTGTGTGGGGGGGGGGTATGAATGCGTCAAACCTCAATAGAGATATGTGTGCTGGGGTATCTCCTGTAGAAGATGGTTCTGAGGTTGAACTCAGGGTTTCCGTCCGCCTTGAAAACCCGCGTCCTTATGGTGTCGTTCTCACAGCGCACTACGGCGTAAACATCTGGAGCTGTGGATCACAAGGTGTAAAGATTTATTAAGTATTTCCATTTTGTGCTACTTTATATACTCCACCACATTTCAGAGGGAAATATTGTATCTGTATTTATCTGCACTGCATTTATCTGACAGCTACAGTTACTAGTTACGTTTCAGATTAAGATTGTAGTCCTACATTAAAAAAAAAAAAACATGATTCTTATAAAATACAATTAATTTTAAATTAAACCAGTGGCAGGTCTAGTTTGGCCCCACAAAGATTAGGGAAAAGTCCAAAATATTAATAGAGATTTGTGCAGCAGAACTTTGTTTTTCCTTCTTTCCTCTCCCACCAATCATCTCAGGACCCCTTTGTGACCCTTTGAAGGGGCCCAACCCCTATGTTGAGAACTACTGGACTAAGCTAGCTGACTTCACTGTATAAGGTAGTTAAAAATAGCTCCACTGACCACTACTTGCTCATTTGATTAATCAGTATTAATAAAATTATATATATAATTCGCACAACAATTACTTTCACTTTTGATACTTGAAGTACATTTTGATTATAATACTTCTGTACTTTTACTTAAGTAAGATTTCAAACAAATAACTTGTAATGGAGTACTTATACATCGTGGTGTTGGTACTTCTACCTAAGTAAAAGATCTGAGTACTTCTTCCACCACAAACGTGTGTGGGAACTTTGTGTTCTTTCACCAACAAACTATGTACATTTGAAGTTACATGCAAGCAGCAAGTTTAGGTCCCCAGGTGCGTTTTTCTTGCTTCCTCTTCCCTCTTCTATCTTTAAAACCGGAGGAGATGTGTTGTTGTGCTATAAGCCACCTGTCTGTTTGGGAGAGCTGAGTCCTGACGCCCTGCGGAGATGGACTGTGGTCACCACAGAGGGTTGAGGTAGAAAACACTGGAAGACAGAGGGAGACGGCAAATCCTCCCTCAATTCCCTGCACAAAAAAAGAAATATAAAAGAAATCAGCTGAAGATTGGCATAAGGATTGAAGGGGGGGGATCAAGTTAAATCTGAGAGCAAGAAACATTAAACTGATGGCTTAAGTGATTATTTTATATGTTTTGGGTTTTTTTAGTTTCTGTATGTGGAAATTCTTTTTATTTTTTGTGCATTTTTCCCCCTTAATGTTTTTTTCTCCCTTTACTACCATTCGTCAGCCTCAAGTCTTTTTGAATATGATGCCACCAGCTTGGCACACCCATCTTTGGGCAGTTTCGCCCATTCCTCTTTGCAGCACCTCTCAAGCTCCATCAGGTTGGATGGGAAGCGTCGGTGCACAGCCATTTTCAGATCTCTCCAGAGATGTTCAATCGGATTCAAGTCTGGGCTCTGGCTGGGCCACTCAAGGACATTCAGAGTTGTCCTGAAGCCACTGTGTGCTTAGGGTCGTTGTCCTGCTGAAAGATGAACTGTCGCTCCAGTCTGAGGTCAAGAGCGCTCTGGAGCAGGTTTTCATCCAGGATGTCTCTGTACATTGCTGCATTCATCTTTCCCTCTATCCTGACTAGTCTCCCAGTTCCTGCCGCTGAAAAACATCCCCACAGCATGATGCTGCCACCACCATGCTTCACTGTAGGGATGGTATTGGCCTGGTGATGAGCGGTGCCTGGTTTCCTCCAAACATGACGCCTGGCATTCACGCTAAAGAGTTCAATCTTTGTCTCATCAGACCAGAGA
Source organism: Macquaria australasica (assembly GCA_005408345.1). Classification (NCBI taxonomy): domain Eukaryota; kingdom Metazoa; phylum Chordata; class Actinopteri; order Centrarchiformes; family Percichthyidae; genus Macquaria; species Macquaria australasica. The sequence goes on along the minus strand of SEMN01000012.1, from coordinate 710,922 downwards.
ATTTTGTTTCTCATGGTCTGAGAGTCCTTCAGGTGCATTTTGGCAAACTCCAGGCGGGCTGCCATGTGCTTTTTACAAAGGAGTGGCTTCCGTCTGGCCACTCTACCATACAGGCCTGATTGGTGGATTGCTGCAGAGATGGTTGTCCTTCTGGAAGGTTCTCCTCTCTCCACAGAGGAATGCTGTAGCTCTGACAGAGTGACCATCGGGTTCTTGGTCACCTCCCTGACTAGGGCCCTTCTCCCCCGATCGCTCAGTTTAGACTGCCGGCCAGCTCTAGGAAGAGTCCTGGTGGTTCCGAACTTCTTCCATTTACGGATGATGGAGGCCACTGTGCTCATTGGGACCTTCAAAGCAGCAGATATTTTTCTGTACCCTTCCCCAGATTTGTGCCTCGAGACAATTCCTTTGACTTCATGCTTGTTTGTGCTCTGACATGCACTGTCAAGTGTGGGACCTTATATAGACAGGTGTGTGCCTTTCCAAATCATGTCCAATCGACTGAATTTACCACAGGTGGACTCCAATTAAGCTGTAGGAACATCTCAAGGATGATCAGTGGAAACAGGATGCACCTGAGCTCAATTTTGAGCTTCATGGCAAAGGCTGTGAATACTTATGTACATGTGATTTCTTAGTTTTTTATTTTTAATAAATTTGCAAAAAACTTTTTTCACGTTGTCATTATGGGGTATTGTGTGTAGAATTTTGAGGACAAAAATGAATTTATTCCATTTTGGAATAAGGCTGTAACATAACAAAATGTGGAAAAAGTGAAGAGCTGTGAATACTTTCCGGATGCACTGTATATAAATACATGTACTGTATCTGATATAACATCAATCTGCATTTAATTTATGAACATTTTACATTTGTTGTTTCAAACATTTGGGGCAAAATCCTCTGGAAAGCTCATAAAGCAGGTTTCATTTCTCACAGTAAAAAAAAAGCAGTTATGTTGCGGAATAAATAAATAAATGAACGTTTGGGTAGTTTACATGACAACTAACAGCGTAAGAAATTTTTATAAAACATGCACACACACAAACTGCTGTCACACACCTGAGTCGGATGTGGGAATGGGAGAAGAGGCGTAGGAGGAAGCGTCCCGTGGCGCCTGGCAGGAAGGTGGTGGTCAGCACGACGTAGCGACCTGAAGCCAGAGACCCCCTCAGCGTCACGCTGCGGGAGTCCATGTAGACTGAGCTGGCTGCCTGCTCCACCACACCCTGTACCCGGCTGCAGCGGTTCACCTCCACCTGGGCCACGGTGATGCAGCAAGGACATTGTTTGTTTTTTTTGTGGGAACTGAAAAGGCGTGTGTTCACATTTCGGTCCATAAACTGCTCACCTTCAGCACCTCAAAGCCGATAGGCAGGTTTTCACCTCCTCCATCTTTCCTCTGTATCCTCCTGTCCTCCTGCTGCAGACAGATCAGCACCTCCTCCTCTTTGCCTCTCACCTCAAACATGAACTAGAAAGCCAGAAAGAAAAATCATGTTCAAACATCTTGCACTCATCGAAAATACTTAGAGCTTCCAGGTCAGAGTTACCTGTGGATTGTTCAGGAAAGTGTCTCTGTGGTTGATGCATCCTCCACATCGACTCCTCTTATCCATCTGTGCCTCCCATCCTCCCACCTCTCCACCATCATCTTCCTTTGTCACTTTTTTCACAGTCTTATTGCGCTCATTTCCACCTTTCCCTCCCTTCTGCTGACTCTCCCCAAGTCTGGCCTCCTTCCGGTTACCTCGCTGCTTGGTCCCTCCAGGTTTGGCGTTGTTCTTCCCCAAGCTCAGCGCGTGGTTGCTGTGGAGGACGGAGGATGGGGGTTTTCCCGGGGAAGCAGGGGCCGGAGCCCAGTCCCCATAGCGGCGCACTTCCCTCCAGTGAGAGCTCGGCCACAGTAGAGCCCTCTCCACCCGCCGGCATACCACCACATCTGTGAAGTAGTGACAGAAATCCTCGAAATCCATCCTGAGGAGCAGGAGGGGGAAATAGATTAGATATATGGATAGAAATCATGCTACATGAGCACGTTTTAATGTATGTGTGAGATGCATAACTTCTTCTGCAAGAATTAGAATAATTTGCCACGTTATTTTGATCATCAGTACAATACAGGTCATGTGTGGACAGATTAGAGATTCTAAAGCCTGCAATATGTTACCTAACATAAGATCAAAAGCAATGGTGGAGAGTAACTAAGTACATTTACTCAAGTACTGTACTTAAGTACATTTCTGAGGTACTTTACTTGAGTATTTATATTTTATGCTACTTTCTACTTTTACTCCACTACATCTCAGAGGCAAATATTGTACTTTTTACACTATTTATTTACTTACTAGTTACTTTACAGATTTAGATTAATACAAAATATAAATCAACTAATAAATGATGATGTATTATTAGAGGTTAAGTTACCCAGCAGTATAAAAAATTAGCCCCACCTTCACCAGCTGTGACAATAAAGTGATCAAGTGAACACATTAATGCATCAATAATGATAATCGAATAATATAATACAATAATCTAAATTATTCTGAAATGGGTCATTCTGCACAATAAGTTCTTGTTAAGCTAATACTTTTGTACTTTTCCTTGTAACATTTTGAATGCAGGCCTTTTACTTGTAACAGAGTATTTTTACACTGTAGTATTGCTATTTTTACTCAAGTAAAAGACCTGAGTACTTCCACCATCACTGAACAAAAGTAAACTTACAAAGTAAAAAAAAGAAAAAGAGGATGAAACACACGCAGAAGTAAATTTGTTTTAGTTTTGTTGTACAGTTTTGCATTTAAAAAAAATAATTATGTAGACATCAGGAAAACTAGCAGCTACTTTATGGAAGGCAATGCAGATCCAAACAAATAATAAAAAAGGAAACTGTACCAGAACTCCCCGACGTCTCGTACAATGAGGCCCATCTTCTCTCTCTCTGCACGACTCATCTGTTGCCACTGCTGTGACCTGCAGGGGGCGTCCAAGGACAATGATGTCAAAGGCAGCAGAAAAAAAAATGCAGCGCTGCAAGGTCCAACACACTGGTAATGACATATGAAAAATACAAGCAGTGTTTCAACTTCTGGAAACCTTTATAGGTCCATTTTGGCCATTTTCAGAGTTTCTCAGGCTTTCATAATGTAAATGACAGATGTCCCCTCGTAAAACAATTCCAAAACTATTGTAAAATGTCAGAAATTGTCCAAAAAAGTTGCAGTGGCACTATAAAGTGCTGTAAAACAGACTGACACTGTTAAATGTCAGCAGGGGCTTTATTCCCGCAGCTCCAGCAAAGTGTATGATGTACTCGGCAGTCAGACATGTGGCAGATGAAGCCCAAGTTCAGAGTACCCTCACCCCTGACTCCAGGCTCCCGTCCAGTCTGTGGTCCCCCACGGGTTCCTCATGCGCACCATGAAGAGTCGGGACATCCCGCCCGTCTTCAGCAGCTTCTCCCCGAGCCTCACCTTCCTCACTGCTGTGATCCCGTAGGCGTGTCCCCGCACCAGACCACAGTCCAACACCGACTCCACTGTCTCCCCCTCTGCTGGCTGAGAAGTGTAAAATAGGCTGAACTTATTTGATCTTAATCACCACATTTCTAACATATCATGCATCTCTAGATAGCAGGCCCTACCCGTATGGAGCAGGTGATGAGGGCTTTTTGTTCGTGGGACTTGGCCAGCGTCTGGAAGAACGCCCTCCTCTGGTCGCTGTGCAGGCTGAGGGCCTCACGATCCAGGCTGAGGGGCTCTGAAACCCCACCAGTGAAGTCGATCAGGGCCTCTGCAGTGTTTCCTCCCTCGAGGGCCTCATAGCAGCCGTTCAGCCTAGAGAGCAACCAGACAGACTGACTGAGAGCAACAAGTAGAACCTTTGAATGTTTCCTGTTAGGGTGTTTAGGATGGTGATGAGTACTATGGTGACTGCAGGAGGTAGTTAGGGAGTACTTTTGACACAACCCTTTCACCAGACAAGAACATTGATATTGGACAATACCGCTAAATATGTTCAAGGACACAGATAACAAGAGGGTGACTGAGAATAGGCTGGGTCCTGCAAGGTCCTGGAGCCCTTACTTGGCGTAGGCCTTCTCCAACAGGGCACTCCAAAACTCTCGTGGGGTGGCCGAGCGGCAGAAGAGCAGCACTCCGTCCCTGCTGACCGGCAGACGGTCGTCCACAACAACATCCATCCAACGGCCAAGTCGCCAGAACCGGAAATGGAAGATACCTGCGTACAGGTCAGGGTGCTTTGGATTCCACTCCTGCTCCACGTGGTCGGGGATCACCTGGGACGAGGAGAGGAGGGAGATGAAGCCATGAAGGAATGAAAAGAGGAGGGGGAGCAGGAAGCAATAAAGAAAGGACGATGGGTGGCAAGGAGCCAAAAGGACGAAGGAGCACAAATACACAACCTTCTTCCACAGAGACGGCTCAGATGCTAAGCAGGAAATGGCAGCCACCATCCAGCAGTTACCCAGACTGCCTTGGTGCAAGTCACGAGTACTGATGCCATCAACAAACAGGCGGGGGTCCTTACATATCTCCTGGAGTTTGATCAGAAGAAGGAGACATCAAAAAGACACATTAAACCTGCATTCATTGATTTTTTGGGCCACTTAGGGGCAGCAACAGTGTGATGCATGTGCTTATTTACACATTGAACAGACATGGAGCAACATTAGCATTCATTTGAAGTCATGTTTCTGGCCACCTGACGAATGTTAGGCCAATATTCGCTCTGTTTTGCTCTCCACCCACTTCTGAGGAAAATATCTGGCTCTTTAGCTGCTAAATGCTACATTACATTCACTAGCTAGTTGCTAACTTTGTGTGTTTGTTGTTCGGTGCTGGGCAGATAGTGTACAGCTGCCTGCTGCTGCTTAAAACAATGCTATAATAAGAGCAGCGAGAGTGAACTAAAACAGGAAAGCTGCTGGTCAGTAAACCAAAACAATGAGCTGAAAGACGCTAAAATGCTCCGTAGAGCTGAGTGCAGAGAGGGTTTATCCCTACGAGTGAACCCATTACACATAGTCATTTGATCCATTGTTAATATAAAAATATTGATTATATAGTAGCTTTAAATGAACTCTGATTAATGATTGCAGCAGTTAGTAGCGCCACAGTGTTTTATGAGGCCTGTGAGCTGAGTGTCAGAGCACTGCTGAGGAGACAGATCCTGTCTGTGTGGACCTGTTGATCTCCGTTTGGATAGGGTCAGGTAACAGTAGAAGCGCTGCTGGACACACACACACACACACATGCAGAAATATACACACTCAGTGGTCATAACCTCTTTAAATGTAACTCCAGACAAGATATGAACCTTCTTTCAGATGATATCAAGATCATAACAAGTATGAGGCCACCAGGATTGTGAAGTAGACTGGGAAGTTACTGAGTGAGTGGCTGCAGTTTCTGTGTGTGTGTGTGTGTGTGTGTGTGTGTGTGTGTGTGTGTGTGTGTGTGTGTGTGTGTGTCAGTAGAGAGAGGTGACAGATGTCACTCTATCATCCGACTCCCTGTTGATGCACGCTTAAAATACCTGAGTGGAGCATTAGGGACACTTACTCTTCAGCCCTGAATCAGCAAATTAATAGCCAGCAGGGTTTCACATTAAGAGCACAGAAGGTTTGGACCACATACTGAATGAACTTCATGAACTACTGAATTTGGAGCTAAAATAAGGCAGATTTTTCAATAAGTGCGATTGTGTGATTAACTGGTGAATTCAGGGCATCTGCAGGTCTTGAAATGTCTTAAAATGCACTGAATTTAGTTTCCTAAAGAAAAGGCCTTGGAATTTCATTTACAAAGGTCTTTAATATTTTTGAATATTTTGCCATGGACAGTAAAATTAGATTTACAACTTATTTTTTAATTGGTTAATCCGTTCGCCAAGTAACATTAATTGATTAATTTACTAGGAATTATTGTTATAAACAGCTGGACAATACTGACAAACATGTGCTTTACAGGTCAATAAATTCATGTACTTAATTAATAATTGTAGGCCTTGTTTGTCTCTACTGGTTCTTCATCATTCTTTGACCGGTATAAAAAAAAGGTATTAAATTTTATATTATGTGGTATTAAAAAGGTCTTGAAAAGTCTTAAATTTAACGTGGTGAACATACAGAGACCAAGATTTATTTTGGTTCCAGCTTTTGGGGTTTTGACATCTCTAATTTTACACAAATGTGTGTGTTATCTTTGACGGAAGTACAAGTACAAAAAAAGTACAAAAATGCTTATTTTGATTCCATCTGTAGTCTCTATTATGCATTTATACTAAAATAAAACATTTATCCTTGACTGTATAGTGACGCTTTTTGTTTCTACATGCACAATCCATTCATTTTCCAAATCCTTACACCTTTAAATATATATTTTCTGGCCACTGACACTGGATAATAAATAATTTGACCTTGACTTTAACCTCCCATTTCATTTCCACCATTAAAGGCTGCTTGGCTTTGCTGTAGCGACACTAAACAACTATACTTATACACAGCTGCACCCATCTCAACACTGTGCTAAAAACACCTGAACTATTTGAATTGCTTTTTCTGAACTCAACTGTATAAACACACACCAATAGAGCGGTCCATCGGCAGCACGCGCCACTTCCCTGAGGGCTAAGGTTTCGCTGCCTGACGCCTCTCCTATAATAGAAAGTGCTTTAATTAACCCTAATCTAATGGAAATGTAACATGTGGGGCCTGCCACTCGATTTAGATGTGGGAGGAGAGGAGATATATTTGTAAAATAACTCTTTGTAGTGGTTCAAACCAGGGGAAATGTGGCGATACAATGTGTGTAAAAATCTATTTAATATCACTCACCCTCGGCCTCTTCCAGGTCAGTCCCGGCAGGGGCTCCCTCTTGTAGAAGAGGGACTGGGCAGTTGTGGGGAACAGGGGATCCTTGAAGAGGGCACCTCGACGCAAGCAGGCCCGCCTCAGCTTGTGAAAGCTTTGACCCTGGAAGTTGTTTACTCGTTCGGGCATTGTGGCCGGAGAGGAGAGGCTTTAGGAAAGGTGGAGAAAAGAAGAGATACGGGATGGATGAATAGTTTATATAGAAATGGCTCCTCAGTCATGGGTAGGGTTACACTGACACAGATATTTAATGGACTATAATTCAAAAAACATACGAAACATTTGCGTTTCTTTTCATTCATTCATTTAATTGCTCAGTTGTTTAGTTTGTTGTTTAAGGCCTAATGTGCCTCATGAAATCTATCACTTTTTATTGTTATGGCTTACAACAGATCATTGTAATGTCCTGTGATCATTTAAATGTTGTTTCAAGGGAAAAACACTTCATAATGATTTTTAACACAAGAAGACAGAACAACCGCAAAGATGCGGAGGCACAAAATGGGCAAAAATAGATACGGCAGTCCATATTGGTCAAACCCTAAACTACACTTTTATATCCATTTCAGCTTGAAACAGCAATGTCCCAAAGTCTGACAGTGGAATTGCACTTACGATTAAGAACAAGGAACAAAACAGAAACATCTGTCAGCTGTAACAGGAACATTTGATCTTTAATCTTCTCTGACAGATATTCAAACATCTTTCACAGTCACAGTTCAGCTTTACTGAAGGGAAGAGTCGTTTGTCAGCCTGTAAACACAAACTCAGAGATCATTAAGTCTATTTGTTTTGACCAATCAGACGAAACTCACACAACCACTTAACTGTCTTTGAGCGAAGAAACGCGCATATTTAGTCTTCTGTCACACACCAAGGCAACTGTTGGTACTATTATAAACACTGCAGTCTACAAAACTACCTTTGTTTAAATACAGAACCTGAGAGAACAATAAGTTGTTTAAATCTGCTTGTGTGTAATGTTTTAAGGCTGACCAATGATAATCTGTACCATTACAGGTGAACACATACACATACAAACTTGTAGCAGTTTTTCACCGTTTAATGAGATCAGCTTTTACACTGAATTAGCCTAAATTTGTTAGATACCATCGCAAATATGACTAATGTTGAATTTTGTGTTTGTGCACAACGGCTGTGGACATATAAAGGGTTACGTAACTCCTGGTAGAGGTCTGTGTGTGTGTGTGTGTGTGTGTGTGTGTGTGTGTATGTGTGTGTGTGTGTGTGTGTGTGTGTGTGTGTTGGGGGGATAGGGTGAGGGAAGCAGTAAGGTAATAGTACCGTTTTAGTCATCATCAGTGATATGAACTGCTGGGGTCCCTGAGTCAGCAGCATGTGTGTGTATGTGAGCATCAACTGGTGTGTGTGTGTGTGTGTGTGTGTGTGTGTGTGTGTGTGTGTGTGTGTGTGTGTGTGTGCGTTCATGGCAGGGTCATCTCAGGGCCTTGCTGTGCCGACAGGAAAAACAGAGATGAAACCTTGCAGGTGCTTGGCTTTGCAGATGCCACACGGGTCAGTGTCATCAATTATCAGCGAGGTTTTGTTTTCCTTGTATCAGATTTATGCCGAGAGACACATAAACATGTGAAGTGAACACTCGTCTACAATCCATGATTAATGGAGGCATAACAAATTCACGATTTAGCGACCAAATGTAGATCATGAACTCCTGTGGCTCAATATTATGTGGTCAAATCTCTATGAGGTCAACACATCTAGCTGGACGAAATGACAGAAATGTCTTTTGTTGGATGTTCTTGGATTTGTTGGTTTAGTAGAGACTCTGCTGCTACCTTTACAGCAGTTCAAACATTTCTTTTTATTATATGTGATACAAATCACTTAATTTTCACTCTCTAGTTATTGGTTTTACCTGTTTAAATGTGTTTTTGTCTATTGCTTTTACTTTCACCGCTACTACTTTATGTATTAATTTCCAGTAATTGATGTTTTTTACTCCGTTTGCTGTGTGGTGACGTGACTGTCTTTGTTATCCTCCATGAGGGACAATAAAGACTGAACTGAACTGAACATGTACAAACAAAAGAACCTCCTTACAGGCAGCTTCACACTTTGTGTAAGAAGAGAGGAGTCTTTCGTTGCTGCACAAAGCTTTTATCGACTTAAAGCTAATTTGTTAATTAAAGTATGATTTAACTGCGAGTTAACAACTGTAAATTGACTGTACTGTACATTCACAGTTATAATTAAAGATACATTTTCTTATAAATGTAAAATAAGCTGTGTTTGTTTCTTGAATAATGATAAATTATCTTAAATATATGAAAACATGAGCTGTATAATATAAGTTTTACTCCAGCATGTACAAACATTACTGATCTAAACAGCATCAGAAAACATTAGACACTTACATATATATTATTGTCTTTAGTCTGTGTATTTAAAGTGTTCCAGTCCTGGGATTTGACCTTATTCTATAGTCATTTTAAGCTGCATTAGATCATGATAAGTCACCACTTATACTATAATTAAGAGTGAGTTAAGTGTTACCAATATAAACTGCAGGTCACTTCTTTTACCTTAAAGTCAGACTAGAGGTTTATCTACTTGCTTTCCTGAGATGAAACTATTCCTTGGGCTCAGGCGTTGGATCCAGGACCATGTCCTCCTTTGGTAATTTAGGGTATCCAAATTCTTTAGAGCCGACCACACATCCTCTGTCGTGACAAACAGTCACGTCTTTCCTCTTGTTCTTCTTTGACTGACACTTTCTACTTCTTTCCTCTGGATCTGTCAGGAGTGTTTGATTCATCTCCCCCGGCTACTTAACTCAGCGTCATCTTAGAGATTTGTTTCACTGGATGGACAAAAAATGTAAACATGAATAAGGATAAGGATCAAAGTATAGCTTGATGTGAGCACTACAAGTTCCCTGACACCATCTTACATGACTGTGTATCGTCTAAGTGTGTGTGTGTGCCTCTAGAGTTAATGCACGAGTGTGTGTCCATGTGCATACAGCCGTGACACACAGAGCAGGTGACACTACTGTGTAACTTTATCTCCCTCCTCACAGACAATAGACAGACAGTCACCTCGCCAAGTGACATAACACACAATTATAGCCATGGAAGCCTCCCAACAGTAAAATACTTCAGTTACTGCAGTTACTCTTGAGTTTCAGACACATAAGATGAACACTTTATCCTCTGACGCCTGCGTGCAAACTGTTCTGCTGCTGGAGAACACAAACATGTGTTTTCTAGGTGTGTGTGTGTGTGTGTGTGTGTGTGTGTGTGTCACTCACTGCTGCTTGCGCTCTCCTGGTTGGTTTTCTTCTCCTCCCCCTCGTATCTCACCACTTTTCTCCCCTGTCCTCATATCAACACACGGTTTCCCTCTCTTCTCGTTTTCTGCCTTATCTTTTTGGTGTCTTCTCCTCCTCCCCTCCTCTCTCCTCTCTCCTCTCTTTCTTCTCGTCTACAGACTCCCGGAGTATCTGTTGCTGTCGAGTTTGTTGCCCCTGACACCCGAGAAACCGACAGGCAAGCGCCTTCTATTTTAACCACCTCACTGCCAAATATCAAGCTAATAATCCCCCATTCCTGTGTGATCAACCTGGAGCAACAACTCAGAGCTGGTAAGCCTGTTTCAGCTAAATGAATGCTAGGATTAATATTAAGTCATTAAATAAGTAAGTGAGTTAACTGGCCTTTTTTTGAAAAACACATTCAGGGACAAAGAAGCCAAATTTAACATCACTGAAAAGCTGTTGACATAGCAACATGTGAATAAAAGTAATTAGCACGATGATGTCCAGTAAGGCTTTGCGTTTATTATATTCCTATTTATAAAGTCCACCTTTTCCCATATAAAATATGTGGTATATGATATTTAAGAATATGTTTTGTTTTGTTGGTAAATAAATGAATTCCAGGACCTCCTTGTTGTGAGGTGGATGGATTTTTCTTGTTTGTGCTTGTACTTAAAAAATGCATTACATTAGTTTTATATTTTTTAAGAAGTAAAGAGGTTGATTACTTTTGCTTACCTTACTTTAAATTTAAATACTACAGCTTCCTTCCCCTTACCTCTGTGTAATAGAAAACATATGTCAGAGGATAACAATTTCATATGTATACTTCATTATCACTGTGGGCTACATACTACCTATATTAAGTAATGCATAGCCATATTTTTTATACCTTTTAAGTAGGAACATGTCATATTATTATGTAATTTTAATATTGAATATATTAGTATGTGTTACCAAGTATATGACATTTTATATATTAGTAATGCACATATATATATATATATATATATATATATATATATATATATATATATATATGTACAAAACAAATATTTCTGCTACATATTAGCATATATTATAAGATTGTATATGTGAAAAACAGATTTGGATGAAAACATGTCCATATAGGCTATGTGTAAACATTATGTAGGCCAATTATACATGCTCATACATGGCCTTATATCAGATTTTCGTAACCATGAACTATCAACACAGTAAATATGTCTGTTTATGCAGATTTCACAGTGTAACACTACTCAAAACACAAAAGCAAGCATATATCACACAATTAATAGCAGAAATGTTAAGCAATCCTTTGGTAAAACTAAAATAAGTAGAAATACGCTCCGATTGAAAAAATAATATCTTTGAAATACGTGACTTGACGGTAAAATATTGAGTAATCTATGACTTTTCTCATGAATTGTTAATGAGTTGCCGTTTTCTTCCATCGACAATCTTTCCTGAAATCCAACCACCAGGCATGTACTGGTCTCGTCTGTTGTGATACACCACGCGTGCGCAGTTGCAAGTTGCGGTTTAAAAAAATAAATAAAAACGCCGATGTGGCCGCTGTGCTGTGAAACTTTTACTTCGCCTGCAGGTTTAACGGCAAACTGTCGCAATGAGACTTTTTCTGCTGGTTTTCTCTTGTGTCCGCATGTTTGTCACAGCGCAGGAAGACGAGAGGCTGCCGAATAGATGCGAAGGTGGGACGAAGAAGCGGCATTCGTCTGCCTAAACTCTTTGACGTGTGCGTAAATATGAAATGTTTTATTTATTAAAAGGTTTTCTTCCCGTGTTTGTCGTGGCTGTCAGTGTGTAAGTTTCTGACAGTAGAGCTGCAGGACGCTCTGGAGAAAACCGGCCGCTCCAAAGAAGTCCTGGAGGTCGGAGAAGTGCTGGACACTGGCAAGAGGAGGCGAAAGATCAAATACAACACCTCGTGAGTTAATTCTGGGGGTATATCACTTATGATAACATGAAGAGAAGATACCCCGGAGTGGGGATCTTATAAATAAACGCCAGAGTCGCAGGCTCGTGTGCGTAAAGCCAGCATTTAAACCTATATTCTGATTTCAGGGAAACTCGGCTGACTGAGGCGATAGACGACATATGTGAACGCATCCTGCAGTATAACGTTCACGCAGAGAGGCCTGGCAGCCTCCGATACGCCAAGGTGAAGTTGTTGACGTGTCCCCCCCCCCATTCAGTACATTAAAAGACTAATCCACCCCAAAGCCTTGCTAATGTTTTGTGCGCTTGTCATCTGCAAACGTGTAGTTCAGTGTGTGCAGCAAACTGACAGCCAGCTGGTTTGCGTGTATTGCAGGGCACCAGTCAGACCATGACCACTCTGAGGAACCTGGTCCACAAAGGGGTTAAAGTGGATTTGGGTATGCCGTATGAGCTGTGGGACGAACCCTCTGTAGAGGTGTCCGACATGAAAAAACAGGTTTGAGTGTGTGTGTGTGTGTGTGTGCCTCCTGTAATTGTTGAAACGCATTAAAACTCTCCAGTGTTTTAATTTAAAAGGTTGTATGCAAATGTGTTCATGTACATGTTGTCGAGTGAGTGAGACATGAGAGAAAACTGTGCAGAGGTTTGTACACAACTCATTTATTTTTACCTAAACAAATCATTTATTTTAAGTAATATTTCTGAAAAGCCAGTTAAAAACAGAGGAACATGTTCAGTTATTGTATAAAAATGATCGTTCTGTAGTCGACTGCTCTACTGGAAACCAGAAAAACACCTGTGTGTGTTTGTGTTGTTCAGTGTGAGACGATGCTGGAGCAGTATGAGGAGGTTGTGGAGGACTGGTACTTCCATCATCAGGACCAGAGGCTGGAGAACTTCCTCTGTGTGAACCACGTCCTCAAGACATCAGAGCAAGGTAGGTACGACACATGATCCAAAGCAAGTGGTGCCAGCTAGTTACACTCGCGGTTTTACGTCACTTCAGCTTGGGGCCACATTTGCAAAGTCTCATCCAACATTCTAGCTACACGTACTTCTAATGACCTTTTATAATGAAGAAATTTAGATTCTAAGCGCCTTCCTGAAACAGCAGCCTCCCCAACCTCCTCACTATATGAACTTTGTCTCTCTTTATACTACATCACCTGACTTCCTAAAGGCTTTCTGGCAGAAGGAAAGCCTTGGAGGCAAACATCTCCCACAAAATGATTCATTTTAAAAGGCTATTAAATAAAAGTGTGTCATCAAGAAACTTAAAAACACTATGTACATATAAAATCACTGAAATCTAAACATCAAAAGTGAACTCTTCCCTCTGCAGGAAATAAACCATGCTGCTCAAACCTCCTCTCATGTGTGCTTTTTTTCCTCTCCCTCCCTCAGAATGTATAAAGGAGGTGTGGAAAGGAGACATGGGGACCAAAGGAGGGGCCAAGGAGGCAGAAAGCGACAGCACAGAAGAGGGGGGAGCCAACGAGGAGGGAGGAAAGACGCATGACGCTGGGGAGCTGTGAGGGGGGGAAAGGGAAATGCAGAAGACTATAGAATAAACTCAATTTTTAGCTTTTGGTGGGCAAAAGAAATGCAAAGAAATTGTATTTCTATGGAGTGAATGTTCAAATCAGCTTTCATATGATGGTGCCAATCTTTTAAGAACTGTTGCTCCTTTTTAAACACTCAGCTATTTGTATTAAGGTTTGAAGCTTTTATCATGAATATTAGAGACTTTTCCAGTGTTATATTATGTGTAAACGCTGTTACATCTCTCCTTATGCTAACATTATATGGTACTCCGCATATCAGTATTTTTTTACCCCAAATTGCTGTCTTTCAATGCAATATGTACAGTTTTTTCATTGTGAATAAAATGCTTTTTTATAACACTTTTGGACGTTCAGTTTTTCTGCATGTTGTCACAGAAAAATGTCCTCAAATGATGTGAAAGTCAGTCAACAAGTGTGATAGTTACAGTGACGCTGCAGTCACTAATAAAGGATGATTAGTCTCAGGTGTGCTCCTGTTGACAGCCACATTAAGAAACTCAGTGCGACACCACAATGCCTCTTATTTCTGTGTGCTTGACACTTTCTCTATATATTCTGTCTAAATTCGAGACGATTCGGTGCTACACTTACCAAACCAAACCTCTTTTTCTGTCTTTCCCGGACTTGGCTGCCCTTGAGGCAAACTCTTTGGAGCAGACAAACAAGCCAAGATCTCACTTTGGGCTTCTTGTTGGAGATCACAAGGTCAAGACCTTTGTGGTGAAATGTCATGAGGACAGCATCGAGGTCGTGATGAAAGCTTATCTGTTTGACCCTCGCCTGCCTGTGGAGCCCAAGCACTTGAGGCTTGGACCTGTCGGTGCTGCGCAACATCACTGCGTTGCCAAAGTGTCTGGAAATGGGGAGTACGTCATCAGAGCACCTCTGACTGACTGTGGGAGTAAAGTGATGGTTGGTGAGCCTCTTAATTATCAAAATGAAATGTCAGTTTTACTCTAGAGAAAGTAAATGTTGATGTGAGTGTTATATGGATCTTAGTTGCTTAATGCTGCCATCTAGTGGTTTTATTAGGATAATGCTTTGTGTGTCCTTAAACCTGTAGTTCACCCAGAGTGCTATCCTGTACAACAACCTACTGCTGTACTCTCCTCCTCCAACATCACCTGGAGTCCGAGCCGCTGTTCTAGTCCAGTGTGAATATAGAAGGTGCATTTACACACACTACACATGGTCTCCAGAGCTTTGTGTGTTGCTGATGCTGTGTATAGTTGGTAGAATAGCAAGCAAACTTTATTTATGCAGCACCTTTCAAAACCGAAGTTGCAAAGTGCTTAACAGGGACATACAGAAGACACTATATACTGTATAAAACAAAGAGAAATAAGCGTAAAACCTACAAAGTAAAAGTTCTAAAATCAAGAAAAAGCCACAGGAAACACTGATTTGGCTTCTCTGAGAGTTTGCAGGAGGCGTTTCCAGAGTCAAGGGGCAACAACAGCAAAAACAAGATCTCCTTTAGTTTTCAGCCTTAAAGGATACGTAGACTCACACAGGTTTTGGTTGCTGTAATTATTCCTTCTGTCTGGCCCTGAAGAAATCCCTTCCTAATGCGATTATAATATAAGTAATGGGGGACAAAACAGACTGAGGTCACAGGGCGTAACAACTCCTTAAAGCTGACCATTTAATGCCTTGTATATCAAGAATTAAAATGATTTTTAAAATGCCAAAAATGACTGGGAGCTAATGGAAAAACTGGTGTAATGTGTGATTTATGGTCAGTTTTTGTTAAAAGTCTCACTGCAATATTAAAAACCTCCAAAAAGCAATTGGTCTAAATTAGCCAAACGACTCACTTACGCTTTAAAAAGGAATATTTTACTTCATGTGTTACAAATTAGGCACTTTATTTAGGTAATTTCTACTATCGATTACTAATTTTCCTCCTGTTTCCCGTGAGTTTCTGGAAGGGAAATGCTCACTCAAGTGATTATGTTGCAGGAGGTACACCGTGAGCAGCAGGGCCCTGAAACCAACCTGGAGTCCGCTTATCTCCACCCAGTCAATGCATCTCCACCTGGACTTCCACCTCAGGCTCATGACGAGTGAGTTGGTTTCAGTCTTATTAAATAAAATGACAATTTTGAAAAATGTGACTAAAAAAAAACAATATCTCAAAAAGTCATAAATTCAACCAAACTACAAAAACATTTCTTATCCATAAGAGCCAAATGCAAGACCTCTTTTCTCATAGCACTCATTGGCAAATAAAAATTATATTTCCCTTGAATTTACCATATTAAAACGTACAAATAGTTTCGTTGGTGTGTCGCATCATTCCTCAGATGACTGGAGCAGCGAGAGAAAGTCATTTGTTTACTTCCTGGGTGAAACGGTCAACATCAAGGCCTCTCTAGATCATCATCATCATCATCTTCCTCTTCGTCTGTATGCAGACAGCTGTGTGGCTACCCTGACCCCAGATGTAGACTCTTACCCCAGATACCCCTTCATAGACCACCAGGGGTGAGTCCTTGTATCTTTAACGTCTACAGTGGTTCCTCCATTTCATTTTACAAATGAAAAGTACTTCCTTTCACTGCATTGCCGGCATAAATACGTCTAGTTTCTGTCTCCCATTCTTTTAAAATGCACCAAAATTACTGATGTAATAACTGCAGAGGGCAGGAGTTAAATCTGATAAGGATATGTCTGCTCTTTGCAGATGTTTTGCAGACTCCCAGCTGCATGGCTCTAGCTCCTGTTTCCTGCCCAGAGTCCAGGACCAACTCCTCCAGATTCAACTGGAACCTTTCCTCTTCCACCAGGACCACAGAAACACTGTCAGCTCTGATTTCACATGTTTATATATGTTTATATATGTTTATATATGTTTATATATGTTTATATATGTGTATATATATATGTGTGTGTATATATATATATATATATGTATATATATATATATATATATATATATATATATATATATATATATATATATATATATATATGTGTATATATATATATGTGTATGTATATATATATGTATATAATATAAAGATAAATGCCTCAACATGTGTCGTACTGTCTCCTGTAGATATATATAACATGTTACCTGGAAGCAGAACCCATTTCTAACAAGGACCCAGTGAAAAAGGCTTGTTCTTTTATAAGTGGGAGGTCGGTTTCATCATAACTCATAACTGTTTTATTCCTCTTCTTTCTGTTCATTAATAAATGCAGATAAATGCACAATAAATGCAGAACTTGTAACACAAATATTTTTTACCCATCAGGTGGAGGTCGGTGGATGGTGATGACCGTGTCTGTGAGAGCTGCAGGAGGGTTGAAGGGAAAAACCACAGCAGCAGTGCCAAGCCTAACCACAAGAGGGCGCAGGGGAGCAAAACAGAGCACAGACAAACTGGTATTGCATCTTATACTTGTACTAGTCGAGCTGTATTTAGTACTGAATGCTGTGTGTGTTTATATATAAAAAACAGGCAGTTCGTGATTCATAAAATGATCAGCTGAGTAAATTAACTCAGATTTTCTGTCCTTGCAGAGCTGCACAGAGAAGCCAGTTTGGGTCCAGTGATATTTCTCCCCTGAAAGCTGCAGTTGGAAAACACAAATATCTGTACTGAAGTAACTAGGTTGAAATAAAAATGGTGTTTAAGCAAGAAAAACTGTCTTGTCACTTGTTTTAATGATAATAATAATAATAATAATAATACATTTTATTTAAACAGCATTTTTGAGAACAGGGTTACAAACTTCTTTACATGGTTGAACCAGGATTGAAACATTTCAGTACTGCACTGAGGCGAATAAAATCAAACAATTAAAAATAATACAAAAATAAAATGGAATTTTAAAAAAACCTCAACAATGATATAAGATAAAAACAATAAAATTAAATAAATCATATAAGACATGTTGGAAATAAAAGTGTGCTAGCTCTACAGGCGCATGGAGAAGAGGGTCAAAACTCTAGGAACACTTGTATTAAGAATAATTTCCTTATCACACTGACTCTTTGTAAAGTGTTGACCCTGATGACGAGCACAAGCTGAAACACATCAGTCTGACAGTAAAATAGTTTTTAATGCTAAAAGTGTTGCTGGAGCTTTTATCCTCACGTACTACGTCCAACAACAAGAATCTTGTTTTCTTCTTGAGATATTTTATGGGGTTTTTTGTAACTTTTTGAGTCTCTTTCTCAGATGGTGGTTCATGTATTTTACCGGGCTCCTGGTTATTGTCTAGATGTAATTGCTTTCGTCACAGCGGCTTTCATCTTTGCAAGGTGCATTGTAACCTAACTTTATTCTAGTGGTCACAATCTGGCCAGTGAGATCAGTCAAACAAAGGCCATTAATTCTAATTTTTTTCCCCATTTGTGGTTTATTTTTCAACGTTCCATAATAAAATTTTAAATATGAACTGTCAACACCACTCTTTTGAAATGCGACTTCCTCTCCAAAACTCCCGCTAGACACCACAACAAGACAATAACACAATGAATGAATGAATGACAATATTTTTATCCTATTAAACAGGCAGGTCATCGAGTGTTGACGTTGGTAGAGATTTTGTCCCTGTGGAAGCTTCTATTTTGAATCTTTTATTGGACAATGTGCTCAGTTCTGTTTCCTTTTATTGGAAAAGCTGCATTCCCTCCAATTTATTGGGAGCACAAACAGGTGGTTGCTCCTGGCCAACAAAAGTCCCTGGTCTGCATCTTTAGACCCTTTTGCTTCCAAATGCCTGTTGGATTTTCTGGATTTCTATTTCGCTACAAGCTATTTGTCATCTCGGTGTTGTTATATCATCATAAGCAGAAGGCGATTTGACTCTTCTATTGATCCTTAAATGCAGCAGGTTAACTTGCGGTTTATCGGTGAGTCTTGCTTCACTGCAGAACAACAGTCCGCTCCCCATCTCCATCCAGCACCTGTCAACACTTCAGAGATAAATTGAAGTAAACTCGGAAAAACAAAAACATTGCTTTTGGATTCATGGCAACCAGGAGGATTTTTCCGCTCTGCTCTTTTTGCCAGCCATGTTTTAGAGCCAAAGCTGTCAGTCAAGGTTGCTGGGGGGTTTTTTTTTGTTGTTGTTTTTTTAAAGACATCTTTGCATTAAAAAAAGAAAAGCATCATAGTTACCAGCAAGGGAATGCTTAGTGTAGATTTTTGAGGAAGAACAAAGCCATTTTGTGTGTTTTTAATTCTACGTTTTAGTGTCAAGAGGCCTGTTGCAAGGTGCAGGACAGTTCACGTCAAAAGTCTGTCTATCATCTCCTTCCTCTCCATGCTGCTGTATACCTTGGAGAAGGTCAGAGGGGAGGGAACACGATCTCCTTGAAGATCTACTTGGACGAGGGGGGCGATCCCTGAAATGGAGAGGACATGTGAGATACATCTCCGAGTTAATAGAGGATCTTCTTACAGCCTCTGAACCTCGATATCCCGAAGTCAAACACACAGTGAATTGTGCTAATTTCTTCACGTCACCTGACTTCCCCCTTTATCTCCTGTCATAATTATTACATCTGCTAGAGGTCTTTGTCACTTGAATGTAAACGTATGCAGGTTTGGGCCACTTAAGTCTCCAAGATATTTAGAATCAGTAACTTGGTCGACCTTTTCAACCCTTCATAAGAAAGTAAAAACTAAAGGGGCTGTATATCGGTTTTCTAGAAAAACATACAGTTTATCTTACCTATCGCTGTTAGTTTTACAAATGCTAGCTCAACTGTTTTTGCACGTGTGTATAAATTAGTGTCATCAGCATAAATTCGCAATTGTACCCCGTGACACTGCTGTGGGAGATCAATAATATACTAGTTAAATAGTAGAGGGCCTAACACTGATCCTTGAGGTACACCCATTGTCTTCAATTAAAATTTCCTTTGCTCAGAGTTGAACATTTGGGACCCTCCTTAAAAGATTATTCTTCCAGATGATTTTTTTCCCTCATTTATTATATAGAGATAAACATTAGATTTAGTTCATCTCAGTTCTTGAATAACTTTGTTTCTCAAGCCTTTATAAATCAGCATATCTGTATCTTGTCTAGATTTCACTGCTTTCCTTTATGGTGGATATGTTCTGTTATCAGTTTCCACATGTTTTCATTTATTAAACCAGGGAAGATTGATTTTATTCTTGGCCTTTTTCAGTAAATCCTTCGCTTAGAGATTTAATTTTACTTGTAAACATGTTATAATCATTTTCCAAGTGAGCACATCATCCCATTTGTTGTACCAAAAGATGTATTTAAGGTTTTTAAAGAGAATTCTTGGTGTTTCTTTGTTCTTGTAATAAAGAAATAAATGTAGACTGTGGATGCAGATTAATAGTATTTTTATATATTGCATCTTCACATTCACATCTGATCATTAAACCACAGAACAATGCCATATTGTAGCACTTTAGATATTTAAGCACAGCTAATCCATCAAATAAACGCCCATGTATTGTGAAATCTGCTCTTATTCTGTCATGGTGGCTCAATGTTGACTTTTATAATTACACCTCTATGGTATTTTGTTTATTATGATTTGAGTCTCTCAGCACACTCTTAGCCACAGGGCGTAAACTTTGGCAGCACAAAGCACCTGTCAGAGACCACCTGAAGTGTTTTATTAAGCAGTTAAACATTTTCTTTTAACCTTTTTAGGGATGTTTTCTGTTATCAAGTAGTATTTGTGTTATTTAAATTGTTCATTAAATGATACCAATTTAGTCCCACCTCCCTCTCAGCTCACTGAAATCTCTTGTGTCTTTGTGTTCCTGCGGCCAGAGTGCAATATTGACGCATAAACGTGCTATTTCACCCCGCAATTTACTTTATTGCACTTGTCTTGCGTCCAAGGATAGCATTTCTTAACTGCACTGTAACTACTAGACACACACTCAAACACACACACATACATACACACAGCACACCTGGGGAAACATTCCTCGAGGGAAGTCATCAATCAGTTTTATGGCTTTCTCTGGGAAAGTTTCCTCCTCTCCAATCAAGCGTCTTCCCTCCCTCCACCCTCCTCCTCCTCCTCCTCCATTCTCTCTTATATATTTCCATCTGTATCGGTTTTGGTTCACATCTGAGAACGATCTACTCCAGCCAATTAACTTCAACCATTTTTCCTGATTCCACTGAGGGATAATTGGCGCAAACTGGAGAGTGAGATCTTTGCCTGGATGAGATACGAGATAAGACCATTGCAACTGGCTTTTCCTCTGTGTCCTCAATTTGCCCGCCAGTGGTAATAAACCTGAAGGTGGAGGATGTGCACAGTGTAAAAAAAATGTCCTTAACAAGCCATGAAATGTTTTAAAACTGCCTTGAAAAAAACCCCCCACAAAAACACTTGTCTCTAAAGCAGATGAACCTGTTTTAGGAACGTTGGTATTTAGTGTTTATTTAGTGTTTTCTCCAGAGCTTGTAACAACAAATACAGTAAAACTGTCAATTTTCAGATAAATGATGAAACTCAGCTTGCCATCAAGTGACTGTAATGTGTTGCCAGTGAAGTTACTTAAAGGCCCTGAAAACCTATTTCTTCAATTAGCTTCCTATCAAGAGCAATGGGATCCTGCAAGAACAAAAGTTAAAACCTATTTGTTTGTTTTTTTCAATTTAGAGATGTTGGGCTGATGTCTGGGCTCTTCTCGCTAATTTTAAGTGGGCGGGGCTCTTCGGGTACAAGCTGATGTCACGTACTTCCATGCACCAATCAGGATTTGGTGACACTTGAATCGTAATTTGATTACAATTGCGGTGTTGTTGCCCACAGTCCTGATTATGCCGCTTTTATTGAGTTAAACTCTTAATAAATGATACATGTTTAACTTTGATTGTTGCTTATTTAGTCAAATATTTAATGTTGTAGAGAAATATATATGATTTGAATTTACATTTTCAGGGGCTTTAAATAAAAGCAGAAATACCTCGTAGAAGTATTATAAAAGGTGTATATAAGCATCAAAAGAAAAAATACTCATTATGCAAAATAGTCCCTTTCTGAGTGATACATCCATATTATTATTATTATTATTAATAATGCTTTAACATGATTTAATGGTTTAATGCTGTAGTTGGCTGAGGTGGGGGTACTTTTATCTTGCTGGGTAGTTTAATCTGTAACTGTGCACCATTTAACAAGCTGACAGTGTTGGAAGTATTCAGATCATTTTACTTAAGTAAAACTAGCAATTCAACAATGTAAAAACGCTATATTACAAATAAAAGTCCTGCATTGAAAATATTACTCAAATAGTAGTTAAAGTATCAAAAGTAAAAGTATGGCCCCTGTAATGCGTTTTTTTTTTCTTTTTTTTACAAGTGGATCAAGAGCAATATTTTCCTCTCGTGCAATAAAAGTTTAAAGTGGCATAAAATGGCAATAACCAACTCAAGTGAGATACAAGTACCTCATTTGTATTTAATTATGGTGCTTGATTAAATATACTTTCCACTAATGTATCAACTTTGGGAGAAAGTCTAATGCGATTGAGATTCAGTGAAAACATATTACATTATTTACTCACTTATAGACAAAAAGATTAATTAGAAAACAATAAAGACGAACCATCCAAAGAAAACGTTATCCAAAACATTTTAAACCGGAAATCATTATAAAAGAATATCAGCCAGTTTAATAAGGTGCTTGTTTGAGTTTGATGGATACGTTTAGCCATGTGAGCCAGTTTGGCAGAGGTGCGCTGTGCGTAAAGCAGGATGACTCCTCTCGAGGTGGGAGCACTTGGCTTACTTCAGTTACTATATGGAGAGACGCACCTCCCAGCTGATCCCGTTAATTTATCTCCTCCTCCCCCCTCCTCCTCCTCCTCCTCCTGCAGTACCCGGTGTGTTGCCCCCTCTCGGTAGGTTTGTCTTCTGCTCTGCTCCTCTGCAGACGCGCTGGAGCTGGATGTCCGGACACTTGCTGCGCTTCTCTTAATGATCAGGAGGGACCGCAGGAGCAGGAGAAGTAAGGAGAAGGAGAATCACTGGGACGCACATGGTGAGCTCTGCTGATTTGTTTCTTCCTCTTTCAAAATGTTTTTTGTGTGTGTGTGTGGGACTCTGTGATTACTGATCTCAGTTGAAGTCGCGCGTAAAGAGAAGCAGCGGCTGAACGGCAAGTGTGTGTTTGTCGTTGTAATACAGGGCAAAGAAAAGGCAGAAATTCAAAGAAATTCATTTTCAAAATGTACCTTACAAATTGCATCAGAGGAGTAGTTATCTCTGTTGTGTTTTCTGGTCTAAAGTATTTAATAATTTACCAAACGGACTGAGTAACCTGGTGTTTCTTCTGACATCGCTGCTCAACTTATCCTTAGAAATTCAGCTGATATGCGTGTATCAGACTTTTTTTTATTTGTTATCATATATTTTTCAAAATAAATATTAGATTATTTACGTTTATCCTAATGTATTTGACAGATTTTATTGAATAAACCTATTAGACTACAGGTCAAATGGATACGTTTGCTGTAATTATGTTTTATAAATTGTTTTCTCTACAAAACCAAATGTTTTTACTTTAAAAACTAGGACTGATTTTCCTTATAACTCCTTAACTTTAATCTTTTTTTTTTTTACCCAAATTGTTTCTGCATGTTGCCGCTGGGACACTCCCAACTTTATTATGATAAAGCCTAATTGTAAGTAATTCTAAGCATATATTAGATTTTTGTCCTACTGTTGCAGATTAAATAAGAAACAAAATATAAAAACATAAAATATGAACATAAAACGACAATAACACGATTTTTAATTAGTTGGAGAGATAAAATGGAAAGAAATTGTCCATAATGCCAAACACACACAAGACTAATTATCAAGATTTTAAAAAACAAATCTGAATGAAGTTGTTTGATCAAACTGTGATAGCCTAACACTGTAATATTATCGTTCCTCTCTGTGAGATGAAGCTAATTGACTGCAGCCAATTTCTGCTTAACAAGTGCAATTAGCTCTGCAGAATGGAGGCAATTAGTCACCGGGCTTTACTGTTGGCCAAAGTAATCACACTAAATATGACAAACATTTGCGTTTAATGAACCGAGGCGAGTGAATCATTATTCTCAGCTCCATTAAAAGCGACGCCCGCAACCTGCGTGTGACTGCAGGCTGTTTTCCTTTTAAAAAGGTCCGTCTGTAGTTAATTCGTTTTCCTAAAATCCCTTTGCAGCGCTTGTATCTAAGAGAAAATATACCGTATTTGCTTTAATAGACATTTAAGGCAGATTGCTGTTTTTGTTTTAACATATAGGGGCTTAAATTTCTAAATCATGCAGATTACAGTCCGGGCCTCAATTAAAAACAGGCTGCTATTTATTAACTTTTAATAATCTGATAACCAATTTAATATTAAATTAACCAATAAAAACTATGGGTGCTTTTTGTGCTCATAAAAAGAGCTCAGCTCTGGAGTATTTTTGTGTTTTTGTTTTACCGCCTGCTCCCCTTTATTAACCCCATGTATGACATTGTGTGGATTTAATTGACACACAATTACAACCAGGGGCCTTCCTTGTATTTCCATCACGCTGCCCGAGGTTGTCTTTGGCGTGACTGCAACATGAAATCACAATGATTTCATTTCCATCTGTTTCTCAATATCAACATGTGAAGCTGGAGCTGCTGGAGAGCGTCCTGCCAACTTGTATGAGGCTGTAAAGAGGGGAGGGGGGGAATTGACAGGAAACTCGCTTTCAAATATCAAGTGGGTGACATGTGTTTTTTTATTCAAAAGTGAAGTAAGCAGGGCTCATGGGTCAATGCAGAGGCAGAGACGCCCTCCATGTGTCTGTGGAGGTGCAGTCGGCCCCTGGGGGCCCCGTACATGCACCGGATTGGCAGTTTGTTGGAGGTGCAAACGTGAAGGACAGAGGCCTTTAGCTAAAGATACAAGCAGTGATAATCCATTTTGTGCTGTCTGTTGCTTTCACCTCCCGGGGCCACCCCACTAAAATTAGATTATTACACCTAAAACAGAACTCCTGGAATCTGCTCCGTGTGGAATAACACACACACACACACACGGGCTTCAACTGTGCAGGCAGGAATGCAGTTTGAGAATACATACGTAGCCTTCTCACCCGAAGCCCAGTGTTGTATTTCTGACCGGCTGAGGACAATTGCAAATTAACAAAGGTGTCAGTGTGGGAACATGCACCAACAGGTGCCTTGGTCCGGCTTCAAACATGTAGGCTATAAGAGAGAGCTTATATAATTGATCATATTTATTTAAAGGCTCCGTGTCTTGGAGCAGAGCTGCAATGTAGAACCCTGGGAAATCTTCCCAGCGACTACCAGCCTGATATAAACCTGCGCTGTTTATTTGTACAAACCACAATTTAGCCTTTGAATACTCATCACAAAGTAGCAAAGCAATTTGAATTTAACATATTTGGCCTCCGTCTCGCCGGCCAGGGCTGCTGCCCATGACGAGGAATGTTAAAATGTGTGAGACAGGCCAAATCCAGCTCATCTGCTCACCAGAACAGCTCCAGACCCGGACAGGCCCACAGCACTAAAGTATGAGCAGGCCAAAGAGAGTTAACAGGTAGCAAGAGAGAGTACCACACACACCAGAGGTTTCTACGCTTTATTTTCACAACTTAAAGTCCTCATTTCCTGCCAAATTACAATAAATGAGTTTGTTGCAGTGGAATAAAGCTGTAAAAATGTACATTTATAGGTCAAAACACTGGTAAATTCCCATGTTGCTACTCTGTGGTTATATATATACGTTCTTTGCCCTTTCCTCTCAGATTCTCTGCCTTGCAACAGACCTTAAAAAGACAACAGAAGATATATAAATACATAATATATAGAAGTAGACATAACCCAAAAAACAGCAAATATTAAGAAGCAAATAGACTCAGAGTTAGGAGACCACGAGGCAACTGAGCTACAAACACATACAAATAAAGATCTCCGTCATGCTTCCTCTTGCGTTTTCTTTAACAGATCTTTATTCCTGTTTTATTACCCGATGGAGTCACATTTCCCTCAGACAACCCCACTATACTCTTAAAAATAGTCAGTACAGTACTGACTTGGAGGAGTTGAATACTTATGCAAACAAGTATTTTGTATTTTATATTTGTAATAAATTTTATTATCACGTTAAGATATGATTTCACTTTGACATTTTTGTGTCAAATAAGCCACATTAAATCTACTTTGATTCAGCGTTATTAGACAATAAAACATGTAAACCTCCAAGAAGGTGAATATTTTTTAAAGACAATGTATATGCACAAATTCTTATCACTTCCGCCTTTACCAAACCATAAAACAATGCTTAAACAAATGCTCTTCCTGACATTTTGGCTTCACCAGATACATTCAGCATGATGAAGAATAGAGGGAGAATTACATTAGGAAATAAATAAATAATAAATAGGGACTGCAGAGCACGAACATGAGCGTCGGTCTCCTCGCTCTCCTCTGTTTCGACTATGCTGTAAACATGCCCCCAGGTTGTCAGCAAGTATTTTTCCAGCCCCTTGCCAGCCAAGCATAGCTGCTTCTAAAGATCACCCGCCGGAGATGTTGATCTCATCTTACCACTATTTGGCTGTATAAGCTTTTTGAAAGACAGAGATTGCTGCCAAGTTATTTCTAAACCTTTTCTCTGAAACTTAATGTCTCCAAAATTGAGGCATATTTGTATTTTTAAGGGGTTACTGGGGAGAGAGAAAAGGGGATGATGGCCTCTTGGTGTAAAAATACACAGTTTTTGCAGTTTCTTCTCATCAAATTGCACTTTACAATAAATACATGTTCTTCCGACACCCGGGCCATGTGAATTTATGAAAAGCAGAAGAGAAAAACCACTGAAACCATATCCGGTGGGTTACGGTGGCGGTGCCAGACAGATGATCTGGTTTCGGAAGAAGAGAGAGTCTGGATTTGGCCTAGAGGGGCGCATTAAAAACCTCAGGGGCCTCTCTCAGATGAGCATCCATTTATCAAAGTGGTTGTAATGGGCCGATGTTTAATTAGTCATGTAATGTGACAAAGACAAGAGCGAGTGCATGTCATGGGAATGTTAAACAACCGCCCCCTTTCTCTTCGAGCCTCGTGTGTTTCACTCATCCCAACCCTGAACCCCTACCCGCCTACGCTCACTCTTCATTCCTCATCCAGAATTAATTCTTCCGCCACTTCCCTGAATCCTCTAATAACCTTTACCCTGCTCATAATCCCTCTGACAGTGTCTTCCCTTCTTATACAGCCAGGCCACTGACACCGTATGAAACCAGAGACCTAATTACTCACCCGATCAACCTATAAGTCCTGCTTTTTATCAGTGCGTTCGAGTTCCCATGGGGCATGTCTCAACACGTCAGGAATGACCAACCGAGGCATTCTGGACCTCAGGAATGTGGCTCGGTGGCACCAGGGTCACAGTCAGACCGCTCATCGCTGCACTCTTTGCTTGTAGCATTTCCTGTAGCAACACCACAAAACCAGCAACGCCCGATATGCCTGATCTTGGCTTTTGTCCTCAACCAGGTTTGGTTGATCCACTTTCTAGCAGGTCTTTGCTTTTGGAGGTCAGGAGCAGAGCAGTTTGTCCGAGGCAGCCGGGGGAGTGCCACGGCCTCCTCGCAGGCCCCTCAGAGCTGTGTGGTCCCTGAGGGAAGCCTCATATTTCGGTCGTTGGCTAATTGAGCGGGATGACGAGGCCGGAGAGGCTCTCAGCCCCGTCCTCTCCTACGGGTTTGGTTTATGAAGCCCTGCTGACTTTGCTGTCAGTGTCAAACGCTTGTTAGGACATCATCAATCTCGCAGCAGTTAAGAATATTCCCAGAACAGAATGAAGGGGGCAGGTGATAGATGGGCAGGGAGACGGAAGAGCAGAGGGAAAGTTGTTTGAAAATGTGGAAGGAAGGTAGTTATTGATGAGAAAATGACAGTCCTCTTAAGAAGGAAAGAAACAAGAATGACCCAAAAGTAAAAGTGGAAGGTGTTGAACTTTCTTAGCAAGTCAAATAAGCGCTTGTTGGGAATGTGCTTCTGGGCTTCATGTGAGCAGAAAAACAATAAATCACTGGTTCCAGAGAAAGTGCATGCATTGTTCGTTTTGTCCACATGCCAAAATTAACGCTCTCGGGTATCAAATCTTGACAGAGGAATAAATTACATTCATCACCAGTTGTAACAGACGGGAAGGGATTTATTCGCACTGCGGACATACACAAGTCTGTGTTTGTCTTTACCACGGAAGTATCCATGTAGGGGCTCAAGCCAAACACACATTTCGATCTATAAATCATTTCCTACTATCCTCAAGACTAATCTCTGCTTCCCTCCCCTCATTTCATTTTGTCTTTTTTCTCATACGCTCTTTGCTGCTCGATAACACACCGCTCATGCTCAGGCACCTCGCTCGCCTGCAGCACTGACCGACGGTAAAGTGATTTGAAAAGGAAAGCCATAAACGTGATGGATGTGGTCCAGCTCAGGGTTTAGCCCCAGCTGTTGGGCATGTTTTTTGTCATTTCAGACAGACCCGCTGGGTGCGCGCCCTTCTTCACCCGCACTCATCCACTCTTTTCAGGGTTCGAGGGGAGTTTTAAGACGAATGTGTTCTTAAAGGCTGTCAAGGTCACGGATTCAAACCAGTGGCCGATACTACTGTGAAGATTGGAGATTACATTTTTACGGGATGAGATCTTTACTGGCGTCTACCGAAAGCCAATAAGGTGCATTTGAAGTGATGCATTGAGCTGGTATCATGTGTTTTCAATACAGGCACAGGTGGTCTATCTTAGATTTCCTTCTTTGGCTTCAAATGCAAGTCATATAAATCAATCACTTTGTGTTTTTTTTGTTTTATGATCTAGCTCTCATGGTTTTCTCTTAAAAATGATTTTAAAATGTTTTCTTTCCACAGGCTGGATGACATGATGTTCCTACCCTTTTCCCCTCCCCCCTCCACCTCTCTCTTCCCTGTTTTCCTTCTACTCCTCCTTTTCCTTCCTCCATCCCTCGTCTCCTCTTCCCTTTCCCTCACCCCGTTGAGCTGGACTTCGCCTCATGACCCCTGCTACCAACTAGATGGCCGCCCACGACACTGCCTGTCGGAGTTTATCAACGCTGCCTATGGCGTCCCAGTCAATGCTAGCCACTCACTACAAGGGCCTGATTATGACAGCAACATCACCACCTTGACGGACCTCCACAACCCCCACAACCTCACCTGCTGGATGGCTCACCGAGGTCCAGACACGGGAGAATGGGTTCTCACGCTGCCTCTGGGCCGCCGCTTTGAGATCACCTACATAAGTTTGCAGTTCTGCCAACAGGGGGAGCCATCAGATCCCATCTCCATCTCCATCCTCAAGTCGATGGACTATGGTCGCACCTGGAGGCCGATGCAGCACTACTCCAGCGACTGCCTTGGGAACTTCGGGCTGTCCTCCCAGACAGTGGCCCAGACAAGGCACCAAGAGACAGAGCCCCTCTGCTCAGACCCTCGACCCCTGCAAAAGCAGAGGGGCGGCATGGTGCTGGCCTTCTCCACCCTGGACGGACGGCCATCATCTCCTGATTTTGACCACAGCCACACCCTTCAGGACTGGGTGACAGCCACAGACATCCGTGTGGTCTTCCACCAGGTGTCCAAAGATGCCAAGGTGGGCAACCGGGATAAGAAAGAAGAAGCACGATGGCGTGATGGTGCAGAAGATGGGCTTCTGAGGTGGAGGTCGGGCTACAAGGGGCGCACTGGAGATCAGGTCGACAAGTTAAACACAGATAATACACTGGCATTTTTTGAAAGGGAGACAAAAAACTCAGAGACAAGGGGAAGGAACAAAGGGGAGAAACATGGAAGGAAGGGTCATTATAAAGGGTCAGGTCAAGACGAAGATGGACACAATGTGACCAGCAAAGAAGGGGGCGATAGTTTTAGTACGGATACTCTCGCTTCTTCAAAGAAAGGTGGAAAGGGCAGAGGGCGTGGCCGCAAGAAGGAAGACAATCATTGGCTGCCTTGCCCCAATGGAGGTTGTAATTGGACAGTGGAGGGGCGGAGCAGGAGCAACAAGGGACGGGAACTGAGGAAGAGGAGGAACAATAATCTCAACACCAAACAAAGCTCCAGGACTCTGCAGGTGACCCCACCCTCTGCTTTTATCGCTGCTGTCCGAGCTCCTCTGGCCCTCTCGGACCTGCAAGTTGGCGGCAGGTGTAAATGTAACGGACACGCTTCCAGGTGTCGCCGTGACGACACAGGCCGAGCAGTGTGCGTGTGCGAGCATCACACGGCGGGGCCAGACTGTGATGTGTGCGAGGATTTCTACTGTGACAGACCATGGCATCGAGCTACACCCACGAACCCAAACCCGTGTGTTGGTGAGTCCTGCATCCTATTAAAAAGTTAAATGTGTAATGTTATACCCTGTACATGTTTTTTTTATGTTTTTATATAATTTTAGATGACAACTAAACATATGCAGCAAAAGCCATAATACAAAAACAAACAAAAGGCAGAAAGGAGGGAGTGTAAATGTAAAAAAAAAAATGAGTATGTTTTATTTATTTATTAATAGGTGTATTTTTTCCTCTTCCCAAACACTTACAGTACGAAATGTAAAAGTCAATAAAATATTATTCCAAAGAAAAGAAAAGAATAACTACACATATTATAGAGTAGTATACTGTAAATTCTCCTGATCCATTTAAGTGGTACTCCAGCAATTTAGCATTTAGCACCTCCATAAAGCTGCAGGACAGAGAGACAGATTAAAATAAGAGTGGTCAAAAAAATCATTGCAGCAGAGGCCAAGATATGCTCACTTTTCCTAGTATGGAAGAATTAAAATGCATTGTTGCTGAAACAGTACAAGCCAAGCTAAAGCTGTAAAGCGGTAACAAATTGTAACTTTAGCTGACATTTAGCTTGACTTGTTACTTTTTGAGTGAATGTGAATATGTAGCGATAATATGGACAAGCTATTTTAATGTGTCTGCGTGTAACCGGTGATGCCTGCGTTGTATAGGAGAGGAGCTGGAGTGGGCACTTTTATTTACATATTGTTTACATCTGTTCCTGTCAGAATAAACAGAGATCGGGGTGCCCTGGTTGTAAAGGGGTTTAAGGCCCAAACCATGAACTGCCACGTCCCTGGTTCAAGTCTGGCTAGAGACTTTTGTTGCATGCCAAATCCCCATCTCTCTCTCTCTTGCTCCCTTTATTTCCTCCCGTCATCTTTCTGCCATCGACTCTCTAATAAAAGCACAAGATGCCCCAAAAATACTTTAAAAAAGAAAGAAGTCACAGCGTCATGGCATCTTCATTACTAACCAACACAGCAATGATGCCACCACTTACACAAGCATTCCTCCTGTGTTTCCCAACCCCTGAACCTGAAAGTTACCAATCAAAAACAAACCAATTAATGCAAAACATTGGGTGTAAGATCTTGTGATGATGTGTAGATAATTTCCTTCATCGGTATTTATTATGTCCCTCCCTCTCCAGCCTGTGAGTGTAACGGCCATTCGAACAAGTGTCGCTTCAGCATGGAGGTGTTTCAGCAGTCGGGCCGGCGTAGCGGAGGTGTGTGTCAGAAGTGTCGCCACCACACGGCCGGACGCCACTGCCAGTACTGCCAGAATGGATACACCCGCGACCACAGCAAGCCGCTGAACCACCGCAAGGCCTGCCAAGGTCAGTCACTAGATGTGTGTGTGTGTGTGTGTGTGTGTGTGTGTTTGGGACAAGGTTAAGGGGAAGAAGGAGGTGTTTTCTTGTTTGTGTATTTGTGCATATGCACGGGTGAATGACATGTAACTTTAATAACTAACTGTGCATTCCTGGAAGATGAAAAGCAAATCGAGACAGCGTTTATGTCTGTCTGACTGCCTGAATGCATGTCTCTGTGTGTGTTTACGTGCCCACTCTGTCTCTGTCCGAGCGTACAGCAGTGTTTATGGGGTGGTTACATTGTGAGAGGGGACAACTATTCCTGTTAGATACGCACACAAAAACACACACAAACCCCACTGAGCTGCCACCTGTATCCCCATCGTTACCACCGGTTGGCATCTGCTGTGACCCCTGACCTTTGACTGTTTGACATGTCCTAAGTGACTGTGACACTCTGGCATGCTCATGTGGAAGCTTTGCCACGGGCCTAATATATCCAAAGTTAATGGGCTTTCTTTGGGCTTGACACAGGGATGAAAATGTGCTATGATTAAACATCCCCATATTTTATCGCTTTTTGTGCATGAAACAAAAGCAAACTGCAAATTCATATCCTCCACCACACAGTCTCACATCTCAGCTTTAATTTACTGATGCTATATTTCACAGAGTTACCCTTCAGAGGCCAATTACTCATTTTCTCCAGTCAGGTTGTTTGGACTCATTGTAAGGATTTGTGTAAACATTACTAGAGTGTGAACAGAGCTGCTGAAGTGTGGCTTCCTCTCTCTATCTGTCTTCTCTCATTGGGTCTTGTGCTGTGATAGTAGTGGTAAATAAAAAGCTTTGCAATGTAAACCAAGCAAATCCAGGCAGTAATCATTATACAGCATCACAACAGCCAACATTAAGGGGGAACAAAACAGAAAAGAAATTAATTTAGATACAGGACTGGTCTCCATCTTGATAAAGACTGATGAGCTAAAACCACCAAGTCCAGGACCGTATTGTTCGATCCCTGACCAATTTTGATAAGTTGCAAATGTATTAGTGTGTGAATGTGACATTCAATTAATAGCTCAATGGAGGAATATGTCTTTGTTATCCCAACATGACAGCTACAAAACAGCTTTTATGGTGTTAGTAGAGGTCTTGTGTCTTTGCTCAAGGACACTCCCTCAGGACGGATGCTGTCAAGCAGGATTAAACCCGCGTCGTTGGTCCTGTCACTGATGGATGGTCTTCTTAATCCTGCCTATTGACCTGTCTGTCGTTTGTGCAGTAGTCACAGACTTTGACACACGTTTTTGCTTAATATATCTTTAACTTGCTTCCTTGTTGTCACAACTCGATGTGTTCGTCTCCACAAAGACAGGGCAGCTCAACCAAATACACTTGCTTGTTTCCATGCCTATTTCATATTCATGATAAAACATATGGACATGTGGAAGCTCCCTAGTACAACCACAGTCTTTAAGATTGGCCACTGAAAACCTTCGCTGGGTATCTGAACCAGCCACAAGACTGGATTTCTTTAAAGCTGCACTAGTTAATATTTTTACACTAGCAATGTACAACCCACAACTCTGCAGTTCTCCTCAGCTCTACGGAGCATACTTGTGTCTTTCAGCTCATTGTTTTGATTTTACACCCTGCAACTTTACTGTTTTGGTTCACTCTCACTCATCTCATCAGTGTTGGTTACAGCAAGCAGCTGTTTTCAGCAAAAAAAAAAAAGTTTTAATAAACCACTGTACGCTACCTGCCCAGCACCAAACAGCAGACAGGCAAAGTTAGCAACTAGCTAATGAACACACTGGGGCATCTAGCAGCCAGAGATCCAAATATTTCCCTCAGGAGTTGGTGGAGACCAAAACAGAGAAAAAGGAGGGTGAACATTGGAAATGCAGGTGTCAGATGGAGAGAGAGACGACTTCAGATAAATGATAATTTTGCTCCATGTCTGCTGGATGTGAAACTATACATCTGTTTGCGAACACGTCACCATATTAACTCCATAAGGTAATACCAATGAGAGAAGACAGAAAACCCCCCCAAAAATGTTGCTGCTATAACCTCAAGGCTACTAAAAATAAGACATCAGTATAACTTCTGTAATCTTCTCATTCTCTTTTTCAGCCTGTCAGTGCCATGCTGTGGGAGCAGTGGGTCGCTGGTGTAACCAGACATCAGGTCAGTGTCTGTGTCGAGAAGGGGTGACCGGCCTCAGGTGTAACCGCTGTGCCCCGGGATACAAACAGGGCAGGTCCCCTCTGCGGCCCTGCATACGTAAGTCAACCACCAGTACTAATGTTTATTCAGAATCTGGAAAATTGCGAATAAAGGCAGTTGTCTCCAAGAAGCAGAGGCAGAAGTAGCATGACGTTTTAGTGCCGAAAACACGTTTGGAGAGGAGCTTCCCAATCCTGGTTTCTCTTGACAATGACCACGGCTTTTGCCTAACCTTATCCAAGTAGTTTGAGTTGCCTAAATTTGAAGGGGACAGATCAGAAAACAGTCATGCACTTAAACACAAATCCCCAGTGCATCAGATCAGAAAATATAGGTCGTTTTGGAAGTCGATGAGAATGTATTTTGTTGCTTATGTTGGAGGACTTGTTTTAATATGGTTTATGAGTCTTAACTTATCCAAAAAGAAATGTTCTCTCTGCATTCGATGCATGCAACCAAATATATCACAGACATTTAATAGTTTGTTGTCAGTCATGACAAAGTGACCTCTTTAATTTCTCCTTCAACCTGATTTGCTTGTGGCCAAAATGGATTAAACCTCCTATCAAGCTCTCTAAGTCTTTATCAAGTTGTAGCTCTATATAAAAGGGGCCGCTGCTGTCCAGACTAATTTGGCTCAATCTCCCAGCGTGTCCCCTTTTCATCATCCCTAGAGACGGTTTCCATAGCAGCGTTAACATGAGCTGACCGCTACAGGGAAACCTCATCTCCAGCTGATCCGGGATCAGCGTCAGATCAAGTGGATTGTTGCTGCTCATATCTCTGAGCCTGGCCAGCACCCCGAACCTCAGGCCATGAGCGCTAATCCACGTGCACTTCCCCGGCTAATCGCGCGAGTGCCGACAACTACACAGGCACTGACGCTGTGTAAGCCCCAATCAGGTGACATAGGGAGCCAGCGGCGGTGAGCTTCACACCTGTTGTGCAGCTCAAAAACGCCCCCCATCACAGGGCCCAGACTCATAACTCTCCCAGTGAAAGGAGTGAGTGAAAGAAAACCTTGTTTGTTTTTACTGCCAGACCATCTCAGGCTATGTATAGCATCTCTTACTCCCCCACCACCACCACCTCTGACACCTCCTCTCGTCAGACAGACCAAGAGGCATGCAGCAGGCTAAACTTAAAGTTAGCTCTCACTGAAACTTTTTATCCACACCTTGTAGCAGCACAACACAGTAACTACATTTTTGGTCAAAACTGAGAGAAAAGACAGCTAACTAGACAATTAAAACAAGAGGGCTATATGAAGGGAAGGCTAGCTGCTGAGATAGCCACATTCCCATGAACTACGAAACGTAAATAAACAAAATAGTTTTTTTCTTAAACTAGCTACAGTGGACAAGAAAGTTGAATTAACACATTGTTGGTAGATCATTTTGTCATTGCGCTTTGAAAATTATATGTCAGAGTGCAATAACTGCATTTTAGGTATTATGTGGGTGATGGTCAGATTTGTAGTCATGTTGTCTTGTTTACTTATTCTTTGATATTTATTGGTTTAAATCATAGTTTTTCCCCATTTTATACTGTATTTTTGAAGTTTGTGCACAACTGCTTGTGTTTAGGCAATATTTGAAGAGTTTGGCTTCTTTTAAGGTTGTTACAGAAAAAACATTTGTATATTCCTCACAGGAAGATATGGCTCATCCCTCAATTTTGACCTCTCACATATACTTTATGTACATATACACACTAACACACAGCACCTTCCTGTGTTTTAAAAGTGGGGGACAGTCAGCTGGGTGGGGGTGGGGGTGTAGGGTGTCACTGGCCCAGTTGTGTCAGACAGGACAGGACATGGATGGGGAGACGGAGTGTGAGCTTGATAAAATATGGCCGCACTGTCACACACTTTTACAAGAGGCCTGGATAATGTATGTACAGAGCAGCAGGTTGTTCATTTTCCATTTACAAGTTCTAACACACACACACACACTCAAGCATACTTTATTAGACTCTGTTTAATGTTTGAGACAAAACCATACAAGAAGGGATGGTTTGACCTTATTAAATTACCAAAAGTAAAGTTTGTGTCTGTGTGTGTGTTCAAGTGAACGTCAGAGTGTGTTTTTTCTAGTCCGTAAAAAAGGACCACACACACACACGCACGCTTTTTTGACACTTGCTTATCTTCTGTGCAGACATGCTCCACACACCAAGATTGAGATTCAAGAATAGCGCACGTAACACACGCAAACACACTCGGTCTGCAACAACCTGACAGCTCCTGTATAGGCTGAAGGGTCTCTGTGTATCTGTTCCTGTCACCTGTCTGAAACTGTGTTTATGTTCGCAGGAATTCAAGAGGTCGCTCCGACCCCAGTGTACCAACCTCAATACAGCATAGGTGGGTAGAATGACACTGGCTTATGTTTTAACCTATCAATAAATACATCTAATACAGTTTGAGGTGATATTTCGGTGTATCGTCATGGTCACTTGTTAGCCACCTGTTTTCATTAGTTCTCACCTGTTAGCATTTTCCCCACACTTATTTTACAATGACAGTTACCATGGTAACGATCCCTTCAACATCTCTGGTTGTATTTGGTACATTGTGGGTAATGTCGCAAGTCAGTGAGCAGGACTGTTTTATGTATGTCAATATTGGATTTACAGGATTGTTTTGCATCAATGCGATGAATTAACTTGATTTTTCACAAATATAATTAACAGGATTAAACAAAAATGAAAATTCTTTCATGGTTATTTTATTTTTATTTTTACATGTCAAGAAAATGTATGATATCACAGTAAGAAATTACATATACCTTGACAGACAATTTTTATCTATAATTGAGTAGGCTATATATATATATATATAATACTTTATTATTCTGCCTGTATATTTTTCTTATATCCCAATTTTAGGTTCATCCAGTCCTTTTTATATCTATTTATCTCTTTTGATCTTTTTGTAAATCACCTTGTAACTACTAGTTTGATAGGTGTTAGAGATTAAAATGTTCAGAGCAACTTTCACTCAAAGGAAATAATGCCTTTACCATAATAACAGAATATTCAATTATCTGTACTACCCTTTTAACCCAGTTGATGTCACCTCATGTACAACATACAAACTTAACACATCTATGGACTCTCATCAAAACAAAAATCTTCTGTTTTGGGAGCTCCTGCTCTAACTCCCCATGCAGTAGCTAACCACTCCCTCCTAGTGGCGGCTTGAGGAATGTCCCACCTGCTGCAGCCGAGGTCATCTGTTAGTCACAGGATAGTGTGATGACAAATAGGAGCAGCCATATTGTAATTAGGGGAAAAGACGTGCTGATATGCTTGCTATGAAATGATACCCCCCTCGTTTGATGCATTCTCCCTCCCTCTCCCTCTCTTTTGGTCTCTGATATAGCGGAGGAGTGTGTTTCATACTGCCAGCCCTCTCAGGTTAAAGTCCGGATGAACTTGGAGACCTATTGTCTCAAGGACTACGGTTGGTGTCATGTTATTTATTATCATTATTATTACCTTGTCAAAAGAAAAATAATGTTCTCAAACTGTTCTTCTTTTTTCCTCTTTTTCTGAATTTCTCATTGATTCTACCACAAAGTTGAATCCATATTAAAACTGCATTTATATAGATTTTTCAGTATATTATAAAGCATGTTCAGAAATATAAAACAAATGTCTAAATCTACACAGAAACTTGTCATAAAATGTAACCTACTGTAAATCTGATGAATGAAACCAAATTTGGGTCACGTAAAACCTAAATATTAAACATAATAGATTTTTAAAAATGATAATGGTACAAAAATATAATTTAAGAAATGCATCTCTGTCTTTCTCAGTGCTGAAGGTGCAGGTGAGAGGGATGGAACGTTCAGGTCCCTGGTGGCAGTTCTCCATCTCAGTCCAAACCGTCTTCCGCACAGGGGCCACCTCCCGCGTTCGCAGGGGCGTCAACTCCCTCTGGGTCCCTGACCGCGACCTCGGCTGCGGCTGCCCCGCCCTCCACGTGGGCCGGACCTTCCTCCTGATTGGTGCAGAGGAGGGGGAGCGGGGCTGGGGCCCTGAGGAGAGTCGCCTGGTGGCGGACCGCTCCACTCTGGCCCTCCAGTGGCGGGAACACTGGAGCCCCAAACTGAGGGGCTTCCGGGGGCAGGACAAGAGGGGCCGCTGCCCGCCGAAATCCCCCAACAACCACCAGCACCACCATCACAGGGAGCAAACAAAGTCCCAGTCTGGGTACATCCCCCCTCACCTGCTGACTGAGAAAGACACCGAGCCTCACAGTGTGAACACACACTCTGTGAACGTGGACGACACTCAGACCTCAGTGGTGCCGCACACACACCCTCACACAGACGGCAAGGTTAAATCCACAGAGGCGACCCCCTCTTCTACCACACCCGCTCTGGTGTGCTCGACTCAAGGTCCCGGATGAAAAACAAAAACCACAGGAAGAGTTTTTATCCTCCACCTCTCCGGACATTCTGCAAAAAGAGAACTACAAGAAGAGGAAAGTGCTCTTTTTTACAGTTTTTCCTGAAGGTTTCAGGAGAAACAGGCTTGACTTTGCTTCAGAGAAACTCCACAACACACACACACCTGTTATGTGATGTTAAAATGCTTATCTAAAAATGTGAAGAAACGCACAAGTTTCCTCATGTAACTGCTGGTGTGTGCGTTTTTTTATTTTATTTTGGAGGGTAAAGGTCAACTTTCTGCAGCAAAACTCACCGATGATGAAAATATTAAAAAGTTCCTACAAAATTGGTGCTCTGTGAAATATAAAGATGATATACATGAGAGTTTGATATAAGAATTTAAATATTTTCTACTAAAGAACCTTTTTGAAAATTAAAGTCTGACTAAACTCTGACTGAAATGCCATGCAGTATTTTTGTCTTATAAAGATCTTTTTTAAAATATTGTTTGAATCATATTTATTCTTGGATCACCTCACGTAACACATAAACAAGAAAAAACTGACTAAATAAACAACAAGATACAGAATGTGCAGATTTTAAAGGGTAAATATTCTACCTCACATTTGCTTCACAACAAAATGTAACCAAAGCTTATTCAGAAATGTGACGTTTCCTTTTTTAAATAAAAACAAGGAGTGGCCATGTTATATAAATGATTTTTATTAACTTGTGAGATCCATTCAATATCTTTGATTTTGTATTTTTAGTTTTCATAGTGAAATTTGAAATGAGCATATAATGAAATTAAATGTATTGATTAAATTGTACTAAATTCAAATAGCTTTAAACTGGCAAGACATGTACAGAACTGTAACAGTTGATTAAAATTCATAAAATCTTTATATTAGGGGCATTTTTTCATATATTTCTTTACAAATGCTCTTAGCCTAAAATAGTGCATCTGTATTATGTCCACAACTCAAATTATTCTCTAATACAGTTTTGCCTTTTTCTGTTTTTGCCCTCTTCACATGTGTTTGCAGTAGTCGGGATAAAAGTAATACAAGATCCACAAGGTCACTCACACAAACATGCACACACACACACACACACACACACACACTGTACATTATTTGGGGAAATTGACACTATCTACAATCTGCTCCCTCATTGGACAGCTGACACAGAGACCAAACTAACCTCAGCCTCATTTTCTAACCATGTAGGAATCCTCACATAGACCATTAGGAGCCCAGATACGGATCTAAAAAGCATCGGTCCGACCTGTCGTCATGGCTTCTGTTTCCATTTGGGAGATATGGCGTCATAGCCCAGGGGAAATGGTGGTGTTTGGGGTATATTAAGACAGATGGAAGAGCTCCTATTTGTTGAGCGGCCATGTTGTTTAGGTGGCGGCCGTGTCAGTGATTGGCTGTGCCACTGTGCTGGAGCCTGTGATTGAAAATAAAAAGAGAAAAATAGACTCACTGACTGACGACACTGACGGAGTGTCTCTCAGCTTGGATTTTTTTTTTATACTCATGGAGGACCAAATGTCTTCACAAGCTTCTTCTAGCAGCTTCTTGGGGCCGCACAATCCACGGGGTCCCTATGGAAACTATACTGAAGAGATTCTGTTTTTATCAGGATTGTGATTATAACATGTTTCCTTCAGGGCACCCAAAATTAGCTTTAGCCAGCTTAGTAAGTGAAGAAAATCATCAGGGAAATCTTCCAATATTAAGACATTTTGCTGGTCTATACTGAGTGCTGACCAGTAAGCCATGTAAGTCAACTACTTAGTGATTTTTACTAGTAGGATAGTATTTTTTAAATCTGGGTATTCAACAAATACGATGGTTATAACACCCTGCAGCGTGATGTTGTGAGGTGTAAATATTATCTTGTGTGAAATCACAACAGCGCAGAATTTGCGCACAAACTTTTTAGTGTCTTTTAGCCTCTTTGGCTCTTTGTTTTGGTTCACTCTCACCGCTCTCAACGCCATCGTTTCCAGCAGCAGCAGATTTCAGCAAAAAAAAGACCTGATAAACCCACTGTACGCAATCTGTCCAGCACCAAACAACAGACGGACAGGGTTAGCGACTAGCTGGTGAACATAGTGGAGCATTTAGCAGCTAAAGAGACAGATATTTCCCCCCAGGAGCTGGTGGAGACCAAAAACTGAGCTAAAAGGAGAGCGAAGAAGAGACGATTTACATTCGTCAGCTGGCTTAAAATGACATTTACAGTACAGTGTTTTTGCACAAGAAAAAACAACCAAACTCATAAGAATGGCAACAAAACTGCGGCTATAACAGTTAAGATTTAGCATGTAGGCCTACAGTAGAGTGCAGGGTTACGGCTCACATGTAGATTGTAATAATACAAACTTGTGTGTGTCAAAAGGAATGAGACAGACAATGTGTGTGTGTGTGTGTGTGTCAGTACATGCACAATCATGTCTAGGAGGCAAAGTGTGTGTGTGTGTGTGTGTGTGTGTGTGTGTGTGTGTGTGTGTGTGTGTGTGAAGCACCTGCTGCGTTGCTGCAGGAAGCACCTGTCAGCAGTCGTCTCCTCAGTGCAGCCTCTGTCGACATGAGGGTTTGATCCTAAAACTCCCCAAACACACACACTTACACAGACACTAACAGACAACTTAAGCCCGCGGCTCGTTCCTGCTGCAGCGGGGGAGCGCGTCATCTGCGGCTTTGTTCACTTTAAACCGACGACACACACTGTTCTGTGAGGAGGCAGCAGTGCGTGTTTGTGAGTGTGCGGTATTATGTTTACAACCTGCTGAGGGTACGTTTTACGAGAGGTGACTCCTCCTGCGCTGCAGCCAGAGCCAAAGTTCAACTAGACCTCTTGCAAACACACACACTCACTCTTATTTTTATCCTCTCATTTCCTTTTTCTTTATCTCTCTCTCTCTCACACACACACACTTCAAATGTCACTTTACTCTCTTATCAAAGCTTGTACATCTCCTCCTCACACACACACTTAAGTTGTTGTTTCACACCCAAGAGCTCAAGTCCAAGTTCAGCAAGTTTCATTGTCACACTGTTTTCAGGACACACACACACACACACACACACACACACACACACACAGGGCTTCTGTTAACCTGAGAGGCAGAGGGTCAATCCCTGTGATCCGCAGCCTGCATGCCTTCCATACAGACACGCCGCCGACACAGCAACCTGACTCCCAGCTAGATTAGGACTAATCAAGCATGGCACAGCTCCGGGCAGAAACACCATGACACACACACACACACACACTGTTGTACAAACATGTGCAGACCAGCAGCATTTACTGTTTTATATTTTCCACAGATTATGGCTGAAAGTAGTGCAGTGTGTCCCATTGAACCTTTTCAAAAAAAACTTCTCAATCATCAACTCTTTCAGTACGACAAAAGTTGACTTAATGGCACCTTCAAAAAGCCACCAAACTCTGACAAATCATTTAAAATCAGCTTCAGCAATAGATCTGACATTTACTTTCTTCCATAGTCCAGAGGGGATTTATCACTATTATGTCAAAAAATAATATCTGCATTTTAATTACTGTATATTGATGTGTGCATCTATAAAAAGTCAGTTAAATTGTAGATGAGGGCCAGTAAGATCTAAGGTTGTTTGTATATGCTTGATTTTAGCAAGTAACACTGTTATGATCATGATGAAAGTGCTGCAAAAGTCTGCTAAATTGGAAATAAAATAGATGCCAAACAATGTGATGATTCATTGTATAATATTATTTGACCAATAATAATAATTTTGGGAGGCTTGTATCGGAAGGAAAACCTTGTTCACATGCTTCTTGTTAGCTTGAGAAACTTATTAGCTCCTCCTGGGTTTTATGAAAAACGCACGTGGTCGGCTGAAAACAAGGTTGTTATTTTAGTTTCTAAAAAAAAAAATAATTACTTGAGGATTCACCTGACCTTAAGAATAAGGCCAAGGTCAGAGACTTTCATGATGGTTTGTTGCGCTTACTTTCAAAACAGGTTCATACAAATGACTCACGATGTGGCAACGAATTTCCACATAAATAACATCACTGTATAATCTTTGTAGACGAGACAGTTGGTGAGACCTCAGTGTGAATGTGGAACAAGTGCTGTCACATGTCCAGGAACTGACTTCTCCTGTAAAAATGTTCCCACCAGCCCCAGGTGTCGACCAGTCGTCT
The DNA here is from genome assembly GCA_005408345.1 of Macquaria australasica. Lineage (NCBI taxonomy): Eukaryota > Metazoa > Chordata > Actinopteri > Centrarchiformes > Percichthyidae > Macquaria > Macquaria australasica. The sequence goes on along the minus strand of SEMN01000012.1, from coordinate 668,699 downwards.
GCTCACAAATGTCTGGGACGTCTCAGGCCTTCATCGGCTTTTGTAGTCTGAACCTGGTTTTGTCTTTGTAGTCGTCAAGCGGGACTTTATTTTGGCAGCCACCGTGTTAGAGGCGACAGGTGATTTATGACGCCCAGGGCAACCGGGTGATCCCACCATTTTCTTTCAGTTTTGTTCTGGATGTTGTTATGGCGTCCGCACACAGTCCCCAGTCTAAGTAGTACTGGAGGGCTGGAGAGTCCGGGGTCCAGGATTAGCGATCAAAAGAGTGAGGGGGGAGTTTTGGGGTAAAAGGTTGTGGGGTAACACAAGCCCGGCCTGCCCAGGTGGTGGGGTCGAAAAGAGACTCCCATCTGTGGTGTGGATGGGTCGACCATGGGCTGTGTGTGTGTGTGTGTGTGTGTGTGTGTGTGTGTGCGCGAGAGAGAGAGAGAATGACTTTTATGGGGTGTACACTTCGGGTGAACTCCGTCTAGTTGGATTTGAACCGTGACCGATTGGATTTCAGGCTCGGGGAGGTGACCCCTGACCTTTACAACATCTGCAACCCTGACTTTTCCTCAAACACATTTTAACTTCACATTAGTCCCTGTGCCACCCGGTCCATCTGCCTGTACAAACACAGCAAACACAACTGTGCCACAAAAATATATATTATGTTTTCATCACTTTATTTCCACTTTTGAGTTTTACTGCTTCTTGACCTTAGCCTGTTCCAGAAAAGCTCCTAAATGGACCTTGTGGTGAGATTTTACACGTACTGTATGTTCAAGTGATATTGGGTTTTATTCATTTAAACAGCGATTAAAAGGCCGACATCTTTGAGCATCAATGTAGCACGTGGAAGAAGTGCTGAATGAGTTTGTATTTTATGACAAAATACTACAGCATTAATTTAAAAAAAAATGCTCATATTTAAATGTTTTGCATGTTTAAAGCAGAAAATATTACAACTGTAAGGAGCAAAAAGTGACAAAAAAATACACAAACAGGAAAAAGTAAGTGTTTTTATGAATAAATAGCTTTATTGTCTTACAGTCCTCACACAGATTGTTATTTATTATTTTATTTTATTTTATTTTTTTACACAGTATTTTGAATTTCCTGGCAGCTGTGACACTGATGGTGGTCTCACATGTGGGTGGTCTCTTCTTCAGCGTCTGTGTCATGTGGCAGAGAGGTCTGGGCTTCAGGGAGGTTGTTGCACTGCAGGTACCTGAAAACCACTTGGACCTGAACACACACACACACACACACACACACACGGCTGAGTTTCTCTGAAAAGCAGTGACTCTTTAAATTTCACACTTTTCAATAGCTGTCTTTGCCTAAATAAACTCATTCAAAAGTCAAACTTATTATACAGTGAAGTGAATTATTTTACATGTTTTCATTCTAATATTTTACATTATATGAAGAGTTTCTACCACAATGAGATATCCAACTGTTTACAAAAATGGAAACCAATTTCTCATACTGATGACATCAAAAATACACAGTATTATCATATTAAAAGACATTTACTTTTATGTGTTTTCTTCAATTTATTTTAAAGTAGGAGCTTAACCAAACAGAATAAATCTGTCCTAATATACCTGAAGGGTTTCATTTCAAAAAAGTAATTATTTGTAAATCATGTATTTGTGTCCAGCGCTGTAGCTACCTTTAGGACACTGTGGTCATCATGTCTTTTTGTTTTTAAAGGTCATTTGGGGGTTTTAGCAACCTGGGGAAGTTTACAATTAAAAACTAATTGGTGGATATTGTATAAACTGACTCCAGTATTTTTTTTTATTTTATTTTTTTTACATATTTATTTTGACAAGATTTTGGTCAACAATATAGGATTCTGTATTTCTCAACCATAATTTTATTCCTTAAACAGCTTTTAAAATTTTCATTTTGCAAAAAACCCTCACATTTAACTGAATAAATAAAATAATAAACAACTGCAAGTCATTTTTAAAAATGAGACAGTACTCTTGGTGTCTACTCAACATTTCTCATGGCCTCAGTTTTTTCTAAATCTATGCTGAAAAAAACAAACTGCTAAACGACTGTCAAATGTGTTCAACTGCTGCAAAACCAAACCAAGTATTCAGCAGCACTTTCCGCTGCTTCATTCCCACCTGCACCACCACCTCCTGGGAGATATCCATGGTGGGGCCATTGTGTCCCAGTCCAACCACAGGGGGGCGTAAGAGGCTCGGACCGAACACTGTAGCCAGGTTCATCAGAGACATCTTGTTGATGTCTTGCTTCTCTGAGACTCTGGAGAAAAATGATTAAAAACAAATATGAGGTGTAGTGAACTGGAAGCAGCATCACATACTCCGAAAACACACAAAGTCAGTGGGATTTGAGCTAAAATCAACTGTAATCCAACTACATAACCTCAAATTATATATTTTTCCTGGTATAACGGCAGCTGGTGGGATTTTACAAAAACCAAATCTCTCTCATCATTTCCTGACAGATAATTAAGTCAGGAGTTTGTTATGTTGTGCGCTGTTGTCTGATTGTTGTCGGACCGTTGGAGGTGGTGCAGGAGGTACAGGAAGGTGTGGCGGTTGGAGTCAGTACAGGATTGCAGCAGGGACAACATGGAGGCAAGCTGGGTGTCCATGTCCTGGATGTCTGAAAGGGGAGAGAAAAACAAATACATACAAGTTCAGTTCACTTGCCTGAGAGGCTATTTCAAGACTAACGAGGTTGAATTTAGGGTTAGAGTTACTTATAAAATAATACCACGGTCATTTAGAGCCATTTTAGCCCCCTTTTTTTACTGTAAATTTTAGGTCAGACAAGCTGGAAATGAACTACTGTCTATACCATCGAAAGTAGCAGTAGGAAGCAGAGTGTAAAGCTTTGTATATATGGTATGAAAGCGCTCAACTCCAAATTTAGGCGTCATGTTTATGGCCTCTGAACATAAAGAAATACACTCTTAACACATCAACTGAAAAAAAGAATGTCTAAAAGAGCAACCTAAAGTGTGTAACTGCCTCAAACTTTAAAAAAAAAGGTAATAAAAATAAACAAGTATACGGTTTGTCACGCGTCGTCCGTCTTACCCAGCGTCCTGGCCAGGCTCTGAAACAGCTCAGTGGGTATAAGAGGCTCAGGCAGCTCTCTGAAGTACAGTTTGAGAACACCCGAGACGGCGTTCACTTCAGCACTTCTCAGCCTGGTTACCGCTTCACGCAGATCTGAGCGGGGAAGACACACGGTGACTATGATCAGTATTACCGTAGCTTCTTTTGGCACACACACTTCCTTCCTTACTAGAAAATGCCTCAGTATAGTGCTCTAACTTATGTCAGATGGTGATATTTTTTTTTTTTTTTTTTTTTTTACAGTGGTGATACAAACAATTTTGCTTGCATAACAAACATCAGCCATCCAAAAATCCAACATGATGGTCGTTTCTCCAGTGTGAGTGAGCAGAAACTGAAGTCTCTGAGCTACGAGCCATTTTTAGCCAAACTGTGGCGTTTTTAGCGACACTAGCAGCACAGCTCAATGGCAATGATGGTCTTTCGGTCAGTCGATGATCTACCACTTTGGTCCAGACCAAAATACATCAACGACTATTGGATGGACAGCCATTAAATTGTTTACAGGCATTCATGGTCCCCAGAGGATGATACTAGCATAGCTGTAGACTCAATTTTGTACAAACTCCAGATAATATACGATGTAAACTGGACAAACACTTAAAGACCCCCTGTCAAGAAAAGGTTTGGGGAATAAAGCATGGTATGTTGGAGAAGAGTTGTGTGATGAGTTTAACAACTGTTGTTTCAAGCAGTTTAAGGGTATGAAATGGTATCCCTGGCCTGTCTGAGCTTCACTCTGTGCAACATGAACAGCACACGCCCACAGAAAAGCTTTCTTACTGCTGTTGAACGCAGTCTTGAGCGTGCTGATGTCACTGGTGGTTCCTGAAATCCTGTAGATGCCCACCTCCTCCATGCCTCTCCTCTCCACCTCCTCCACGCAGCAGCGCACCACATGGGGGACCAGCACGCCCTCCTGTCTGACAGAATTGAAAGTATTAAAAAAAAAAAAAAAAAAAGAAAGAAACAGCTCAGATGTTTCATTTAATTTCTTCTTGCCACACTTCTGCTTCTCTTCAGCCCCCTCTCCTGAAACTAGATGTACAAAATAGCACACAGGGGAAATAAAACTCTGGACTGAACTGCAGCTTTCAGTTTCAAGCCTTTCCAACCCCCCCCCCCCCCGTGAGCCCAGACAGGGTCAGTGCAAACACTTTCCAAAGACCGGCAGGGACTTACTGAGCCACAGTTTCAATGGGGACACAGAAGATGGGCTGTTGTTGAGCTACAGAGCTAGGTGGTTCAAGCGGGTGGGGACAGTACTTCAGGGAGACAGTCACCTCCACCTGGCCAAGGTGTAGAGTCTGTCTCCTCCATCGCTTACTCAGGGTTTTAGATTCCAACTGATGGACAAACACAAGGACAGATGTTTAGAAAAACAAAGATTTGTATCATGAATCTTAAAATCTGACCTTTGTACAGGTAACACACACACACAAACTCACATGGTGCCCTAGCAGGTAAAACAATCCCTGGCCTACAGCAGGCATTATTTTTTTATTTTATTTATATATATATATATATATATATATATATATTTTTTCTTTATACATTTTTTATATTTTTAAAGCAGCACTAATTGATTTTTCAGCCACTTGGAGGCAGCAGAACGAGCTAAAAGCACAACATTGACATACAGTATTACCTGATATAGTTGGTATGACGTTAGCAAACAATTGCCTACAGTATGTACACATTCAGCTGATACAGAGCAACATTAGCATTTATTTGGATTCATGTTTCTGGCCACCTGATGAATGCAAGTCCAGTATTCACTCTACTTTTTAGCTCTACTTTGGTCTCCACCAGCTCCTGAGGGAAATATCTCTTTAGCGGCTAAATGCGCTATAATGTTAGTAGCTAGTCGCTAACTTTATCTGTTAGCCGTTTGGTGCAGAGCAGGTAGCATGTAGTCAGTTTATCAGAGCTGTTTTTGGCTGAAAGCAGCTGCCTGCTGCTGCTGGAAACACTGATGAGAGCAGTGAGAGTGAACCAAAACAGTAAAGTCGCGGGCCGCAAAACCAAAACAACGAGCTGAAAGACGCTAAAAAGCCCTGTAGAGCTGAGGGGAAGTGAAGACTCGGGTGATTCGTCACTACGAGCAACGCCTTTCACTTTGCACTTAGTCATTTGACCCATTTTTCATATAAAAATATTGATCAGTTCAGCTTTAATATTTGTAGATTTCTATGTTATATTGCTTTTATGCTTTAACTCCTTATTTTTGTAGTTAATTGTCACACCTCTGTGCTGTATGTGGTTAATGCCTGGCTTCAAAGCAAACATTTTTCAGGATGATAAAGTTCTATTTTCATACCTTTACAGAAGCTTTGCCCAGGACAGTATCATCCTGTCCATCCGACTGACTCACACAGAGCAGCCTCAGGTCCTGAGCCCCGTCCACCTGGAAAGACAGCTCCTGCTTGACAGAAAGAAGGCGGCTTTAATGCTGACAATGAGGGCAGTGTCCTAAAGCCACAACAGGAGCATTCATGTCTTATTTTAAAAAGGCTTTTGATCTTGGCTACCAGTTGGATTTAGTGGAGATTTTACTGCCACTGATCATGTTTAAAGCACGGCCTGGTCTGGCCACAGCGCCGACTTTTTAATCCTCTGTGAGTTGAACTGAAGCCTGACATCATGTCGGATGCTGTCTAGACATGAAGAAGTCATTTACCACCCTGGACTGGCTGATAAATCATCTGCCTACGTGACCATAAAAGGAGGCAGCCACCTTCGCTGAAAAAGGTTTTCCTTTATTCAAGTTTAAAGACCAATATGCATTCAAGTATTCTGCAAGAAAATAACTTTACTCTGACCTGCTCCCAATGTGGGTTGAGGCTGCGGACTGAAGAGTGTGTCTGGGCTTGTTTATCGTAAAACTCGTAGCCATTCACTTCCACACACACATACACACCTGAAAAAGAAATTTAGATTTCTAGTATTGTTATTTTTTTCAAATAATTGGTTATCTTGTGTAATTTAACAAAATATCACATAAAACATACAGGCTGCTTGCTGCAGGCCGTAGGCAGAGTGGATTGCCACGCTCAGAGTCCCACACAACGACTCCTCGTCCTCTACTGCTGAGAGACCAAGACACAAATATCCTGAAGCTCAGTGGATTTAATCGTCCTGAACAAAAGTTAAACTGAGCAAGACGACAAAGACAAAAGAAAGTGTTGAAAAGGTTTGGGACCAGCATTAAAAGATCAAAATGTGAAGCCTACAGAGTGGGTGGATTGTGTTTCAGATACAGGATGTGATTCTGTGGTGAGAAAAAGAGGACAGAGGTAGATGGTGGTCATACCAGCGTTTGTGCTGTGTAGCGGCGGCTGCTGGGTCATTCTCAGTTTCACACATGCACTGCTGAGGGTGAGCAGGTCTGGAGGGACCGTCTCAATGTCTGACAAAACAGCACATAGCACATTATAGGCACCAATCTGCTTACAGAACCACAGTAATTCATAGAAAGAAAAATACACCACATTAGACTTAAGTACAGTCAAAAAGAGGCTTGTTTTTAATGCTAGTGCTCCTTTCTATTTGACAATTTACAGACGAAAGCTAGGTGAGGTAATTTGCATAGCAGACTTTCCAGGCCCTTACCTACTTAGAGATGTGTAGTTGAATAGTAGAGTATTATTTCTTAATAAGGAGAATAATCCCAGTAATATTCTGCTGCAGGAAAATTGTGTCACTTTATAACTCTTATGCTTATTTTGAGCTCAACATATTTATAACCTAAATGTCCAGCTAAATGGTATTACATATATAATGTATGTATTCTGCAGCATGAATGCCATGGGACTGGCCCAAAGCTGTGAACTTACTGTCTGTGGTGAGTTTGTGAATAGCTTCTCTCCATTCTTCAAGTTCATACAGGGAGGAGGGGAGGAAAGTGTGACTCTGCGGTCAAAACAGATTTTTATTTTAGTCTGTCATTTTTCAAGACTGCACAACTGTACTGACAATGTTAGGGTGTGTGTGTGTGTGTGTGTGTGCGTGCGTGCGTGCGTGCGTGCGTGTGTGTGTGTGTGTGTACGTGTGTGTACGTGTGTGTGCGTGTGTGTGCGTGTACCTTGCCACTGGGGCTGTGCAGCTCCAGCCTGTAAACAGGTGAGTGTGTGAGCAGCATCAGCTCCATTTGCTCCAGTTTCTTCCTGCTACGAGCTGCCAAAGCCATGCCCCTGGACCCCTTCTTCACACAAACACATTTTTATATTTCACTCGTCAGTTAAGGAAAAAAGACCGGTCATAACTCTTCTCTCTGCATTCGTGTCTCTCACACAAACGTACTGCGTGTTGCCGTAGCTGCTGTCGGAGGAGGTACATCTTGGTTCTGATGGTGTGTAAGCGAAGGTGTGCTTCTGGTGAACGTTCCTGGTCTGCAACCCAGCGAAGTTTGAGACCAGCAAGAGGCATATACCAGCAGAACCTGTACTGGTCCTGCTTCCTGGAAGAAACACAAGCAGAAGACACTCAAAAACGGTAACAAATGTTGACCACATTTCCCACAAGCCCCAGCGCTTCCTCTTGCTACACTCACCCTCTGCTTGCATGTTTACATCTGGTGCACAGCAGGAGGTCGGTGTAAAGGAAGAGGTGACGCAGGCTGCGTTCCCCCTCGCTCATGTCCACCACAAAGCCGTCACGCATCAGCTGACGCCTCTGGAGTAACACACACACACACACACACACATTATATACATACTGTATATTGTCACAAGTGTGGGCTTCAACAAGGATGGGCGCTCAAGCAGTTCAACACTTTTCCATGCACATCTTGGCCACATTTTGCACAGCGTAAGGCTCACCATGCCGTGACTGAGCGTGACCTCTCGTTTGCACTGTGAACTCTCGTTGACACCAGAAAGGAAGCTGCGAGACAATCTCAGCGCCTCCTGTAAGGCGGCGTAATCTCTGTGCTCCTCTGGCGTCGTCTTCAGGAGGTCCTACAAGATCACACAGGGGTTGCTAAGTCAGAAGATACGTCCTGGTGCTGTGCTCCAATTACGCTTCATGAGAAATGATTCATTCATGAAATTGTTGATGCAAATGCAAAAGAAAGACGAGCGCAATCAGAGAACAACAGCAGCAGCTATAGAGGTGAAGTTGAGAGTTTCAGGATTTGATGAATTATCTCACACGCAGCACTAGTGTGGTCTTGGTCACTCTGTCCAAAGGCTTGTACAGTAGAGCTGTAAAAACAAAGATGGCAATCAGACGTTGTCAGCCAACAAGTTATAAAAAATAAAAACACAAATTTAAGATTATGTACCTTCAAAGGTGTATTTGGTGCGAGTTTTGTCTGAGCCGTTGCTAGACATCATGCTCTGGAGAAGTGAGAGAGAAAGTGAGACTGGTGAGGATAAAGAGGAGTACAGCAGGTGCTTGTGTGGTAGCGCAGAGTTTGTAATACCTGGGCCAGGGTTCGGAAGCGAGGGTCCAAGTGTGTGCACTTGCGAACAACTTCTACAGCTTCCTCGTAGTTTTCAATGAAACCGCCATACAGGCCGATCTGGTTCACCTGCATAGGCAAGATAACGGATGGATGGATGGATGGATGATGGATCATTTAAAAAAAAAAAAACTTAACACTGACAAATGTCTCTTAGAAAATGAAATATTAATGTTAGGCAACCTGTTCATTTTAGTCACAAAACTTTAAATTCAACACTTTATATAAATTATTCCCCGTGTCAGAGGTTCCCATCAAATACACCATTTTTCACAGCAGAAGTTTTGACAAAGTTGTAACCGACAACATTGCTAACTGCAGCGCTGCATTGCAGTAGCCTTTGTTAGTGTTACCACTTCCACCTGTGCTTTTTCTGCTGTGACAACAAGTCAAAATGGCTGCCGTGAAAACGGGCTTATGAATCTGATTCGTTTGGGAAAGATAAACAGGAGCGCTCTGACGCTAACGAGATTAGCAAGATTCAGGTTAGAGAGATGTATCCAAACTCACTGGTGTTGTCACTTATTTTATATTTTATAATTTTATTAGGCCCTCCCTCTCCTGCCAGTTTTGTTGCAGCTTTTCATGCAGGACAACTTACTCCTTTATCATTCTTAAAAGTGCATTAGTGTCGTTTGGTGAGCTTAACTTAATGACAGTATCGTTCCACCCAGCTTTGACCTGAGCGGAGGTTTAATCAGCCAGAATAACTGAAAACACCTGTGCAGGTGTGTGTGGGGTCAAATTACATTGAAAACTAAGGATTCCATTGTAAAACAAGTGTATCCATTCAACATTTGAAGAATTATTTTGTCAAAATATTAACAAGACATCTCCAAAGTTACATACTAGACCACACTCTGTAGGTCAGAAGTCAATATGTACATATGTGTAAGAGCTGTACTAAAATTATGCAGTAAGAGCAGGGAATCTCCAGAACGAGGCGAGGTAATACATCAGAAGTATGTTTTCACATACAAGGAATTTGTCTTTGTCTTGGACACATTCTGTAACTGGACACCCGGACAGATGTAATTTGGTGCTTTCATTTCTCCATCCCCAATATAAATGACACAAATGTCAATTGTCACTCTTCAAAAAAAACAACCCACGATGTGAGAGAGAGTGAGAGTGTGAGTGAGTGAGTGAGTGAGAGACTCAGTGAACATCGTAGGTTAGAAGTTCTCCATGCTTCAGATTGAGGTTTGTAAGCTATCTTTGTGGACGCTGAGATCACGTCCTCAATATCGTTTCTGGGAATATGGAGGATTTTGATGTTGATGGTTTTTCTTTAAGGCCGATTCTGATTCTTCAGAGTAAATATCTTCAAATGTGACCATTTTTATTGAAATTTCTGATGTATGGTGAATCATTTGAAACATTTTACAGCTACATGCATTTTATTTGAAAAATAAATTAAAGTTTTGTTGCCAAGTTAAATATTTCTGAGGGGGGTTTGGACTCATGACTTCAGTATTTTTAAGATCCTGGCAGAGACTCTGTTCTGGGTGCTTCTGTCTCCACAATGTGCATGTTGTCACTGCTTTGTTCCAGGATGTTGTGCCGCTGCAGGCACTTGGGTGTTTAACCACAACTTTTCTCCAGGCTGAGAAACATGGCAGCTTTAGCAGGTGTATGAACCAACTTTCACCGTTTCCCCCAACACACATATAAGCTCCTCATACCCACAAGAAACGCACATTCGTAGAGATTGACCAAGATTGCTATCCAAGCACAGGTGTTTTATAGGCTGTCTTTAGGGCGTGGCCAGGCAGGCAGGTGTGTCTTAAAGAAGCCTGACCGTGGAGGAATCACTCTCTGTAGGCTGGCTTTGATCGAAGCAGACACGCATAGCAGGAGAAGCACAGGTGGAACAAATAACATGCACATGCACCAGTTTCAAGCAGTGCTGGCTCACTGGCTCCACTTTGGAGCCCTCCTTAATGTCATTAACTACGCCTGTGCTTCACCTGCTGTGACAAAGTCTATACTTTTGGTAAATTTTGATTTGATTTTATTCATATAAAACAATATATACATGACATACTGTACTACTAATGTATACGATGCACAAAACAAAAAAGTGATTCAGTAGAGTCTGAGATATGGACGTGTGAGTACAAAAAAACTGAATTAAAATTAAATTAAATAATATACAGGGGTTGTACAGCTTTTAAGAGTAAAATTCAAGCACCTTTCAAGCACTTTCAAGGTCCCTAAACCAAAAATTTCCAGACTCTCAAAGCCTTTAATTGTTACTATAAATGCCAGGAGACAACAAACAAATATGGCCACAGGATCGGTTCACGAGTGATTGTGTAGATGATGAAACGCCAGCTTATGTTAAAAAATCAAGCATTTTTCAAGGAGTATATTTGAATTCAAGAATATTCCTAACCTTGAAAACATAACGGTAAAAGTTAAGCATTTTCCGAACTTTCAAGAACCCTGAATATAAAACAAAGTATAATTGAAAGAGAAGAAAAAAGGAGAGGAGCTGATTAATGCAGAAAAGCAAGTAATTGTAATTAATCTGTGCACAAACGTAGGCACTTAATTTGTTAAAAGGTCTTAACAAACACATGCTCTGCTGCAGCCAAACCTTTTTCATATTCTAGTGGAAAACTGAAAGATTACAAAAATGCTAAATGTGTCAGGCTGAGTTATGGGGATAAAAGTATAAAACAATGCACAAAACAAATATTTCCGTTTGAATGAAAGGTGCAGCCATAAAAAACAGGGAGTCTTGGGTTTGAATATTTCGCTCACTGTGAACATCATATAGCTTCAATGAAGAGCTGATACAGAAATACATGATGTCAGACAGTGATGAATAAAATGATTTTTCCAACCTTAAAGCTGCTTAAGTGAAAATAAAAGTGGAAAAATGGAAGCTAAATCAATATTAATTCATTCATGGCACACTTCCTCAGGCAGCATCAAGAGGGTTAGTGGTGCGTCTAAACAAATTTAAATAAAGGAGGAAGTAACGTGATAGTTACGTTGTCGTCAAAAAGCTTATGTCATAGCTTTTTGTCACTTTTCTGCATTGAATGGCTTCCCTCTGTTTTTCTTTGCGTCACTGATCCATGTGGGAAACCTTCTTTTCCAGATGCAAAACCCAGGATACAAGCACTAAAAGATAACGCAGTTAGTCTTGACACAATGGAGAACTTACCATTTTCAGAAACAGGTCCCCCACCATCAGCTCAAAGCCCGTGTGGCTCATCTTTCTCTCCTCACCAGGTCCGGGCTCAGTCTGGCAGTGTGCGCTCAGCCGGGCCTTCAGGCCCGAGTAGAAGCTTTGGTGCAGGTCTCTGAGCTCAGGCACCTGGTAGAAAACAGTCTGGACCTGTCGACTGGACAGAACCGGCTGGGAGGTCCCGGCTGAGGCCCGCAGAGCCTTCATGGGCTAGAGGAAAATAAAAGAAGTCATATCATTGGCCTGTACAAGCAGAGAGGCTAAAGGCCAACCAGTGTGGGTGAGAAGAACAAACTGGTGTGTATGAAAATAAAAAAAGAGAGGAGTGATGAGGTGAGAAAAAGAAGAATGCGTGAACCTACTGAGCCGAGTTCGCAGTTCTCATTTCCTACCCAGCCTCTAATCTTTGACACATACACTCAAACCACTGCTAAGTAACAGCAAGCATATATGGCATGTTTGCATGAAAAGTATACACACCCACTCAACGATGCATGCAATCCTGCAGACAAAAACACAGCGTTCCCTGACAAAACATCAACTTTCTGATCCATTTCTCACATCCACGGTTTTTTTTGAGGGGGGGGGGGGGTTGTGTGTAAAATGAGTCACAACGTGTGAGAATGAGGAAACAGGGGGTTGCTGTTGCTGTATATAGAACAGAAAAAAGAAGTAAGAAAGAAGAAAGAAAGCACCCAGACACTCGTTATTGCGCCATCACTTCCAGCCGTGAATCTATTTCGACTCTTACCAGGAGCAGGAATAGACTGACGGCAGGAGTCAACCCAACTCTGATCAGTTTGCAGGTGCATGTGTGTGGATTTTGTTAGCTTTGGACAGAGCCAGGCTAGCTGTTTCCCCTTGTTTACAGTCTTTATGTTAAGCTAAGCTGGCTGTGGCTTCATATTAGGGGGAACCTCATTTCTGATGGGGAACAATCCATTTGTGGTTCAAGGAGGAAGCGGAACAACGGACACTGGATGTGAGTGCGGTACATAATCTTGTACTCTAAGACACAATGCTAAGAAAAGGCCATGCACATGACTGCCGCTCATACTCAGATAGCTACAGTAAACAAACACAAGACAAAGGAATGGCCTCCTGTATGTTCTTCTAAAGTAAGAAACAAGTTGGACTCAGAATAACGGTTACTTGCTGCGTCCTTTAGGCTAATTTAATCTCGTTTTTATGTGGTGACAGCACAACAGAAAAGGGGAAGTTTTAACAGTAATAATAATCATTCCGTTTTGCAATATGGTTTAGCCCAAATAACAACTCGAGTTTTGATGCTAAAATAAGATATGATGTTTATGTGTGTGTGTGTGTGTGTGTGTGTGTGTGTGTGTGTGTGTGGGTGGGTGGGTGGGTGTTACCATGAGCAGGGCCTCCAGCTCCTTCAGATAAACCTCCTCGCTCTCCAGGATGCCTTTCAGGACCACGAGCCTCCTCTCCAACATTTCCTCCGGGCTGCAGAACGTCTGGGTCACAAACATTCAACAACACGTCGAAATACACTAAAGTCAGCCTCCAAATCAGCGTCATGGCAATTCACTCAGCCAGCGACACTACAAATGGTGCATGACTTCTGTTTGGGGTCTCAGACTCCAGCTGCAACACATGGTTACAGTAAATAAATCCCAGAAAAGTCTATTTGATTTAAGTTATCGGGGGAATATATGTGTCTGTGAATGACCTTTTGGCAAACAAATGGAATATGCTGTACATCTGCTCATGCATAGGCCATAAAACATATAAAACAATACAAATTTCCTATTTGCTGCAAACTGTTTTATGGTCACTTCTGTATTTTGCCACCTCCATCAAATGAAAGCAGAAGTGTTACTTCTTTTTTTCTCTACATTGGGGTTTAATAAAGTCAGAACGAACGAAAAAACAATATTTAAAGGCACTTAACATCATTATTATTATTATTATTTCACATACATCAGTGAGTCTGTGGGACTCCAGCGAGGAAGTAAAGGCAATGTCAACAAAACATAAGTTTTCAGTTTTATTTCCCATCTTTTTTGAAAAACATTTTACGATAGAATAAAGTGTGAAGTGTGGCTTCACATATTATTTTTTACACTATGTGGTATTCTTCAAAATTCACTGAAATATAGGTAGATGGAAAGCTGATAGACGGGAGAAATTGCTAATAGCTTTTGAAATGTTTTAGGGTGCATCTTTACATTCACAAGATCTTTTAATCTAAGTTGCAGATATACTTCACAGTGAACAACCATGACACCAGATTACTGACATTTTTCTTTTTTCATCTGTAATGTGAAGGAATGCAGACTTACGGGGGTGTCCGGGAAGTCCACGCTGTCCGAGAGGAGGGGAGAGAGAAAACAGGACACTGCCTCCTCCTGGAACACGTCCTCCTCCAGGACATCGGCCTCTGCTTCGACTACAACTGACACACAAACACACACAACACACAGTATGTAGTAGCATGTGGGAGTAATCGAGTAATCTCAAAGAAGTTCCCATATCTGCTTCCCTCTCAAACGTGTTGTTCCTAAATGGAAAAAAAAAGATAGATGCTCTTTGACTGAGGTGGCTTTTGCTGTTCAAAGAATATCACAACTTTAGAAGAGATTATGGTGTGTTTTAAACTAACAAAATGAGTAATTTACACTTTTCAGACTTTTATTTTGATCATCTAATTCTGAATTCTACAGGGTTGTGTTTTCCCCTAAAGATAATGTACTTTTTCTTAACATAACACAATGTCTCCGTGCCTCACCTGGTACATGCTGTGACTCCAGATAACGCACAGCCTCCTGGTAGACGTCCATCGGGGCTCGGAGGTGTTCCCCTCACGGTGCAGTGCGCAGCTCTGGAGACGCAGCATGTGAACACACTCAGCCGGCGACAGAAAACTTCCTCTTTCTGTTGAGGATGCGCAAAAGGGGAAAATACAGCTTCCTGTCTGCGTCTGAAACAAACCGTTTCTCACAGAATCAACTTCAAAATTCAGCTGTTTGTCTATAAATCATCCTAAATAAATAATAATAATAATAATAATAATAATAATAAATCCTGACCCAGTACCAACCTTTGCAGACCTCTCAGGTCGGCTGGTTCTGGATTACTGGCTGTTCCCACAGTCAAAACGTATCGTGGCGAAGCTGCTTTTTGTTTCTGCGCTGCTCAAATGTGGAACAAATTGCCAAAAGAGCTAAGAGACAATCCTGACTACTTTCAAATCCAAGCTAAAAACATTGCTTTTAATTCATTTTCGTCTTTTGTTTGATTGTTTTTACTGTGTTGTTTTTATCATTTGTTTCTTCTTCTTTTGCCTGCGTACTCAGTAAAGCACTCTGGGTTGCCTTTGGGTGTGAAATGTGCTATATAAATAAATGTGTCTTGCCTAAAAGCCAATGAGAACCGGCACCTGACTTTTTAATTTAGTATTCCCACAATTGCACTTCACTTCCTCTAAATGTGTCGATTTCAACACACTGGCTGCAAATTAACAGCTGGTGCAATTCGCGTAGAGAGTAACGAGAAGCTTGTGGCTAAATATTAAATATAAAAGCTAATATAAATAGGATATAGCATGCAATGTCAACATGTGAAAATCCAATTAATAGTACTAACTGAACCTGTAAGTGTTAACCAATAAAATGACAGTTGTGTGAAGCATTTAGCAAAAATAAATATACTAGCAGCCCTAAAGTCATATTAATATATGATTTATAAATTACATTATATTATTGGCTGTATATTCCTACATTAGTGTGTCCATTAAACATTAATGACTGTCACTGTTAAATGGAACTAAGAGCCTCTTTTTATGGTCCAACGCTGCCCTCTACAGTAAAACAGATGTTGGTACATGTGGCTGTTGTTGCTGGAGCTCACCATTTCTCTCAGCTCGTGATGAATTAACTCCACCTCACTACCGCGGAGGCTGTCAGATGTTTCCTGCAGGAGCATTCAACCAGCTGTAGCAACACGTTGTGGTTTGTGGTGTCATGACGCGATATATATATGTGCTGAATGACAAGAGCAAAGGAAAGTGTTTGTATAGCATTGTTTGAATGCTTGAGGGCCCCAGTTCATACTTTTTGAACACATACATCTGAGATCTATTCACATATTTGAAGAACTTGTGTTACAAATGAATCATCTGCTTTTTGTGTGATTCGCCGTCAATTATAAACCCTCTTTTGCAAACATTACTGATGTGATCTGTGGAAGTGGGAAATGACTTGTGTTAACTGTTAGTTTATCAACATAAAATAGCTATAATGTACTCTCACTATGTACTCATACAAATAAGGCCCTGGTCCCAGGTGAGTGAACTTGCTCAGACAGTCAGATTGCATGGAAAATAGCAGGATGTAGCTGCTGGAGACAGGGAGCCACAAGGCTGATTAGAGAACTGTTTGTATGTCATAAGTCAGAGCCAGAAAGCCCAAGGGATAAAATAAGACGTGACAGCCACCACCCAGATTAGGGCATAAAACACAGTGACATTTCTGTGTTTAGTTGGTTTGCTTGTACTCTGTATTGGGGCAAATAAACCTGAAACCTGAATTGAACTGACACTCAGTCTCTGTCGATGTTTGTTTGTGCGTTTTTCTTTGACTTAAAGTCACTCGTCAGTGAGGGCAGTGGCACCTCACCTACTTTAATTTACTGTAAGCAGTAACTTAGTCAACGACATCCAGACCTGAAGAAGCAGGAAGAAGGAAAATCCACCACAGATTAAACCTGAAAAAGCATCATAAAACACCGGTAATTTAGATTTAGTTCATGCCTTGTTGTTTATTTAAGGATCAGTCAGTTTGGGAGTCTTGTGTTTGTATTTGTGGTGGTGGGTCTAACCTTTAGTTTACATCTGGATGATGGACGGTGCTGTAAACATTCAATTAGTCATTTGGCCACTTGGGGGCAGCAGAAACAAACACAACACAGATATTATCACACATGTTAGCAAACAGGCGCTTATTTACACATCCAGCAGTTACGGAGCAGCATTACCATTCATTTGGAATCCTGTTTGTGAACTAAACTAAACACCCATCTATTTAGCCTGGCTTTTATATAGTGTTTTATAATTTTATGGTTTTTATTATTTATGCTTATTTTAGTTATTATCACCATTATTATTTATTTTATTCTATTTCTGCTTATCAGCATTTTATTGCTGATTATTACTATTTATTTCACTGTAGTTTATTTTGTGAACATTTTACTATTTCCTATATATGTCTTATTTTCTGAATATAAAACAAGATCATTGTTATTTTTTAGATTTTGGTCGTTTGTTTGTTTGTTTTGAAAGAGGTCAGATTATTAGTTAGTGTATGTGTGATGCCTGCATGTGAGTGTTGCAAATGATAACTCCCAGTCCTACCACTTTGTTATGTGTTCAGAAATACAACATTTCTGAGAGCACATGAATGTATTATTATTACCAGATTGTGCCTCCTGCAGGGGGCGCCTTTTGAGTAATCTACTTCATCAATCAGTTTTAAATTTCATGATCATTTGTAACTGACTACTACAAAAGGTTTGTGAGTGGCTTCTCAGCCAACACACTTCCCTCTGCCTTTCTCTCATTCACACACACACATTTCTCCTCACCCCACCCTGTCTCCGACCCACTTTCTCCTTTATCCAAACTACTACAACGTATCAATGTACCTTAAACAGAAATGACCCGAGACAGAAATTATGAGTATACAGAATTAAGACTGATTGACTAGAAAAACAAGTTATCACACTAAACATATCCAGTGGATATAAAGAGAAAAATGTATCACACTAAACATATGTAGTAGACAGAAAGAGAGAAATCTTGCCCTCACATCTGTCACTGCGTGTCCATTTCCCTGGTTCCTTGAAGTTTCTGCTGGTAAGTTTTTTTTCTTAAATAAATCATTCATCTGCAACAATCTGCCTGTCCCGTCTGCGTTTGGGTCCTTTCCCTGCTGCCTAGGATGGCTAACCTTAACATTATTCTCCATATATGCTGAATTGCATGCTTGCCTATAGACAAATTTACCATTTTTGCATCAGCTGACCTGCTGTGTACTGAAGACTCTGCGATACACCATGGAAACTTCTCAGAAACTATTCTGAAATTACAGACAAGTAAACTTAAGCATTTACTCCTGAACGTTTTGTTGACTAACCAATATCTGAACGTGTGTGTGTGTGTGTGTGTGTGTGTGTGTGTGTGTGTGTATAACCATATAGGAAGTGCTTGCACTTCAAATGGCCCAACTGAACCAAACCACATTCATCGTAAAGCCAATAGAATGAAAAAACCTGCTAAACAGTCATAGCTTTTGTCACTACACTGCAGTCCATGATGTGTGATCTTTAGTCAACAAAAACCTATATAGTTTGCAGTCATTAATGAGTTACTGCAAAGTGATTAATAGCTCTGTCAGTGGTGGCACAATGCAAGTGTTTAAAGATATACATGTAAGAGAAATGTCAGGAATACAGATTTAATACAAAATCTTTTAGCATTAAGTCTCGTTTGTTTCTGTGCAGCTGTGTGGGAGTGTCTTAATGCCAGCGTTGTGGTTAAAGTTTCCAGTGGTTTCACTTGTTCTCACGTTCATGTAGAACATTTTCATTTGTGCCAAGGCTAAGTGTTCACAATGTAATATTTAAAAAATGACTTAAGGTATTTAGATGTGGCAATTTAACAGCATCCTAACACTAATTTGTGCAGAAGAATCCAGCAGAAGTCCCCAAACATGCACTGACAAACTATTATATTACATTAATCTGTGATAAACAGGAAGAAGGAAATGGTTTGTTTGGGTTGGAGGATAGTTTGTCAAAGAAAATTGTTCCACTTTTCTCTCAAGTCCTTTAGTCTGGACCAAAGTGGTAGATCAACCAACCTTATTGCCATCCTTAGAGCTATGTTGCTAGCATGGCTAAAAATACCAAATATTTTAAAAGCCAACAAACAAGTCAAATAAATATGGCAATAAATATATTACTTACAAAATTGTAAAGATATGATTGCACTGAAGTTTCAGTTCCTGTCACAGTGTTTACTGTAATTGCTTGGAAATGCACAAAAAACTGTTGTAACTTTGGCCCCAGCATACAAAAGGAATGATCGCATTTCACACCCTCAGCTATATTGCTCACACACGTACAGATTCAGTTAGATAACTTGGGTGCAGTGAGTCCATGATTATGTTTGCCCTCTTTAAGCAGCCCTGAAGACCTTTTCTACTGTTTCATTTACAAGCACTGAAGCATGTTCACCTTCACTTCCTGAAATCTAAACGTAAATTTTGTTCTCTTGCTGTTGAGGGTCAGGATGTGGTCTTTGAACCACCCCACCATGTTCCGCACCTCCCTCCTGTATTTGCTGGTTGCTGTCAAACTGCAAATCGGTGTCATTTCATCCTCAAATGTTAGAATGGTGTAAAAAGTGTGCGCAGGGACTGTGGGCTCAATACGTATCCCTGAGGTGCCCCGCTGTTTAGGATGAAGGTGGAGGATGAGTGCTTGTCTTGTCTGACTATCTGGGGGCTTGATTTTGGTGCAAATTCACTGATCCAATTGCTGATTGATGTGCTGAGGCCCAGGTTAACGTAGTGTGCTGGCTGGGTTGTTCGACTTAGAGTTGCAACATTATTTCGCAACGCTAGCAGCAGCAGCGGTCTGTTGGTCCATCACTTTTGTCCAGACTGAAATATCTCAACAACTATTGGATGGATTGCCATGAAATTAGGTACAGACATTCATGTTTCCCTCAGGATGAATTGTAATAACTTTGGTGATCCCCTGACTTTCATCTAGCGCCACCATGAGGTCAATATTTTGGTTTATTAAGTACTTCCAAAACTAATGACATTCCTATCCTCGGCTGCACTTTGTGTTTAGTACTAATTAACAAATGCTAGCCAGCTAGGACGCTAAACTAAGATGGTAAACATTATACCTGCTAAACATCAGCATGTTAGCATTTAGCTCAAAGCACCGCTGTGCCTTAGTACAGCCTCACATAGCAGCTAGCATGGCTGTAGACTCTGTCTTGTTATAAAAAACAGGACTGTGGACATAGGCATATTCATTTTATGTCAAATTCACAAATCACAGAGAGACTTCTTCAACTTTGAGATTAATAACTCACCACTGTAAACACTACTACAATGGCTGAAAATATCAGGGAACATGCCTACTACTTTTGAAACTCCTATTGCTAAATATCCACAACATCCCTGTTTGCTTGTTTCAACTTGACTGCTGTTCCTCTTTCTCAATTCTCTTTTCCTTGCATATGTTATTACAAATATGCAAACTTTTACCCTTGAAATATTGTATAATTCTTCTTGTGAATCAGGTTCTCTCAAACACCAAGTGCACACTGTTAATCATGATTTTTGCGCTGACATGGTGATACAACATCTCAGTGTTATCTGTCCTGTGGTGTGAACGCACTGGTGTCAAAACAGGGCATGTTCTCAATCAGTTACAATCAAACCATTCGCCTTTAATGTATCGAGAACATTTTTTTTTTCCAATTTTCACATCATGAGAAAACAAAGAAGTGAGAAAATGTAAAATGTTTGTGATGAAGACTCAGTAAAAAGAAACTCAACTGGAGAGTTTTAGCTGGTTTTGTTGTGGTAAAGATGTCTGTGTTCTTGTGTCATTAAAGATGACGTATTACTGGTCATTGGTCTTTTAAGATAATATATCATATTATATGCGTATATAAATTGGTTATCTTTTCACACAGGTTAAACTCCACTCACGTGAGGAATCTGAGTGCAAGGGTAGCTTGTTAATGAAATGGCGATATTTTATTTATTATCCAACATGCTAACATACAGCTGAAAACAAAAACTGGCTTTAGTAGCAAATGTAATGCTTTGAACAGCAAGATTAATTCTTCAAAAAACATGCTAAACCTAGGCATTACAAATGTAGATAACAGCTATATATATATATATATATATATATATATATATATATTCTCAGCGCTAACTGTTAAAAGTTGGTGTACATGTGATGTACACATGCAGGCTACATTTTTTTGTCTGCATCTTTGTCTTCCACCTCATGCTGACTGCACTACAAACAGAACTAGCCTTTCTATCATTCGAGCATTAAGAAAAAATAACTAGTAGGCTGTATGTTTTTGGGCAAACATGCCCTCAGAACCAAAACCAAAACGGTTGCGTCCTATCCACTGATGACCTGCGTGGTGACCACTGTGTTGCTGGCCGGCTGCCTGCCCCTGATCTTCACCTCACGATGCATCTGGCACCAGACACAAGGGTAACACCAAAACAACGAGCACCAGTCCTCACAGCACGAGCCCTGCAGGAGGAAGAAGACAGAGAGAGAGAAGTGATAAATCCAACCGTCTGTGAAATTAATGACAGTGCTGAAACATACAGTCTCAAAACTAGGGAGACTTATTTACTAAGAATATTTACTGAAAATACTGCAGTAAAATTTGGAGTCACCACATTTTTAAAATTTGGCTGTGATGTAAAAGAGCCTGGCTGCAGTCGAGTGGATTTAAAGACATATTAATTTAATTTTTTTTTACCACTTGGAGGGCAGAAACAAACAATAAACACAACAGACAGATATGGAGCCACATTAGCATTCATTTGGAGTCATCTCTGTGTCCAACTGGTCAATTTGAGTCCAATATTCAGTCTCCTTTTAGCTCTGCTTTGCTCTCCATGAGAAAAATATCTGTCTCTTTAGCTGCCAGATGTTCCACTATGTTCACCAGCTAGTTGCTAACTGTGTCTGAGAGCAGCTTGATGCTGGGGAAGTAGTGTCTAGAGCCTCTTTGATGAAAACAAGGAAACAAGGCTGATGAAAGCATTGAGAGTCACAGTCGGGTGATAAATGTCTGTGGGTTTGTCACTACAAGCAGCTCCAGGTGCAGTTTCCTCTGCTGCAGTGGTCAGTCAAT
The DNA here is from genome assembly GCA_005408345.1 of Macquaria australasica. Classification (NCBI taxonomy): domain Eukaryota; kingdom Metazoa; phylum Chordata; class Actinopteri; order Centrarchiformes; family Percichthyidae; genus Macquaria; species Macquaria australasica. The sequence continues at coordinate 646,980 of SEMN01000012.1, read as the reverse complement.
AACAATAGATTAGGTTCAGAGGGTATTTGAATACATTTCCATTCACCCCTATCTCCCATATTTTGGCGCCTAGGTACCAACTCTCTGATATACTGTACATGTTGCATTACCCAAACATGCAATTTTTTAGCCTTGTAGCTTTTCTGACATTGTTCTGCTGCAAAACCTCAGTGCAGCTATATTTCAGTCGTACGGTATCACTGCACAGTAATACCTGAACAGTAAATACAGGAGTAAGCTGGCGAGGGTCATCAATGTGGCCAGTAAACTAATCAGAAGGCCACAGAGCCGATATATTAGAAGTCCTTTATCCCACAGGCACTTGGCTTACTAAATTCTTACTCTATTTTAATCTTTCTTCTTTTAGTGTTATTTATTCTTAGAATTTGTGTATTATATTTTATTACTTGGAGTATTGGTGCTTTCAGTGTTGTTATTACGTGTGGTGTGTGTGTGTGTGTGTGTGTGTATGTTTTGATGTTTTAATAAACTGCAGAATAGGCCAAAGATACATTTCTAACTTAGTGGACAGTGAGGGTAATATGTAACTCCTCAGTTTCTCTCTTCCCACAACAGAATAATGACGTACAGGTTAAACGTGGAACTAAGTGGAAACCGAGCATCTGCTGCCTTAATTTGCCTCTAAATATATATTTTTATAATATATTTTTCTTATTTTGTTGATCCTATGTTTGTTTCTGTCTGTTTGATATTTTTTGCTACATGCTTTTAATGTGCAGCGCCTTGCAACTTTTGTTTTATGACACCAATTGGCCTAGGAGCATGCAACAACTGTACATCATTAAGGTAGAGAAAATTGAGGAAGTGTTGCATCTCACAGCTACAACATTTAAAAGTATACTTATTGGTCCAAAGGGAACCGCAATTCCAGCTTTTGTTACTGGATGTCCAATAGAGGAACTTGAATTTACATGTTGCTGTTGTGACTCAACTGGAGATATTAAACTACCACACTCTTTGAATAAAAACCCTCAATCTCTTTATGTACTTGTATGCAGAACCAAACTCACTTAACAGGTCAAGGTCACATCTGGTGGTATTAGTGGTGGCTGGAGGAAAATATGTTTTTTCAGAATTTGGGTGAGCCGACACTAGAACTGGATAATGGCGCTGAATTCCCAATTTCATTTAGTGTCAGAAAGTTACAATTTCAAATTGATTCAGTTCCTCATGATTCAATTACATCAGATAAATACCAATACTGCACGAAGCCCTTCTCAGAATGTATGCTGTGAACTTGAATTTATTCTAATTCCACAAGTATGTAGTGGAATAACACACTGTTTTATAATCAAAATAATGAATATATTCAATTATTAATAATAATGAATCGGTTAAAGGATTTTGTTTTTTAACCAGCCCTAGCCGACACTTTAAGCGCACTCCCCTCATGTATACCCCTATACCCCCCTCCCTCCCCAAGCCAGCCTTACGTGGATGCCGTGATGCGCTCTAATCTCGGAGCGCAGCGTGCTGGACACCATAAGGCAGACGTCACAGAGAGGCAGGCAGCAGCACCAGCCGTGTTTAGAGGCTGTCTGACACTGCATGCAGGGGAAGCACCAAAGACCGCAGCAACCTTGAGGGCAGAAGAGGAGAGAAAAAATAAGAATATATGACTTTATTAAGGCATAATATTAAGGAATGTGTTAGGTGAGGGGGACATGCGCCCCCTATCCCAATCCTTCTATAACTTTAACTAAATAACCACTATTAGTTTCCTAGGAACCGAACCCTGAGATACAAAAGAACGAAACTTTACTTCTTTCGTATAAAGTGCTTTATTCTTCAGATTGCAGACAGTACAATACAGATCTGGAATACGAAGGGTCTGGATTCAGAATGAAGACTAACGTAATTTCTCCCGGCATCATCTGAGCAACATCTGTGATGTTTGTAGAGTTTGTTGGGTTGACTTACAGGTGCCCATATCACTGAAGCAATCAAAGACGCTGGTGCTCCATTCCCCAGTGTTTTGGGTGGTGTGGGTCATTGTCACCACCTGGGTTGGCTGCTGGTAAACGGCCATGCCTGGAGGATACAACACAGACATTCAGAAACTGGGAAGGGGCACCGGGGATTGCTCCATATATATGAATCACTGGATTACAATCAGTGTTTTTCTATGCTTCGTTAAACCAGAAGCTGTACTACCCACAGTGTTGCAACTGTAACATGCATCTCAGGGTGTTTTCTGGTTCATGTACCAAATACCAAATCTAAATCCAGTGCCATGTTCATGTGTAGCATTAAGACAGCTCACCATAATATCTGGCTAGCTCGAGTTTCAAATACAATCAAGAACTAAATTGTATATATAATTTATTTTCTCAATCCTAATGGCAGTATAAGCTCCGTGTTAAGTTTCTCATACTTTTATTTAATCACACAGTAATCATAAAACCATTGTGGGCAGAGTTTCAGGTAGATTAACACTAGTTTACTATTAACTCACATTAGCTGATGACATATACTGGCTATTTCAATTAAGTATAACCATAAATTGTATATAAAGATCTTTATTTCTTCTTTATATACAGAGTATAACACTTCTAAGTGATTTTTGACACTGTTTGCATCATATATTTATTATTTAGCATTTGTCCTCACAGACTGCAACCAATCCTCAGCTTTTAATTTCTTTCAAAGATTATGGTCTTTTACATAAGATAATAATGTTGTATTTAGATTCACATAACTAATAATAATTCAAATTTACAATGAAAAGCTTTTAGTAATGCATCCAAGTGTGCCTTCATCTGATCTGATTGCCATAATATGGGAACAGGTGTAGCTACTGTCCTATTGAACAGTGTTGCCAACTCTCAGGCTCCTGGCCGGAGACTCACACTCTCACTTTCAAACAATTATCAGGTCAAAACACTGCGACAGAAACAGAGATGAACAGGCAAGAGTACGTACTGTAACCCCCAATCTATGAGTGTGGGCTCTTAAATTACTCTGTTTGGTCCGCGACATGTGGGCAATACTTATCGTGTGTGTGTGTGTGTGTGTGTGTGTGTGTGTGTGTGTGTGTGTGTGTGTGTTCATATTTGGCTGAGTGAGTGAAAGAGTGTGTGGTCATGTGTAGATTTTTTGTGTGTGTGTGTGTGTTCATGTATTGGCTATGTGTCTGGAGTAGGATGGGTTCTTGTGTTCTTTTGTTTCTTTTTGTTTATTTCTGGTTTTTGCTACTTGTGAACATTCAATAAAACGGTGTAGTTTTGATAGTGATAGTCTTTGACTTTCATTAGTGAATGAACCTGTGTGCCCGTTTTAGGGTTAGTGTTTGTCTAATATTGTGAAATTGTGAGTATTTCCCAGGGTGGCGTAGTCGGGCTATATCCTTAAATCTTACAATATAAGGTCCCACTCCCGCCACATGTGTAAGGTGCATACTTTTTAAAACCCTGATGGTGAATTGAGTCCATATGTTCACGTGATAAAGTGCGCATGCGCGTATACATGATTAGTACCCACAGTTGGCAGCCTGCCTATTGAACTTGCAATAGCTAAATGTGGCCAAAAAGCAGTCAAATAAAATCAAATTTATTAGTGTAAAGGGATAAAATTCGACGTTTTGCTTAGTTATAACCTCACTAAACCGATAGTAATGGCGATTTAATAGTTAATAGTTTTTTTTTTCTAAAGGAATGGAAAGTAACGGTTAATGAGGTCTTGCCAGTGGGACATTGTGGGCTTACAGCACATTGTTTTTTAGTACTTTGAGCTAGCTACGAGTATTTGTATCTTTTTTTTATCACTGCAACTAGCAAATTAATTAGCTACAATAAAAAAGTAATGTCGCTGGCAGAAATAAATTATTTAATTAGTTATTATAAGATTGCTACAGTTTCAACATCAGCCAAAGACTCCTAACTGTCCTATCCAGGTTAATATAAAAAACCTTTTTCTTACCTTTTCTCTTGTTCCGTGAGCTCTGAAAAACTCAAAAGAAAATGTAGTCAGTTCAGCAACTTAATGCTCTACGTTTCTGAAGAGGAAAGAGGCGCACCACCAACTTCTGTATCACCTTTTGTTAAGTTATTTCTCTGCACCTATAACAGTTTCTGTTTCTCCGGAAAGCCTGCCCCCTCTCCACTCAACCCACACACTTTATCTTAACTCAAAGAATCAATCAGAAATAGGACAGCAATGGGGCATAGATAGCCTGCTGACACCACCAACGAAAATAGTTGACAAAACTTTTGTTGAAAAAACTTGCAGAAGACATCGTTTGTATGTGACAGGTTAACACTGTCGGTGGCAGTGAAGATGCAAACTAACGATATGCATGAGGGGGGAAAAACGTTTTCGGTGAAGGTTACCTGTTTGCTGGGAAACCATGTTAACGCACAGCACCGCCGTTGTAAGGACCAGAGTTATAGATTGGCCAAACTTTATAAAGGTTAGTGTAGCACAAAGTGCTTTACAGCAGACTGACCAACAAAAGACAGCAGAGAATATAAAGTAAAACAATGGGACACTACACATCAGTCGATTTAGTGCACATACAAATTCAGATATAGACATATAAAATGTAATCGTGACAATAAAACAATTATAATTAATAGATGCAATTAAAGTCACCCTGGATCAAAGAATGAGATATGCATAAGATAAAAGTTGAACATTTTGGCAGCTAATATATTAGTTACTAAAATATTAGTTACAAAATGAACGTGGGCGGCTCCAGGAGGGACTGCTGCGTTCAGGTGCTGTCGAACTTGCCGCACCTGCTAAATCAAATTGTCACAATGGACTGGGAGAGGCGGTGGGCCATGTCAACATGGTTTTAAGCACAATAGGTAACTTAAATAGCCTGTCATGTGAACACTAAATTGAAGTCTTTAATCAGCTTTTAGTTTTGCTGTATTTATTGTTAATGTGAACAACATTTAGCATTTCTTAATTCAAAAGACCCCCAACATTATTGTTTTTTAGAACAAATATCCATAATTAATGAGCTACTCATCTCTGTTATGTACATTTACTTGTTATAACACCTGCCTTGTATTGTATTATCATTATATAGTCTACTGGTGATCTATTATTGATACACAGGTGGAATTACACAAAGTTATTACAGGAGGACACACACCAATTATTAGTTCTGCCTCTGCAACATGAAGTGCTTCTTGTGGCTCATTTCTAAAGTAAAAGTCTTTTTTTTTTCATCCAAAGATGGGCATTTTGCATACCCTTTTAAATGAGATGACAAATTACTTAAACACATATGAACCTGAGGGCAGCATGCAGTAATAACACCACCTGCAGGATCAATTATTTTGCCTGATTAGTGTAGGTGTGTGTACAGACACTTCTTGACTGATGTCTCCCTCTACCGTTGTTGCAGAACAAATAACACCTTTAATTACAGATTGGCACATCCCAGCTACTGTACCTTGTCTTCTTCTCCTATCTGTATGACCCTAGACACTGTGATGTGGCCATGTGGGTTGCACTTTATGATTTGAGTAGGGTGGGGGCTGCTAAGTAGGGCTCATGATGATGCCTCTCAATCATTTCCTATTGAAGTACATGTGACCAACAGAGCATCAACGGCGCCTCTGATTGGCCACCAGTTGAGCTGACAAGTCTCTGGACACCTATTCCTGCTCACAGCAGAAGGTGGCAGCAACATGTAACACAGCTATGGGACACCCTGTTACTGCTCTGTGGGCTGGTTTAAGTGACCCAGTGCACTATTTCAGATGGAGGAGACTTCTCACAAACATGAATGTAAAGGTTATGGCAGGGGACAAATCAACTATGATATGATAGGTGGACACTTGGACTGCAAGGTTTTGTAGGATGAATTTCATTTTAAAAGTTAATTGCCTTTTAGTTCCAAAGAAAAAATATGAAAGAGAGAGCAAAATAAATGTATCAGTTATTTACTTGATTATTATTAAACACTCAAAAGGTCAAGGATAAAATAAAGTTATTCAAGAGGCTCGCTCAAGGCTCCATGATGTGTGGTTTACATTGTGTGTGTGTGAGAGAGAGAGAGAGAGGTGAGCGGTTGATCGTATTGAGTCAGTCTTCAGTCAGACAGCAGTGAGAGAGGATCATGCGGCGGACAAACTTTCTTTCCCCTCCGCTCCACTGCCTTCATCACCATCACCATCATCATTATCCTATAAATCCAAACAAGCCCAGCTGAGGAATAATGTCAGCAAACAACAGCACGTTGTCAACTGAGGTGAGGAGAGACTACACCTGCGTGCACTTCTACGTGTCCACCGTGTCCTTCTCGGTGCTGCTCTTCTTCAACCTCCTCATCAACTCGACCATAGTGCGCGTGGAGCGGCTCCGGAGTCATGCCCGCTTCGTGCTGGTTTTCCACCTGCTGGTCTCCGCCCTGGTTTACCTCGGGATGAGCAGTGTCTTCTACTACCAGATCCACCTGGACGCACGGCCGGGCCGCTCCGCCTGCCTGGCCATGATCACCATCTTGATCAGCAGCGCCTCCAACATCCTCCTGACGCTCACGGTGATGGCTTTGGACCGCTACTGCGCCGTGTGCCACCCGATGCGCTACACCTCCGCCTGCACCGCGGGGCACTGGCCCTGGCTGCTGGGTGCGCTCACCTGGCTCGTGGCTTTGGTCATCCCCCTCAGTCTGTTCCTCCACCCGGACTCCAAGACCAACAACGGGGAAAACTATCAAAGGGAGTGTGGCCGGGAGCAGCTGAAGAAAGGCGAGCTGGAAAAGGTGCTGTTCATAGGTGTGTGCACGCTGCTCATCCTCTACAGCTACGCCAGGATACTAATGGAGGGCAGGCGGTTAGGGGTGCTGAACCGGCGCAACCGGGCCGGGTGCAGAACAATCGCCCTGCACGGCAGCCAGCTGGCGGTTTACCTACTCCCCAACTTTGTGAACTTCGTGCTGACGACGTTGTACAAACGGGGGCTCATTGAGACAGCGACTAAAGAACTGTCAGCCGTAGTTATCTTTGCTTTCTTCAGCTTGGCGCAGTGCGTTGCGCCGGTTGTTTACGGTTTGCGCAAAGAGGAACTTCTGGAGCAGTTGAGTCACAGGTTCCCCTGCTGTTCCCGATACTTGAAGAATGTCCTCGGCTGGACTGTGCGCGCCAACAGGACACACACGCAACACAAAACACGGTATGTCCCAATGGATGCACCTATTAACATTTGTTTTTACGCATGCAAAAGTCTTGGTACCATTTCTATAATATCATTAATAAAGATGAGCCTTTTTTAATGACTTTCTGTAGCTGTTTGTCTCATAATAGGCCATCAGGAAAAGTTAATACGTCATCTCCAATATGTTAATTAGTCATCAATGAAAGATTTCTACAATAATCCATAAAGTTTGCAGTCTTAAATGTTATATGTAATATGTAATATGTATATATGTAATAGAGGACAATATTAGATAACACAGGAAACCAGTAGCATGCTGCTGCATGTGTTTCTACAGTTATCTTAACTAAAACACTTTTCAACACTAAAATACATTCTGACATTTTAGTTCAGACACTTAGTCTTAGACACAAGTAGTTAGAGCTTGTGTCTCATACTCACTACTGCCTTACTTACCTGTCATTTACCACATAGTGAACAATGAACCTCAGTCAATCAGACCTGAGACCCTGAATACAAATATTAGTTTTATGCACTTGAAGCCACTCTATTTGGGAGAGCACTGACTTAAGATTGACTTAATTAATACTTTAGATTTGATAACCAGAAAGATTATGTAAAACATTGCAAAGAAGTGCTGAATGTAACAGCTGAAACTTTTATGTCTTTTGGAAATTTGAGCGTGTTAAGACATTTCACCACAGAAGTAGCACACCAGTTCATTGCTGAAGTTTTAGTGTTATTTCGGGATATTTTACTCTCTTTTTCCCCTCAGGGAGCGAACACTGACAGCCCAGACGATCATTTCCCTAGAGGTCCCGCAAGTCCCTGAGGAGAAGGAAACAACGCCAATGTCAGTCAGGAGTCCCTCACATGACTTACACTCATGTCAAGGCGATGTGGACAATGTCTGATGGGGAAAAAGCAGGTCAATGTCAGGATCCTGACTGCCACAGGAACATTTGGATAAGTGGCTGTTCTCAGCTTAGGCCTGAAAGGAACTAAAGGAACCACCTTGGACATAATCATCCAGATCTATAAGGTTTCTTCCTCACCAGAGAACGTTAAGACCTGGATTTGCATCATTGTCAGACCACCACATGGACATCAGCATGTGTATATTTTTCTCTTATTTTTGATTGTTAGGGGAGAACACACTGGAGCTGCTCGGTGGCCAACAGCAGAAGACAGTATGCTCTCAGAAGAAGTGGGCAGTTATCTCATTGTACATTTTGTCTGGCTGGTCCAAGGAATTAAGGGTCAAGTCTTCAGGTCACAAGCCCACTCCTCTGACGTCTAGGCTACAAACAGCTCTGCATCATTTGGAATTAAAAATGACTGCGATGGAGGATATACTTCACATATCGTCTGGTGAACGTGGTTTCCATGTGTTCTTAAACTTGTGGATATTAAAAATTGTGAGTTTAATGGTCTTGATCCACTTGAATATATCCAGCGCCCTTGAAATCAAGAGAGGCGGGAGGTGACACTCGCTTCTTTCTGAGAATTAGATGCGAAGACCGATACCACTCTCATATCTGTCCGTTATACATTAGGTGTGGGTTTTGAGTATCAATTCAGTGATAAATGGATTGTCATGTTAGAGCACTCTGGTCACATAAACACGCGACAGTCATCTTGTTAGTTCAGTGAATTCACACAGTAAACATTTGTTATTTACCATTAAAAGCTTTTTTTTTTTTCACTTTTTAACCTGCATGTGATAAAGTAATTAACAGAGAATAGTAAAAGAATGCCTACAGGCAAGTTATTCGTAAATCTTTGGTTTTTCATGACACATTTCTTACTCCTACATGATATTACATTAGCTGCTCTTAATAATAAAAAAGTATCAACATTTCATATCACTATTGGTGATCCGGGCCCTGATATAACTTGGTATCGGACAGTTAGCTTAGCTTAAAGCAGCGGGAAACAACTAGCCCGTCCAAACATTTTTTTAAAATTGCTTAATACTAGCACCTCTAAAGCTTACAAATTAACGTTATATCTCACACATTTTTACAGTTCAGTTTTTGCAATAAAGTGAATAAACATACTTCCACAAATGTTAAACTATTCCTTCTAAGGCAAGTTTTACATGAAGGTGCGATAATGGAGAATGGGCCTGAAATATCCTAACTCTCTGAAAGCTGACTTCTCCTCTTGCAATATTTACCACTACTAAAAAAAGGGAAATAATATAATCAGTGGGGAATGCCTACAAGCAAAATAAGACTGTGGGTTTTGTCAACCTGTCGCACAGTTGCTGCTGATCTCGTCAGTTAGTTTTTAGTCAGGTGGAGCCACACATGCTGGGGAAATTCTCAACATTTTAACCACAGAGCTCATGAAGCGCCAGCACACTCCCCACCTTGTCTCAGTCTCACACCCACAGCACACAACACTTGTCAAGTCTGTGTATATAATGGCAGGAAAGGGTTCCTGTTTCTATGTACTGTACACCAGCAGCCATAGCACTTACTGGCAATCCTGTACTGAGTTTTTGCCCTGGAAGAGCCTGAGCAGCAGAAGTGAAAGCAAAGTTGCCGGCTGTTGTGAATACAACAGAAATAGGAAGTGAGTTTGGCGGGAAGTTGGGTAAAAAAATATTGCCTCGATGGGATTTTTTTTTTCTTTTTTGCTGAGCTTTAATATTTGTTTTTTACAGGTTACAAAAACTTGTAAAGGAAGAAGACTAGAAAAAAAAAAGTCTGTAGTTTGGCCTGTTAAAAGACCACATTTACAGATATGGTGATAAAATATTTAAAGAATCTGGACTCAGGGAAAAGCCTAACAAAGGTATGTTTAAAGACAGAAAAATGTCAGCACAAATAAATGAAACTGAAACGGACATTCATCGCTCTCACTGGTGCAAGCTCAGACAGATAAATTGATAGACAGACAGACAGACGAACAGATACTTTATTTATTATTCCTAACAGTTAAGTGCCCTGTTAAACCAAAAAGGTTAAAGTAGGTCTGCACATACACTGTGACCAAAAACAGTTGAGACAATCATCTGGAACCTTCCGAGGTATTTTTAGATGACACGTGACTTCTTTAAAGGCATGTGATCATATGTGTTATTAGATCAGCACACTGCGCATGAACAAACAGATTGCTGACTTAAAAGCAGCGCTGTTTGTCACAGTACAAGTTAATGGGAGGGCAAGAATGTGCAGACCTAATTTAAGTTTTATGAATGCGTTAACACACTTTGATAATGCAGATAAGTTGTACAAGAAATTATTTCTTAAATATATCTTTAAGCCAGTCTGCTGGTATGCAGACTGGCTTTCCACTATTACAGTTAATGATGCCTGCTACCTTAAGCTGAGAAATAATTCGTCGGCCATTAAAGAGTGAAGTTGGCCTGCATATTTTCTTAAAAACGTGAAAGTTCCCTGCGTTTGACTCAAATCACAACAGGAACTTCGAACAGCATCTGTGGACCGGTTTCTAAGGCAAAAGGTTTTTTGCTCCTGACATTAATGTTTCTGTGATGAGCACGAGTGAGCTTAATTAACATGCAGAAAGGCATTAAAATACATTAACACCACACTGTTATATACATGTGATCACAACGTAGGTAAGTGTAGAAATTACATTAACTAATTTCAAATACCTTTGTGTATAAATTAAATCACTTAAAGCAGAATTGTTCAAAGCTTCCTCTGTTAACTGGTCTCTAAGTTGCAAAAATAACACCATCGCTTAATGTTTCAACAGATTAATGATATCATTCAATCAGCTACAATCATGAAGGCTGAGAAGCACACATTCAACACATTCAGTAAAGAGCTGGTTTAGATGCAGGTGGTGGGAGGGCTGAATGATATGTCGAAATAGTGTAATTTTTCTGTCCTATTGACCAATTTAAATTTTTTTTATTTCACAGATTAAAACTACAGCTCAAAATTGAGACTTCCAGCCCAAATTCTAGAGGTCGTGAGTTGGATTTAAATAAATCCCTGAAAAACAGCTTCAAAAACACACCAACACTGATTACAATCAAGAAAACACAGTACGACGGAACAATACGTTTCAAATTGTAATTTCTGTATAAAAACGATGAATCATTCAGCCTAACATTGTAGATGCAACTCAGTACATGAAAGCTTAATTACACAAAGCAGATTAAGAGGAACCAATGTGTGATGGAGCAATGATGGCGATAAAGTTTATAAAGTGTGAGAAAACTTGGCATACGTGACCCAGAACCTAGTTAGAGATGCAGAAGAGTGAAAAAACAAAACAAAACAAAAAACAAACAGACATGAAGATACGGGGGAGCGTGGTGCGTTTAGAAACCCAGAGGGTGAGGAGCCACCACTCCTCCGTTCTCCACCACGGCTGCAGAGATGGCTCGCAGGTTCTTGAAGAGCTGCCTGGACTCACTGGAGCGCAGAGACTTGACGTCTTGCATGATCCTCTCATACGCCTGAGGGATGAAGGGAGCATTAAATCAAGTTAGATTAGTTAATAACTAGAATTTACCTGCTACATCTCGAAATTATTGATCAAGATGCTTTTGCCGGCAGAGCAGTTGGATAGTAAGGTGCGAGACAACAGACATTCAGGACACCAAACCATTTGAGAAGTAAAGAGTAGAGGTCTCGGCAAAAAAGCCAAGAAGCGTATTTTCCAAAGTGTCTTTTCCTTTAACTATTACGTATTTTAAAGTCACACATAATTCTATTAACAAAGACAAAAAAAAATTGTTATGAAAGGTCATTTAAAATATTCAGAATTCTGTTCAATGTAACGCCAGGTCATGATAGTCTTTTTCCATGGTATCAAATTTTAAGTTGTGTAATACAGATATTAAAAGTGGCAACCTTATCCACATTATTATTTTTCTTTCTGAATCTTCCCTCTGAGTAATTAGAATGATGTAGAGTATCATTACATTATATTATAATATATATTAATATTGATCTTTTTCACTTTCACCCAGCCCTATCTATTAATAACGGTACAGAACAATTACAAGCATCAAAGCATCAAGCACTAACATTGATGAAAATGTTGAGGAAACACCTAAAACACCCTCGAATAGAATATAAGCAAATGATATAGCTTTACACTTTGTTTTATTTTGTTTATATTTACTATACGATATTCAGTTTCTTAATGACATGCTACAATCTCACCGTACAGAGATTTTTTTTGTCTGTGTTTCTGGCTTTGAGAAGGATCTTACCTCCATACACCAGGTCTCACACAGCATCTTCTCGTGCTGTGCTGAGGCAGAGCCCTGACTCAGAGAGCGTGAAGCCCTGCAGAGAGGGAAACACACACACACACACACAAAAATGTCACTTTAGGCTGCGTAGGAGTATGTATGTGGAATAAAAGTAGACCATAGAGCAAGTGAGTGGGAGTAAGTAGCAAGAGAGGGATTGAAAGAGTGATACGGTGACAAGAGAGAGAGTGTGGTTGGTTAATAAAAAATTTTTTTTTAAAAACAAAGAGAAAAAAGACAAATATAGAGCCTGACATGTTTATTCTCTTGTTTGAGTGTTTGCGTACCTGGACAGGACAACCACCATGGCGTAGAGGTCAATGGCACTGTCTGCCACTCTCTTCAGGACAAACTGTTCATCTGCAACAGGAAACTGTTTGTTGAGTTGACTCAAACTTATTACATTATTACAAAACACGCATACCAAGTGATAAGAGGACTTCCTTATTGCTGGCCCAAAAGCCCAAACTTTTGGATGTGATGTAACACTTGTGTGATCAAATCAAATCATTTTTCTCCGTAAGCAAATGATTCTTGCTTCTAAAATTCTCAAAAAAAAAAAAAGCAATTGCAACGTCTGAAATGACTCTACCTCTAGCCGAAACACCAAAACTGCACAAGTTGGGGATTTTTTTCTACATATTTTTATCCAACACCCACAGGGTTTTCTCTCACCTTCACACACTCACTCACTCACCAATGATCTTCTTGCCATGTTTGATCAGCAGCTCCTCAACGGCCACTCCAAACTGTTCGATGGCCTTAATGGTCTAGAAATCAGAAACAAAAATGGTCACAGAGAGAAACAGGCGACATCAAATTAATTCAAATCATCATCAAATTTAATTTTTAAAAAAAAAGTCCCATATCCAACTGTCACTTGGACGCCCACTCACTCAGTACAAGCTACCACATCAACCTTTTTTTGTGTGTGTGTGTGATACATTTTCCATTTTAGGCACTCATTTAACACACCAGTTCACCGCTCTGCGCCAGCTCAGGATGCACAGTTCCCTGCAGTGTCAGGCCTGTGCCCAAACCTGCCTTCCTACAAAGACAACAAGAAGAAGACAGTTGTTATCAGTTATTATCGACATGGCTGCTGAGGAAGTGCAAATACATCATTTTCTAGTGGTGCGTTTCTATCGTCTTCTGCCACTGTCCATGCAGCCAGTGTAAACAGCTACGCTGTTCATCACGCTCATCTGTTCTGTCAGATGGACGTGAGATAAATGACTGAAAAGTGAGGCTTAAATGCATCCTGTGTAGACAGCGTGTCGCACATGCATTAGAGCCGTTTTCTCTTGAAAATAGAACCACCCTTTTTTACTGTTATAGTTCTGTTATATATCATGTTATAGTTTATATCAGATATCATGTCGGCAGACTTTTCTAAAACCATTCCTTAACTCACATAAAAAAAAGTTTAAGTATTTTTTAAAAAGGTATGCGTTTCTGCCAGAAAAACAATTCTAGTTTATGAGGTTCAAGTCACCCACTGACAGTTCAGAGTGTATTCCAGCAGTTCTGCTGCTGAGTGCTTTCAGCAATTAAGTGTTAAACGGCTGTGCTGGAGATGTGGGGAGGACAGAGGAGACACAGAAACATGAGGACAAATTAGCTGCATTAGTGCAATAGTAAGATGAGCCTTTTATTTGCAAACAGCTCGTCTGAAAGCACTGACTAAACTACTGCAGGAAGTTTTCAATCACTTTAAAGTGAAGAGTGCAGGAAATTGTGATTGTGTGGCGGCCGTGTGTGTGTGTGTGTGTGTGTGTGTGTGTGTGTGTGTGTGTGTGTGTGTTGGCAAAGCCCTGACATAAGGAATCCATTTTTAAACAGTTCTTTGAAGGAGGAAATATAAATATAAAATGCATCCAAATCCTGGAATTGTTACATTTTTATTCATAGAAAGAATAACTCCTATCAGCTAACGAATTAGCCGTTTCTTGCTTGGGCGTCAGCTGCAACTGCAGAGTGACCAAATGAAGGATGGAACTGACTTAAATCAATTAATTGCAAATTTGACCATCAAACCCCAACGATAATGGCCCTAATGGAGCTTTAACAGAAGAGTGTGTGTACACTTGTCTCTGTATTTCTTTGCAAGACCCTCTCACTGTATTTGAGCACTAGTATTTATGTCTTTGTTGGACTTTGTTCCTATGTGTACAGTTTACTATATGTGTGTGTGTTGCAACCTTTTGGCTCTCTTGGTGATTTCTCCTGCGAGCAACCCGGCGTTGCCAAGTGGGTTCTTCAGGGCCTTCTGCAAGCTCTTCAGCTGGTTACCAGCATTCTGGAGGAAAGCAGAGAGGCATACACACGACTGATCAATGACAGAGATTACTTAAAAACGCAATTTTCTCAATCAGCTTCTTACTATGAGTGATGAGATCCTCCATGAACACACTATTTTATGCTAAAGTCAGAACAGTTTTGGTTATTTCACGACAGATTTCTGTATTCTTTTTTTTTGTCTTTGCTTTTTGTTTGTCTCATTAGTTTGAAGTGTGTGAGACTGGACCAATCAGGATTCAGCTACATTTGGTGGGTTGATTGGTCACTGTCAATTAAATGAATTCAGTGAAGCAGACTGTCTGAGGTTAGTCTTCTACCTCAAAAATGTTTTTGATTGTGGCTTATTTAGTCACAAATATTTGTTTGTAGAAGATTTGACGGCAGGTTTTCAGGGGCTTTTCAAAATATATATTACAAATCACACTGTGGAACAGGTTAACCAATACCCCCTTGAAACACAGGCTCAACACAGATGCTTGGTGTAAAATAAGTATAAGGAAGTTGCTTCTTGATCACCCATTTTTAAACCTACAAGATGTCACAGCGTCTTGTAAAAAGCACATAGGAAGTACTGTTTGGAGTTTCAGACAGCAAGCAGAAATCACTTCCCCTCTGCACAACATCTGTACATTATCAGATCAACTGAGTCAGAGACGGAAAATCCAACAAAGACGTATCGTCTTACCTGGAAGCCATTGAGGGCCACAAAGAGCCTCAGGATGTCGTTGGTGCCCTCGAAGATTCGGAAAATTCTCAGATCCCTCAACACTCTCTCAAGTCCAGAGTCCTGCGGAAACAGATACAGAAAGATGATGACCTTCTTATACACTATAGTAAAGAGTTTAGGCTATTTTCTTTTTCCAACTAAATCCCATCTGGAATAACGCTGCAATAATCACGTATAACTTATAATTTACTATTAAGAACGCATTGAATTTCACTTTTCTGAGAATATTCTGCACTGAAAGTCACTCTTGATGTCAGTCTGTGAAATCTTTGGTAAAGCCACATGTTTGCAATAGCATAGTGAGCAACCAACATGGGGCAATGAGCTGTGTTATTTACCATATCTTACACATAAAAGACATTTTGATCTCAGCTTCTTGCACAAATGAGGCAGTGAAAACACGCTGCAAACAGGAATAGGGACGCTCACTATTCATTTCTGCTCTTTTGAATTCTGCATGTGAAAGTCACTCTTCGTATTATAGGCTGCACAGATAATGTATTCTGTAGAGAAGAGCAGAAATGAAAATGTTACAGGGCACACTTCTGACTTAGCTTCCTTAGTGAAATGAAACCCTGAGTCAAAATGCGCACTGTGAGCAGAATTCATCTTTTTCTGTATCAAGTGTTTTTCCCCCCTCTTCCTTTTAGACAGCTCATCCCCCACAACTAATTTCACAACTTGTAGAAACATGAAGGAAGTGGACAAAATTACAGAAACTTCTGCAATACAATATCACTATCAATACAACCTAACAGCCTATAATAAAGTACATTTGTAAGCTTAAAATGTTTAAAGGTTTTGTTGTCAACTCTGTGGGAATTAATTATATTGTAAATTGTACTGTTGTTAAAGTAACCTGTACAATGTAATGCAATTTAGAGTTTATTTTGTCCATCCCATGCTCAAAGTGCTTGAAGAGTGCACTGCCACCTCTGCAGTTAGTGCTTTAAAGTGTTATTCCATGACTGGGCCAAGTTTCCACTATATTGAGAGCCTGGCAAAGCAGCACGTCTGTTAGAGAGCTGGCCTGCTGTATCGTCTGGTTTACTTTAAGCAGAGCAACATTATTGTTTACACAACCTCACCTCGCCCCCGTATCTCCAGCTAGCGGTCTATTCATGTGAATGTCTTGGTTGATTTTTTTTTTTTTTTTTTTCCAAACCTGAAGAAACCATTCAATGTGGTATTTTGTCTCACATGTAGAAACTACATGACTCAATACCACAATGACAATGTGTGTGCCCGAGTTCTCTGAGAAACAACAGGTGTTGCAATAGCTACAAAAATATCTGTGTAGTGGTTGCTTGAAGCTTATGGCACTCTTCTTGCAGACTGATTATATCATCATGGATAAAAAAATAAAAAAATGTTGCTACTGAACCATGCAGTGCTGATGTACAAATAAGCTGTTAAGTAAATATGAGTTCCAGTCGGTGATGGGTGAAAATAGAGGATAATATACAGTAGATACACAGAGTGAGGTGACGGTAAAGCAGGAAAAACAGTTCCTTTTCCAGTCAATAGTACCAGGAACTAAGGCATTCTTGTTTGAGTTCCCGACACACCTGAGGAACCATGAAGACTAGGCAAATTGACCGATATTACATTAACAGACTACTGCTTTGTTTGAGATGCAACTTTGCACACAACAAAACATTAACAGAGCCACTGTGATGATCTTTGTAGATTATTGACTCCCCAACTGTAATGTTTGCATGGCTGTTTCAACAGAAGACTTAAAACACAAGAATGACTGTCGGCAAAGTATCTGATCTGCATAGTGTTTTACATTCATGTATTTCTGCTTTAGTACATAACGGCATTATATCAACTGGCAAAGTTAAGTGAATATGCCCTATTTGACCCAGAAACTATTTAGACCCTGGTTATTGTGGTCTAAACAATGGTGTTTTTCTTTTTTAATTTCGAAAATAGTTCTTGGGTTCCTGTAAAGGGTCCTGCAGAGAAAACAGGCTATTCTATACCCAGAGGAGGGACATTTTTGGTGCCAGGAAGTAAAGCCCAGGAACTATTTAGACCCATGTTCCTCAGGTGGAAACCCAAGTCAAGTTTCAAGTTTTGAGTTCCTAAAATAGTTTCTGGGTTCCTGCGGCGAAAACTGGCTATTCTATACCCAATGGATGTACTTTTTTTGGGGTCAGGAAGTATGGTGCAGACTATTTTGACCTTGGTTCCTCCAGTCAAAACCTAGGACCGAGTTCCTAAGGTTTTGACTGGGTCAAATTTAGCAGGGTACTCACTCATCCCTGCTTATAGCTTGCCACCTAAAACAAATGTAACATTGCTCATTTATATTGTGAAATAGCCGTTTTATTAAACTGCTGTTTGCCTTTTGAAACTGTGAATCTGTTTTCAACTGGCTATGAAATGCTAAAAATCAATAACTTGAAAATTCTAGCAGGCGGTAACACAAACTGTTAAAACTGCTAGAATCTATTTGTCCCATGCAGCTTCTCAGTGGTCCCCTAGTTTGTATAAAACAGGATGTGGACCGAGCACTCACCTTCATGAAACCCATGCCGCCCATAACCTGAATACACTCGTCTGTCACAGTCCATGCTGCTTCCTGTCAGTTAAAAAAAAAGAAAGAAGGTGCAAATGAGCTTTTGTTCTGCCAATAACACAATCAAATTTCATCTTAATACAGCAAACAAGCTTATATACGTCAACTTCCTACTATCTACCAGTATCTACTAGTCATCAGTCTTCCATAGAATAAGGAACATCATAAATATTATGAAAGAGGTGTTGCACTTCCCAGATAACCAACATGTGTAAGAAGTAATTAATTACCATACATACAAAGTAGAAACATTTTCTAAAAGGCTACCTGTTACTATAACAGGTGGTGAAAGAGGTATATAGCACAGTTAGCCAGGCATTATGGGAACTTTTATCACCTGTGGTGTGCATCTTAAACCAGTTAAACTGTTGTGTTATGTAAGTTCTTACAGAGGCAAAGATCTTGCTGATGGCAGCTTCTATCTGGAATTCAGTTGCTCCGCTGTCCATGTTTCCGCTGATCATGTAGGCCATTGACTGCAAGACGACACAGAAGAAGTAGTAATGGCATGAATTTATGACATCTTGTTCATTTGTGCTGCGGACATTTTCTTCAAGAGTACAAAATAATGCAAAGTGTAAAAGTAGTTTCATTTGTTGGACATTTTTGCTTAAAACATGTTTGCTAGGTACATTAAAAAGGAGTTTGTTAGGCAGGAAAAAAAACTACTTCTTTAAATGCATGCTTTGTGCTACATATAAACCAGCAAGATGGCACAACAATAAACAGGCTCAGTTTACGAGACGTTTCACAGTAAAACAGGAAATAACGCCTGACGTTGTTAGATACAGGCATTATCTGGCTCAACGCGCTGTAATTAGAATCCACATTAGACATCTCAGCATCAAAGCAGAGAGAGAGAGCTGAGATAAATGTGAATCAGACTGTGGTAGAGGTAGAAATTTCACTTTTACGTCGTCCGACCTCAGTGACATATTGCAGCATGGTCATGCGAGCCATCTTCTCCTGGATGGCTCCGTAGTTGTGGATCTTGTTCCCAAACTGGGTTCTGTTGGCAGCATGATCCACCTGATGAAGAGAGGAAAATGACGGTCACTACCACACCTTAATTCATAGTTATGTAACAACACCAGACAGACAGAGATGGGGGAAGTGTGAATCCTCTACACTTCCAAGACTGGACTGCACTTCTAGCAGCAATTTTTTGGGGTCTCTGTTGAAATGTTGTTGCTGTCTAATTTTTGTGCATAAAGAGGAAGTTCGGCAATGCTGCCAGACAGCCCGCTAGATCAATGTTGTGGTGAGCACCAATGCAGGAGCTCAGCATGACCACACAGATCTGAAAATAAACAACTGAAGTGAAAGTAAAGTAACTAAACTATCAAAGTGCTGTGATAAAACTGTTATAAACAAGTGGGAGCACTGAAGAGGGGTGTAGTTTATGCCTTCATGTTGCATACAGACTGTAAATGTGCTTCTCCCACTCACCTAATAAAATACTGACGACAGGGATTTCCCCCATTTGAACTTTTTCAAAGGTTTCTACGCTGTTCTCTCTTTTCTATAGCAAATTAAAAGTCACTTTCATTTACAGCAGTTTCCTGGATATGTATATAATTAATCTGGATGGAAATCTCTACAGTCTGCTGTACAAACATAAGCTATTGTAAGCTATTTTAGAATTGATAAGCTAAACTTTGTGTAGGGCCAAGAGAGTTGAGCATGCCGACTTTAGGTTAATTTCTAGTGCTGAAACAATTAGCCAATTAACCACTTAGTCGATATTTGATGGTTCCATCTTCTCAAATGTGAGAATTTGCCTCTTTTCTATGTTTTACATGATTGTAAATTGAATATTTTTAAGCTTTCATATTGTTGGCTTCAAATTGCTCGTCTTGTCCGACCATCACCTACAGCTCTGGGAATTTTTGATGAGCAATTTGCATATTGTATTACTTTTATAGCACTGAAGCAATGTCCTTGCACCAATTATCATATGTATCAATAGAGATTTACATTCTGTACTCGTACAGTACTGAAAGGATTGTTTTCTGGGTTCGCATTTTAGTTACATTAACGGTAATTGATTACTATTTCTGACACCTTTTTCAACAGTCACTCGTGTTGAAATCATAAAAATGTACCAATGGCCATTGCATTAACTTCTTTGCAAACAAAAAAAATGACGAGACTGATTAATGAGCAGTAAGATTTGTGGCACATATTTGCAGAATTCATCAAAAAAATACAGCAAAAAAAGGGTTCTGGTTGATTTTTTTTTCTGATGATGCAACTATCAAACAGGTCGACTCATGTTGCTCAATACATGAGGCAGATCATTAAGTCCATTCCTGCTGTGTCATGCATTAAACTACTGCTTGTGCAACAGTATTGGTATTATAAATTTAATACCAAGAGTTGAAGATGATCACATTTAGGACAGTATTCCTTTATGTACTTTTTTATAAAAACCTTATTCAATTTAGTTGTTACTGACATTACAAAATACATATTTGGTTACATATTCAGTCTAGAAATGTTTTAATGTTTTAACAACAGCAACAAACATGACCAGAGAACGTTTTGAGTCTTCGGCACCTGTAACCTCAGCAGGAAGTTGCATGGCAGAAACAGGCCATGGTGAACTACAAGGGGAATTTCCCACCAACCCACAGGAAAGGAAATACACAATACAGGTAAAAAGCAAAGCAGCAAATGGGAAACACGACAACACATATAGAGACATAAAGCTCTAAGTGAAATCTATAGTGTCTCACTTAAAAGAAAAGCTCATCTTCTGCTGTCACGCTTCACTCCACTTTCCTTCCTGTCTACATTTAAGTTGCTATAGGTAGAGTACTCACAGCTTTGGTGATGACTCCCTTCATGGTGCCGGAGAGGGCAGCCGCCATGCCAAAGCGCCCGTTATTCAGGATGTTCATGGCCACCTTGAAACCTCCACCCACCTCGCCCAGCACGCAGTCGGCTGGCACGCGAACATTATCAAAGTACACCTCAGCTGTGTTGGACGCCTTGATGCCCATTTTCTTCTCTGGAGGGCCACTGTGATTGACAAGATGGGGTGATGGTGAAGGGGAAGAAATTCCAATTCCAACATCTAAAAGGTCACAGTGTCATTAACATGAAAAACATTAAATCATAGCTCAAAAACATCAGGGCAGCGGCACAGAGTTTAGTGATAAACAGTCAATAGTGTAAAGAAAAGGCGTGCTCACTGTGTCACTCCTCCAAAGCTCCTCTCCACAACGAAGGCCGTGATCTTGTCCTTCATCTCCCCAGTCTTGGGATCCTTCATGGGTGTCTTGGCAAACACTGTGAATATCTCAGCCAGACCTCCATTGCTGACAGGAGAAGAAGGGGCATCAGATTAGGAAAAGGCTCAAGCAACTTCCAGCCATTAAATTGTGTTAATGGACAGATTGTACAGTGCTGCCCCCTTGTGTTGAAAGCAAAACATTCTGATTATGTGTACTACTGTTGCTGTGTCCTCACCTGATCCAGATCTTGCTTCCATTGAGAGTGAAGTACTGTCCGCAGGGGGACTGAACAGCCGTGGTCTTGATGGAGGCAGCATCAGAGCCGCTGGCTGGTTCAGTTAGGCAGAAGGCGGCTATATTCTCACCTGGAGGGACAAACACACACAACAGAAATTATTTAGCAGTTCTATATTCTTCCTTCACTATATTATGTTCCTTCTCAATACAATAAAAAATGTGTTGTGGAATTTTCCCTTGGTTGCAGAGCTACATGAATATGAAACAAAAGATGCACGAGTACATTAAAGGATAAGTTTGGAAATATTTTATATTTTTCTTATTGTCAACAAACACATTGTTGGTTTTGGTCTTTTCGTGAGATTTGTTGACAATAATATAAATACAGAAGCCTTGTCCTATAAGGAGCATGTTTGCTATTGTACACAGGGCTACAGTTTGATCTGAAGACGCATGTAGATCAAAATACTGACAACGTCAAATGCCGGTCTTCTTACCTGTGGCCAGCTTAGGCAGGTACTTCTCCTTCTGGGCTGGATTCCCAAAAAGCAGAATGCCCTTGAAGCCAATGGACTGGTGGGCTCCCAGAGTAATGCCAACGCCCAGGTCATGACTGCCAACGATCTCAACCAGCCGAGCATACTGTAAGATGGATGGATCACATTAGATTCATTGCACTCACTTGTAAATAACCACACAATATTTACTAATGTGTGTGTGTTACAGAGTAAATATCCATAAATCGGACCAAGCAGACGTACCTGTGTGTTTGAGAGGCCGAGGCCGCCCAGGTCAGCTGGCACCTGCAGGCCAAAGGCACCCATCTCCTTCAGGCCCTGCATGGTGTGATCTTCAACCTTCTCCAAGGCATCGTTCTTGGCAGGATCATTCACCTCCTGCCCACCGGAAGCAGAAACATGGAGGGTGAGGGGTGAGTATGAGGGATGTAGAGAGGTTGTGAGCATGAGGTCATATACATTTATCCAAGAGCTCAAAGAGGTTTGAAATTACCTCGAAGAATTTGGCTACAGGCCCCACAAGCTCTCGAAGAAACTGCTCCTGCTCCTCATTCAGGGCTACGGCACAGACAAAAGGGATTACAATACTACAATTTTTTTCAGTTCTACAGAGCTTTTTGATGAAACCTGACATTTTTCCAAACAAATATTGACATAATCTCCTCGGATTTACCTGAGGGATAGGGAAACACTTGGGCAGTCTGGATCTGCCCTTTGAAAATGTTGACAGCAAATGATTTGGATTCCTGTTGAAAAAGAAGTCAAACATAATTAAGTTTGTGCAAACACAAACAGAGAATCCAAATGTTTAGTTAAAGATACCCTGTGGCATTTTGTTACATAAACTGTGGCTGTGTATCCTTCAGGTGCAACACATTCCCCATAAAACATTTCCAAAGCAGATTTTTTTTTTTTTTTACATTTTGCCACCTGAATTAATTACATCAATGTTTACTAGCTTCATCGCCTTTGTTGGTGCATTGCTGCGTTTTTTGGCTAGCTAATGCCACCTGCCGATGAGTGGAATCGTCAGGTGTGTATCGCGTCATCCATGTGCATCCAAACAAAAAGGAGACCCATTCATAAAAAACTGCTCCATAGCGTTACAAGAGGTCAAAAACTCCACAGGGTATCTTTTGTTCTTAAGACGTGTTAACTAGATGGAAAATTGTAACCGCAAATACTGTTTAAAAGCCATTTTAAAAACATAGGGGAATAACGATAACATGACCTCAAATATAACAATTACATAATAATGATAATAGTTAGAGAATTAACATACAGCAGCAACTGTCGTCTTTTCCACTTTAGTGGCAGCATCACTGCCGACTGCTGCTGGCTTCTCCAGCACCGCCTAAAGGGACAAAATGTCAAGTGAAAAGATGAGATGGGAAACCACACTAGAGAGCAAATAATGCCAAACAAACAGCCAAAAGGACAAAGGTAAACAGAGGAAGACAGCGTGCTGTTCAGAATCCAGCGTTATAATCCAAAGAAACCATGAGTAAAAGTTTTTTCCAATTCCAGACAAAGTTGAGAGCACCAGCTTGGTAAGATGCTCAAAGGACTGATTTCAAGGTCCAAATGGGTGAGAGGTGGTGCCAAGGGCACATCCAGTCAGCTGAGTCACCGGCAGCAGGACCACTGTGCATACAGTACATATTTTTAGAACTGACATGTCTAACCCAGTGTTTCCAATAACTTATTGTTCAAATCAGCAAAACAACATACTCTACGACACCAATCTGCCTTATAGCAAGTGGCATGTTACTTTCAGCTGGAAAAACAAAAGTTAATTTGACTGTGTACTTTGCTAGATTGAGCCCTTTAATAAATCATAATGATAGGGTTTATTACAATGCTGCATTGTGTTTGATTATACAGAAAATAAACAGGTACCTCTGAGTGAACCTGTAATATGGCTGTGTTTATGAAAGTATATCAAATATAACATATACCCGAGTGAATGAGCGAGTGGAGGTGGGCAATATTTACAAAATCAAATATCACAATATATTCCTTACTCATTACACCCTGTGTGCGCCCAGAAAAAAAAAACATATTTAAGCTGATATGAGGTGTCAAATCAATCAATCAAATGTGGTCTTTATTTACATATTTTTCCATTTCTGCTGTCAGATAACGGAACAAATATGGAAATTGGTTGCAGCTCATAAATACTATGTTGACCAGGAGTCGTTACCAAGCTGCACATAAAATTATTATTTTATGATTTTATGAAAATAAACAAAAATACAAGTTAATAAAAGCAGCTGTGCTGTGAGATTGACTCTATTGACATTTAAAATGAGTGATCACAGAGCAACAAACAGGTTGTCATATTATTGTGACACATACAGCAACAGAGCATCCGTTACCACACACAAATGAGATGAAAACGTGTATTCGTGCTTTTAAAAACACAAAAAACCTTGTCACAACAACTCTAAACTGTATTATAAATGTAGCTACTGAAATATAAGAATCCACAACAGCTACACATTACAAGACAAAAGGACTGTGTTACATATTTTTTTGACAATGGTGGATATGCAGCAGTGTGAAGCACACCATGATTGACATCTACCCTGTAACTGGCTGTCCTGAACACCTGTAGTGTCACCCACATTCATGGTGTCACCTTTGTGACTGAGTCATGTGACCGCTGAACTTTCCCCTACTTCCAGCGGGAGGGGACGTCAACGTTACGCCAGCCTGCCAGCCACTGCGTAAGGCTAAACAAGGGCAATAAACAGACTCCAGAATATCGTAAAATCACAGCATGCAACACACATATCTGACAAAGTGCTAATTAAATCCTAATATCTGTTATATTGGAGGCTAATGTCAGCGTACCTGTGCAGCTTGGGTTGCGTATAGACGACCGTTTTGCACAGCAATCACAGCCCCGACATTTCGCTGACCTCTGTAGCCCAGACAAGACACGACAGGTGATTTTAAACACTTTAAACATCTTCGTCAAGGGGCAGGTCGACAGCTAAATAACAGCTTTAAACGTTACCTACCCAGACAGCACGGGAGGAATCCTGAGAATGGTGCCGCACAGCGCGGAGGAGGACCGGCTCACTTTACGAAGCAGCATGACTTCAGTTTGTACTAAAAGACAAAAAAAACACAAAACTGAATACGCTGTAATTAACTTAAAAACTCGTAAATAACCAAACGGAAAGAAGAGAGGTTAGCTAGCAGCTACGGAACGACGTTGGTTTGTTTTGTAACGTGTTTGGTTCTTCGTACAAAAAGCACAAAAACACAGTTAAAAATCTGAATTCCTTGCACAGAAAATCAACAACATCATTGTACAGTATATACCTGTACAGGTTATATTATGACACGTCCCCGACGTCCGTTCAGTTGCCGACTGTTCCTCCAAATGACCAACTACAGTTTAACCTGAATTTTCTTCTTCGGAGCTCGGATCACCGGATGCCGTCTTTCTCACCGCGGTGCTTCGTGGGATATGTAGTTTTACATTACCGGGTGGCGCGAAGCAGAAACGTATAAAAAAGTGAATACAAGAAAAGTAAACGAGCACATTAAATAAAATGTTTTTTAAAAAAATCAGTGCAATAAAATAATTAAACTGATTACAAAAATCTCAAAAATATATAAATTTAGTAAAAAGAAAGTTGGGGGTTATATGACATATACTATACTATACTATAATGTACTGTATTGTATAGGCCTATATCGCTAAGGGTTTTAAATTTAACTTTTTTCATTTTTGGAAGTAAAGGAAATGACAGATAACTTGTTCTTATTTTGACAAGGATGTTTATTGTAAAATCTTGTAGATCTAAATTTGCAAGGTTGTGTTTTATTATGCAAAGCAGAGGGTTTGTCTGCCTTTTCCTCACTGGACATACAGTATCATTGTCAACGTGCGCTGCCTTGGATCAATTGCAGAGACCAAATTATTCTCTTTCCTCAGCGAAATTCTATAATTCTACTTATGTTTAGTGGTGCACAACTAAGACATTTTGCATTAGTAGGAAAACAATTTATTGGGATGAAATTAAGAGGTTGGTGTAACAATGCAACATTTTATAAACTGATCATGTTTTGTATAACATCTTAACATGAGAA
Organism: Macquaria australasica; assembly: GCA_005408345.1. NCBI lineage: Eukaryota > Metazoa > Chordata > Actinopteri > Centrarchiformes > Percichthyidae > Macquaria > Macquaria australasica. The sequence goes on along the minus strand of SEMN01000012.1, from coordinate 620,885 downwards.
GTTAATTGTAACTATAGCTGTTTTTTTATAGTAGAGTAAAAAGTGCAATATCTCCCTCTGAAATTTCAGAGGAGTAGATATCTAAAGTAGCAAAACAACTTAAGTACTGGCATACAGTACCAAGATACTTTTCACCACTGGTGCCTCCATAGGACAATATAATTGATAAATCTGTGAATGACTGTTGGCGCTTTCATGAGATATCTATTTGAACTAGTGGCAAGTCGTGTGTATGATGGTCCAGCATTGTTCATTTAACCAAGCAAAAAAAAAGTCAGAAAAAGTTAATAAAATTGGACAACTTAACTGCAGCCTTTTGGATCATAAAAAGATAAACATTTAAGCTCTATAAGAACATTACGCCAACCAAAATCCAGATATTTACAGTGCATTAAGATCAGCACACAGTATGTGCACGTCAAGGACCCTGATAACACACCCATCTTTTTATTTAGCTGGTTGTGTGAGAAAGTTCATGTCCACAAACTGACTTCTTTTGAATCCTCTTAAAATAACGAATTCTGAACAGTATGTATCAGTAAGTATCAAATTTATTCTCAAATACACAAACAAAAGGTGGCGATATGAAATCAAACAATGTGACACTGTCAATGTCATTCTTTTTGAAATGTTGAATCTTCATTTAGCACCTTTAATAGTTCGGTTATACATGATTTATATAGTCACTCATACAAAAATGAAATGGGTGAATAATGCGAGTCAGTAACATAAAAATAAGCATGGGGAGCTGGGGCATTTGGATCACAGTTACTTAAGATATACACTGTTTGTAATCAAAAAGTACCGCTTTCAGCATCTCGTCTTTTCACCTATTAGTACCGTTAAGCCTCTACAGTCCCATACCGAAAACTCCTCACAATAAGAGTTATGTCACAACTAGGCCTAGACAGTGATTACTAAACACAAGTTCACCTGACATTTTTGGACCTATTTTCTTTTCACATTAGAGCTTGCTGTTCTGTATTGTTGCATTTACATGGGAGTAGTAGATATATACAGAGAAGTTCATTGTCAAACAATGCTGGCACAAGATGATGTTATTTTATGTACCTGGAGTGTGAAAATGTCTCTAAGAATGCAAAGAGTAAGGCACTCAATATGCTCCTGTGCTGCCAACAAATCTGGCAGGATGATCCAGATATGTATACAGGATTGTATCCTTTTCAAGTACACTGTGTACCTGGCACCCTCTAGTGTTACACTGTGGTCTGTGCGCTTCCTGGATGGACAGCTCTGACATAAGTAGCTAGTTTGGGAAGTTTGCGTCCCCTCCTAAAATATTATATTTCTGTTTTGAGGACTGCAAAAACCAGAGTGCTGAGCAGCTCTGATAGACACTCAAAATACTGTACTGAGAGCTTGCTTTTTGAGAAAAACAAACAAGCTCACTACTGAGATAAGAAAGTTGAACAGGTCTTTCTGGATTTAGTATTGAAAAAATGACTTATGTAGTGGATTTGAATGAGATAAAGTAGACTTTGTAGACATATAGTCTGACCATATCCCACATTAATGTGTGTTTTAATTTAGTCTTTTTTTCTTTGTCAATGTTAAACCCTGTTCTCACCAAATTTGTAACAAGTGCCCTCAATCCAATAGGCCCTTGTGAGCTCAAAAAGCTACCACCAGATCCTCGTCAAAACAAGTGGGAACCGTACACTAACTTCACATGAATGGTCTCAACACCAAGACAGAAAAACTACATGACATCCACAAAGAACTCGCTGGGGTTCCCCATGGCCAAGTGGAACGACTGGCGCGATGCAGTCAGCTCTGGGGGCACAGAGCCCAGGTCACGGGTAGGCGGGGCGCCAGGAGGCCCCCCTGGAGTGGAGGAAGGGGGCGGGGGTAGAGCTGGGTGCATGGCGGCTGTGGGCAGCTGCTGCGTGTGAGGAAGCGCGTGAGCGGCTGCCATGGCCGGGTGTGGGTGCTGGGGTACCATCATTACCATCATGGGGTTGTAAGGCAGGATACCTGGCGGGTAGGGGGACATGTGGGGGGGTTGGGGCATGCGGTGATGATGCGAGCGCTGGGAGGAGGCGTGGCTGTGCTCGCTGGGGGCTGCTGAACCGTGACCACGCCTCAGGCTGCTGCGGGTGGAGTATTCCGATTCACTGCCGCTTCCGGAGCGCGAGTCAGCCCCGCCACCTTCTCCAGCCACGCCAGAAGGGGATTTCTCCCCCCCACCCACGGTGCTGCCGGGACCTTTAGTACTGCGACGTCGCTCACCCTCGCTTCTTGTCGATCCGCTGCTTCGGCTCCCTGGGGAAAGGAAATGCTGTTAGATAAGACGTAAACAGGTCTAAGTAGTTTAGCTAGCTTTAATGTCCACAACTTGCATCCTGCTCAGTCAAACAAACAAGCACACCTAAAAGACATCGCGAGAAACCAGCATCATAAATCCACATCAGTGGTTTGCATTGTTTTTCCTGCATACGCTACTTTACTGTCACCCATGATTTGTAGTTAGTGTGCTGGTGCATTGCAAATCAACCCGTATGCTTCTTTAATGAAGGTCTAACTCATTCACTCCCTTTAGATTTGCACATGCTTCTCGGCAGGGTGACGTCTGATCACTGCCGGCGCTCACCTTCGCTGTGCTGGCTGCCGGTGCTGCCGGGGGCGTAGCTGTAGCTGGTGAGCTCGTGGTACGGAGGTGGCTGGCTGGAGAAGGGATGTGTAGGGTAGGGCTGATAGGGGAAGGTGTGCATCATGGGCCACGGGGAGGCCCCAGGGAGAGGCAGGGGGGCCAACGTGTCCTGGTCTGAGGCCCCGCTGGAGCCATCATTGTCATTCAGGGACAAGTTGGCCATGTCTGGGTGAGAGATAAGAGGGAGGAGATGAACAATGGAAGGAGTGAATGGCCAAATTGTTTGTGGAATAAGGTCAGGCTGAACTAACTGAAGAAATTATGCTACTTCTGCAGATACAAGATGTTCCTTAGAGATCTGCAACAGAGACTCATTACACACAATCATCTTTATCTTTGAATTGCAGCTTGTGGACAGTTGGTTGTTTTTTTTCCTGCTTGTTATCAAGTGCTTTCTGGAAAGTTTCGAGATGGCAGGACATTAAAGAAATCCTTCCATAATTGAAATGTCACATGTTTGACACCTTACAACCACCAGTGTGTGTCCACAAAAGGCATGTGTGCAAATGTGATTACATTCATGCAGACTGATCCAAGTCGGTCTTTGATGTCAATGTGTTCCAGTTACTCACAGTTCTCACAGTCGCTTAAATCTCCGAAGACGTAGTAACATTGTTCAGAGAAGGTGATCTTGTTGACGGTGTGTCGGATGAAGCCGGCCTTCAGCAGGTTGCTGGCGTACTTCCTGGCTTCACGGCGGTCCTGGAATCCCTCGATGTGGTGGAAGAGCCACTCCACTACGTCTGAGCCTGGTGGATGTATGAGAAGAGATCGAACTTAATTCATCCCAAAGGAAATCTTCGTAACAAAGATGCCCAGAATACATAATAAAATAAATGTATACCATCTATACATACTAAGAATAAAAAAAATATATATATATATACACAAGTAAAACAAAGGGATGTAATTGAGTTTAAGGTATGTAGAGCCGAATCAGAATTTAAAAAAAAAACATGTACTTTAAATGTGACTGCGCACATTTATGGCCACAGTGCAAAGATCAACAAATGCAACAAATATTCTACATACAGGTAAAATGTTTGTGGTAGGCAGGACTGAAATCTGAGTATTAAGAAGTATATAAGAAGTCCCAGTGTAAATCAGAGATAAGTGTAAAAATCTAGGATCACACAAGACAAACTTAGAGCACAACATGACGATGAAAGCTGTAAACCAGCGTTCCTCCTATGCAGTGAGTGGCAGTTTACTCTATTGTTCCAACTAAATACTTTAATTATGTTGTGACAATAAGCGGAGCATCCTCAGGGGGAATTTAGCAGCATTACCATTTTAAAAGACACTACAAACTACAGCCTCAAAAATGGTTAACAATGTGAATTAATTCTTCTCAACAAAAAAAGGCACCAAAATGGTATTAGCTGCAGGGAAAGTGTAATTTTGTCCTTCTCCTGTAGATCTCAAAGTCAAAACAAGGCTTTTGAGAAATATGAAACAGTATTGGTGGCTTGTAATTTGAAAGTATCAGCAAGTGCAGACCTGTAAGCTGAGGGATTTTTACTATATTGTGATGAATTCAGAAATTAAACAAGAAACTCAATTTTCATTTCAAAAAGCACAAACTGTACAAACATGTAGTTTACGTAATTACTTCTTGTGATTCAGTTGCAGGTGATTCCAATTTAACAGATGTTTTCAGTCAAAACAGGCACTCAAGGTTTTTTTTCTCCACCACAAGTCACGCGGTTTTAATTCTCAGAACATAATGCCTGCCCTGTAAAGTCCTGAGAGGCACAGAAAGTTCATGAAAATAATGTACTCTTTTTTGCCTTGTTTCCACTCTTTAGTCTTACCGAGGAAAGCGTTGGGGATGGTGATTTTGAGCCACATGCGGTCCCTGACCTCCAGACCCGACTCTGGTGAGGCCATGGCCTTGGCAACCGATGCCATGTCAGAGTGCAGTGATAAGTTGAAGTCATCGAAACCTGGAGACAAAAGAGCATTTTAGGAAAGCTGAAGAGGAAGAAGTGTAGACATGCAAGGATAAATGAAAGAATGATTGAGGGGTGAAATCCGAACTGGGTCAAAACAAGAAGGAAAGGAGCGTAAGATCAAAGCCGGAAAGCAGCAGAGAACATTTATCACATCACATAACAACAGCGATGAATGCAGAGACAGATGTGAAAGATGATTCTTGCGCCAGTGTTGTTAGGAGAGAAAGATGGAAGGAGAGTGTAACAGGAAAAAGATGCTTTACAATAATGAACAGCATTCAGGAGTTAAATATCAGACTGACAAAGAAAGTAGGCACGGATTAAAAGTGGAGGGTTTTATGACAGGATAGTGTGGATGTGAAAGAACTGAGAATAAAAGAGGAGAGGCGAATTACAGCACACAGAGAACGAGATGATTAGAGGCTCTCACGTTCGGTCTCGGTGACAGAGGAGGAAGAGGTGATGGTGCTGAGGGAGGAGCTGCCTGGGAAGGCGGGGTAGGCCCCGGTCATAGCCACAGAGTGGCTCACCCACGCTGCTGGGTCAATAGGTCGGATGGGTTCATCTGCACAGGTGAAGAAGAGTTTAGGAGACTGTTACTGACCCTGACATCAGTACAAAATCACCTACAGCCAAACGCTCAGCGGGTGTGAGGCGGCCCTGTACTTACTGCGAGGCAGAGTGAAGTAGCCCTGAGGAGAAGGGTCCCAGCACTTCGCCACCGTGAGGATGATGGGCCTGGCAAACACCAAAAGAATAAGAAATCATCATAATCATTGTCGACCACTTGTGTTCAGACAGAATTTTTGCCTGAGGAGACAGCAACTCACCCTGGCTTGTGTACGATCTCCCTCAGCACCCGCACTGCGTCGTCGTTACTCATGTTCTCAAAGTTGATGTCATTCACCTTGGAGGATATTGAAGCATTAGAAAAATAGTTTAGTTAGACTGACACACATAAGTACAGCTGAAACAATTAGTCAATCAATTGGTTGACTGACAGAAAAATAACAGGCAACTATTTTGATAATCGATCAAATCGTTGAAGTCATTGGCTTGTTCCAGCTTTTCAATCTGCAGGATTTGCTGCGTCACCGTCTCATGTTGCAATAAACTGAATATTGTTAGGTTTCAGAGTGTTAGTGGCACAAAACAAGCTGTCTGATAACATCACTTTGGGCTTTAGGAAAGGTTATTGGGCATTTTCCACCTTTTCACCAAGTGATTAATCAATTAATTGAGAAAATAATCGGCAGATTAACCGACAATGAAAATAATTGTTTGTTGCAGTCCTACACATGAGCACTGATTGCATTTTTACATTTAAAAGGAGACATGTCGTCTATGATTATTTGATATTCATTTAGTTTGAGTGAAAAAATTGTAAACACATCAAACAGATGTGTTCATATATGTCAGCACAACAAAAGGAATGAATTACAACTGCGCTGTTCCTAAGATGGAAAAGATCCCAAAATGAGCCTCACACTATCTAAAAAAAATTATATATATATATACACATACATACATATATATATATATATATATAAGGTTACATATATATATATATATATATATATATATATATATATATATATACATACATATATATATATGATATATACATATATATATATATATATATATATATATGTTAATATATATATATATATATGTACATATATATATATATTATTATATATATATATATGGTATATATACATATATACAATACACACACACACACACACATACATACACACACACACACACACCAGTTTTCCTTCAGCAAAACATTCATCTAAACAGTAATTTACAAGAAAAAGAAAAACACTCCCTTCTGTTTGGGATTAAGCCATTGTTCTTCCTCACCTGCAGCAGCATGTCACCAGGTTCGATGCGTCCGTCTGCAGCCACAGCTCCTCCCTTCATGATGGAGCCAATGTAGATGCCTCCATCCCCCCTTTCGTTGCTCTGGCCCACAATGCTGATGCCCAAGAAATTGTACTTCTCTGTATTGTTGAGAAATCAGAATAGTGTTAACACTACGCACAAAGAAGTGTAGTGCAGTACTGATGTATACGTTTAATATTTCCTTAACACTTCCAAGAAACACTGAGGTTCAAAGACAAGAATACATCAGGAGTTTACAGACCCATGTTGAGTGTGACGGTGATGATGTTCAAGGACATTGTGGAGTCTGTCACACTGCTGAAGGAGGACGCCTGGAGTTGAAAACCCACAAAACTACCGTGAGATTTGCTTACAAACACTGACAGAAATACTTTCTCTAAATTCTTCATTCAGCGAAGAACAGCAGAGAGCAAAAACTTGAGAAAATGTAAGGCAGAAAAGTTAACTCAATAGTACGTACCCTCTCCAAACGTGGGGGGCGCTGTTTCCTGCGTCTGCGGTGCCGTTTAAGAAGCCTAGAGGCTGTGCTCTGCTCTGTTGCACTGCTGAACCTATGAGTTCAACAAAAGGTGAAAGGTCAGAAGACAAACATGCGGTCACAAAACTTTAATAGGGTTGCTTCTGACTCCCCTTTTGCATTGCTTTTTGTGTCTGAAACCCACAAAAGATAATGGGGAGGCTAATTAGGGATTCTTGAGTGAAAAGTTTTCCACTCATTTATCTGTGGATCATAATTCGTCCTGTTTTTCCAAGAGATACAAAACTCAAAATAGACTGCAGCATGCCAGACAAATCAAAACATCCATTCCAATCCATAGAATAAAAGTAACATATTATATTCCTTAACAGTCAAGAAACACTCAGATGGAGATATTTTAAACTAATTAGCATCATCTTATAATATGAAAGCTGGCCAGACATGAACATATCATGTTTTATGGTAATTGTTTGTTACCCAAAAAGTTCATTTTTGAGTTGGGGTGAGAATGCATGTAGAGGAGACTATATTTAAAGCAGAAGTATCAGTGCATATAATAGAAAAACAAATGGTTAACAGCAGACTTTAACATTAACTACTCCCAGTTGTAATAATCTCTCTTTAATGTTCTTTTTTAATTTGATGTTTTGATACACAAACACATTTCCAACTACACCTGTTTTACTATTGTGGGATGTATGAAATGTATGCGTCTGAATTCTGTAGTAAACAATCTTCTTTCTCTTTCTCTGTTAACACTCCTCTCTTTCGTCACTCTCTCACCTGCTCATGGTGTCGTCATCGTCAGAGTCGCAGAAGCTGGTGGTTTCCAGCTCGCTGCTCATCACTGTGCTGGAGCTCTCGTATCCTGCCAGGTGGCGCTCAAGTCGAGTCTGGCCATTCATACGAGGCCCTGGGACACCACAGAAGAAGCCCGAAAGTCATGAGGGAAGATTTTCACTGTGAATTTTCATGTTTGCTCACGTGAGTGTGTGGGGAGTTTTTTTTGCTTTTTTTTTTTTTTTGTTTAAAGATCGCAAACATCCCTCACTTCTCGACATTCCTGGATTATATCACTTTCTACTCAATGTTTAGATGTTGGGAGCGTGCCAAATCTTGATGGCACGCCGTCATAAAAGTGCATTTTTCATCAGCGCTGTGATCTGCTGTTTCTCACCGTGTTGCTCCATGCTCTCCCTGTGCCGAGGTCTCTCTCTCCTGAAGGAAACTACAGACTCAGTTTCAGTCTGGTCGTCCAAGGTCTCCACACTGCCCGTAGCGTTGGGACTATTAACAAAAACAAAAAGAAGCAACAGGAGCTCAGTAAGAATTAGAGCACGATGGACTTTTAACATCTGATTTAACAGTTTTAATGTAACAATTTTACCAAAGTCACAAGCGTTTTTCCAGATATGGTATTCAGAATAAATAACCAATAAACATGTTTTATGACATAAAAAGAGAACACTGATTTAGTATTGAACTCCTAATAACATTGTCGGACTCATGATACGATGACGACATTAGAAAACATTTAGAAAGACATTTAGAAAAAAGGATCAAAATCAATCAGAACCAGAGCTATCGTCTTTTTTATTCCACACATTCTTCTGCCTTGTTAAAACCTGGCGCCTACATTACCCACAATGCCACTCGACGCTGCCATAACTCTCTGGAGCCTCAAAAGGCTTTATATAACTTTTTTCACATATGCAGTTGTACTCCCCAAGACCTGTAAACTTTGGTGGTGGACAAACCTCAAACTTAGTTTGGCGTGCCTATGTAGCAATTTCTTGTTTCTTATCGGCCGACATAAAACCGATGCCAATATATCTGCAATAAGCTAATATTGGCCGATATATTGGTCTAACTCTAGTTAACAACAAAGTCACTTTTTGTCATCGTCACGCGTCAACAAATCCATCTAAAGAAAGGAGCAAGAAGAAGCCACTATCCACAGGACCACGCCATCACATCCACAGCTGGTAACAGGCCAATATGCATGTAGCAACAAGCAAATGCCCCTGTAAGTCTACACGGGGCAGCAGACTTCAGTACCATGCGCACACCGACAGATATGCTGATTACATAGGTAGATAGAGAAAGCCTTGTGGTTCATGATGAAAGCAAGATGGAAAAAAAAGACACACTTTTCATCATCAGATAGTCCCAGAGATCCTAGAATTTGAATTACATTTAATTTTCCAGCATGAACAATTGTGTTGATCCAGCTGCAAATCCAGCATGGAAAAAAAGAAATAACATGGTTAATTCTCCAACCAGCTGCAGCCCGCACACTTAGTGAAGTTAAAAAGAAACTGTTTCATTTGAAACTGGATTCAAAAACCATCAGGCCACCCTCCTGTAGCCACGGGAGACTGACAGGACGAGGTCCAAACATAAGAAATGAATGAGAGCGCTGCAGCTGTAATGGGAGGTTTCACTGATGGGTGTGAACTTCATTTGACCCCTAAACCAAACTTAAAGAGCTCCAGACAACATACTTCTCGAGGAGCTAAGAGCTATGGTAAGAAACTATAAAACTTATAACTACTCAGTTTGTTTTGGACACTACAGGCCCTATTCAAATTACTGTAATGGTTTCCTCATTTTAGTAGGATAACATAGATGCTAAAGGATGAAAAGTCTGTTATTTAGAGGATTTCATTCTGAAAATGTCTGTGACTAGACTGCTTTGTGGTTTCACACTCTTTAAAGCTGCCATAATCACAATTTTTCTATTAACAACGGATCAAATCACTTTGCGTAATGTGAAAGATGTCGTCCACAGATAATTATCACCCGACTCTCCAGTTACCTTTAGCTCAACAAAGAGTTTTTAGCCTCTTTCAGCACACTGTTTTGGTTTTACAGCCTTTACAAACTTGACTGTTTTGGTTGAGTCTCAACACTCTCATTAGCGTCATTTCAATGCAAAAGCTCTGACAAACTCACTGTAAGCTACCTGCCCAGCACCAAACAACAGATGGACAAAGTTAGCGACTAGCTGGTGAACATAGTGGAGCGTTAAGCAGCTAAAGAGCCAGATATTTCCCTCAGGGGTTGGTGGAGACCAAAAAATGGAGGTAATAGGAGAGTAAATATTGGACTTACATTCATCAGGTTGCCTGAAACACAACTCCAAATAAACGCTAATGTTGCTTTGTGTTTGCTGGATGTGTAAATAGGCAACTGTTTGCCAACACGTTCGCTAGATCAACGTAATTAGGTGATAATAAGTAAGTCAATGTTGTGTTTACAGCTTGTCACACTGCCCCCAAGTGGTCAGGAAATCAATTATTGCAGGTTTAACAAAAAAAATTGAAACAACTAAACCGCTGATATTTTATATCATCAAGATTTAAAAAGAAAGACAATATAAGTGATTGCCAAAAGCATGTTTAAATGTTCTCTGTGTATATTTAATGTACTGAAATCTTCTCCCAGCACTGGTCATGTTAATAACAAGGGCGGCCCCAGCTAAGATCAGGTTTAAGTGAGCTGTAGTATTCTTGCTATTCTTGTTGTAATTTGATCCTGGGAGTGTACTAGATATTCAGGAAAAGATACAGTATCTACACTACAGCCATGGGAGAAGCGCAAGTGTACGTTGAGCTTTAAAGTGCTGGTGAAATGTGCAGCTTTTCAGAAGGCTTTTGTTCTTGTGATGCCCCTCTTCAGGTAAATATACAGTACAGTAAATCAAATGAGTGTGTTTGCTTTGTTTACTGGAAGGAGGGCGGTCTGGAGTCCCCGATGCCCCCGGTCCTCTCTGCAGGTGGGGGTGGGAGGGGCGGAGGAGGGGGCGAAGGCTGGGTCGTCGTTTCCACAGGGGGGACCACCGCCACCGGAGGCTCTGCTGCTGGAGTGTCTGAAGACACCAACTGAATCAGGGGAGGGGAAAAAAAAGACAGATGAAGAGACAAAAACAGAAAGATAAAAAGGTAGAGAGGCGGGATGAAAACGAGTGGGGAAAAAGAAACAAAATATGTGGAGAGGAGACAAATGGGCAGCAAACAAGCGAGAGAGGGCAGAGAAAAGAGAGGGTGAGAAAACGAGAGGAATGAAAGGAGAAGGTGGAGGGCAGAGGGAGCAAAAGCAGGTAAGATGTCAATTACTTTGACACACAAACGCTGAGCTCTTTTCAGATGGACGTCTCAAGGGCATACTGAAATGCTATCCTACACTTAACCTGCCTCTCTTCATTATACAACAAGAGTGCCTACAAGCACACACACACACACACACACACACACACCAACAATTAGGATGAATGCCATATAGCATCCAATTACCTGAACCATAAAAACAAACACAGGAAGGGAATAAGATGTAGTTTAGACAAGTTGGCCAAAAAACACAGGCTAAAATATAAGTCAAAATATAGTCTTCTAATGCTGGAAATATTCATGCATTTTAACACCAGAGCACTTTGAGATGCCTGCAGGAACACTGTTTATTCTATAGCTTTTGGACATTCAGGGAGTTCAAATTAAAAAAAAGAAAGCTTTGCATTCCCCGTCAAAATAATTCAACCAAATGGAATCTATCAGCCTCTACAGACTGACGTTCACCCTCTTTACTGAGTCCCTCCCAGTTCACTCCCCCCACTAATGGCAATGAAACACTCGTCTTCTGGGATCCCTCAATCCTTCTTGGCCTGCAGATCACATATCAGTCCCTCTGGTCTCCAAGCTTTGTTCCCCCTCTTTTAAATGCCTTCCCCTTCGTTCTTATGCACTTAACAGATGCTTCGGCCTCAAACCTGCTTAACTGGGCCCAGTGGCGATGTTTTGTCTCTATTCAAATGTAACCTGCAGGGTGGGGTGCAACAACTGGGCCGTCTACTGGAAAAATGGAAAGTATGAAAGCTGTGCCTGGCAACTCGCTGTACTGTAACTGGTAACAAGCTGTGCTGCTTGTCGCTTGCCAGTTTGAGTATCCATTAACACAATGAGAGAAAGATTTGTCTTCCTCATTATTTGTTGAGAAAACCGAAAGCCCTTTTGGCTCCACATGTTGCATCGTCATTTAATCATTGTAGTTTTCAGATTTGTTAGATTTTGTCATAATCTGCAAACTTTTGACACCAATACAGAGCTACACTGACCATACAGTCCTGACTCAACTCAAGACTGACGAGGAGACTGGCAAGATTTTTATTTTCTTTCCAGTAATTCTACTTCTTTCAGGAATCTTAATTTAAAAGATATCATGGCTCGTTGCCTGCAGAAATGCAATCACGTTTGCGTTTGTTTCCTCTTTCCTTTGTAAAATATCTTTAAATGTTCAGAATAAAAAGTGAGAAAAATATATATCATGAAATAAGTTTTTTAAATACATTGTACTGGAATCAAATGAACTAACAAAAGGACCAGACAGAGAATAGATGATGGATGCTAAGGTTTTATAGTCTAGTACATGCTATTGGCTATAGTGACAGACTGTGGCTAAAGCTCAAAGTAGAGTTTTTCTCATAGATCTTTTGAGTCTGTTTCCTCCTGTTTAACCTGGCTGGACAGTTAGTCTGGTTCAGGTTTCCCACTCTTTCCAGGAGATTTTTCTCCAAGATATATATATATTTTTTTGTTTTTTTTACCAAAGCACAAGCCTAAACAAGAAAAGAGCCTATGATGTTGCAATATGATACACAATTATGCAAAGTCAGTGGCTCAAATTTGATATGTAGTTAGTTAATTTTACTGCTGCTCATTAGACAGGATTGTTAGTCTGAGGGAGGTCTAGAGGAATGCACAGGAAAGAGGAAAGTGGTTTCTGAAAACAGCCCCTGGCTGATACTGTTGGCTGACTTTTGAGATAAAAGCCAAGTCGACATTTTCACAGAAGCCTCAGTGGGAAATTATTGAAATTAGGTCATTTACGGATTTAGAGCAATGGTCACCAGTGAAATTTAGATAGCTCCCACTCCCACTTTTATTATTAAAAACCAGGTTTATTATTTCTTACCCATGACACCACTCTGCCATTGAAGCATGGCAACTTGGCACTGTCATCGGAAATCTCTTCCTTCACCACCCTGAAAAACAGAGAGACAAAGTGAGGTTCAGGAGGTAGAAACTGTTCTGCCTTCGTAACATCATGGCATGGTGTGTGTGGTGTCTGGATGGTACGGCGGGGCGGAGGAATGGGGGCTGAACACAACGCCAAGGTTTTAGTCAAGTCATAAAGAACAAAGTGAAACTGCAGGGGAATTAAATAGTTTACATTACTGACACATGCAATACATCAGGCTATGACAACAGCATGGCTGGACTAAACCAAATGCTTGGCTTAGTTCTAAAATATGTTTTGACAAGCTGTTCTTGTCCCTTTTACAAGTGTTTTATGGATCGCTCTGTGGCTGACACACCTGACTGAAGTGGCTCCAGTTGAACAATACTTTAGCTTATATCACATCAACACAACCGCTGTAAATTCACTTCAAATTTAAAACTGATTTCACCAGAAAGTCATAGTAATATAATGTAACCTATTTTATTTCATGCTTTTGTATATAGGGATGTCCTGATCAGGTTTTTTGGCCCTGATCCCGACCTGAGTCCTTTAATATTGAGTATCTGCTGATTCGGAGTCTGGTACGTATATTTACACACCTTATTTTTCACGAGATACTTTGTCCAAATACTTTAAGTCCTGCATCAAAACTATTTAGTTTATACACTTAAACTATCTGATATGAATAAAAGTCTTACTGGGAGACTCATGAAACTGACGTGACGCAATCCACTCGTTGAAGTACAGAAACATTGAGTCCACTCGCGGTCGTACAGTGGTGTTACAGAGTGATGCTCCGGATGTACAGACACCGGCTGAAGAAAGCACTTTAACCAGAGAACAGGCAAGTTTAATTTTGGCCTGTCATCAACTCATGGAATTAAGGTTAATTAGTGACAGCTGATATGACCTGCCGCAGACAAAGTGATTTAACCGATGAAAGTGACGGTCAGCGTAGGCTAAAAATCAGAAGCTGCCCCCTGAATGTTTTGTACACTGAGCTTTGATAATGAGAAAGAGAGATAACAGATTTGTTAGCGTCAAAGTTTGGCAAATCCGTGAATCTTGCCAACCATGACCAGTGTCTGAACTCTCACACCAGTCCGAACAAATCCGCTCACCAACACTAACTGTCTCTGGCTTGCGAGCAAAAAGCTGCACTGCAGAGCCCGGCTCCAGTGAAGGAGTGCAGCGCTGCAACACCAGCAGGCTGAGGAGGACAAAACACAGCAGAGTAAAGAAAGAATCAGATTCTGATCAGATTAGATTTAGCTGATACCGATCCATTAAAAATATGCCCGGATCGGCCCCAACTCTGATACTTAGGATCGGCTCGGGAAGTCTTCATTTGTATACATGACAAAGAAAGCATGTAAGAATCCACAGAATGGACCAAATCCTCTATCACATTATATATAATTTATATCACCATATTGATATACAGCATATTTTAATACATTTTCTGAAAAATCAATTGATAAACTGTTTATAGATTAAATAGCTGGTCTGTTTTTGGTTGATCCAGTGAATTAAATACCCAACAAACCAAAGTACTTCATCACATTTGGTGCAAAAATTCATATAAAAATCCAATAATACCATAAAGCAGTCCTGCTAATTGATTTGCAACTTTGACTGAATCTGGTTGACAAATTTACATGGTTTCATGGTATATCATGGTATGTCACCCACACCTACTGCTGACTTTAACACGTGTACACAACGTTTTCCCATATTATTTTCTATCTTTTTTTTTGTATTAACTTGAGGAAATTCACCTTTTTGTCCTGAAAGTATTTTATCCTTCATGACTTAAATCTCCCTGTGAGGGATTAATGTAATTCATCTTATCTTAAATGTGACTTTACAGTGTTGTAAGTGGTTTAACTGACAACTCAACTCGAACCATCAAAACAAAATCCAATTGTAATGAAAGTACATTATATCAGTGTTTAAGTATCTTATATCAGTGAAGCCAGGAAAGCTATGAGTTAGCACAGAAGATATCAAAGACAAGAACAAACAACCCTAATTTGTTTCCTCCGGCAAGTGACAGACGCTATGGAATTTCTTCTGCCACAGCAATGAGCTCAAACACACACACTCTTACTGCTTTCGTGCCTCCTTGCAAATTACACGGCCTGGTCAACTAAATATGCACGCGAATCCAATACACATAACAATAACCTCTCAGTAGCAGCCACTGCGAGAGCCCAGTGTCCCCATGGCCAAAGCTCCTTACAGGCAACACATCCGTCTAGCTCTTCTTCCCTCCTCCGTACTTGTCCTCCATGTCAGAAAGGCAAACTCTTGAGCTCAGCTGTGTAATTTCACCCCCAGCAGCCTGTTATTACAGTAGTTTACTGGGACAGGGGCTGGGCACAAGTGCTACAGAGAGGACACTTGACTGCTCCGACTCCTTCAAAAGTTTTCTTTTTCCATCTTCATCTGCCAGTGTGTCTCCTCTTCTGTGTGTGAGACTTGGTCAGGCTCCAGTGGGCTTTCGTAAGCAGCTGTTGAGAGCTGGTTTTGTGGGTGCGCGTTAGCATGCGGCCAGATTGTTGTGGGCACTGGTGGGGGAACTGTCGCAGGAAGACATGGCTTTTTGAGAGTTGTGTGTGTGTGTGCGAGTGTGCGTGTGCGGCTACTGAATGTTAGTTAACAAATGATCTTTTCCTCCGTCTCATTTATTTAACCCCCCCCCACACACACACACACACACACACACGCTG
The DNA here is from genome assembly GCA_005408345.1 of Macquaria australasica. Taxonomy (NCBI): domain Eukaryota; kingdom Metazoa; phylum Chordata; class Actinopteri; order Centrarchiformes; family Percichthyidae; genus Macquaria; species Macquaria australasica. Next base: position 605,120 of record SEMN01000012.1, on the reverse strand, counting down.
CGAGAAACTGCATCGAGGCAGCGGATGAACAGATGCAACATTCTTCTCCTGAGAGTGTAATTGTCTTCATTCCTCGGCCCTCCAAACAAACAAGTGACCACAGTCGAGAGTCATTTCACACACTCTAAAATGCCCCGAATAATGCACAAACAACCCTGAAATATGCTGTTGGATTTAATACAACCTGAAGTCCCCCCCCCCTTTCTAACACTGAATCTAGCTTATACAGCTCCCTGATCCCCCTTAGCAGCAGATGCTGATATCTAACAAATCTGAGCCAACACCATCCCACTCTTTCTCCCCGTGGACACCCCAGACAGACACCCAGCAAATGGCCTCCGTCCAGCCCCAGGTTTCCAGAGCCGGCCCCGGCCTGCTCTGCTCCATGGATCTCCCCCACTGCCACACACACAGCTCTGGCCGACAGCTGGCCTCGTACCAGGGCAAATGAAAACACACACTATTACACACTCCTCTCCAGGGTCGGAGAGGGGGGGAAAAACGTTCCTGCTTTGATTGGACAGCTGACTCAGAGCTATGTTTGAAATTTTTCATCTGAATTTAGTTGGAGATATTCAAATGAGAGAGTGTGATGCCAATTTAAAGTTAAGAACTGGGAGTTTTTCTTGCATTACGCTCTTTGAAAGACTTCCCTTGCTCTGCTGAGAGAGTTTGGCGTGGGTGGCTCTTTTCAGATGAGGCCTTTTTGCCTTTGGAAAAACACAAACATTGTGCGCTCACTTACAAGCACACAGGGTCTGAAAGTAATCGCGTCCTGTTCGGTTACACAAGCTCTAAATTTCACCGCTACCTTGGAAATTACAATGGTGATTGTGGTAAGACTACTTAAGTTAATATAATTAAATGGAGGAGACCATTAGAGTGTAAAAAGAAGGGCTCTACACATATTACTGTTCCCATAGAAACTGCAGATAATAGCTTTTCACAGTTATTAGGTGTACACACACACACACACACACACACACACACAGTTGCCAGTGTAGATCTGCATAAAACTAATGCAGTCTAATACAACAGTCCTGCAATAACTCCTCCTTCATGAAGGTCATAATGTTCAACTGTTTTAGAGATGTGTTGATTTAAGTGTATGATCATTTTGGAGGCTACAGTTAGTGGTGCTGTTGAACTGTACTGCATTAAACCGAGAGGTGTTTCTGTTATTTAGCCTACCCATGTTGATATAAATGGGATAGACAATGGCCATCCATTGAAACAACATTGGAGCTGTCAATTAATCAATGAGTCAAACAACAGAAAATGAATCTGCAATTATTTTGATAATCTATTACTGGTGCTTTAAGTCTTTTTTTTTTTTTTTTTTTTTTTTTTAAAGCAAAAACCCTAATGTCTGGTTCCAGCTTCTCAAATGTGAGGATTTGCTGCTTTTCTCTGTTTTATATCATTGTAAACTTAATATGTCTGGATTTTGGACTGTTGGTTGAACAAAACAAGACATCTGAATACGTCACTTTGGGCTCTCTGTACTTGAAGTGGACAATTTTCTGATGTTATCATTTTTATTATTTATAGTCTATTTTTGTTATGAGATAGTGAATAATAACCGAGTCTGCGAACTGTCAGAAATATGGCAGAAGCCAAACACAAGTTTCCAGAGCCCAAAGTGACGTCATAACATTGCTTACACAGCCTGACCAATCATCATTTATAGCGATATAAAATAATAAAAAGCAAGCAGCTTGCCTCATTTGGGAAATAAAATTTTTACTTGATAAATAACTAAAATGGCGATCAACACATTTTTGCGGACGCCGAGTATCTTTAAGGGCATTTACGACAGATTTTCTAAAGGAATGTCTCTACAAGTCAGTTATTGATGTTGCTGCTTTTAATATTCAAATGATCTGCAACAGGGGCAGCTCTAGCCTGCCAGCTGCCATCTAATCCATTTCCTCTTGGTGTCTGAGCTGATATTGCAGCTCCCTTGGCACCGGCTGCGATGGTGCCATCCAAAGAGGAAAAGAGGCAAATGGCCCCAGCCTTAATACCCATCCAAGACTACAATGCATTTAACAGAAGCCCCAAGGGTCTCGCTGGGTGAATAAACCACAAACATGCATTCCACTGCAGGAAAATGCACAGCAGCCACACAGAAAGAAAAAAAAAAAGATTAATTGAATGAGGAGAGGAGACAGCTCTTTCTGGAGGAGTGGGTTGGGAGAAAGGCGAGAGGAAGGAAGGGAAGCCAGGAAATGAAAGGATGGCTGGCAGGCCAAAGTGTTAAAGAGGGGAGACAAAACCCTGGCTTCAGCCCCGAAAGAAAGAAAAGGCGAGGATTTCACAAAATGATGGACTGAAGGAGGGAGGGAGGGAGGGAGGGATGAGGATTAGGGCAAAGAAAAGCAGCAGGGACAGGGAATGCCTCCCATTGTCATGATGATGTTTTCTGAGAAATGTCCCAGCCTACATACCTTAGTATTTATAGAACCACTTGGATATTCATCACCAGTCATTATAACTTTGCACTTTCTGATTAGGGGATGTGTTGGTTGAATGGCGACCTAACTGGCTGGCTTCATTCAAGTGTATTATCCCTCTACCACAACTTATTCCCTGTGACGAATACACGACAGCCGGTCACAAGATGGGATTGCATGACTTTTTGACAAGCGAACAAGCATAAAATGTATCAGAGATTGCTTTTTTTTTTTTTTTAAAGCGTTAACGTCTGCTAAGTTATTGCTCCTCCACTCCGAAAATAATGGCACATTATGGGGTTGTTCTGCAACGTTTACAGGTTTAGTCACATTTAAATTATCTTACTCTTACTACTTTAGCTGTTCACAACTTTTATCACTCCTCATTTTGCATGCAAACCACAAAGCTCTTCCCTGCTAAAGGAAAAAAAAAAATCACTGCAGCTCACCCGAAGTCCTGGTCCATGGACTTGAAGAAGAATTTGTAGTTTGGCTTGTTCAAGACCTGTTTAAAATCCAGCAAAGTGATACTTTCGGCAGCAATAGGTATCTTCACCAAATACGGCGTCTCCTCTTCGTCGATGTGATAAATTATTTTGGTTTCCGCCATCTCTACGGTCGCTTTTTTTTGCTTTTTCTTCCCCAAAGCTGGAAGTTACCACAAGAAACACACTATGAGGCGAGGTAGCGTTAACTTTTTTTTTTTTTTGGGGGTAGTTAGCTAGCGGCGGAGCTAGCTAGGTGGCTAACGAGACGGCAGAGGTGAAACGATGATGGCCACTGAGATTTTTCAGTCCCGAGCCGGAGGACGCGAAGCGGTGTAACCCTGCTCAAAAGAAAAGCTCGCCGTCCGACTTTAGGAAAGCAAAAACTCGCATTCCCCCTGTTACCGAGGGGCGAAACACGACGGACACGCTACATTCACACGACCTAACTACCAACAACTTTTCCCCCAACAAAAACACACAGGGGAGGGGGGGTCTGAAAACTTTTCGCCACTTTTTGCGAGCCAACGCGGCGTGTGACGTAAACACGTACCCCCCCCTTTTTTTTTACGTACTCTCCCAACCGCCCCCCCCCCAACAATTTTTATAAGAGAAATAAGTATTGTAAAAAACTGTTGTTGTACGCGAATAATCAACAGCACATTCACAACTAATACACGTTCATAGACCACCTAGTTTTTATGCTGTTTGTTTTAAAAAATAGTTTTTATTGAAGAATATTATTAGTTTTATATTGTTTTTAATCAATGGTTGGTATTTATTTCCAGTGTTGTTCTACGAGTCATTCCCATGATTGAACCTTGAGCCAGATATAACACTGAGGTGGACAAATTAAATCATCATGAGAAAAAGATTAATGATAAAAAATACTTTACACCGTGCTTTTCAAATTTTATTTATTACAAGTAAAATAAAGTACTATATTTTTCAGTCAAACTGTCACATTATTGATGTAATAACCTTTGATAAGTATTAATGCTGTTCATAATGTTGCTATATGTGATCTAACTCAAAGGTGTTTAAATTTTGACAATGCATTATACTTCATTAAGAGCTTTAAAACATTTGTAACTACAGCTTTCATATAAATGCAGCGCAGTAAAGAGTACAACGTGAAGTGAGCAACTGCCTCGGGGGCCCCAGACCCTTAGAGGCCCTAAAGGCCCTATGTTCGTTGTGAGTTAATTGGTTTGCAGTACTTTAATGAGTTGCAGATTTATTTGGGAATGTCCACCACTAAATCACAATATCAAATGAAATAATAGAGGCCTTAAGGCAGGTCCTTCATTATTTTGTGCTTCACCAAATTACTACAAACAAGCGATCAATAGGGACCCAAATACATTTTACCCAGGTGCCAAACAACCAATGAATAAGTACATACAATTTTAAATTTCCACCTCTGTATCTAAAATGTAATTGTACAGTTGTACTTAAACACATTTGTCCAGTACCTCCAATGTTATTAGCTCTATAGTGAATTAGATGTGTTGTGGTTTGCTAAATGATCTGATAGTGGGCCATTTGAACTCATGAACAGGGTTAAATGCATTAATACATTAACAAGATAAAAGATCCACACAGCCCAGATCCACACAGTCTGCCAAAAGCTGTTATCCACATTCGACGCCATTGATTTGAATGAGGCCTTCTGGAGGTAATTTAATTCCTTATTCTATAAACAGTTTCTAGGATAAGGAAATTAAATTGTTTATAAATGTTCAGGAGCACAGATTTTTTTTTTCTAAATGCACACACCTGACACAGTGTAAATGTGTCATGTAAGCCGGCTTTATTCATTATAAGCATTGGCAGGACAACAGAGAAAACTTTATGAAACCTGGGAGAAGAAAGCACATTTAGATTTTAATCCTTTTATTTACAGTTGTGATCTCAGTTCATCCATTTCAAAATTAACCACTAGAGGGAACTCTCAGTCTATCATTAATGAAAGAGCAACAGATATGCAGTACAGTTTGTATTGATTGGTGTAAGTGGTGGTATTCTATAAAGTACAACATGAGATGGTCCCATAACTACAGGTGAATAGCAACCACAGTGGTCAAGAAATATATAATAAAAATATAATTGAAAAACAATTTATGTCTTAAAGTGCTTTTTATATCAATAACTATATCTGATATAAAAAGGAAATAAATCCTGTTTCCTGTTAAAGTTTTCCATTTAAGAAACGTGGCCCAAACACCACCCCGACCACGCAGGTGATCACAAATAGCACCCAGAAGATGACAGCCAGCAGCTGCACGCAGAACAGCGTCTTCTTGCTCTGCTGTATGACTTCCTCTTCACTCACCAGGCCTGGCGCCGCACCGTACAGCCTGTCCGGCTGCATCTGCTGCACCCGCAGGCTGACGGTGGGCAGGATGATGAAGCGGGTGTCCCTGGTGTCGCCCTCCAGAGAGAGCACCACTCTCTGGGTGACCGTGGCCAGGCGAGTTGCCATGTTCACAGGCAGGTGGAAGGCCACGGGGGGCAGCCTGGCCAGGATGCGGGAGTTGCAGGGTAAGGAGAGGGCATCCCCAGTCTCCAGAGGGGTGAGGTGGCGGCAGAGGGGGCAGGGGATGGCTGGTGTGCTGCGGGGGTCTGGGGGCTCACTGGGGCAGAGCTGGATCCTCTGGAGGCATTCGGTGCAAAAAACATGGAGACACTCCAGCATCCGGGGGCATTTGTTGTACTGGTTGTACTCCTGGTAGCAGATGGGACACTCCACATCCATGGGCTCTGCAGGGGCGGTGCTGGTGCCGGGTGCTGCAACAGCGGGGTCACCCTGCTGGGGAGCTGGGACAACGTCCCCTGTCATGGTGGGAGGGAGGGTGAGTGGATGGAGTTGGCTTGGGAGCTCAAGATGCAACTTGTGGATGAATCTTTAACTGAAGATGGTAAAATCTGTGAAGAGAAAACAACTTCAAGTCTACTTCTGTAAGACTGAGAGAACTCCAGGGGCTGATGTGGCCTTTAAATACTAGAATCAGCTCTCCCTGGGATGTTGCTTTGTTTCTTCTAAGTTTTATGAACAGATTCCACACACCATGAGTCATAGCATTCATTTAACCCCTCAGCCATCCACTGTCTAAGCACCCCCCCCCCAATCTACTCACAATCACCCCGGCTCCATGGCGTGTGTGCTGGCCTGCACACTCAGAGTATGTTCAGGAAGTTGGGAAATAAAAAACAAGAATCAGAAGAGCTATGAAAGGAAGTAATAAGTCACTGTAATGATACTTTCTGCATGTCTACATGTGCGCGAGCACGTCCAGTCTTCTCCACTCAGATTTGTTTCGTTTCAGTCATTTAAAGGGTCACTCCACTGACTTTACTGATTTTTGAGAGTATTATTCAGTCTGTGAAAACAGCTGTATCTTCGGTGGCTCTGGAGGAAAGTATGAGAAAATAACCCTGACAATGTCATCGGAGTTATCTTGGCTCAGACTTCAAGACGTTTTAGATGTAAGCTTGTGTTACAAACTGATGGCATGGAGCGTGAAAGACGGGAGTATTTACTAGGCAGGGAAGGTCTAACAAAACACACTATTGAGTTGCATCATGGGAAATGTAGGATTGAATGTTTAGGTAGCTTGACCTACACCTGAGACTAAAAGTGAGAATATATCGGATTCTGCTGCTTCGATTTTGACCATTCATTTTAAAATTTGTTTCTTGCAAGTCTGCCAACTTACAACATAGAAGTGCCATACTAAATTGTTGGAGTGGCTCTTTAACACTAAGGAACATTTTAAATGAGCCCAAAGCACATTGAATAAATGTAAGCTGCTGAGCCAGGTAGCCGAAGATTTTGCCGCCATAAAAATGTGTGTGAGAGACGAATAAAAATGTTTAGTTGAAAGAATAATTCAACATTTTGGGAAATATGCTTATTTGCTTTCTTAGATGTGTTAAATGAGAAGATCGATACCTCTCTCATGTTTGTCAGTTCAATATAAAGCTACAGCCAGCAGCCACTTAGCTTAGCTTAGCATAAATACTGGAAACAGGAGGAAACAGGTTTGCCTGACTCTCTCCGAAAGTTGACTGAAGTGTAAAAACAAAAAACTGTAGTTTTACGGGGATCAATTGGTGAGCTTTAGAGGTGCTGGTAGCCAGATTTTGTCACCTTTGGACAGAGCTAAGCTAGCTGTTTCCCCCTATTTCCAGTCTTTATGCTAAGCTAAGCTAACTGGCTGCTGGCTCCAGCTTCATACTTAACGGACAGACATAAGAGTGGTATCAATTTTCTCATCTAACTCGGTAAAAAAGCAAATAAGCATATTTCCCAAAATGTGGAACTATTTCTTTAAGGTATTAAGTCCCCTGAAGTCCAATCCAGTTATGCTGCTTTACATTTTCACTTCAACCCACATTTGAATGTTCGTCTGCTGTATAAATGCTGTGATTTATGAAACAAAACATTAGATTTGCTTTGCTTTACTGGCACTTTTCTTTGTTCTTGTTTGTTGTTCACATGGGACAACTACAAGGCAACCCAAGTTCACTCATGGGGGGATTGTTGCTTAGCAGATGGGGTCTCCTTTGAATTGGTGCATGGCAACACATAGCCCGAAACCTTTTCTTTCATAAGTCAACTACGCATTCACAGAATTAGAGCAAAAATAGGGGTTAAAATGTAATTTTCACCAACAATAAGCATTTTGATTTACTCCAAAATCACAATATACATAATGACAAACAAGTTGTGAAAGGGAAACGTTGCAGCCAGAACTGAATGGTTTCTCTTTATGAAAAAATAAGCCCTCTTGTATCTATGTAGGCCACCAGGTTTGGTGGGGTTATACACAGAGAAACTGGCAGCGATCCATCACCAAGAAGCAGATAAGAGAACCACTTACCCACAGCACACCCCTTTGATCAGAGCACACTGTGATGCCCACCTCCGACCCAGGTGCTTCCCCTCTCACAGTTCATGCTTCCTCTCATGTTGGTACAGATCTCATCCGGGCAGAGCGTCTTCCTCCCTCTTCTGTGTGCACATTAAGTTTCTATCTTAATATTCTGTAGCTATACGTGCCCGAGCTTGGCTCACTGGCAGCCTCCTGTTTTTTCACTCCGTCTCACCTGACTGTACTCGTCCTCGTCTCCCTGTCTAGTTCACCCCATGAGACATCTGTGTGGTTTGCTCAGCAGTAATTAAACCCTTGGTGATGTGAAGGTAACCAGGACACACAAGACAGAAAATGACAGATTGGAGCCTCTTGATCCTGACAACTCTTATTCTACTCGCATATTATGTTATTATGCTTCTGCACAGTCAGCATGTAGGAGTTTTTAAATAGCAAAGTGTGGATTAGGGTGTAATTATCAACATACTTACATTTTTCTACATTGAAAGTCAGTTGTTGAAGTTGATACTGTAAAAAAAAACCCATTTCTTTTACTACTTAAAAATAAGTGCTGCATCTCACGTTCCAGTGTACACCAGTTACCAAAAAACTTGTAAAACTAACAGAGAACAGTTAATGTGTGTGTGTTCAGAGCAGTTGCTATGAAGTATCAACACATCAATCATTGACAGATAAATAAAGACACATGAGTCATACATAACCTGCAGTGTTGCACCTGTGTTGGCACTGACTGAATGTTTTTTCTGGTAACCATGTCTGATCAAACTAAGTGACAAAAACATAGTTCAGTTGAATTTCTACAAGATTCAAAACGGATTAATGTGATACTTTGGAAAGGGAATACTTGGTAAAGGATAACTGGTTCATCATTGATATTGTAATTTTACTATGTTGGTCTATTCTGTACACATGACATCTAGTGCATGTCTGTCCATCCTGGAAAATAGGGTTTCCTCTTCTGTTGCTCTTCCTTATATTTCTTCCATTTTTCCCTGTTAAATGGCTTTTTTGGGGAGTTTTTCCTGATCCAAATCGACAGTCTAAGGATAGAGGGTATCGTATATTGTACAGATTGTGAAGCCCCTTAAGGCAAATTTGTGATTTGTGATGTTTGGTAATATAAATAAAAATGAACCTGGCTTAAAGGGAATGTGCTAAATTGGGGTCCTCTGTGTTTCGTTTACTCCAAAGCCTGATACTATATGGTCAGGTGAAAACTTAACTGATGGATTTCTAAGCTTTCAGCAAGAAGAAGAAGAAGAAGAAATAGTCACATAGATCTGACCTTTCTAAAGAGGTCAAGTAAATCATTTTCTGACATTTTCCTTCCTTCCATTCTTCTCACTTTTTGGAAAAGCTTTTCTTTTACGGTCATCTGGGTTAAAAAGTTGTGTTTTGCATGACCAAGCGCCCTTACAGTAAGTTCAACGCTGGTGGCAAAAGTGGGAAGACCTGAAAAACAAAAAATGAACAAACGAACCATACAACACAGAGTGAGAGAGTTTGTGATTGTTGGCCAAGATTTCAACGGAAATCACCATTAAAGGAGTTCAGGCTGGAACAACTGATAAAGAGGAGGGTTGTTTGGGGATTACCATGAAAGAGCTGACGTCACATCACACACACACCCTGGAGTGTCACTGAGGGCAAGGACGGTTTTTGTCTTTTACCTTTATTGGACAGCTTGAGTGAAAGAGGCAGACATGAGTGTATGTGTGTGTGTGTGGGGGGGGGGGGGGGTTAAGAAGGGGCAGCCTGATTGTGGTCCATAAAACACATTTTTACTTAACTTTAAATAAAGTTGTTTGAGCCTTAATAGGGCCACTCACAGAAAACACACAATCCAACATTTAGTTGTTAATCAATACAAGTCTTTGTGTCTTGCACCTGGCTGAGATTCCCTCTAATCCCTGATTGTGTGACTGTGGGGTTAGGTTTCATTGCATCACAATGTATTTTAAGCCCGGTGACTCATAGGTTATGTTTATTTGTCTCAAATCTACTACGACTCGGTCCTCCTCCCACGCACTTCCCCACACCCTTGGATATAAGTCTGGGCAGGTCTCTTTCTTACTTCATTCAAACAGACAGCCCGGATCAGAAAGCAGGATGTATTCAGAGCTTGAGTGCGGGATTTGTTACCGGACCTACAACGCAGGTCGGCGGTGTCCCCGGGAGCTTCACTGCAAACACAGCTTCTGCGAGAGCTGCCTGCTGGCCCTCTCACGACCCCTGGGACCCGATGAGGCACGTCTGGGAGCTGACAGGTCAATCGTGTGCCCGCTGTGCCGACAGACCTCATCCATCTCCGGACAGGGGAAAATGAGAGCCGAGCTGAGGGTGGATGAGGGCGTCCTGGAGCGGCTGCTAGCTGCGGGGGTCCTCGACCAAGAAGATGAGGAGGACGACCCGGAGGAAGAAGAGGGCGATCACGTTCAAGACGGCTGTGACGACAACGAGGAGGCGACGCGTCCCGAGGCTCCGGCCGAGGAGAGCGACTCTTTCGCGGGCTCCAGAGGTGGGAGGGTCCGGCGGTGTTGGAGCAAAGTTTGGAGGAAGATTAGCGGGAAGAGCTCACGGCAGAGGGGTGGAGAAAGTAAGTACACAGCGGACTGTGGTTTCTAACTTGTTTTTGAAGTCGTCATGTTGTTGGGCTAAGTAAATAATGTGAGAGGGACAAAACATTAGGGAGATCTTAAAATGAACAGTTTTAGAATGAAGTTTGGTGGTGGCGACCACAGTAACAGTAGGCTATTAATATAGGCTTTTATTTTTATTTAAGGCTATAAAGTTGACAGAATAGGCCACAACTAGTTTAGAGATGTAGTACAAATTTTTGGATTTTAGTTTCAGGTTGAGCTTATGTGTAAACTGTGCCACATTTTATAAAATCATCCATTATGTATTTCATTATCCCTTATTCATACAAGCAGAATATAACAAGACTTTATGTGTAATAATAATAACTTTTTAGGATCCAAAATAAGTACCCAACACTTAACAGAAAGCTTTTTTTTTTAAATCGTGGATAAATATGTTTTTCTAATGTGTCCTGTTTTCCTTTAACAGACTGTATGACCAGTGATGACATAAGGAACCTCGCCATGATGCCCTGCATGTTTTAAGGAGTCTACAACATCAGATACCCTGGATAATGTGATACTATATTTATTTTCGATGGTTCTACTGCGCATAATGGACTTGGACAGGATGATGATGATGACAACGATGATGATGAAACCTTGGCAAGACACATGGACACAGTCAACCATGATTTAAGCTTTTCAGCTTTCTGATTGCTTGTTTAAATGATGATCACTATTGTAGCTGTTGCACTCAAATGAGACAAAATGGAAAACTTGTTAGCTGGCAAAGTGGCCCATCTTAGGCCTATTAGCGCACTAATGTATGTGATATTTATTCTTTTAATTAAAGTATTTATTTTGAAATATTTGTTACATATTTAAGGAAAAATAAATGAGTTCTGGTTTCAACTCACTTTGAAGCTTTCTGTGGCTGTATGCTGAATTTGTGGATGGGAGTTTGGGTGAGTCATTGTGTGCATTATAAAACATTTCAAACAATGGCCTAGCTTTGGCCTGTGTGTGTGTGCAAAAATACAATTAAAATAACACATTGTGTCAAGTCAACTAAAAGCAGACTTTACAAAGTAAAATTCAGGGAGGAGGCAAAAGTATCCGTGTATTCAAAGAAAATTCAAGGTAAATACATAAAACTGGGGAAAGGAGATCTAATATTTAAAGACATTATAAAGTATTCTACATGAAATGGGCTAAAATAGGAAAACTACCCTCCACAGACAGCTCCAGGAAGTGGGTTACTTGAGGCCAGGTGAACAGCATTGCCTCCAATCAGACTGACAACCAGCAGCAGAGCGCCAAAGCTCAATGACTCATTTGTCTGACAAGTAAAACACATGGAGTGACAACAGTACTACAGCTTATTTTAAGGTCTTTTTTTCCCCCTGACAATCATACAAACGTGGGAGGAAGCTGTCCATCATGTTAGAAAATTCTGCTCTGTCAAGGTAAATATCACATTTTACAGACTTTTTGCACATGTAATCATAAAATGTGAAAAGGATTGGTGATTATTTTTGATTGACAGCATTACTATTCCCATAAATTACAACTATACTCCTGTAAGTGTTTTTTTTCCCCTCTGCAGACTTTTGCGGGTCTGTGCAGCTGCCATGTTGTATATCATGTGTTCAGATGCTGCAAGAGGTGAGTGCAAACAGGCCAGTATCTGCCAGGCCAATACTGCACCGTCTGCAGGTTCAGGGAGCTAACGCTCATCTTTAACGGCTCTCTGAAAAATATCATGAGGCAGGCACTGGCTGATTGGGTTAGATGAAGACTGACATATTTATCTCCTTAAAGCTGCAGCTGATTGTTTTAACAGTAACAGAAAATATATTTTCTCAGGCATGTCTTTAACTTGGCAAGCATTAAGGTTCGTCTTGGCAATGTGACAAAAACGTAGAGAGATAAGGCTTTTATTTTTCATGAGATTTATAGCAACTTAAATTAATTTGATCTTGAGGCATAGTAATTTCAGGTTATATTTAACTAAAATAAGACTAAAGATAAGACAATTTAACTAAGTAACACAACTGTGAAGAACTTAAACCTAAGGGATTTTTCTTCTGGTATTTTTTTAGTGTCACATAAATTATTTGTCTAACCACATTAGAAAGAATAAATCGTTATTTCTTGTGTCCTCATTCTTTTCCACCTTTAGGCAGTCCCATAACAACCCAAGTGGACAATGGAGTGAAGCACAAAGTCCAGAGACGACTGTACACTCCATACATTCAACATCATCCACATTTTACTGGTCTGCTACCAACCGAAACTGGACTCCAAACTGGAACTAATGATGAAACTGAAGCGAGGGGGAATTATGGAGAAGCCTCGTCAATCATTGACCATCAATCAAACCCTCTACAGTTTACAGAAGGTAGCTTTAGTTACAATCAAAACAGCCTAGATAACAGACAGTCCAGAGTGGGAATGACTAGAGTGCAGAGTGAAGTGAGGCCAGCAAGCAGCATTTTCACCAGCCACTCTCAGCGCGGAGGACAAAGCTTTGAGAGACGGCAATCCAGAGTAAATTACCACCCTCTCTCTCAGAAAGTACCCCAAAGTGGAAATTCTTATACTTCATACCCAGTGATCATTAGAAAATCATCTCACAAAGAAGCTGCCAGCCCCTTTCATCAGAGCTCTAGTCCTTCACAAATCTGGGACCCCACAGATGCTCAGAAATCCTACAACGAAGAAAAAGTTCCTAGAAATGGCCCTCCAAAGGTGGCTGAAGATAAAAGAGCCTGGCAACCCTCTGACTCTTCTCTTCTTTCATCCCAGACTGGCAGATATTGGAGTACTTCACTGCCAACTCCAAGAGGGCATTACAGTGGCTATAAAGAGACAAACGAGCTCGCTGCGGCCGGCCCCCGGAGTCCATCTAGTTGGATTCAATCAAGTAAATTTCTCGGCTTTGCAAGTCAGACCGCCCCTCGTGCACCATCAGTCAGGAATGGCTTAGACGCCTCTGTTATTAAAAGCAATCCAAGCCCAGAAAAACTGACATCATCCATCACAGATTTCTCCAAGGGGTTGCACTCTGTGGGCAGCAGTGAGACACCAAGACACAGAAAGCTCCAGTCGTATCTGTTCAAGGCCTCCCAGACTTCTTCTAGTAGACATGAGACAGTTAATACTGTCACTGGTGATGGACCCAGCGCTTTTTCCACAACACCACATAAGCAAAGGCCCTCCGATGCTCAAGTTTACAGCAGGTTTTCTTCAAATTTTAAACAACTGCAACAACCACAGAGAAAAGACCCAACCAGGGACGTACAATCTTTCTCTAATAATGCCAGCCCACTGTATCATAATGCTAATGTGGCCCAGTATGGTGCTCAGACAGATAGTTTTACCAAATATCAACACACCACAGCAGAAACTCTTGCTCAAATCTCTGTGCATCCCGCTCAAGGGAAAGACAACACAATGGAAAGTTTTGTCCCTATAGCTCATGCAGCTTTCCAGGATAACTATGCCACTGGCAGCAAGAAATCTGTAGTAAGTAGCCTGGTTAATGCAACCACAAGAGAATCAATGCATGCTGCAAGTGATGCCGGTATGGACAGCAACCCAGATCGCAGACACTTCAGAATCTACAGAAGAATATATGGTCTCGGAGGATTTGCCACTCGACCACACGAGGGAGCCAAAGCTTCAGTTAGTGAGCCAGACAAATCTGCCAGAGCCCTGCAAGGTTTTGATGGTTTTAAACTCAGAAGCTCACAGATCTGGCAACCGAAAAGCAACAGGATTCACAGGTGGTACAATAAAATAGGTGAAACAGAGCCAGGTAGCAGCCATGTATCCACAGTGAGTCAAAATGAGCTGAGCAGTGAAGACCTTTTAAAGAGGGCAGGAAGCACTGAATCAGTCGGCAGATTTACACCTGACAAATGCAAAAAGAACCCCAAAATCTATACTTCTCTGGGATTTCACCCTGTTCAAAACAGAGTCGGAAATGCTGGTAACAAAACACACAAAGAACAAACTCCAACTACAGCATCAGCAAGTCGCAGAATCTCCTCAGCTTATCTCAGATCAGCAGGGGACGTCAAAGTTGAATCCGGCCCAAAATCTGAGCCAAGAACGCTCAACAAAACCAAACTTGCTGCAATGACGGCGAGCCTGCTCAACCGTTCCACCAGCAGCACGGTGAGAGGGACACGTGTGAAAGGAAAACACACTAACCGCAGAAAGCTGAATGAATCTACCTCTCTGACCAGTGACGCAGGAAATGTAGCCATAGTCAGGCTGCCCAAGCGGCCTGCCAGAGTCAAAGCTGTCACATATGCTGATATCCTCGGAAGTGCTTCGTTCAGTGGTGTCAGAGCTACAATCCAGACACCAATCACACCGGCTGATAAGGGTTATTTTCCAAACACTACAGCTACGACCAAGCAAAAAGAAGAGGCGGGTCACTGGACCTTCAACTCTGAGGATGCTGTGTACAGTAGAGACAACACGAGCAGAGGTCCCAGAGGACATGCTGAAGATGAGGAAGAAGATTTCAGTAGTGTTGAGGAAAACAAGTGAAGAAGTTGACCGTAACACGAAAACATCAGATTTCTTCCTGGATAATGAAGGAAGTGGAAGTGGGAGCTTTGATATGTCTGGTGTTTTGTCAGCTGATAGCGCAGAGTTGGGGACTAAGTGAGGATTTGTTAGAGCTAGATTATCTACGAACATCAACTGGGAACATCTCCTTCGAGTCAATGAAACTGTCCCACACCAAGAAATGAGAGAAACTTGTTGAATTGACCTTTTTTATGGAACAATGCCAATAAAAGCTAAAATGCCAAACATTTGCTGCAGCATTCTGCTTCTTGAACGTGAGAATTGTCTGCTTTTCTTTATCTTGTATGATAGTAAATTGAATATCTTTGGGGTTTTCACTGTTTGTTGGACAAAACAAGACATTTAAAGACGTCACCTTACTATGATGGACATTTTTCACTATTTTCTGTTTTATAGACAAAATTATTAATTGATAATGAAAATCATCGTTAGTCGAAGCCCTATAGAGTTCATCCTGATGATTATTGATCCGCTCATGGCACGTTTGTGAAAATAAATTGGTTGACTTTTCAAATTCTTTCCTGAGCTTGCCTCAGCTTTGTGTTTTTTTCCCCCATTGTTTCATTCATTGTGGTAAAAGCCACTCATCTGGCATGACCAGCAGATTACTAGAAATGCTGGTAATTATTTGAAAATACTATGCTTCATAAATCATGTCTGGTAACAGCATTTTTTACTAAATCACATCCTCCAACTCTGACACCCATTCTTCTCCTCTCCTGGGAGAAACCGAAACCTTATGGTGAGTGGAAAATCGATGGAGGTCAGACGTGGATTTCTGAGTATAACTTTTGCCTCATTTGGCAAACGATTTGCATTATGCAATGTCAAGTATGAAGAAGGGGAAACGAGGGAAGGCCGCACTTGAGGCTTTTTATAAATTGATTGTATTCCCATTCCTTGTGTCCTCATTTTCCAGGCAGGCAGCGGCTATTCAGTGTGCTGACACAGATTTTCCATCTCCTCTTTCGAGCTTACAAGGAGGGTTTCAGCATGCTGGTCTCTGGGTTAACACGCTATGAGATGGAAAAACTTGATCTAACCCTTTGTGAGAAGGTCTCTTCTGACTTTGCCAAGCCATTAATAAGTACACAAAGAGTAATTGAAGAAAACAAGTCATTGTGTGGTTTGTTCCTAAAGATTTAAACCATAAAGGGGAAACAGACTGTAATGGAGTTTGTTTGCTAGTTACAATCACAAAAATGATGTTGCTATAATATATATATTGTTAATGGCAACTGAATTGGTTGTGGATTGCACCTATAGTGACCTGATCTGCATTTACAGCAAGAGCAGATGCCAGAGGTTCCACTAGATGGCGTTACTCGTCCATTTTCTTATCCCACGTGTGACCTAAAGTACTGGATGTTATAGCTCTCATGCCTTGGTGTCCTTTTGGGCTACTAGCAAAAGGAATTTACAAAACAAGTTAAAGGAGGCCAAGATAAATTGCAGAATTATTGTTATGGATTTTGGTCTGTCTAAGCTTAAAAAAAGCTTATAATTGAGAGCAAAATTGATGTTTTTGCTTCCACCCTTTATCAATCAGCCAACCAAGCATTCTGTTTCAGGGGCATTGGGTCCACGCTAAGCCCACATCCCAACCCCTCTAACAGGTCCTTTCACACCACCTGACCCTTAAGCTTTTTCCCAGTCATCCAACTCCACCTAAATACCAGTTTCATGCTTGTCCTCAATCTACAAGCTCAAAGGGGCCCCACGGTGAGGAGAGGGTGGGAGAGTTAGAGGGAGCTGCCAGTCAAAGTTAAACACATTGTACATTGGATTAACACCCCCCCCCCCCCCCACACACACACACACACACACACTCACCCACCACCACCATACCAATACCCGTGGAAAGTGGGACCGTCCACTTTCCCATAGAGCTGAGAGGTATTTAGGAGATATGATGTTTTGAGGTTTCCGCGTGCTGGCACGTCAAGGTGTTGACCTGCCGGCTCCTTCAAAGTTCCCCTTTTTCTGTGCCGCCTTTTGTGTAGTTGAGTGTTTGCGTGTCTGGTTCACACACTCCCTTCCTTTCGAAAGTGTGTGCAACTGGCCTATAATATTCCCTGTGTGTGTGTGTGTGTGTGTGTGTGTGTGTTCATCACAGACAGTGTGGTGTTCTCTTGCAAAGCTGGGCCTGGCCCTCCCCCTCTCCTACTGTGAGGGGAATTCTGTACCATGTGTCTGCGGTTTTCAGGGAGCTTTCAAGGAAAATAAAGCACAGTCTCACAGCCCCCCCACCACCATCACCACCACCACCACCTCCACTCCCCCAAAACGCCCTCCTCACCTCCTCCCCTTCTCGTTTTCCCTCACTCCATGTGGCACTTTCTTTACGGTTTCAACCTCCCTTTTTCTCAGACCTGCCAGCATCGACGGAGTGACAGAGCTAATTTTGTGCGCAGCCTGTAATAGAGACAAATCCATAATCATGGCAAACATTCTCCTATGAGGCGAGAGGAGCGAGAGAGAGAGAGTGTGAGCGTTAGTTGGTGGAGGGGGGGAGGAAGGGGAGGGGAGAGAAAGACAGAGAAAGGCTTTTTGTTTGGCTAAGTACACTATGTGAAAGAGGGGGCGGTGAGGAAAAGAGAGCTGGAAATACATCAGAAAACGGTTACATCGGCTGTGGCATTTGTGGATCACATTACCTCACATGGCATGCAGTGGATGGGCCCAACCATCGGATCCAATAGGTTCGACCATGACTGTGTGTGTAAACTAACTTTATTGAGTCTACAGTGATTAACTTTGCCCTAAAACCTATATGGAAGGACTGGGGGGGATTAGCAGAGGCATCTTGCAGTGTACAGACTGTGATCCAGGGCTTTATTGGCTCGGTCAACATACAGTAGGTTTACCTAAGCTAAAACACCCGTAGCTATGTAGTTTATTAGGAACTTACCTGGGGAAAATGGTGAAAAACACACGAAATCTGGTCCTACACATCTCAATCACTATATATACACTTTCTGTATCTTAACTCACACCCAACCTGTGCTATATACTTGAATAAGAGTGAATGATGGGAA
This sequence comes from Macquaria australasica, assembly GCA_005408345.1. Taxonomy (NCBI): domain Eukaryota; kingdom Metazoa; phylum Chordata; class Actinopteri; order Centrarchiformes; family Percichthyidae; genus Macquaria; species Macquaria australasica. The sequence goes on along the minus strand of SEMN01000012.1, from coordinate 587,056 downwards.
GGAAGCAATTTAGGGGCAAGGAATAGAGCCTACATTAACATTCCCACATATGCTCTGGGAGCATAAAGCTATTTCCGTGTCCTACATCCAGCAAGCTTCCTGTGGTCTGCGCCGTGCAGGAAGTCATAAAGACAAGAAGACTTCCTGTATTGTTGCCAGCTTGCAGCAGTACGGACTGTACATTCTCTGCAAGGCCAGTGGAACAACAATGTAAACACTAAGCACTCTCAGCCCCATCAAAGAGGCCGAGACATACATCTGACTGGAGATTTATATCACTCCTTTATACCAGCTCTTTTCACAGGTTTGAGACATGTTTTCACTGAGCTTAGCAGTCGCGTAAAGGATCTCCCGTCAAAATAAAATATACATTGACAAGTAGTAGCCTATATAATGTAAACAGAGTTTTTGCATGTTTTCCCATCACTGCATCACATGAAATGCAATAACTGTCTCATGTATTGTCACAGTAGTTAAACTACCCAGAAACATAATGTTATCCAGTACAGTTTATCTGTAGGTTATCTTTAATGCTCAATTTGATCAATTATAAGGCCATACTTCATGGAACTGTTAATATTGAAGGGGCTGTCTGTGGTTACTTACATATTTGGCTTGTGAACCTTTAAAATGAAGCAATGATCCCTCATCGTCAGAAGGTACGCCACGCTATCCTGCAGTGTTTTATAGCAGAGGCAGACCACTTCCACTTAGGGACCGTACAAAAATTATTAAGGGGGAGAGTGTGTCAAAAAGGTGGGAGGGTATTGTCATTTTTCTTTAGGCTGAAGGTAGGGTAGGGTAGTGTGACTTTTTTTTTTTTTTGCATCAAAAAGACAACTTTCATTTGCACCGTTGTTCACAAAAAGGTGCACTTTGCCATATGCAGTGGACAACAGTTCTACCTCTGTATCAGGGTTTTATTAATGAGGACACTGGCGGTGCACATTAGAAGTTCCATTTAGATATTAAGGTTTAAATCTGGGACATTATTATTCAAGTTGTGCCAATTTAACACTGTGCCGTGCTATTATTCTGACATGTTGTGGGGACGATGTTCCAGTTTATTTCTAAGTCAAGTGCTAAAAAATATATCTGGGGAGAAATGTGCATGTATGCCCTCAGTGTGGACGTGATTTTTCCTTCTCAGGTTGTTAATTTGGAGGATTTTTAGAGGCCTGAAGAGGTAAAAATGTCTGGTGTTTTATAAGATAAAGGCAAACATTTGAGGAAAACCTGGTAAAATAAACATGATTTTGTGTAACAGAACTATTTTCTCTTTCTTGTCCTTTTTAATCATTATGATATCCCTGACCCGAGGCTGGTAAACACTATTGTGGAGTGTTGAGAAAAATAAATTAAATTTAAAACATCTCCACGAATTACACCTTCAAAACCTCTCACATAATCTTAAAAAATGAGTTTATACTGAGGTTCAAAGCTCATTCTCTTAGTAACAGTTCTGGAGCTTTCTATCATATCACATGATCATCAGCAGAGGGAGTTTGCCCCGTTATCATAGAGTTGTGGATCTTCAAAATCAAAAAAACACAAACTCCATCTGCTGATGAAGACCATGTGATATGATCAAAAGCTCCAGAACAGCTACTAAATGAGGTTTTTGTATTGGATTAATTCACATGAGAGTGTGCAAGTATTCCTGTATCCATCCTGCAGTGTGTAAGCAAGTGAGGTTATTGAGTCTGTACCTGCTGCTGTGTGCCAATAGGTGCATGTAGGTGTGTTTACACACAAAGATACAATATCACACACTCGCGCTCACAGTGAGATGATACACCCGCCCGCTCAGACGCCAACAGGTCCACCTGTTGGCGTCTATCCAGCACACCTCTCTGCGATTGAACTCGGTGTCCTCTTGCCTTGGCTCCCACCCAGCATCCCTCCTCCTCTCTCTTTCACTCTCCCGTCTTGACTGGAGATGTTGCCACCACAGCCGATGGCAGGCATTGTCGCTGCCTGTCACCACGACAACCAGATGGCAGCTGTGCCCATTCGGCCGCCTCTGCTCCTCTATTCTCTGCTCGTCCAAGAGCAGCGCTGATACAGCTTTTACATTTCTTGTCCTTACAAACCTCCTCCCCTGGGAAAGAGAGTCAGGGTCAGATGAGTTTACCTGACCTCTCACATTCAACCAAAGAATTAAAGCTCAGTCTGAACTGTAGCTGGGGTGGATTTAGAGCTTTTCCTTTTGCCTAAAGGTGCAGGAGACTTTTTCATGATCAGTTCATTCATTCAGAAAACCCTTGACTTTCTTGAGAAAAAGCATCATGAGGAACATTCTTGTTCAAGTCAGCCACTGAATCAGGAGCACTGCTTGTGCAAGTGCATTATGGGAAAAGGGAACCGTCTCTGCTGAAGCAAATCTGAAGTAGGGCTCGAAATCCCCTCAGGACTCACTTTGTTGAAGATGTAAGTGAACAAAAGTTGTGGGAACATGAGCTGCGAAGAGCGTAGGTTTCAGTAACCCTTCAGGTGTGGGGGCTTCTTCTTGTTTCATACAGGTGCTACCAAGCTTTCTATTGTCCACACTAACCTTATTTTATTCAGTAAGGGAAGTGAGAGGATGTGCAGGTGCAGGCCTGATCTCTGTGTGTGTGTGCGCGTGTGTGTGCGTGTGTGTGTGTGTGTTCTCATTTCTATTAATTCCTGTGGTGTCTCAGTCAGTGCACAATCACACTCGGCTCGGGTTGAGTTACTTGGCCATCTGCGGACGAGGATGACACAAGATCCCATGCATGTTAACAATAAGAAGAGAAAGAGGCTCAGATTTATCATGCCTAAAAAAAGCTTATTTAATTAAACAGAGCGATGAGTGAGGGGGTGGTATCAAATGAGACAGAGAGGGAGGCCTTTGAGCTCACCCAGCAAACACCACGTTGGTCAAATTACCAGTAAGACCAGTGATTAACTCTGCTGGCAACCCGCCAACTTGGAGTGCAAATGATCTTATCAATGGGAGTGGTGAATGTGACTCGTAGCTAAAAAGGCTTTTGCGGATAACAATTGGGCTGTTTTCCTTTCCACATTACAGTGTGACATCTGCGCTGTGGTAGCAGCCTTTACGAGCGCGTTGAGTCAAAGACGGAGAGTGTGTGAGGGGCATGAGGCCGCCTTCGTCTGTGGCATTTCATGCAGATGTTCACACTTGCCTCAGCCCGTAAATTGTAGCATCTTCCGCTCTTCTTCCTTCCCTCTCCCGCAAGATCAGTAGTGCTGTTGTTTTTCTGGCTCAAGCCTGTCACTTTTTTTTTAACAATCATCCCCATTACATCACCCAAAAAAAAGGAAACTTAGCAACCAGTCACAGAAATAAAAGAAACCACAAGTCCTTTTGTTGTTTGACTTTTTTTCCTTTTAGTTAAGATTTTTTTTTTTTTCTCTCAAGCAACAGAAGTAAAACCGTTTACATGGCAAATCTCACAATATCCCCATTCAGTACCATCCCTCAGGGGAACAGGAGGAAGAGATAAAACAATTTAGAACAGCAGCAGCACGTTCCTGCACATTTTATGAACATCTCTAAACTTGCCAACAACGCAATGAATGAAATCACTTAAATTCCAACGGCCTCAAACAGCAAACTTAAAACAGCCACTCAAACCCTTGAACCCCTTTCATCTGAGTTCTCACAAAAGAACTTGATTCATAGGTGGCTGTGACCATCGAGCACTTCGCCATGGACAGTCGAAGGAACAATTTTCTAGACTGCAGGCAGTTTGACAAATTATAGAAATGTTCGTTTAAAAGTTCATGAGATGCTCAGAGCTCAAACGGGGCTCTAAATGGCAGGATGATAACATAAGCAAGTCTGTTTTTGCGCTATCTTTCTTTCTAAAATACAAGTACCTTTAAGTATTTGTTTTGCTTAAAACTGCTGAGATTCAATACAAGAACATCTCAAAAAGACAATAGAAACATTTCAACTAATCCTCATGTGTTTGCCTGCAAGTCTGCATGAAGCACGGATTTATGTGCTGAATCTGGTTTGAAGTCCAATTGTCCCCCCCCCCCTCACTTCTGCATTAGTAACCGCTATTAGAGGCAATTCCAACCCCAGATCCCAATCTGCTCATAATAAAGCTGAATTGTTATGCTCTAGGCTCCGACAGTCATGTGGCCAGAATGAGAAAGTTCATGAACTTCCCAAGGCAGGCAGACAAACACATGAGCACAATTTGGAGCTACATAGATGCACATGTATTTAGACATTAGGTTTTTGTTGTTGTTTTTCCGTGGTGGTCTTTTCTCTCTCTCGTCATGCATTTCTTTTTTATCCTCTGGTCAAAGTCATAGTAGGCAAATTCAAGGTTAAAGCATACGCAAGTCTTCACAATGACCTTTATCTCCAAGAGTCACATCATAAGCAGACTGCGAGGCGAGATATGTCACAGCCCCCCCTCCCCTCCCCTCTGCAAAAGAAAGCAACGGAGGGGAACACAAAAGGTTATATTTTTAAAACAAAACAAAGCAATACGTCCAGACTTGAGAGCTGAAGGTTGCTTCTTGAGGTGCTGTCGGAGCTTAGTCTTTTTTTGTTGTTGTTGTGTTTTGGCACTGACGGCCCTGCAACAATTAAGTCCTCCATTACCGGCAAAGAGAAACAGTCCAAGAACTCCTCCGATTAGGGCCGTGGCCGTCAGTCAAGTCATCTGACAGATAACTGTCACACCCAACAAACATAAACAAGTTATTTTATGAGAACTGTACAGCCAAAAGAGACAAAAATAGACACAAAAATAGACTTGATATATTCTGCTAGGACAGCCCTATTAGTGCTAGCTGCTAAGACGGGGCAGAGAGACAGACAGGTAAAAAAGGACAGACAGGCACTTAAGTGCTCATGGAGATTAAAGTGAGAGCCAAGCGAAAGACAGAAAGGAGGGAGACAGAAACAAAGAGTCTTAAAGAAGGATTTAGGGTCAAAGCACTTTCAATTCAGCCAGTTTAAAAATTAAAAAGTGTAAAATCGTTCTTCTTAAAATGTTTGGTACCTTCATGTATAAAATAACTGAGAAGAGATTAGCAGTGTCATTTATTATTTTATACCGACAGAATTGAAATGAGAACTTGACCCCCTTTCCGGTGCTAAAAGCAGTGTGCTGACAGACACAAGGCTAGCATTAGCATGGCTATTGATAGGGTCTCTATCCTCTATTGTATGTACCGTGTGTTATTTAGCATCCTGAGATGAAGGGGATAAAGTGGGACATGGTGTCTGGAGCTAATAGCTCTAATGGGATTGTTTGGCTCTATACCAGGGGTCTTACCATGAGCTGTGGTCAGCAGGACGGTGAATTTATGCCGTGGCGTGATGCTAATATCTTAATCTGACCTAGCTGGCTTCAGCTAACTAGCAAGCTACTATATCCCCTGCTGCAAGTGCCTTTTGTTTCAAGCCTGTGTGTTTTAATACTTCAGGTGTATGGCTCTGTTAAAAAGTTGTGAGAAAGAGAAAAAGAAGATTGACAGAATAAAAGCAGCGCAAGTTAGACTTAGCAGAACGCTAACAGCAGCTACGCTAATATTTCTCACAGTAGACAGGAAGGCTAGCAGATTGCTAGTACCATCATCATTATTAATGTTAGCGAAAGTGCTGCGTTCACGTCATATCGGATTCATTGAGATTTCCAGGTTTCCGACTTGTAAATATCGTTCATGTCAACGTCCAGGTCATAATTATGGATGCCAAACTGTCATTCAAGGCAAATAAACCTAGATTTTATGGATATAGTGTTACATTGACCGTGCGCAGTACTTTTAACCCTCACACGACCAACTCCGTAATCGCAAAACTGCTGCTTGCAAGTTGTTAACACCAGATTATCTCGAGTAATTCATCCATACGACATGAACGCAGCAAAGGCTCGCACCAGTGCTACCCACTTTATCTATATCTTCTGCTGCGTTTTGTTTTGTAACTACATCAAATCAAGCACCAAAAAAAAAATAAAAAAATTAAAAAAAACAACAACCCAAAGCTTCATTTAGTCAGAGCTAAGTTGAAGTGCTTTGTAAAATGGCTACAATCTGAAAACGAGGCACTTTTTGAGCTGATATATAATTCTATTTATTTTCTTTTTCATACACTAAATAGTCAGCTACCATTATATTCTTATTGATTAGTTTTTCTCTCCAATCTCCATTTTTTTTTGTACCCTTCTCTGATTGGCTTTCACTGAAGGAATGAGAGCAGCAAATGGCTTTTCAAGAATGTCATTTGGCACACATCCCCGTTGGTTTCCACAACCAACAAGATGAAAGTGAAGAAAAAAAAAAAAGTTTTCCATCAGTCTCTATCAAAATGCTTCAGGGGCGTGTCCAATCCAGCTGCTGCCTCGATGTGATTGGCTGTCACAAAAGGAACAGGCGGAGCTTTAAAGCTCTCTGAGTGGTACCAGATTGTTTCCCCCCCAAGGATGACGCACTGACATCAGCACTCTGGAAGAAAAAAGAGACGCACACATAGAAAAAGGAAATGGTTTGGTTAGATGCAGAATAAACAATAACCCAGATATGAAGAATAAATGAATATTATGACATGCATATACAGCGTCTCTAGCTTATCAGGTTAATTATAATATTTAATGTAAGATATCAGTGTCTGCTTATCGGACCGGGAGCACAGTGACCCGAAAACAGACAACAGGCATACACACTGCGGCCAAATAAACTGGAAAAAGACTCACAGACAGGAAGAAAGTGATAAAGGGAGCAGCGGGGAAGGAGAAAGTGAGTACACCTATCGCTGCAGGCACAGAGTCAAGTGTGTGTGTGTGTGTGTGTGTGTGCCAGAATGACGAGACCCAGAAATCATGCCAGGTTTTCCTAACAATTTCAGCACATTGGACATGTGAGCCACACAGGTGTGTATCGTCAGGAAAAATGTCACAACTGTAATAATTCAGAAGTTGGAGTCTCACCAGCACATACGAGTCTTTCCGGGCCTGCACAGTTAACTGGATTGAGCAGAAATGCAAAATTAATGATAATTCTGCTCCAGAGCGGCGGGAGCAGATGGGGCTGACCCAGGCGAAAGTTGACAGCTGTGAGAGAAATCTTTGGTTGTCAATCAAAGATGGTGGTTCTAATGGTGGCACTGTGAGACACGGCCACCGACAGCTGATTTAAGGGGTCCGCGTGCTTTAAACAAAGTGTTTGTTGGATCGCTGAACAATGGCTGAAACCCCCTCCCCCTCACACCTTTCCAACGCCGGAACTGAAAGGCCTGCATCAACAATTTCACCCAGCCTTGAAGGCCCCTATGAACTGTGCTATTTTTGGCAAAGAAAGTTCATTGTGGAATCGTTGGTCGTCAATTCAAAATAATGGACCTAAACTGCATTGTGGGATACGTCCACAGACGGCTCATTTATGACAGGATCAAACAACACAATATTTCCCGCTAATGGCCCGACACAACGGGAGTGGTTTTGTTGGGAACAAAAATGAATGTTGGGAGCCAACATTTGGTCGTTTTATGCCACGTAGTGTGTCAAAGTGGCACAGCCTCAGGTTTTGTCTTTTGTTTTTTGCCTTCTCTCACCTAGTTTGACAACTTCTACCATGTTCCGTGAAGGTAACCCATAGGAGCACGGCACGCTCTCCCATGCACAACTGTAAACATGACAAAGCATGAGAGGAATGACGTTGGTGTTGGCACCTCCATCCTCATCACCTATGTAAGCCATGCATGACTGGACAGACGCGTAGTCACGGAAATGATGACTGCATGATTGCCTAATTTGTCTTTGGCGACCAAATTCTGTGTCCGAAATTTAGGACCAAATTCTCTCAAGGATACGGAATGAAGTGACTGACTAACTGTGCAAAGTCTGACATGCCTCCAAACTGATATTGTCCAGTCTGACACAGATTTTAGTAGCCAGTGTGACACGCTTTATCACGTAGTGTGTATGGCCCTTTAAACCAAATCTTGTGCTATTACTCAGGTTAGGGCATTGTTGAGTATGATTACTACATATATTATAATGGCTTTGTCACACCTGTAAAGGTCTCGTCATGTATGTTCCAATGAGAGAGTGAGTGAAACATGCTAAAATAGCGGGTTCTAGGGTTTGCAATAAAAGCAGGATCATGACTACTATAAAGATTAGTCAGTGCCCTTTAAACTGGGTTAATTTTTGTCAGATGTGATGACTCACACCAAAGGCACTCAGGCTGCTGTCAGCCAAAATAACAAATGCACAAAGCTAGTAAAGAGAACAGGCTGAGAGAGAGTCTCTTTCCCTAAAATTTCCCAGCAGTGCTTGACTCTCTAATTGCACGAGGGTACTCTATATTTACGCCCCTCCCTCCCTCTCTCTCTCTCCAGTTTGTCTTCTTCCTGGTGCAGTGAGCTATATTTAGCCCCCCCCCCCCCCCCACAGCACAGACAGTGCCCGCCAGCCGGCCAAGCCATGACGGCCTGAAGCAGAGCAGAGTGGAGCGAAGCGGCTCCCTTATTCAGGCAGCCAGCTCGAAAAACAGCAACACAAACAATCAAGGCAGCCAACCGAAGAGACCAGAGGAGACAGGCTGGACACGCACTGGTGCACTGCCATGGACACACACATGCAAACTCACATGAGCACCACACGCACAGAGGAACACAGAGGAAGATGCTATAATTATACGGATGACATTCACTTAATGATGACCTTTCCCAAAACACAGACATGGGAAATTATACAGGGGGGAACATGCTAAACAACTCTCCAGTGGCTCGTTTTAATGCACAGACTCACATGTGCTCTCTTATGTGCAACCACACAGGAAATGTTTCCACTCTAATCAGATATTGACTTCTTATTTTGCCTGAGCTTCCTCTTCCATCAGTCTGACCCTCCCTTGGCGGTTTGTCTATTGATCTCATTCAATTCCTTGCATCGTTTCTCCATCTGTGGGCAGATCGATGTAATAATGACCGCGATAGCGATTGTGTGAGCGTATGTCTGCTTCTCTTCCCCTTTTCTCTGCCAAACTGTTTAAATCAAGAGGTTAGACAAGGCTATCTGCCTCCGCAGTCCGTGTCTAGCCAATAATTGTTCTCTAGCCGACTGTGTGTGTGTGTGTGTGTGTAATTAGGAGAGTCTGGGTCTATGTGATGTCTCAATCGAGGGCTGTCTAAAATTGAAAGCCACCCTGTTCTCTGCTCGTGAATCGAGTGTGTCAGCCTGTCATTTTCATGGTCCCACAAGACACGGAGCTGGTCTGAGCAACGTAATGCGAGTCATTGAGTGCACTGGTCACTCAGTCAGTCTGGGTTAAATCATATTTTATTGTAAAGGAAAGTGGGCAGACCTACACCAGAGGTATTAGACTCCATCATATGGTTACAATACATGAAAAGAGAAGCTGGAGAAAGACAAAACAGCAGTGTACTCCATGGGAACAAAGAGCGTCAGTTGTGGTTCTACAGAAAAGATGCGTGAGAATCACTGGAAATCCCCACGCTGTACATCGCTATATCTCAAGCCCCGAGGCAGAAAAAGTGCTATTCTTTGACTGCGTCAATCTGCGCTTTACCTTCAGGCAAAAAACAAAACAAAACACGTGTCTCTTCAATCACAGGATTCAGGTTCAAGCGCCATGTCAGCCAGCATCCAACCTGCGGAGATGTCTTTGTGCAAGATACCAAATTCCTTGCAGCCAACCCTGACCTTTGACCTGCATGTTGAGGGAAGCAAAGAACTTTCTCCTGGAAGTCATTAAGGAATTAAATTATTATAAGGATGTAAAAATCCCAGCAATTCCACTCACTGTTTTTCCACAATGGCAGCAATTTTTCAAGCCAGCGTCTTTAGCTCTTGAAATCCTCCAGTGCTGTTATTATACTTCATTCCATTAAACCATCCATCCTGAAAGCAGGCAAGCGGGTAAGCGGTACAACAGCGCAACATGAGCCGGGATTCAGCGTCAAGACAGCTGCAGATACAAGGAATGAACACTAGCAGACTGAAGCAGCAGGATAGCTCCCGTGTCACCTCATTTCACTTCTTCCAGTGACGCCAGAAAGTCTGTCCGTTATGAAGATATAATGTTCGCAGTGTGACCACATGATATGCGTCTGATTTCACAGTACTTATGTTAGTCATGAACCTGGCGCGTCTGCGGATGACAATTAGGTTAAAGTGATACTCCACCCAAAATCTATCTGAGTATAAAACACTTGCCCTCGTGTGGGCTTCAAAGGTGGTTGTAAAGAGTTGGATGGGCGGCAGCTGCAGTCAGTTTGGATTCACAACAGCTACAATGGGTTGCAATGACCCAGTTTCACAGTGAAACAAAGGACCAAAAAACATCCATAGTAACTTGTAAAACGACCCATGCAACCTAATCCACTTCTCTGCGGTCCAACACTCATCACTTTCCAAGTTGTCGCATTTTCACCAAAAAAATTCTAAATACACGACTTCCGTTTCAAACCTCATGCATGACGCTGTAGAGTCTGTTCTTGCGTACAAATCAGCGCCCACTTCCTGCTCTTCCATTGGTCGGACCAGCTCAAAACAAAGTCATTAATTGGTCAATGGAGGATTATAAAGGGGCTCTAATCCTAAGCAAGCTAACGCACGTACTTTATCGTAAACTGAAGAGGGTCATGTGTAAATTTTGAAAGGGAAGCAGTCTTTGTTCACTGTAAAACTTGGTCACCATTAGAATTAGAGCTGCAGCAATTGGTTGATTATTAAAACAGAAAATTAATCTGCAACTATTCCGATAGTGGAATAATAGTTTTAGTCAATTTTTAGGGAAAAATGTCAAACATTTGCTCCTAACAGCTTCTCAAAACTGAGGATTTAAAACTGAATATCTTCTGGTTTTAGACTGTTGGTCAGATATACACCAAAACATTATAACGGGCATTTTTCACAATTTTCAGAGATTTTCTAGACAAAATGATTCATCGATCGATTAAAGTCTACAGGGAAGGAGTATTTTATTCTCAGACGACTTTTGACTGTCAAGGACTCTGAATACATTCAACTGGTTTGATGAAATTTCACCGATGATATAACAGATCTGAAGACAGTCGCAGAAAACTAAAATGCAGGAGAACATAGCAACTAAACTGTGAGAATGATTAAAATAATCTGTAAATGGCATCCAATATAGTAAAACTTGACAACTGTGACCACTTTGACATTTTCAATTTGAAGCATGATGTCTTAGTCATGAATGTCATGAACTGAAGACACATTTGCAAAATAGTCCTTGTATGTTTTTGTTTTCCAACTGTCTACACCAATTCAACCTATAATTAACTGGATTGGTTAATAAAAACTTTTACATTTGCTGGCCCTGAACAGGCGGAGGAGACACGTTCTTTTCCGGGGAAAAGTCTCCTGGGACACAGGAAGCCTTTTATGCTCGCAGAAACACCAGCAGCAGTTTGTTTGGAATAAACACAAGAAAATCTGGCTACTGGGTGAGCATCGATCATCGGCAAGGCTGGACACATCAACGGAAAATCTGAGGACGAAGGCATTGCAGTACTGCCCACCATGCTCGAGTGATTTCTGGGAATTGCAGGACATTTAACCACTTTAATAATATTGTTTATTACAGAAATTTCAGGTGATAACTAGACAACATCCCTTAATACCACCAATAAATCATGTGACTGGAAGCTTTTTACTGTTTTAAACATCCCCATTATGAGAACAGTGAACGCAGCACATTTCCCCCTTTATGTCTAGCTGTAAATTTCCATACATTACACTATGTAGTTGGCAGAGGAGAGCAGGTAGTGTGGGGTTGAAAGACGAGCAAGGTGTGTACTTATTGCACTTTCACACACACTCTCACACACACGCTCTATCCTGCCTTTAACACTGCTGCTGTCAATCATGCCAGCTGCAGCTACAACGGCTACATAATAAGCTGTAATCCAGGTGTGTGTGTGCATGTGCAGGTGTGTAATGTATATGCACATACCACGATGTGTGCGGGTGTGTACGTTTGCAAGGAAAAAAAAACACAGGTGTACTGAGGATACTCTCTCACACACACACACACACACACACACAAACACACCAGAGACTATGACAAGGTGTTACGAAACCTCAAGATGGAGAAAGTGAGTGTGAGAAAAGGCCAGAAGCAATTTTTACATGACATATTAAAAGCTTTAACTCATTAAATGTTGCAATTTCTGACTGTGTTTTGTCTTTTTTTTTTTTGACATGGTTGTATAATGATTGAAGTGAAAAAAACAAACAACAAAAATAAAAGACAAGAGGCTGCAGGGTAGGTTTCATTACGCAGCGACACAGTGGGAGAGACTGAGTGGGCGTGTTACGGCACACAGAGGAGCTGGAATGTGTGGGGACAGGAAGAGACGGACAGAGACAGAGCAGCAGTGCTGAGTGGGGGAAAAGAGCCCGTTTGTGGGAGAACCACATTCGCTGCCCACGTGCTGCTTCACATCCGAGTATTTTTAGATCATCCTTGAACAAAATCTGAACGTCCAGTTTGCATTCGTTATCCTGTCAGGACACCCGGTAAGCATGTGGGCCTTTACATACTTGACTGTCAACAGGTTGTAAGCGGCAGAGGACTTGGACTTTTGCTATTTAAAAAAAAATAAAAAGCTTAGAAGGCTGCAGGAGAATTAGCTGAACCCTACATCAGCACCTGTAAGCTTTTAAAAATGTTCCCAAACTTGTAGTGGGCGGTTTACAAAGTGCAACAAAATTCAGACCTCTATGCTGCCCGCAGGTGCGACTCCAACACTTTTTATTGCAGCAATTACTTGATTAACAATTAATTAACAAATTATTTTGATAAGCAATTAATCGTTGAAGTCATTTATCAGGCAAATACATCAAATAATCTCTGGCTCCAGCTTCTCCAATGTGAGGATTTGCTGCTTTTCTATGTTTTATATATCAATGTAAATTAAACACCGTTGGGCTTTGGACTGTTGGTTGGACAAAACAAGAGACTGATGGGCTTTTTTTCTTCATTTTAGAGACTTAATGATCAATTAATCAAAAAAAGAATCTTCAAATGAATTGATAATGAAAATAATCCTTAGCTGCAGCCCTACTTTTCACATCCCTGTATATCCGCACAGTGACAGTTTAGCCCAAAATAGAAACTGTGTCCGTTAAAACTGCGGGAACAACAAACATTTAGTGAGTTAGTGGCCTGTAGTTGCATCTTAACCTTCTTACCTAAGACAAGAGGACAATTGGTTTTCAAGTGCCAATAAAAACATAAAATGTCCATTAAATTTCTGCAAACAGCACATGCTACGAAAATGTGTGTTTTGTAGGCACTAAGGTCCAAACCTCCATTAGTGGTTGTAAATATAGCGTTTAAAATGTGGGCGTCCTTGTGTAACAGAAAGTGACTACTGTTCTGAAATCTGACATGGGACGTTCTGTCCCTGGACAGGACAGGCAGAGCTAAAGCCAACTGGACTAAAGGGTTTTGGGGAATGTTATCTCATTCACTCTCTCGCTCACACACACACACATATTCATTGTTTGCTGACTCAGACCAGCGATTTCTCTCGCGTCTGTGTGTGCAGTGTCGCTCCACCAGTTCAGCCACTTTCTACCAATGTGGATTGCCCTCCTGAACACACACACGCACAACCAGAGGCAGCGTCTTGAGTGAAGTGATATATGGAGTAATAGCATAAGCAGGTGGGGTCCTCAGTTCTGAGTATGGCTTTTCCAAGAATGCCAGTGGCCAGCTTGCTCCGGCTCTCGGACGCGGACCGACAAACAGAATGAAACACAAGAAGCTGTTGCACCACCTTTAAGAAAGCCAGCAGAGCGACGGAGCTGCAGTTGAGACATTTGTTTTCTGTCTTGCTTCACCCGGCGCATAATTCAAATAACAGTTAGTGGGATAATTCCTTTGTTTTGCATTTGATTACAGTTGGGATCCTCATCAGACTTTTTGAAAGTTGAAACTCCTCGACGAGAAGATAAACTTTTTGTTCAAGCGAGAGAAAAAGATAAATAAGTCAAAGTCATCACTTAAATAGTTTCTCAATACAAGGCAAGGTAGACGTGATACTCAGATGGTTTAACTGCTACAGAGGTTTTCTAGGACTGAAATGTAAAACATATTTTAAGTCTTGGAAAATCTTTGTAGAGGAAACAAATATAAACACCAACCAACACATTAAAATAACCCCTTGTTTAATACTAAATAAGACTAAGGCTGAAATTAATATAACAATACTAGAATAAAGTATTTTTTCCAATATTTTATATTTTATATATATATATATATATATATATATATATATATATAAATGCAGACAGACACAGTTAGCGACTAGCTGGTGAACATAATGGAGCTTTAAGCAGCTAAAGAGCCAGATATTTCCCTGAGGAGCTGGTGGAAACCAAAAACAGAGATAAAAGAAGGATGAATATTGGACTTCGTCACATACGCATCGGCACATTTGGCACATACATGCATTCTGTGTAGATGTGGAAAGATGACCGTCACATCTGTAGCTACAGTAACATACAGCAACAGGATAGATTTCCATTTGTGTCTTGCAGAGTCAGAAGGCACAGAGAACAATTGACAAATCTCTGGATCATTAAAACGATGAGGGCGAAGGGCTGACAGTGTGGAATCTGGTTTGCATTTGGAAATCACGTCCCGTGTGTTTGGAAACTGATGCCAATCTGTGTTTCACAGTGCCTCTGTGAGTGTGTCCACGTGCCAGCTTCTGGCCTCTGCTGCAGTCTGAAGACGAATTGTGTAATTATTAATAGAGACACCGCTGGCCCTTCATACAGCAACCGCACAAACCTCACAGAAGATGCCCCGTTCGTATTAAGTTACTACATGTTGCTTTATTAAGGGTAGTGAAGCTCTGCGTTTAGGGGAAATAACCAGGAGTGTGAGTGTGATAAGACAGTGTCATATGAGTGTAGGTGTGGCTGAGTGTCTATATGCGGGAGTTGGTGTGTGTGTGTGTGACTGTGGTTAGACAGCCAGACTTGGCCCACATGCACCGCAAATATTTATCTACGAAACTTCTGGAGGCTCCGCTAGTGACGCTTCTCACCCTCTCCTCGTCTCCGTCCTGTTTTTAGCCTCCTCGCCCCGCTCTATCGCTCCTCTGTTCACAACATTTAGTACATTTAGTTTGAAGTTTGCCTTACACCTTTTGTGCAACTTGTTGGACAATGACAAATTCTTTCTATTGTTGGCTCTACTGCCGCAGATTGGATGTGAAATGAAACAATGACTGCAAGGTGCCGACTTCCACCTCTGAATCTGCACTAATCAATATTTCTGTATTATGCGAAAATATCGGACTTTAATTCATCCAGTGAGCAGAAACACAACTCCAAATGAATGCTAATGTTCTGCTGAACATGTAAATAGGAAACTGTTACACAACAGCCAATACAAATGTATAAGGTGATAATATGTCAGCTGTGTGACTGCTAGCTTGGTTTGGAGGTCTTCTGCCCCCTGTGGCCAAATAAGTCATTTAATGCAGCTTTAAGGGTGTTTGAGTTGGTGTTTTTGCTAATTTTTGATTTAATTACGTACACTTATACTTGACATTTTTTGCTGACCATTTTCAAACACATGCTGTACAATTTGGGATTTTTGGATGCAGTGTTCCTGCAGTTTCAGGCAGCCATTGCTTTCCATTCATTTCCGTACAGTATGAAAATCAAATGGCACACTCTTTAAACTTGCTGGGGTTGTATAATCCATCACAATGAACATCAAGTCTGCATTCGTTTTTGACCAAACTTGCATTATCGCTGCGTAGCAATGCAGTTTAACTACACTACCCTGCAAATATAACGTGACTTGGGAGAAAAATTCCTGCAGACTTGGATGGATTACATAACGCAAGTGTCTGCTGATAGATTTTCCTCTTGATTGGAAATAAATGGAAACCAATGGATGCCTGAAATGTTGGGAAGACTACGTCAAATAATCTAAAACACATGCTGTGATGTAAAGTATATGTGATTTGTAGTAAATAGGCAGAAACATGCAAAACCACTGGTATGTTCCTGCTGCTCTGTATGTGTGGTTGGTTTCCTGACAAAGTGGGACATAAATGGAGACGGCTTGAAACAAGAAAACAACGTCAGAAAAAAGAACAACTTAAACGGAGACATGGATGTGTGTGTGTGTGTCAGATGGCACAATAACAGGACATGCTGGTCGTGTACGTATAATGTATGAGTCAGCGGACCGCAAGCCTTTGGGAAATGAGTATGTGTGTGTGTGTGTGTGGAGGAGAGCTGGGCAGCGAGGCGACAGTGGTAGCTGGCTTGTTTCATGGCTGCACAATCACATTACTATGGCATATGACCTGACACACACACACACAGCAGGCAAACAAACACATCATGCACAGAGACATACAGTACAGCAACGTGGTATTTTTCATTGTCGCCATACTCTCTCTCTCTCTGTCACATGTGTATCAAGTAAGATCCCTGTGGACATCAAGTCCCCACGTCATGTAAACGAGCAGCACGATGACGCACGGTCTATCACTACCTGTGTGTGTGTCCATGTGTTGTTTTGGGCAGGAGGTGATGATTCATATTCAGATACTGCTGGACTCCAAAAAGGCTTCAGCTGCACCATCAGGAGCTCGCAGCGGAAAGGAACACGCTGTCGCTCTCGGACGTGGCGGACGAGCGTAAACACGTGCTGATGACGACAGCGCGCTCACACCTACAATCATTATCAACCTGTCGCATACAAACGTGGGGACACATGCAAACAAAGACTCGTCATGTTTCTTTCAGCTCGCCTGGATGACAACTGATCATGAATACAAACAATTTCATTAATGTCAAATGAAACACAGCATGCACAGATATACAGTGTCTCACCCCTTCAATCACCCCTCCCGACTCTCCATCTCTTCCACATGCAATTTCTACTTGTTTGTTCCTGGCTATGTGTGACTAATAAGTAAACAGGACAGTTGTGCGCATTTCATTTCCTCTCCTCCGCCGATTTGAGGCTTTTAATGTCCCGGTTAGGCGCTGTGACGCCCGCAGCGGAGAGGAACATTGTGTAAACGGCTGCGGAGAGGTGTAGCGCGGGGGCATAATTGCAGATTCCAGAGATGTTCTGTGTCTGGGCAGCAGAAACAGAACATCAAGTTTCCTGGAAGCTTAAAAAGACACAAACATTTAAGATGCACGATGTACTCATGAACACCACGGAGACATAGCCAGCAGCAAGTATGTGGCTCGAGTCTACACTGCAGGCAAACACACACAGACCTGCAAACACACCTGGAACAGGTAGATGACACTCGTTTTAAACGCACGTGTAGAGAAACATGAGCATATGTGCAGACATTCACACTCGCAAACCTTCAACCGAGACGGTGCCAGTTTGTGCCGGACGGGTGTGGTTTCCACATCATTTAAATTTGGCACATAGCGTGTGTCGCTCGAGCGGCAAGAAAAATAAATCCTGGCGAACACGATGACTGGTAAAGCTTGGCATAGCTGCTGAATCCAAATGAAAATGTATTTTCTTTGCCAACACCTGAAAGCTGATGGAAGTTTGGCCTTAATATTGATTCAATACAACCAGCGAGACTTTATATGTTGCTCTTATTGGTATTTACCTATTTACCTATTACAACTCATCCTCCACGAGCAAGGTCACCACAGGTTCAGCCGCACTATCTGACAGTTTTTGATCATCAGCTGATGGGATCTGACATTTCTTTCTGGTAAATTATTAATAAATTATGAAAACATGTTAATTCCTTTTCTGTCAGTCAACTATTGATTAAATGGGCTAATGGTTCAGCACTACAGGGTACAGACGTGTCTCCTAATGCAAGAAATCTATTTAATCCCAAGGAAACCATTTCCAGTCAGAAAGCCCATGTGCTTATACACAACTGACTCTATACACACACACACACACACACACATCCTGTGCCCCACAGCAAATTGGGCAATTTAATGAAGAAAACCCTGCAAAGCCCAGGAAGCAGTTAGTTCTAATACCGAGGCCCGGTGACAGTGCTGACGCCAAGGTGACGTGGAGGTGAGGCAGCACTCTAAAGGTTAACGACCGTTCTCAGGCCAATAATGGCAGCGGTGAGCAAACATCGCTGCTCCTTCATTCGATCTGCACTGATGAGTTAAATAAGGCGGGTCGAGGGACTGTTTGTTCTTTCTCTCAATCACCGTATAGAAGATTTCAGCGATCTAGACTGTGGAAAGTGTTTGGGAGAGGGGGGCTGTATGTTGAGTTTTGTTCCTATTTGCGTGTAGACGGTTAGAGGAAGTGTGTGTTGGTGTGTGAGGGGAACAGTCAGGGGGTGAATCTAAAACTCTGTCCACGTGTCCAGATTGGAAAATGTTCTGTAGTTGTTTCTCTGAAGTGAAATTCTTGACTCTTTCTCAATTTGGCTTCCTGATCACATTAAAGAGAGCTGCAGAGAGAACGTGGACCCTGGTCGATGTGTCAGGATTAGATAACTGAAATGTAGGCTGTGTGTGTGTGTGTGTGTGTGTTTAGCCTATAGTTTCCCTCCAGGAGTTGAACAATCTGTATGGAGTTGAAAGATGGCCCCAATGGTCCCACGATCCTCCGTTTTTTGTTTCTAACTTGAAACTTTCTACTTTACAGAAAGTTCTCCAAGCCCCAAGGCGCACGATCAGTTGGCTAAAGATACACATAATTTGCATTTTCACCTCTTACTCACTTTTTAAAAAAACTGCATGTTGAACCAGCTTATTGCTGTCATAAACTCAAACACCTTTGACTCGTCTGACCTTTAAACATCATGACAGGTCATTATGAACATCTGCAAGCAAACTACCTCTGGTTTTATGTTAAGTAAAAGTCAGCTGTTTCATGATCTGGCGTTTTTTCACAGGTTTGGTCAGCATTCCTATTGGTTTTAATAAAATGTTTTACTGTCCTCTAAATAAGTTTTAAGAGGCTAAAGAGTCGAGTCTGCGAGCTGAAACTACAGCTGTCACTGGCAAAGGTAATCAATCACCTGGAGCTCATTAACGTTGATCAACAGTAAAATATAATTAAGTCTGGTTGTTGTTCTGTCTGCAAGCTGTATTAGTTACACTCCAAAAACTGTGTTGTGGAGATGGAAAGAAACACTGGGTCTCAGTTTGATAGACCAACGGGGTGGTGTTTCTTCGCACATCTTTCATTTTCAGAAGCTATTAGCAGCTAGCTAGGTAGTTGTTGAGTGTAAATGACCAAAAATGCTACTCATACTGAGCAGTTTTAAAAGTATCATAGTATCACAGCAACATCATTTTGGGGTCAGTACGTTATCATTATGCTACTACTTATAATGCTAGACGTGAGTTTGCCATTATGACCATACTGAGAGTCATTTCTAGTATTTTGTCTACCCTCATCGATACTGATTGGGTTAACTAGGTGTACCTAATAAAAGTGGCAATTGAGTGTAATTCCCATCCAACTTCAACCTGATTAGAAGTGTAATTAGTCAGAGTAATTGAAAACATCTGTGCGGGTGAGTAGGGCCCTTCAGTGTAATGTAGTATCTTCCTTATTGTTAGCAATTTTTCTATAGATACTCGTACAAACAAACAGCGCTGTCAGCGGCAATGCAGGAGAGTAGTGCATTACAATTTTATTTCTAGATTATAACCAGGAAGCACACCTTTTATTTCTTTGTCTGATGTTTTCACTAAAATGTGCGTCTTGTAGGTAAAACGTGAAACTTGACATGTAGGCTGTTGAGGGAGTTTAGTGCGTGGGGTTTGGCTGCTCTGCTGCGCGCTGGGCTGTAGTGTAATTGGGCGGAGGCCATGAATAATATACTAATAATACCAAAATAATAACAGGAGTAATGATAGTACGTAACAAAATAAAGTGAGTCAGCCCAAACTGGCAACATTGAGTTTGACTTCAGACACAGCCTGAGTATTTTGTGACTGTATTTACTGTCAGGCAAATGATGAAAACATTTCTGAATAAAATAATCAGGCAGTGTGTGATCACCTTTCTCTGCTTCATTGCAAAGTGTCACCATCTTCTCAAAAGAGTGGCCAGGAGTTATTCAAAAACTGGTCTAAAAAGGCTTAATTGGGCACAATTCAAACAGTCCAGTCAGATCAAGGCAAAGCCCAAGTGGGGGAAAAAAAAGGGGATTTCATGGCAGCTCCTCTTAGAATAATTTGACCCCTCTGCAGGAGTCCTAACTGGATTTTCACCCTGTTGTCAGCGTCAGCACTTCAGCTGACCCAGAGATCAACTCTGACCCCCTCTCACCCCCCTGAACCTCCTCCATCTGATCCATCCGGCCTCAGCACAGCTCAAGATGCAACACACACTCACAAACATGTACTGACACCGCATGAAGCCACATAAACAAACAACATTTTAGTCAGACAGAAGTATACACACACATATACGCGGGCTCCATGTGAGAAGTGGCTCGTTAGTAGACGGTAATCAGCTTAGTGCTCTCCAACGCCCACCGGTGCTAAGCTCTTTACAGACAAACCCAGTTAGAGAAGTAGCAGCTGAGCGATGCCATGGCCCCGAATCCAACAACACACATACACACACAAACACACACACACACACACACACACAGTCAGAAACACACAGATCATGGTGGAGACATGGGGAGAAACACTGTGGTGGCGTTGACATCAAGACAATCACCTGAGACAGAGCAGAGTGTGTGTGTGTGTGTTGGGGGGGGAGGCCGGGAAACAAACACGGAGTGAGAAGAATGCAGAAAACAGCACAAATAAAGCAAAAAGAGAAGCTCAAATGTTTTCAAGGGAGAGAGTGTGAGGAAGGAGGGGGAGAAAAAAAAAGCGAACAAATAAGGTGGAGTGTGTGTGAAAGGAGGGAAACACTCCCTCCTTCTCCTCCTCCTCCTCCTCCTCCTCCTCCTGTGCCCTCAGTAACCCCAGTTGGTTGGTGGGTGGCTGCTCCGTTCTTTTAGGCAGCGCCCGACACTTTCCGAGCCCGGCATACATCCCATACCACAGCGCACAATCAGCGCTCTGTAGCCAGGATCATGCTTGAACAGGGAGGTGGCACGCTGCCAAGCTAACACACACACACACACAGAGGCATGTACATATACAGACACACACACAAAAGACACAGTATATACATTAAAGGAAAGTCCAAGTCAATGTAACCTGAAAAAAAGAACCTCAAAGAAAAGCTGCAAATAGGAATTAATTCCATTAGCAGTAAATGTTTTCAATCACTTGATTAATCATTTAGTCTATAGGAGGTTAGAAAATAGTGAAAATGCCACTTACAATTTCCAGAACCTTATGAGATGTTTTCAAATTTGCTTGTTTTGTCTGGCTGAAGCTGGAAACAGAGACTGTTAGCTTAGCTTAGCATAAAGACTGAAAACAGGGGGAAACGGCTAGCCTGGCTCTGTCTGTTAGCACTTCTAATTATCACTAATTAACATATATATCATAGCTTGTTTGTTTAACCTGCACAAAAGCCAATGTATAAAAACATGTTGTGGTTTTGGTGGTGGTGGTGGGGGCAGGGTCATCAATCAATCTTTTCATCTAAGTCTTCAAATGCATCGATACAAGACCAAATTGACAATGCAATAAATCAAGCATTCAGACTATGATGTACACAGACATGCACACACAAAGTATGCATTATGAAGTGCAGTAATGAGAGCTACACGAACACATTCACACAAACAGAATCTGTTTCAGCAGGTGCCTCACCTTAACTTGGGCGGTGAAGGCACGGACTAAAAAAACACGCTTTTTGGCAGTGATTTCTTAAAACAGACATGCCCTGTGAGTTGTCTTTCCTGTGATCAAACTAAATTAAATCATGCACTGTATATCATATCTGATGGATGGCCGACAGCGACCCTACAAGAGATCAAGAGATCCATTCATTCATTCATTCATTCAAGCACAAACACCTCATACACAAACACTGAAAGCAACTGAAACACAAACAACTGAAAGCTCCTTAATCTGTCGAACACGATTATGAGAAAAGAAGAAAAGTCTGGTGTGAAACTGAACAAAAAGTCCACGGAGAGAAAGAGAAAAGACAGGAAGAGGAGGAGAAGAAAGAGCAGTTTGGAGAGCAGAGTAACGAGGCAGAGGGGCTTTGTTCAAAACAGAATGAGCAAAAAACAGTATTGACAAAAGAGACAGGAGGTGTGTGTGTGTCTCTCTCTCACTGTGTGTGTGTGTGTGTCTGTGTCTGTGTGTGTGTAGTCGATGCAGACCAGAGGCAGGTCAGTGAAGGTTACTTGGCCATTAGTTGAGGAGCTTTTGGCTGATCTCTGCTTCCTGAAAGGTGATTGGCTTGGATGATCTGTCTCAGCTTTTTCTATTAAGAGAAAGCCTCGAGACTTGTGTGTGTGTGTGTTTTCATGCATGTGTGTATGCCACGCAAATCGAGACGTTTTAATGTAACTTCAGAGCTCTGAATTGAAAAGCAAACATGCACAGGTGCGGTAATCAAACGCTTTTCTGTCACATCCAATGACAAGTTCAATGGCTAAATCACACACACACACACACACACACACTCACACTCACACTTAGTCTGTCCGGCGGCGCCTCTTTGACTGACCAATCTGCCAATAGAATTCATTCCCCTGCCGCTGTGTGTGTGTGTGTGTGTGTGTGTGCCAAATGCATGTGAATAAGGCACTAGTCAGACAAAACATGACTAGAGTACTGAGCCATTAGCCAAAGTTTTACTACCTAATTACCATTCGCTCGGCCGGGCAGCTCACCAGACACACACACACACACACAAAACAGGAAAAGGACCTCAATTGGACTCCTGCCGAGGAGCCCTTGAGCAAAGCGCTTACACCCCAAATAGGCATAAGGGTAAGTGAGGGATTTATAGCTGAAAATGAGCAGTCATTCTACGAATAAATACACCAAAAAAACATGCAAAACGTCTAAAATGAAGACATTTTCAGCATCTTATAAAGCCAAAGGAGAGTGAATCTACAGCTCACAGGAGACAAGAGTTCAGATTTATATCATTTTGTCATATGCTTCTTGTGATTCTTTTGGATTGATTGGTCAGAGAGGGGCATTTCTCCCCAAACAGCGCACAGACAATGTATTTTAATCCAGTTCGCCTCCAGAAAATTCTTCTTAATAGCTCAAATCATTCAAACTACTGGAGCAGCACACACTCTATTGTCCAAGATGTTATTGGAGAACAGTCAGTGCTTTTGATGCAACATGCTCTGTTTTGTGTATTGTTTGTATTTTTATTGCAATGTCACAAAAGTAAAAAAAAGAAATTAATATTTTTGCCGATTTTAGCTCATCACATTAACACTGTATAGATAGATAGATATTGCAGTGTAGAAATGCCCCACTACCCAATTTTATTATATTTCAGTATACTTTATTATAGTTTTATAGGGTGCATTTTTACATATTTGAGTATTATTTTTCCTTACCACAACTTTTGTATATTTTTGTTGTACTTGTGTTGTTGTTTATAAAAGATATTAGTTTTGAAAGGTTCTTTTTGTAACTGTAAAATGTCCCTCTCAGTACGTACCTTGGTCACAACTCTCTAATATTCAAATTTCAAGAATGTGTGTTTATGTGAAAAAAAAAAGAATAGAATCACTATCAGCAGACATTTGTGATTTGTTGACACATTTTCAAGCAAAAAATGCCAAACATTTCCTCATTTCAGATTGTATATTTGGGTTTAGGGCTGCTGGTTTGACAATCTACGATGTCACCTTTATAGACCAAACAAATAATCAGAATAACCACAAAATAATCAGCAGATTAATCTCTTTAAACTCTTAAATATTAACATCGCTATCGAAAAAAGCCTTTAAAAGGCAGCAGTGCGTTATATGATTGATGTGTTATCAAAGTTCTCCTGAACACCTTATCATCAAATTAACAGGAAGTGTGTACACCTGTGTTTAACTTTTAGCATGAACACAGCAAGTGATAAAACATTAATAGATAAGGAAAGTGTGTGTGTGTGTATATGCGTGTGTGTAAGTGATACCTGCGAAGTAGAGCAAAGGATGGATGTGACAGTCACCTTAAGGCCTGGGAGCGAGATCTGATCCTCATTGGCTATGTGGAATTACTGGAATTACACACACACACACACCTTGTCCTATCAGCTGATCTGTCCGTCTTCAGGCTTCATGTGATGAGCTCAAGAATGAAGCCACTCAGGTCTGCTGCTCTCGCCCTGACCTCGTGAAATATGCCGTCAACGTCACACACACACATGATTTTCCTGCAACGATCAGCAAGATCACACCATGCAGAAAGATCCAAGTGTGTGTGTGTGTGTGTTTGTGGGTAAGGTATGTGGTGGGAGTTGGGCAGCGCGGCCTGGTCAAGGTCTTTGGAAGATGAGTGACGGAAAACACAACCAGGCGGGTGATAACAGAAGCAAAGAGAGGGAGAGAAAAAGAGAGATGAGGCGTCAAAGGGAGAGTTTTCTGGTAATCGCCAAGGCAACAAACACATGACACACACTGCTAGTAAAATGTTTTTTCTTATACCATTAAATTAAATATCAATCATCACTTTTCTCTTTCTCCAGCTTTAACGCTCTCCTGTCTTTCCTTTCTACACCTTCTTCCCCTCTTTTCTTCTCAACATCTGCCTCCCCCTCTCCACCTTTCTGCTCTAGAAAAAGCAGGAAAAAAAAATCATCCTCATCCATTCTCCGCGCTTGCCGGCGTGTCCAGCTTCAACGTTTGAGTGTCAACAACGCTTTATGAAAGGGCCTTTTGATGTCTGTCAAAATGAGACAAATAGCTACAGCGAGAAGGCAAATATGCAGACGTGACTGTAAATATTGCGCACGCACGTACGCAATCTGCACAGCCAGAAACATTTCCATCCAAAGACAGAAGAGAGGGTTATAAAAAGAAAGAGCAGCGTTATAGTTCAATAGTAATTACACATTATGGTGGTGCACGCGCACACACACACACACACACACACACACACAGAGAGAGAGTAGAGATTTAGTCTCTATTCATTGTGCGGAACCAAATCCTCCCATTTCCTCTTCTCCCTTACACTGTAGTCAATGGAAGATTAGTCTGCGGCAGAGTGGACCTCAGGCAACATCTGAGTCAACACACACACACACATACAGGCAAGTCCTAACATCACCTCTCTATGAAGGCCAAAGTCAGTTACTACTTTTCCTTAAAATGACACCATCAAATCCCACTAATCAATAAGCTATCAACATCAAGAAGACAAGTTAGATTTTTTCCCCTTCTTTTTAGTAACAGTTGCTGCTGTTTGGATAATATTACTAAACATAACACTGGCCCTTCTTATAATATGCAGTTTATGTGAGGAAACTGATATTCCCCAAAGACGCATCTGATTGATTTTGTGTTATAGGTCGAGCGCGTGTCATCGATCACCGAGTGTCATATTGTAAACTGAGTTGTGCACTGTTCAGGCCGACAGTAGCACTGCATGAATTAAAGCAGCCTTTTCATTCACTTCAATGATGCGGGGGTGCCGACGCAGAGTTGCATTGCAATCTCAAACATGCAAGTGTTTCATCTATATTCCAGGTAGATGACCTGAGTGTTTCTACTCTTTATGGTAGATGGCAGAAACAAAGGATGAAATGATCGGAGTTGGAGTTGTAAAATCGGTCTGAAAAGCCTTCATATTCATGGATTCATTACTCAAACCAGCCTTGATTGTATGTCATTGTTTCACTTGCGCCTGAAGTAAACTTAGTGCTGTTTTCAGGTGGTTACAGAAGCCAAGATCAGCAACCGTCATGGCAAGCGGTCGCATGTTTTCTATACGGCTTGTTAGACGAACATCCTTGCCAAAACTCAACAGTTTGTTCAGTTTCTTGACACACAGCCAAACATGCAGCAGGGTTAATTCTCAAGGCGAGAATGCACCAAAAACCTGTCCTGATATAAACCACACAATATTAAAGTCAAAGGAGAGGCCGCTGTGCACCTTATAGGCGTCGTGCACTTGCAAAAGAGTCAAGTTTTTTTCACTAAAAATCGACTCAGACACGCTGTTAGTGCGCACATCTTCATTGAAACCACTGAACGTTGTTACATTTCCACCTGAAACATCAAAACTTCTCTGCAGCACCTGTTTTTCCAGGTGTCCGTCCTGCTGTTCAGTTTTATATTTAGCACATTATTTTCACACAGTGGATTCTTCACGATGGAGCCAGATGTGGCTGCGAAGAGATCTGAGGTGCTACTGCATCTATTCTTTACACAGCTTTACTACTTTTATTGGCTCGTACAGGTTTGTAGAAAGCTCGAAACACAGCTGACGGCAGAGTAAAGCAGAAAACTCCTGTGACTGTAACTGCTGACTGTTGCTGGTCTTTGCCATGTCACACTGAATTCTGCATGGTGAGCAGCGGTGTGTGTGGCAACTTGATCATCCGTCACAAAGCTGTATATGTATGTGTGTGCGTTCAATAGATTACTCCTCTAGTCTGGTCAGGATTGGACAGGGTCTGTAATGAGACGATGCTGCTGCCGCGGCGCACGCAGATGACCTCATCACATGGTCTGTGCTTGAAGTCAGTGGGAAAAACCGCCTCAGCCTCCGAGTCCTCTAATATACACACACATGTACACACAACCTTTGAGACTCCCTGAAAACCCAAACAGAGCAGAGTTGTTGCTATGTACGGGTGTGAGTTCGATGACTCCCTCAACAGACCACCCAAATAATTCAAACCGGACTTCGGAGAACTAAACGCCCATGACTTTAACAAAAACAAACCACCACCCCCCAAAAAAGATCCTGTGCTTTCTGTCCTCCTCCTTTTTCCAAATCTAAACGTGTGGGGAAAATATTAGATAAACACAGAAATATGGCTTTTGTTCACTCAAACTGGCGAGGAAAGTGGATCCAGGCCTCTCTGCTGTCCTCATGTAGCTGCAGGTTGTTCTGCGTCTTCCCATGGGGGCAAATTAGTTGTGCAATGCTGTAATTAGGCTAACGAAGGGAAGGCTGAGTTGCAATGCAGAGAAATTTGAGCTAATTTCCATCTTAATATGGATTATGTAATCACAAGATGCAGGGGTGTACACCTCCCACCTCGTCCTGTCTTTCATAGCCATACAGTCGATTATACAACCGTCGAACACAAAAGAAGAAAGTCTGGGAGGCTAATAAGTAGCAAAAATCTGATATTATGCTGTTGGTCTCTTAGCTTGATCTCCCTTGATCTCAAAGGGGTCACACTTGATGAATAAATGCTAAATTAATAGAAAATGAAGCTGCTGAAAAGAACAAAATAAGATTAAATTTCTTTGAAAGCGTGCCACTTAACTGACAAGAACTGCAGGAGTTAAATATCAACCTTGGTTTTGTCCTCCACATGTTCACTCAAACTGCTGTTTTGGCTCCATATCTACGTCCATTTACGCTCTGCATATATATATATATATATATATATATAAATAAAAATATACACACACACACACAGTGCCCTGCTCCTGACCCTCTTTGGGGGTCATGCCTCACCCACGTGGTTGTGTTTTACACAACATTACTAGTGCTGTTAGTCTAACCTACAGTAGTGTTGCCCTGGATTACATCCCCTGCAAGAACAGCCTGTCAGTCGCATGAGGAAAAGTGTGTGTTTCGTGCAGAGGAATGAATGTGTGTTGTTTGTTACAACATGGACTCATTAAATAGTCAGTTTAATGATTTAATTGTCATAATATTAATGGATAGCTCTGATTTATTAGAACTTTGGTTTTATTTTCCCTGACTTGACATTTTTTGCAGACTTGACCATTGTTTCTATAAGCAATAATAATGATATCGAATTACCAAGTTAATTGCTGAGATCTTGAAACACATCGACATGACTACCTAAGTTGTCTGTTGTAAACATCCATCACAGTTTTCAGTCTGTCTTACAGCCTTAACTTTGACCTTCCGTGCTTACTGTAGTTATGCGCACACCGTTTTCCTGCGCAGTGGATTATTGTTACCAACATTTCCAGTGCACTCTCTTTCAGTTTTAACACCAAATACAGCAGTTTAGAGATAAGAAGTTGGGCCTGTTTACAACCTGTCTGACCATCTGGACTGCTTGTGCTTCTTTTCCCATCAGTAACTACTTTTGGTGCGTATAATATTATCATAACCTAAAGACCCAGTTGAAATAAACCCAAATTATCCTTTAATCTTATTTGTTTTAAATCTATAGATTTGTCATTCCCTGATGTAAATAACTGCAATCAGTCCCTTGCTAAAAAGGACTTGGTTGTGTGTGAGTTCCAGGTCGCTCCACTGACTGACTTTAAGTGTGTTTACCTCATCCTGGCCTACATGACCTCGGGACTTTGAGGAGGTGGGAAACCAGGTGCCAACCAGGTGCAAACTGGGCCAAGAAACCCAGCAGTGTTACCAATCCCTGCTGGGATGGTCAGCATCAATATAGTTTTATTTCTATGCAGTTAAAGTTCAATTTCATTAGTTATTTTAATTCTGGTATTTTTTAAATATATACTGATAGAAGTTCTTATGCATATTTTTATGTTTTTTCATATTGGAATATTATTAATTCATACATTTTTCAGTATTTTTACATTGATCCGACAGCTTTATTTCACTGGATTAGTCAAAAACTGACTTCTCATCTGGTTATTTTATCTTTAATCAGCTTCTTAAATGAATTTCCCAGAATATTTACATCACAATATAAATCATTATCCCTATATCAAATTACATATACAGTGATAGAAGATTTTATCCATGTCGCCCACCCTTACATGGACTAAAATCCAACTAACTGACAATTAATTCCTCACAACCTCACAATGTTTGGCATTTCTCCTAAAAGACACTGCAATCTGTGAAAATCTATTTGTCTATGTAACGACTTGACAAAACTGATAAAAGATACACTGACTGGAAAATATTCGCAAAGATTTTAGACACTAGGAGAGAGTGCGTGTACACACTCACACAGCAAATACTGATCCAATTGGTCAGTTAGGCATGAGTTTTGCCCAGTTAGCCAACAGTAAACAAATGTTAACAGTCCTGCTTCTGTGAACAACCACAATGTTCATGTGATTGAGAAATTAAGGAAAACAAAATAGAATTTAGTTTAGATTTAAAGGCATTAAATGTATTTACAGTGTAGTTTTTGCATCTAGGCTAAATTGTATACTGCGGATGTGCATGGATCCCAGGGAAGGAATTTTAAAGCGCTACATGTTATTTTAAAACTGGCATACACATTCGCCTCCAGATGGTAAAGGAATAAAGTTAAGGGACAGCTGGAGGCACAGATAATAAAATTCTCTCACATGGTTTTCCTGGAGGAGATTGTGGGATCGGTGGCTGATTTAATTTAAATTAACATTTTGTCCCGAAAACCCTCTCTAGTTCTTAAACTAATGTTACACTCCATTCTGCTGAAGGTCACGACACTCCTCCGCTATGTGGGAAAACACCAACGCGCACACAAAGATCCACACAGCTAAGTGAAATATACACATTACAGTCACTGTCTCTCACACTTTGGCTGAACTTGACGCTCATAAAACGCTCAACACAGACACTATAATATTTTCTACTGACGCAAGACGAAAAAGCACACACACATCACATTCGTTGTAGTGGATTCATTTTGATTTTGATTTTATTTCTAAAAGACGCTATTAGCTCACCCTGCTTTTCCTCATTATCTAAATCATGAGATTATTTTTACACGTTACATATTGCATAACCAGTGTCAAATAGGATTGTTTTTGGCCCATGTCCCACTACTGATGTTCAAATTTAGCCTCTGGCTCTCTGTGCCAAAAGTACGCACCCCTGAGACATACAACACTCTTTTCCTATACAAGCTGGTGCCTGCTGGGGGGAAAAATCCCTGTAATTACAGCAGATCAGAACTCTTTAAAAAAAAAAAGCACACAGGATCCACGCAGACAAGATAATTAATCGTTTCTAAACTGTATTTTGTTTATAGTAACCAGAAAGATTGGTCGTCATGTACCATCTCTGTATTTTTGCTTTTTGTTTTTGTCTGTCTCTTTCTCCGGTTGCTGTCCGCTGTACAGTAAAAGGAAAACGTCTCAGCGCGGTACTAAAATCTATTTTTAAATGTCTCCAAGCGTGTAAAAGGAGGGAGTGAAACACAATGTGAAAAGGGAGGAGGACGAAAGGCGTAAAGACAAGAGAGTTTTTGGTGAAAAAAATGTTGAACAACAGTATGTGTAGTGAACAGAAGGGGAGGGAAGGAATTTCAAAAATCCATCAGCCTAGATGTCGGATGAGGACAAAGACTGTGAAAAACGAATAACTGCAAGGACAAGTAGTCAAACAGAAAAACAAAGATACAAAGAGAGCAATGAAGAGTAAGACAAGAGTCAAGAAAGCAAGATAGAAAGGCCACAAATTATGGACTGCAAGAGAAAACCGTTTCAGGAGAGCCCACTAGTCTTGGGGTTTGGCCCTGCTGAGGCCCGCCAGCCCACCGCGGCAAAAACACTCGAACAAAAGGATCATTTATTGGAGGAGGAAAGAGGGGGAGGCGCAATGGAGGGATGAAAGGAGGGGGAACACTGTACAGAGGCATTTGAGAGCTGTGTGAGTGAAACACTGGCCCCATCTCAACATTCACAGCCAATGTGTAACATTCTCCCCCACGCTGCCCCGCTGACATACTCAGCAGCCAGAGCCCATATGGTCCCACTGTCGTAGCCTGCTAGTCTTTATATTAAAAATACACCCAACACCGCTTGCTTCCACCAACATGGCCTCCATTTCCCAATAAAACAATACGGCGATGTATGGATGTAGGCTGATGGTTCATTTCCATCTGTGGAATCTATGAAAACCAACTTGAGCTCGGCTGTGCTGCGCTCACCGCAAGATCCCATGATGATTTTTTTGCTAATGCCTTACATTTTTCATTAAATCCAACTGTGGAGCCGGGCTATGAAAACCACAAAAACCCATGAGGTTTAAGTCTAACACGACCTACGGTACAAATCATGTGGGAGCTAGCAGGGCTACATAAACAACAAAGCTTGGCAGGATGCATGCATCACAAGAGCCCCACTGTGGAAGGTTAAGTAAGACTAAGAGTGTTTTACTGATGCATATAAATCCACATCTCCATTTAAATCCTGCTCTATCTGCTTAAACTGCAGGCGTCTATTTCTTAACAGGCCAATTTAGTGCAGACAGTGGCTCAAAGAGAATGTTTTTCAATGAGGAAACGTCTCACAGTGACCTAGTTGAGGCATTGTTTAGCTGTGGTGGTCCCCCACAGCTAGAAAAGCGCCCCACACAGTAGGAAAAAATGTAAATACAATGAAAATTCATCATCTGGCCTTACTGACCTCCCTTCCTAACAAAAAACAATTGACAGCACTGCAGTTACAGCACAACTGTTTTTTTTTTGCATGCATGCATGCATGCATTCTAGTATAATAAGTAATCATAAAACAGTTTTTAACACTGTAGTAGGCCAAACTAAACAACCACAGCTTTGTGCTTGGATTAAGTGATGTACAAATCGTGGTAAACAATATTTCGCTTGCATACTTTCCTTCATAACATTATCATAATTTTAAAGTTGTAGGGTTCTGGAAACTCATGTAACAACATAAAATCTGAAGAATAATTTTTCTCCTCAACTGCCTTCTTCTACTGATGTCACATTGAAGGATCTAAGGTTGGCAGGTCAACAGATAAAAGGGTCAAAGTTCAGCTTCATTGAACTTGGAGAAGTATGCTTCAGTGGTAGGTCTGAATGGTTTCCTTTGCTAAGAGTAGCACTGCTGTGAAACATTTGCAACAGCTCTCCTCAAAACAATGGCTCATCTGGAGCAGAATGATTCTGCCACTTGTCATATACATCATATGCAAACATCTCCTGAATCTACACCCAAACACCGAGAAAAAACTGAATTGAGGTAGGGGTGTAGCACTGAGAATGCTTACACAACATTCAAGAAGCCTTGAGAGGTTCAATAGTAATTTCCATAATATCGACATTCATTGATATTCCAATAGGTTGTCTGGCCTTCAGCACCTTACATAATCACATAAGGTAAAAAGTGTGCATATGCCTTTAGAAGCACACCAAGCCCCAGAGAAGGAAATCCATTTATGAATTGTCAGAGCAGACAATCTATATCTCATATTGTGGATAATGCAGACAGTCATACAAATCAAACTGGTGTCTACATTCTCGTCTGGCGTCAGGTGAAGTTTCATTACAAACATAGATGGAAAGGGAGGCTGTGCTCCATTAGATTATCTTGAAAGCGTATTCTTTTCCATCTGAATAATGTGCCAGAGCACAAGTAGGAAGAGAAAGGGAGAGGGAGATGGCACAAATTCAGAAAAGCGGTCTTAGAGAGATCACAGAGTGTTTGTGTCATGATGCTAAATACAGTCCAACAAATGTTTTTTAAAAGAATAAAGGCAACTCTTACCTGTTCCCTCCTTGTTTCCATTCTGATGCATCCGCAGCTCCTCTGATTTGTAGAAGTCGATGCTGGCGTAAGTGTTGAGGCTGGAGCTGCTGCTGCTGCCGACTGCTGCGCTCACTCCCCCGACCCCTGAACCTCCACCAAGTACAGAGAAGAGGCGAGAGGGGGCCTGGCTACCTGAGGGTCCATCCAGGCCCAAATGGGGGCTCTCTTTGTTGGCCAAGTCCAAGTCTATGTAGTTAAGGCCTTGCTCTGTGGACGAAGTCTGAGTGTTTGTGGGAAGGGACTGCTGTCCAGGGAGGACGAACTGAGTGGGGTTATCAGTGACAGCACCATTCCCCCACAGCATGCTTTCAAAGCCCAGTCGGCGGGCTACAGCTTGGGCATGTTCTGGAAAGAGGGAGGCAGTGGAAGAAGAGGAAGTAGAGGTAGAGGTGGGGAGGGAAGGTGAGGTGAGGAAGGTTTCTGAGCAGTGCCGTCTGCGTCCTTGGGGGTCGGCCCGGATAACTTTAGCCCCGTGATCTGGGTTGGTTCCTGGTTTGGCTAGGGGGAAGTCTAGACCCCGTGATAGCACTGGAACAGAAGGATCAGTCCTGGTCGGGGAAGGGGCTTTGGGGGAGACACTGGATGATGACCTAGGGACGGTGGTGCTATTCAAGCTGAAGGCCATCTCTGTGTAGTCTCCACAGGTTGTTGGGGACTCACCCACTGAGGGAACATTTTCTCTGCTTTTCCTAAGTGGGGCCTCAGCCACTTCACCCCCCTCTTCACAAGGGCCAGTAGTACCCTCATCACAGGTTTTAGGGGCATGAGCAAGAGTTGGAGGTGTGGGAGGGGTGTGGAAAGAGGGGAAAACTATTGGAGTAAGGGAGAGGGGTGAGGGGGACGGAGAAGGGCCCAGGTCCATGTTGACATACTCGGAGGCAGCTGGGGGAGTGATGGGGGCAGAGGGGCTACGAGAGAGAGGGATAAAATTCCCTAAGCAAGAAGTTGGCCTGTGTTGAGGATGCTTGCTGCTTGAGCCATGAGGCAGTGATAAGCCATGCCTGAGACCCCTGCCACGCCCTCCTCCAACCCCAGACTGGCTGCACTTCTCCCCCTTAAACTCAATGCTTACATACTCCCCAGGGCTCTTGGGTTCTGGGGGCAGGGGGTTCTCACGGACCCTAGGAAGGGTGTTAGCCTTGGATACGTCAACAAACAGGCTCACTGGTCTGCTTCTAGTATGGCTACCTTGCTTGGACAATCCACCAGAGCCCAGTCTCTGCTGGAGCTTATTCCCATCTTTGGACTGAGCTCCCCCAGCCATGGGGCTCACTCCCTGGGTAGCTCGGTCCTCGCTCTCCCCGAGGCTCTCGCTGCTGGCTGAGCTGGAAGAGTATGAGGAAGAGGAGAGTGACAGGTGCCGTCCAACCACTGAATTGCCCGCTGCTGGTTGCTCCTGACGCCCTCCTGTAGTCCTACCTCCACCCATTCCCCTACTAAAACTCCCATTTGGCCTTCTGCCTCGTCCGGGACCATCGTCAAAGTGTCCAGCAGAGGGGTTGTGTTTGTATGAACGGGGAAGGGAATAGTAAGAATACACCATCTTGGGGGCTTGCTGTTGAGAACTGGTCTCCAAATGACTGGTGTGGTCAGGAGGTGGGGGGCTGCCATTTACAGAACGTGCACTGATTGGAGACATGTTCATATAGTCACTGCCTGCCCTGCTGTCTGCACTGCCACTGCCCACCCAAGCCCCTCCAGAGAGACCACCATGCTGGTCAGGGGAGCAGCTGCTATTGGGGGACATTATCATATAGCCATCAGAAGTTGGTGGAGGCCGGATCTGCTGTGGAGGGGACACGCTGTTGTTAGGGGTCATGGCCATGTAATCATCAGCAGGTTTGGAATCTGAGTCTGGGACAGAGACAGCCAATGATTGGGACAGGGATACTGGAGGCTGAGTGACTCCAGGCAGCATGGACATGTATCCATTGTCCACACCTAAATCTACACAACCACTTGCTCCTCCACCCCCTTCACTTTTGAACTCACCCGCCACATCCAAGTACCCTCCTCCTCCCCCTGCTGACCCAGCACCCATGACAGATTCCCTCTGTGTGGAAGAGGAGGTAGAAGTAAAGGACTCTCGGCTGGTGCTCCTTGACATGATGGCATAATCGGCTGAATCTTCATCTGCTGGCTCCTCAGCTCTGCGCTGACGTGGGGCCAGCCTCTCCAGGGCCATAGGAGGTAATGAAGCCCGCTTGCTCATCAGCCTACGTTCAGCTTCACATTCGCGACTGGAGGAGCGGCGCAGCACTCTCCTGGTCTGGGGCTGGGAGCCACAGGCTGGTGTTCCTGGTGCTGGCAGGGAGCTGGACGTTAAACTCCCTTGATTACTGCTGCTACCACCGCCGCCACCACCACCACTACGTTGGCCCATTAGGATATAGTTGGCTCCCTCTTCGCCAAGGGACTGGCTGCCGATGCTACCAACAGAGCTTCCAGGGAGGCTCGGGGAGGGGAGGAGCGTATGATCCCCAGGACTAGAGCCATACTCGTCCGAGGAGCCATAGTCACTGGGTGAGCCCGAGACAGATGCGTGATGGGAGGGGACACGACTGTAGGCACCAGACGGAGCAGCACCAGCAGAGGTTGTTACACCTCCAAACTCAGAGCCATGCCCAGAGCTTGAGGAGAGGCTTGGGGCTGGGGAGGGCGCTGGGGTGGAGATGGAGCGCATCAACCCAAGGGGAGTTTTAGCAGCTGAAGTGGGGGCTGAACGGGCTGACTTCGACCTGAGGATTGGAGTCGTGGAGCAGGAGCCATTGGTGGAGGGGCTGGAGCTCCGGCCTTGGAGCGGAGTGGTCCCCGCCATCCCATCCTCACCTTTTCCCCCATCACTGGCAGTGCGAGACCTTGGAAAGCTATGGCGTGGGGTGGGAGAGGCATTGGCACTGCTGACCCCTGCTCCACTGTTAGCTCCTCCAGGAGGCTCAGTTCGGGGCCGGCGGGTGAAGCCCACCTGGCTGGGAGGAGGGTTTGGGTGGTGGCGGCGTGAGGGAACACTGATGGGATTAGAAGCAGTAGCACCTCCTCCTGGGCCAGAATTCGACTGAGACTTGCTGCGTTGGCGGAACTCCTCGCTCAGGGCTTTCATGGCCTCTAGCAAGGTTTCATGCATGTTCTGGGCCACCACCGAATCATCCACCTAAGACATGGCACAAAAACCCTCTCAAACTGTAAACTCAAATCATAAATCTGGTAGATTCTAAATTTATTTGTGAATTAATTCTTAGTTACAAATCAAATCACAATTAAATCAGAGAATTTAAACTGAATATTCTTTGGACATATCCTCTTTCTGATTCTCGTGAAAAAACACATTTGTGTTTCAAGTAAATTTGTATTTTTTAATTATTTATCAGGACAGCTCAAATACTGATTGCTTGCTCTTTTTCTTTAATTTATGACTTCAATCTGGGATTAATTAAACTACATTTGCAAAACCTGAATTGGACCATAATGTAGGGTTAGATGAACTCTAAATGTAATGTTGGGTAACTTTACAGTTTCTCTGACTATGTTGATTATACATAAAGGGGACTGCAGATTACAGGCTCACCTGCATCCAGAACTCGCCCGGGCCTGTCACGGCAGAGCGTCCCACCTCAACAAAGAAGAAGTTTTCTGAATGGCCGCAGCGTCGGACGTTCATCAGCTGCAGCACCACAGCAGCAGCATCAGAGTTAAGCTTGACAAAGTTGACTGTCTTGTCAGTCAAGCAAAGGCGGTAGATGCCCACTAAGTTCTTGGCTTGACCCAGACCTTTGGGCCACACCTTCACCTGCCACACCTCTTTGAATGCAGGCCCGGGATTGGGCACCCCATAGTCCTCCGCAGCCCCACTGTCAGTGGGGTTCTTACCTTCAGGGAGAGACAAAGATAGAGGGAGATTAAAAGGTTGTTGGAGTGAAAAGAGAAAAAAGAGGAGGATATGACAGGATAGAAATAAACAGAGAGGCAATTGAAGTATTATAGAGGATTTATGAAGAACACTGGCAAGTACAACTGAAACAAAGCACTGACATGACCTTCATGCATCTATGAACAAAGGGAGCATCAGGTGAAACCACCACTATTTACCCGTTAGTGGAGGGCAAGGTGCCTGTGTTATGTAAGCTCTACCGATATTGAGCTTTTCACAGATTTTTAAACCAGATCAACCACAGTTCAAACGGAGCATGCAGGAGCTTGTGAGACCTGCTCACCTGCAGACTCCATATCTGGGGTCTCATTCGTCAACCGCACACAGAAATCCTGACACACACACACACACACACACACACACACACACACACACACACACACACACACACACACACACACACACACACACACACACACCAGTGTGGAAAAATGAAACTGTTGACAACTGAAGCCCCGCTCAAGAATGATGACTATGAAAGAAAAGCAACCGTTGTGGAAAAACGTAAGTGAACCAACTTGGAAAGTGCTTAACAAGTGAATCTTCTCCAAAACCAAAGCAAACAATGCCAATAGATGGCAAGAAACCTAAGAGCAAGCACTAAATAAGCTCCTCAAGAGCCATTTTCTGGAGCTGCTCTACTGAAAACTAATAAAATCTAGTGTCTTTTAGCAGGAGTACAGGCAGTCCATTTACCCTTTGTGTAAGGTATTCTGTAATCAGACAGCAGGGAATTACTGAGGCGAGGAAAAGAGAAAGCAGAGAAGAGAAAGCTCTTGGTGAGATTTGATCCTGGGCTGGTAGGGGCCATACAAAGGCAGGGGACTTAACCACTTAACAGTATATGGTCGCCTGTTTGGTGTTTTAAGTCACTGTATTGTTCACAGATCTGAAGCAGGAAATGTGTCCATTACCCCAGAAAATTACCTTAATTCTATCATGCTGTGCAACTTATCGTTAGCAGCTATTGACACTGCATCTGAATATGTCACAAGGGACCTCACATCTGTTGACTAAAAAGCCCAGGATTATAGGAATACCATGATGTGACTCATGTTTTAGGATGGATTCTTATTCTTCTTTAAGGAACCACCCTAAAATGTTCCTTAAACATGGCCCCTTTCTTCCCATGTACCACATTTCTTAGTTTTCTCTGTCGAATTGCCAGGTTGGATATGTTTTAGCATGATAACTACAAATCTACAACACAGAATCAATCAACTTCATAACAAGAATGAAGAAACAAACCTCCACAAAGACGCTACCCTGTTCCCTTCATGGGAACAGGATGTTCTTTGTGCAATAATGGTGAACTTGTGCACCTGCCTTATTAGATTACCACATCTGGCATATTGAAGTATTGACGGGACAAGTGACTTTTTGACAAGTAACTGAGTGAAAGATCATATTTTCACAAAGCTTGTGTGGTATTCTACTTTAATCAATGATTTTGGCCCAATCAGGCTAATCTCAGTGCACCCTGACCACAGAAATACAAATATATGCTTGTATGTCTGCATGCGTTTGTTCTTCCTTTCCCATGCCTCTGCTGCAAATCCTACAATGACAACCATATGTAGACAAGAAGCCTCAGCATGCACAGTGGACGCCATATTAACTGAGCTTCCGTTATGACAAACATTTGCCCAGATCCTCTTCCCAAAACATATTTACTTGTGATTGCAAAAGAGGGAGACGTCTGACGTGTCCCGCTGTGTCTTCCTCCAGTTTGCTTCCCCAAAATTGGAGGATCGCTCACAACTTGAAAGCAACTTAGAATAGATGTTTTGTTGAAAGCAATGGAGGCTGTGGCTTAGTGGCTGTGTGTGTGGAGGCACTCCCCCTACATTAGATGACTCACTCAAGGCCATGCATGGCTGTTTCATGTACTGCTTTTCTCTGTATGCGAGAAGCTGTGTGCAAGAAGCCCTGTTTGCCTCCTCGATTTAGATTTACAACAGGAAGGGATGGTTTGGGGATTTTTCAGTGGGGACCGAGGGAATGAGGGACTGCAGGAGATTGCAAAGAGATATCAGAGAGCCATTAAGGAGGAAAAAAATCTAATTACAGGCTTTATTTATTCTAAAATTATACTTTTTAGCCTATTTCTTCTTGAAATTGACTCAGACTGCAGCGCAGCATATTCCTCGAAGAGTATCTTTTCCTTTTCAAGAGCCCATTTAACACGTCTTTAAGAGAGCACAAGTGTGTTGTTTGTTTTGAGTACAGTGCAGCTCTAAACCTCAGCTGTGCCCTCAACAGCACTTCTACACATACATACAAACACCCTTGATCTCATGGCCACTTAGGCTGAGCACACTTATAGTCATCTCTCAAAAGCACTGAAAACCTTCAAGAGGTTTTCCTAGACTCCTGCAGGGGTGCAGACTGATTTACCCCTATCAAACATCACAGACCTTTCTTCGTGGTTACGTAAAGCTAGGGTTGATCCTACATAGAGCTGTATGAATTATAAATAAATTGCCCCTGGGTTTCCTCTGGGGGGATTTCATGGCAGTGTGGTGCTCAGCAGAGATGGCTGTTGAGAAAGCTGTACATTTTTCCCCATTTTGCAAAAAGAGGTTATCAGCCGGTCAGCTTCCGCGCAGCACAACGCCACCCCTATACAACATAATGAACCCTCAGAAAAACATGCACTCCATTCTTAGCAGGAGATGAATCTAAGGACTAAAGGCGGATGCACATGAAAGCAAAATACACCTGGAGTATCTGCTTGCTGGTTGAATAAGGGCGGTGCGTGCGGAAAAACATACTGCCAACCTTGAAACAACCCTGAGGGAGGGTGTGTATTGGGTCAAAGAGTTCATACAAGGGAATTTATTTCAAAGTTTCAGCGTAGTGTTTCCCTTTTTAGAAACCTGAAAACAGCTTACAGTGGCTTATTCACGCACCAGTTGTTTACTTCACTTTCGCCACAACCACACATGAAACTTTCAGCCTTACGTACGTGTGGCTCGAGTATGGCAACCTACACGGTCAACACTGCTGTCTATTCATGCTGATTTATTTGCTATGCTGGAGCTCCCTCCCTTGAGAGCATAGACTGAATATAAAGAGGCCATAATCTAACCCAATCTTCTCAAACTGGGATTTTATATTAGTTGAGTTATTGGTGTTAAGGCGACGCTGTGTCTCCCCTGCTTTCTCATTGCCTGCGTGCTATACGGGAGTGTGTGTTTAGAGGGGAGTAGGGGTGCGATATTTACCCCCGGGGCTGCAAGATGCCTGCTGGGATATTGACAGCTCCTCCCTGAGTGACAGGCTGATTATTGTTATGCCTATCACACAAATCCTAAGGAAGTAGGTCTTCCATAGGGGTCTTGGGGAGGCCTGTGGATTGTATCAGCTCACCCACAGCAAGAACAGGATAGGGGTTATTGTTATTGAAGCACTGTTAAAATCTAAAAGGGCTCATGTTTAGGCACTAAAACAATACCAAAGTCTCAATTTCCACCTTTAAGTTACAATAAAGCAACAAACTTTATGTAATGCATTTCTGCGTAAAAATAAATAAATGAATGATTGAAAGATTCATAACATAATCCCTCTTCTTATTTAGCTAATGCAGCCTGTAAATCAGGGAGAACTACTCTGGCAATGAACCGGCTGGCTATCTGTTTCAAGTTTCTGACCTCATTGCCCTAGCATGCTGTTCTGCGTCATAATACCCCAAAACACTGCACAGAAACGCCTGAGGGCTAAACCCCATTTCTATATCTCAGCTACTGTGCCCCCATACCACCCCCACTGCCATACCAGGTTACTAGTGCGGATAGATAGGAGACAGCTGTGTACTTTTTGTCCTGGCATGTATTTCAGAGAGAAAAGAGAGTGAGCCGCCCAGCAGTGAAAACAATCTCTGGATCCCATGTGTGCCCGTTTTCCTCTTTTCCAACTCCTCCACTTCCTATCTCTTTATCCATCTCTACCATCTGTAATCCCCCTATCTGGGCCCACACTCGGGGACACAATGCTTCCCCAACACCAGCATCTGCCTGAGGTGAATTTCACATGTGGTTTGTGTTAGCCAGAGGAGCACACACACACACACACACACACATAAGCGCATGAAATTATCGGTGACGCATCCAAGGTTCGCTGTCCCTTGACAAGACACGCACAAAAGCTCTATGAAAGTAATCTGAAGCGAGATCAGCTCTCACCAAACTGGCAGCCATCTTGGACTTTGCTGGTGAGCCTGGCTCAGAGTTACTAAACATACTGTCTCAGTAATATCAGGTCAGAACAGGCAAAGAGTCCCCAGAGTTAACATGAATGTGAACAATACTGTGGTTACTATTACGGTCCAGCATCATTTTGGGGCCTTAACTTCCAAAATAGTGAGTTTTGAAAAACTGTCCAATAAGTTTCCTCTTGCACAAATGTTCCAATGCCAATAAATTGAATTTTAGAATTAAACCATTCAGGAATTTGTTCTGGCCTACCAGGCAAGTGGCCTCTCCAAGTTTCTTCTTCAGAGAATTCAATTAAGGGTAAGGTTTAAATATATAAAATCTTTGGAAATTTAAAGTCTACATTTTATAAAGTATATTAAGCATTTGCACTTCATGGATACTTTACATACACATAAACATACTTGTATCAGCAAGCAGCCATATATACATGTTTAGTCATTATCTGCCCAGTCAAATTTAATAATAACTAGGACCAAGGGTAATCAGGGTTCGACATTAACCATGACCCTATGGCCGGTGGTCACAAAAAGTTAGTTTGTGGCCACCAAATACTCCATGTAGGTGGCCCCCTGTGGCCACCAAGTTTTATCCCTATACTGGATATACTTTGCCTTCGCCTAAGCAACATTACGGTTCCACAAACATCCCGATTTCTAACTAAGAGACTGTGAGAGAATACAGTATATGTACCATATGTTAAAGAACTTCGAGTTTTCAATTTAAATAAATTATTTGTCACAGTTAACGAAGGCTGTGTTAAGTTGCATAAAATTGCCTTTTCTGTACTTTATATTTGGGCCACCAAAAATGTACTTTGGCCACCAAATTTAGGGGCTTGGTGGCCCGTGGGCCAGTGCTTGACAATATTAGAGTCTATTTCTGGTAATGCAAAAAACCCACTTCCACTCTAAATAAAGCAGGCGTTTTTCTTAACACTGAGAGGGCTTCATAGGATTGAGGATTTAACATATTATATTTCTATCAACACTGTGCAGAAGCATTTGTAGGAGAGCATGTCCAAAGGCAATAGGAAACTCTCCAACTCTCCAATATATTCCTTTGAGCTAAGATGTAGAGAACGGCCGAATGTTTTATGTTTTCACCTCATTTTACTGGAGAACAGCAGAATCCAAAAAAACCCACAAAATATAAGACAAGATGCATAGATTGGGAAAAGGAGGATTTCTCCTGTGTAGATACTGGTGTTACAGTACAGTACATCCAATCAATGCAGCTTCTTGTATTGCATCTCCCGGAGGAATAGCACACCAGGTAATGAGGGGGGGTGGGTTCACTAATTTCTTTGCATGGTTTTAATGCATTCACTGTAAATCCCAATTTATGAACTTCCTGACCTCCACTACGACAGCGATAATGGGCTAGTATCAAACAACAGCAATCAATACGGCCCACTATAAAAGACTACTATGCATTTAAAGCCCCACAGCTCCATCATGCTCAATATGGCTAAATGGATCTTGCTGCCCCATGCCTTGCTTTGCTGTCGATCAAACCTGAGCACTTAATTGACGGGCTTCTTCACCGGTGAGCCGCCCCCCTGATGCACTACGGCAGACATGAGGAAGAGCGCTGATGGCCATTTCAGACTCACAATGTTTCACTGTAACTCTGACGCAAGGAGCTGCTGCATCGCAAACAAGCCAGAGCTGGCCATGCTTAAGCCTGGTTGGCCCAGCTCGTCGTGTTAAATGAAATTACAGGGTGTTAATGTGCGCAAACTATTTATGCAGAGGAAATATCCTGTGGCAGCTCA
Source organism: Macquaria australasica (assembly GCA_005408345.1). Classification (NCBI taxonomy): domain Eukaryota; kingdom Metazoa; phylum Chordata; class Actinopteri; order Centrarchiformes; family Percichthyidae; genus Macquaria; species Macquaria australasica. The sequence continues at coordinate 544,604 of SEMN01000012.1, read as the reverse complement.
CCCTCTTGAGCCCGGACTGGAGCTCTAAATGAGCACAAGAGGACAAAACTGTTGAAAAGATATGGTGGCACAAAAAAATGTTTAAAGGCCACTACTGTAGATTTTATGGCTTCCTCTTGTAACGACAGCATCCACCCCTGCGCTCTCTCCTCTCTTGACTTTGTTAGCACACAGCCTCTCCTGTGCCACCAGCGGCTGACCCTCGAGACAATAATTACTGCCTAATTAGGGAGATGAGCAGTGCTTAAGCGCGGCTTAATGTTTAAATCGGCCAGCTCGGCGAGCTACTGTGAGATCCAGATCTCACTGGCCAGAGCAGCCAAACGACACTCCAGGATAAAAACACTCCAGAGCCACAGATGGTCTGACAGAGAGTCTGATACAAGGACAGTTCACTCAAAAACACAATTTTCATCTTATCAATTCAGATGTGAGAGTTTTGGTTTGTTTGCTGAGGTTTGGATATTGGCTGTAGCTCAATCTGACACACTGTCTTCGCCTGCATTTGTTTTGTGGTGCTTAAAGTGTCAAAAATTACATCACGATAATCCACAGACCTAACTGGAAACAGATTTACAGTGGAGGAAAAACTGTTCACATTGAGGCTGGTGGATTAGCATGAATAACCATATCATTATATTTGGAAACAGATGTCGTTTCTCCGCTTTCAAATGCAATTTTTTTGGAGCTTTGCACCAGGAGAATTGAATTCCACCTAGATTTACTGTACTGCTGTGACGTCAACAAACCTCCAAAGATCACAACAAAACCAAATGAACAGATAGATGGAGCTCTTGGTTAGCGCTGCAACTAACATCATTTTCATTATCCTTTAATCTGATGATTATTTATTCCTTTAGTTCATAAAATGTCACAAAAGAGTGAAGAATTGCCATTATAATTACAGTGGCAATAGACAAGTTTTTTTCTTTAACCTATCATTATGAAGTAAATGTTGATTGCACAATGTAGTGGCTGTAGACTAATGACACCATCTGTGTTTCGATTGGTTCCCTATAAGCCTCGCTTTCACTGTGCAATTCTGTCTGCCACCGGGTACGATCTCCCGGGAAAATGAAGGCTCGATTTATGGCACAAAGAAAGCGCGGCAACCATTGCGCATCAAAAAACAGGAAGAGGATAGCGCTTTTGTTTTCCCCAGTAGCTATCGGTAGTTATCGGTAGCGGAAATGGCTACCTGGGGATAGGTAAAACGAGTGAACCTCGGACAGACATTCACTCCAGGACTTGAGAAGGTCCCACATTCAGTTTATTTCTACTCGATCAGTAAGTAACTAAACCTGCCTACTTATTAATACTACAGGGTTTTTTAATCTGCCTCTATTATAGCGCTGAGATTGGGGGTTTCTAGTTCAAACTGGGATTCTTACGGTTGTTTCTTGCTTTGGACAGTAACGTTATCCAGGCTGCTAGTGGTAGCCATGTTGCCGGTTGTCTTTGCTGCAGCGGCGCCAACAGTAATACCACTTGGAAACGCTAGGGGGGAAAAGTTAAAAAGTTGTCCGTTTCTTCTTTAAGGTAACATCTTCAAATGTCTTGTTTTGTCCGACCAACTGTACAAAAGCTAAAGATATTCAGTTGATTATATATATATATATATATATATATATATATATATATATGACAAAGAGGCAGAAAATCCTCCCATTTCAGACGCTGGAACCAGGAAATGTTTAACATTTTTGCTTTGAAATGAGTCAAAATCACAATTTTCAGCTCTACTAAAAAAGTTAATTCTTAACCTTGAAATAGTAGTTTGACAAAAACAAATCTGAACTCAAGGTCCACGGCTTGTTTTACTGGAGCGTTGAAGTGCATCTCAACTGAAGGTCAACAGACGGAGTTCGCTCATAAAAAAGTTAGTAAGTGGACCTTGAGTTAAGATCAGAGTGGAGCTGCAACTGACGATTGTTTCCATTATTGTTTCATCTGTTTGATTCTTTTTTACAAGTAACTGGTTAATCATAGAGTCTTGCAAAATGTCAGAAAACAGTGAACAAAAGCCGATCACTATTTCCCAGAACACAAAGGGACGTTTTCAAATTGCTTGTCTTCTCAATCAGCAGAACAAAACACAAAGATATTAAATGTACTCATATAAAAACAGAAAGAAGCAGCACATGTTCGCATCTGAGAGGCTGGAACCAGATAATGTTTGGCATTTTTTTCTTGATAAATAACCGATTATGAAAATGGTTGCAGATTCATTTTCTCTCAATCGATTGTTTCAGCACTAAATCAGACTTTATCTGCTTTTTGGCCGTGCTTTTATTTTGCTGTTGTGATACATGCAGCCTTTCTGCATGTTCGCGTGTGCGTGTATAGCTAGTGTTTCTCTCGTTTAGTGCCACTGGCTCCAAAGATTAACTCTGCCACATTGTTTTATTGAGTTCAATAACAATTCCTGAGGTGGTGGCCTGAGCTGCGGGACAGTTTTCCTGGCAAGCGACGATTGTGGGCCGCACCTCCGCCCGTTTCGTCGAGGTTAAGCCTTTACACACTCGACTGACTCCTAATAGTTGAGCAAATAGCTGCCCTCAAGCCTGATACTGTACTCATTGCCTGACAGGGTCTTACTGGACTAACTGAGATCCTAATATCGCCCTGCACGGCAGCTTGCTCGTGTTTGTGTAATTACCAGACGCTTTACCAGACGCTTTAGATACCAGACGCTTCCTGGGCTGCTTTAGGTGAGTTTCCCAGACCCAAAGCACAGTGTAGCTGTACTAAATGGCAGCATGGACGTGTTTTGTTTTGTGGAAGTATTGTGCTTCCACTCTATGCATGCTCACTATCCCAACCTCTTGCTGTGAAGACTCAAAGCAACCTGATTATTCAAACTCTGATTCCACCTCCAGCTGAGGCGGCTGCTGAGAACTTTACCCCCTGTAGCAACTGACAGGGCTTCATATGAGCAGCTACACAGGTATCAAATTGAGGGAGTGGTCCTCTGGAAACTATGTGAGACAGACAGTGCAGCATCTCTTGGCTCTGTGCCCCGCGGCTTCACCCTGTTCTTAGTCTGCAGGCTGTGAATTCCTCTGTCTGCCCACTGGGACAAGCAGGGGGACGAATACTCGACTGTACTGACAGTAGTGGAGTAGTGACAGTGTGTGCGTAGACGAGGCTGGAAAGACAGCGTGGGAGGGGTTGAGGAGGTTCAATCAACACACCGAAGACTTGAAACTGTGTATGAGCTGCACATACCAGAGGAGGGTTATTACAGGCAGGAATCCTGACAGTGTTCAGTGTGTGTGTGTGTGTGTGTGCGCGCATTTAAGCTATTTTCACACATGCAGGTTTAGGCAGCATTTGGCTGTGACCCTACAACTCCACCTCGTATATAACTGTACACGCCTGGATCATGTGCATGCGCGTGTGAGGCCTCATTTTTTATATTTTTTGGATGAGCAGAAACTGTGCAAGCATGTACCACAAGAAAATGCCTGCCAGCGTGCGGGTTTACAGCAGCCAGCTGCAGCCCTTTGTCACTGTCAGCGAGGGTGATTTACAGGAAAAATCCAACACTCAGAGCAACAAAAGAGGGAGGCGAGAAGCCGTCAGCGTGCCGGACCTGTAATTTCAAAGACAACTCATGGCAGTGACGGCATGATGATGCTCGAGCCGGCTTCTTGTCTGGTTTCCTTGGAAGGCACGAGCGCACTCACCTGCTGAGCTGCAGCCCATAAACGTACCATAAAACTGCGCGTCTGACTTTCAGACTGGGGCTGCAACCAACGATTATTTTCATTATCGATTAATCTGCCGATCATTTTCTCGATTAATCGATTGATTGTTGATTCTATATAATGTCAAGAAATTGTGAAAAATGCTCATCACAATTTCCCAGAGCCCAAAGTGACGTCTTCAAATTGCTTCTTTCGTCCAAAACCCAAAGACTCTTCATTTATTATTATAAATGACAAAGAAAAGCAGCAAATCCTCACATTTAAGAAGCTGGAACCAGCAAATGTTTGACATTTTTGCTTGAAAAATGACGATTAATCGATTATCAAAATAGTTGGCAATAATTTTCTTTCAACTGACTAATCGACTAATCGTTGCATTTGCAGCTCTACTTCACACACAAGCGCTTTCAACTGCAGATTGGATTATTTGCACTTTGGAGATGTTTTGTTTTTTTGGTTGGACATAAGCAAAAGTTTGCACAGAGAGGCTCTAAAGTCAGTGTCTTGCATCTCCGCCACAACATCTGTCTATTCACTCTCCCGTCTCGTGGAAAACTCGTCAAACGCTTGGGAAAAACACACACACACACACACACACAAACCCAGTTGTGTTAAAGCAACAGGGAGCGGGCCACAATGTTGACATCAATTCCAAATCTGCAGGGTTTCACTAGATCCCCCCTTAATGCACCTTCTGGCAGCCTGCAACATTTTGAAGCTCAGATCAGCCAAATGTGTCTGCAACTTTAAAACAACTCGCTCTCTGTGGGTTTTAAATGAAAACTAGAATATCAAACATTCTCTCTCCTCAGGTGTTTAACTTCCTTGTCACTAACCAGCTGCTTTGTGCAACAGAGCAGGAGGGTCAATGTGTAAGAAGCACCTCGAACTCTATATCTTCGCTTGCCAAGAAGCACCTTGAACTCTATATCTTCGCTTGCCAAGATTGCGTCACGCGGTCACGCGTCCCTTGTGGTCTGTCTGGTCTCTCACAGCAAGGGGGGGGGGGGGGGCTGAACAGGTGATTTGAAGTTGGTGTGCTCACCACCATTGCTCTGACAGCTGTGTTTACACAGCGGCTGATAGACACCATTTGAGATAAATCTACATGGGTGATTTTTTTGTGGGAGGGAGTTGAGGCCTTTTGCACATCAAGGCAGCATTAGATGCAGGAGAAGCTACTCAGTCAGGAAATAAATATAAATCTTTAATGCATGAATTATGAGTAAGCAGTCAGGTGCAAACCTCTCTGACTACTTTTGGGACATTTTCCCTCCCCTCTTCTGGGATCAATGCCTGATGTAATATTGCAGTGTCAGCAGAAAAGCAGAGCAGGCAAAGTAAACAGGAGGGCAGGGTGTGTTTGAGCAGTCGACTTGGGAAAGAGAGGCAAAGGCTTGCACACAGCTGAGGCCCACACAGAACAAAAAAAAAGTCTGAAGCACAACTGGGAACAAATATCTTGACCTGACACCAGTATGATAAGGATTGGTGTGTGTGGGTGTGTGTGAGGGGGGATAAGCAGCTTAAAGGCGCATGTTTACAGACACACACACTCCCGTCAGAGGCCGTTTGCTGTAACCTGTTTTAAAAGTGTAAAAATGAATACCAGACAGTTTAGAAATCCTAAAAACGTACAAGGGAGTGCACCCACGCCACAGACATAAATTATGTAAACTTGGCTTGACGAGCTGTAATGGGTTTTTTTAAATAATCCCTGCATATTATTCAAAACACTGGAATGAACGTCCCGATCTGCAGTGCGCCTCTGCCACGTTTCTCCCCTCATGCAAGGAGCCTCATACAGTATTGAGTGTGTGCATGCATGCATGAGAGAGCGTGCATGTGTGATGAGCCTCTTTTGCGACTCTTGCTTACTTTTGCACTGCAGGTCCACCATGGCCTGGTACCACTCGTCCTGGTCCGCCTCGTTCTCCGCGGCGATGGCGAAACTCTCGGCCCGGGTGTACAGCACGATCATGTGCTTGTTCTTGGAGTCGGCCCGCTTGTTGATGTTGAAGCACGTCTCCAGCGCCACGGCTTTCTTCGGGACGGGGGCCTTGCCACGGAATTTCTTCTCGCTCTCGTAGTACTCCAGGCGGGCCGGGCCGCGCTCCGACGCGGCGCGGAGCACGAAGTACCGCCGGTGCATGGACTTCTGCTTGCGGAGGTAGCCGCTCTTCCGCACGTCCTCGCAGCTCTGCTGCTCGCCCACTTGACTCTCCATGATACCCCGATATCTCCTTTAATTCCCCACAAAAACAAACGCGACTTCTTTTATTTCTCTTGTTGTATTTCTGCAAGTTTAGAGAGGTAATTCAAACATCCCCCGGCTCCGCTCCCCTCCCTCTCTCACACATCAACGCAGGCATGTGAGAGGGGAGACAGAGGATTGCTGCTGCTGCTGCGAGTCCCGGACGTTAAACCTGAACCGGGGTTTGTTTGCGGCTGCAGCTGTGGTTAGTTTTCCTCTTCTTTTGGTTGTTTGTCTCTCTCCAACGGACGGGCCCGGCGCAAGTTTTCCACACGGGCGAGCACATGCGGCGGAGCTCCCCCTACTCCCCACTACTACTACTACTACTGCTAGTGTTTCCAAGCGCTGTCTGAGCGGTTTAATGCCACTTACTGCACATAACAGAGTACAGAGCCCATCCTGCTGCACGCTGCCTGTCTCTCTGACTGTCTGCCTGTCCCCCCACCCCTGCCCTGCTCGGTTCTGGTCTTGTTGCTGTAACGTTAGTGTGGAGAGGAGCGGAGCAGATACCGTGGAGCAGGACTGTCACTCACCGCTGTACTAGGCTACTCTGGAACACCGCTGCGTTCACGGACCCAGCCCGAGCTCCGACAGCAGAGCTCGGGCGCGAAAAAACTATTTTTTCGTGCATTCCAGTGCTTTCGATACGGATTTAATGACAGACAGAGATAGATTACTTTATTAACCCAAATGGGGAATTACATCAGCTAACGGTCAAGTAAATAGAAAAGGAAAAACAAGAAAAATGCTACATATAGTACTTTTAACTAAAACTCAAAACTAGGACCTTACTACATATATCCAGTGATGGTGCCTGGTGATATTCTGTACATGATTCATGCAAGTCTAGCAGATTCTTTAGTATAGTGATACTGTAGCAATATGCTTTGTTTGAATTTTAATTTCTTAATTTTGAATAGTTCTTTTTTCCGATTTGTATCTGTTTCTTCTGCTGCTATGACACGTGGACTTTCCCCATTTACCATCAATGCCAATATTTCCCACAGCACGTGAAGGCAGCAACACTTCCAACGTGTGTGTGTGGCGTAATATTTCAGTGTTGGCGCTTCCATGAGTCCATCCTGTTGTATTTATTATAAAAAATCCCCCTGTCCTGTATTCATATGTTAATATATTAACTTTTAATAGACCAATCTAACTATTTACTACATCTGTGATTGAATGCATACAAATATTTAAAATCTAGCTTCATAGTGAACTCAATAAATCCTAAATACAGTCGTTTTTTAAAATTGTTAATATTGATTCCTAAACGCTGCACAAACAGCAGGTTAAGCTGCTGTAATTGAATATATGTACTCAGACTGTCTGTGAGTACACTGATGTTGATCTGTTCCGACTGTCTGGCTGAGCAGTGGTGCATGGCTGTAATAAATCCTACCAAATAATGCATATAACACACAAGAAATATGCATGTTTTCGAATTGGTTTTACTCTGAATTTAAAATGCCAATAAATCTTTAAAAAGGGGGTCTAATAATAGTCATTCTGAAAGCTGTAAAAGGGTTTCTATCTTTGTGCTGTATGCTTATGCAGTATCTGTGTTGTTATGTAATATGCATCCATAAGTAACCTTGTGCACGAGGTCAGAGAAAAGTAGATATCACGCGCCCCCTGCTGTTTGAAGAAGGCATTGCAGTCTTTAAAAATAAGCCGCTATTACACTCAAGAACTAATATAATCATTTAGCACATTAGTTTACATATAAATTAACACCCAGAGCCAAACTGTCTTAAGAAGCAACAAACTGATTTTATGAACATGAATACTTTGTAATTACAAAGACGTTACATGAATCTCTCTTTACTTTTTGGCAAAAGTAAGGGAAATAAACTTCGCCTCCATGTCAACCAAAAAACAAAACAAAAAAACAAACAAGCGAGAAACATTTTGGTCCGGTACATGAAGCGATGACGTTTTTCTTTTTGTTTTTTTATACACGTTTACGTTAAGTTATTCTGAAATTGCTTTTACATTCAGTAGCATCTCCTTTTAGCCCTCTAAGCGCATGCAGCCTAGGAATGGGAAAAACATGAGATTATCCTTCAAAGGAAACCTGACAAAAAAAAAAAAAAGAAACAGTGACAAATGCAAACATGTTCCACTACAGAGAAAATCCTGTCTTATCACATGCATCAGGAGGCTGTTAATGCTGTTATAACCATCTGTAGGAACTCGTGATGCAGGGTCTCAAGTGGCTTTTCCTTTGGACAACTGAGAAGACAACGCTGACATATTTACTGACGGGCTGTTTTTTTTTTTTTTGCACTTTTAAGCAGGAGATGAAAGCAAAGTAGCAGCAGCGACATGTGTGTGTGTGTGTGTGTGTCATATATGTGTGTGTTTCTGCAAAAATCATAGAGGCGTCGTTTACTCGTGACTCCCACAGAGCCCTGAGGTGGCGTCTACTGGCACACTAACACCTTTTTGACATACTGACAGCAGGGGGAACACTCTCATACATACATCAATTTCATAATTACATTCACACGCTTTTTTTTTTCCCTCCATAAACACGTAAACACAGACGGGGGGGTGGGGAGGAGAGAGGTGAAAAACCCTCCCTCAGAGGGTGAAAATACTCCAAAGGCATTGAAATGGCAGCGACTCCTCAAGTTCACTTCTCCCTCGGTTCCCAGAGATGGGGGGGGGGGGGGGCTGACGTAAGGAGAGAGGAGGGGGCTTCAGATGAAAGGATTTCGTGACGTCCCTCGACTGGGGTAAACATTCCCCTGAAAGACAAGAGAGGCAGGGTGAGAACGAGCAGAGAGGACTTTACTACACTTCCTGCAGTTTGCAGAAAAAGAGAGCTTGCAAAAAATGCCAATTAGCCCCCACTTCTATCCCCCCCTGAAGTTCACTTGGGGCCACTTGTTTGCACTCACCGTAAATGGGTTCACCGACATCGGCCGGGGGACTTTGGGCTGAGAGTCGGGCGCAGGGAAGGAGGCAAAACCTGAAACACACGTAACACGACAGAAAAAAAAACTTGTTCAGGGGTGCGAAGGCAGCAAAGCAACCAGAAACCGCAGAGGAGAACCTGAGCAGCAGCAGCAGCAGCAGCAGCAGCAGCAGCAGCAGCAGCAGCAGCAGCAGCAGCAGCAGCAGCTCTATACTAAGTGTGTGAACTGGTATTCACTGCTGCTGCTGGTCACTGTTGAAATGAAACACAGCTTCTCAGTGTTTGATCTGCAGCCACAGCTACAGCATGTGTGCAGGTTTTCACTTTTACCTATATATGGATGAGAGCGTGTAAGGCTGTCATTTAGCTTAGCATACTGTAGCAACAGACATATATAGTATATTACAGTATAAGGAAAGATGGTTTGTTGACAGTACAAAGCTAAATTACAAACATATAGTGAAGAACTTTATTTGAACAATGTAGCCAAAAGTTTAAAGATCTCTTAGCCATAGAAAGCAGGTTTATTGTTCTCCCCGAAGAGAAAAGGCTTTGTTTTATTGCTCATTATAGGCCTTTTTCACAGAAGACATTTTGACATGTCACAGTAGGAAATGCACAGGTTTAAATATTAGAATTAATGATGGCTGAATTCCATTTAGCTGCTTCAGTACCCTAAGAATGGAACCAAATAGTACATTGACACAATCACGCCAAATATTAGACTGAAATTGAAAAAAACTTTACCATTGGCTTCCTGGTTGCTGGCTGACTCATGAGGAAATGCATTCTGGGTGGTGGGTGCTGGGAAGGAGGCGGACGGAGGAAAAACGGAGGTCGGCGAGGTGACAAACGCACTGGAGTCACCTGCAGAAAAGATACAGCCACATACAGCTAAGCAGTCCATGTCAAAAAGATCATTAGCTGCCGTTAAAGTTAAACAAATCACAGAGAATTGTTTTCCTGTATTTTATATGGAAGCCCAGAAGCGACATAAGCAGTAATGAGCTTCCTGACTGCTCAAATGTAAACTGAATACATCAAAAAATAAATAAAAGTAACCCAGAGAGTGTTTTAGCAGGTCAACAGAAATTAAGAATAAAGCTTCCAATAATTATAAATAATGAGTATTTGCTTGGGTTTAAATAGAGCAGGTCTTTGAAGGAAATTAACAGCAGCTTATAAACTCAGTACACACAGTACACAAATAACTGTCTCAGAACTTTTTCCCTAGAACTTTTTCCTCTATATTTTTTTACCAAATTACATAACTGTTTCCAGGAAACATCGTAGGAAATTATTGCAAAATTACAGACCTGCAAAATAAAACGTTACCTTATATTTCCTTTTATTTAGCTCTTCACTCTTGTATTTCCTTCCTGTACTGGGAGACATTATCCGGATGCGGATTTCTAAGGAATTGTATTAGTATTGTAAGTGTGTTTTATTCACCTCCATTACACCGAAGACATCTCTCTTTCTGCCTTCTTTGGAAAATAATTGTGTGCATGATTTCTTAACTTGTTTTTTTGTTTGTTTTTTACCAAAATGTAATACATAATTGATCACAAATCAATAATCATTGAAAATTTAGTGTAAGAATAGATTAGGGCTGCAACTAATGATTGTTTTAATAACCAATTAATCCAGCCATAATTTTTTTAATAAATTGTTTGGTCTATGAAATGTCAAAAAAGATAGTGAAAAATGCCAGCCCCAAGATGACGTCTAAAGATATTCAATTTAAAATAATATAAAACACACAGAAGCAGCAAATCTTCAAACTGAAAAGCAAAAAGCTGGAACCAGTGAATATTTAATATCTGTCACCCAAATTCTTACCATTTAATTTTCTGACGATCAACTAATCAGTTAAGCAACTAATTGTTTCAACTCTACTTTCCCTTTAACCTCCAAACAGGTGATAAAAAAATAAAATCTTACTTTTCTGGACAGAATAATCAAAGTATTTTAAGAATAATAAGAATTTTTACATACAGATGTGGATTATGTCCATGTGTAAAGCAATCCCAGAAACACAAAACCCTTTCTCTACAAAACCCCCCCACAACTTTTGATTATAAAGTCACCAAATTCATCATCATCTTTTCAAAAGATAAAAGTACAACATGGTTAGAAGTCTTAAAGAAGACACGTCGTGACATTTTTCCATCTAAAAAGGAAGTAGCAGAGAAATGTCTGAAGGACCCCGAACATGTGTCTCACCTCCTGAAGCGTTGCTGAAGGGGTTACTGGGGGAGAGGGCAACGGGCTGCTGGGAACCGGAGCTGGAGCTGAATGGGTTGGGGAAATCTGAGACACATGGGGAGAGAGGTGGAGATCATTCACAGTGTGTGGTGGTGGTACATTCCTGTCTGTTCGAACCAGCACTGCTCTGAGTCACACACATACGCCGTAATTAGACGGCTTTAAAGATGCAGGTTAGCAGGAAGGATCAATGCGGTTTGTGCTCGGTACCTACTTGCAAAGGTTTGGGAGCTGGAGACTGAATCGACACCGGGGGAACTGGGGGAAAGTAGAAAAACAGAGGATCGATCAGAAGACGACCTTTAAAGGGCTCCACACGCAGAAGATGTAAAAATCTGTCATGTTATACAAAAGCTGATTTAACAAGACTGGGTTTTTTTAATTCTCTACCTGGCAGGAGTAGAGCTGGACGAGAGCCTACTGCCGAAGATGGTGTTGTACTGCGGAGGACCAGCAGGTGGAGCTGCAAGCAAGCATTTCACACAGACCACAGCATGACCCCAGGGCTCTAATGAGCGCTTGTGTAAGACATCAAGTGCTAGTACTACTATCTTGAAATGTGAGTAAAAATCTCACAAAAGAGTTCAAACAGTTGATCTTAAGCATGTAAGTCATCAGAGAACAAAAGCATTACAAATCCCCTGAATAAAATATCGTCTCCGCGTTCAGCTTGATATGAATCAAACCGGCAGAAAATCAATAACCTCATTACTCTGCCAGGCTGGGGAGGCTGCGATGAAGGTGGAGAACAACAAAGCTGCTTGTTGAAAGCTCGAGGGCTCCTCACACGAATCCTGTGCATTAAAAACCGCCGCCTTGGTTATCAGATGAATACGGGCTGATTTAAAAAAAAAAAAAAAAAAAAGCATCAACAAGGTCCTTTGAATCAAGACTGTGCATGATCCAGAGAAAACACAATGAGCATAATTCAGCTGCTGGAAGCCTTGGCATTTGGAGTAAGGATGTTATGCAACCTAGCTGAGCTGGCCGTGACAATCTGCATCACAGGCACACTCTAACTCTGCCTCTCTATCTATATATTAGCTCCTGGTGGAGGAACAACTCAGGTCCTTTACTTCAGTAAAAGTGCCAGTACAGCGATGTAAAAATACTCTGTTACAAGTACAAGTACAATCAAAATTAAGAGAAGTAAAAGTATTAACTGCAAAATGTACTTCAAAGTACTCGTTCTGCAGAAAAAACAAAGTTCTGCTACACAAATGTGTATTCATTTTTGGGACTTTGCTCTAATCTTTGCTTTTTGTAAATTATTGGATACTTTTTTTAATCCTTTTTTGGGATTCAAACAGTTATTAAAATGAAACCATGTGAGACGTTTAGAGGGGAAATCACTCTTTGGTGGAAATGCTAACAACTCAGTACACAACACATCTGAAACATGACGCCCCAGCTGGACACGGCTTTTTCACAAGGGGTCACAAGCCAAAAAGGCTGGGAGCCACTGGTTTAATCTTTAACAATGTGTCGCGTTTTATCAGCTTTTCATGTGTTTTTATGTCTAAAATCTTAATCTAAAGTAGAAGTATAAAGTGGCATTAAATGGAGATACTTAAGTAGAGTACAAGTATCTCAAAATGTTACTTAAATACAGTACTTAGAACATTAAAATAATCTCCTCACAAACTCTGATCTTTCCCACCTGTGGCCGTTGATGTGTCAGAGAAGACGCTGTCCAGCTGTAACACAGCGGCGTATCTGTCCTGGGCGTTGGAGCTGCCGACTGGCGGTGTCGTCTGGCCGACACCTCCAGGCTGCTGGTGCTGCTGGGACAGAGACTGGGGCAGGTGCTGCTGCTGAGGATGGTTCAGACCTCCAAAGTCGACGCTGAGAGATTTGGGGAAGGCCCTGAAGGGTCCCGTGGTCCCCGAGGCCGATATTGTACGACCTGGGAGCAAGAAAACCAGACTAAGCTTCAGTGCAAAGACAGCAGATGAGAGCTGCTGCCATTCATGTGGGATTCACAATTTGGATCTTCTAAACCTGAAGGGCCAACGTCAACTTATTCATAACTACTTCTACAGGTTTTAAAGACGTATAAGTGAGCCGAGAGCAGAAATTCTGTATAAATAATCTCAGTTATACTCGTCATGAAGTGGTAAAATAATCTAATTATATCAAGTGACTTTTTGTTGCATTTCTATTTAAATATAAAATAAAGAAGTTGTATTACAATTGCCCAGTTGTCTTGGAAATGTAAATATTTAAATTTACATGTTATTATGAGCAGTGGAGCAAACCCCATCTGCTGATGAAGGTGATCAAAAACTGATCAAAAGCTCCAGAACAGCCACTAAATGGACCTTGAGGTGAGATTGTTTTGTCAACTGCTGACTGACATCAAGAATAAACTTAAACCTCAAAAGGGACTTGTGGTGAAAAAGAAAACAATCTTCCCACAAGGTCCATTTACTAACAGTTCTGGAGCTCTCGATCATTTCACATGATCTTCATCAACTCAACTCAGAACAGCGACTAAAAGGACGAACGATCTCACTCAAAGTGAGATTGTTTTCTCAGCTGCTGTTTCCAAGGTCGAGAACGAACTTTGAACCTCACGAGGACAGGTCCATTTAGTAGCAGTTCTGGAGTTCTCAACCATTTCACATGATCTTCATCAGCAGATGAAGTTTGTCCGGTTGTCATGGAGTTGTAGATGTTGTAAACGTCTCTTCTCACCCATGTTGGTTTAAAAACTGAAGTCCAATGTTCAGACTTGGAAACAGCAGTTGAAAAACAATTTCACCACGAAGTCCATTTAGTAGGTGTTCTGGAGCTTTTTATCACCTCAATTTTCAAGCCAACATGGAAGAGAAATGGAAATTTCCGTCGAGGTGAGATGGTTTTGTCAAAAGACTGAAACAAATTAGGGAGTACTAATTTAGAAATAGAGTGCTTTATCAGATAAATTTATGGATGTTAATCTTATTTAATGCTAGCACATACAGTATTCTTATATACCAGTGTAGAAATTATATCATTATTCATACGGACAAATATAATGAAAAGGGAGTTATAGGCTTTAAGCCAAACCACATAAAACAATCCATACACTACCTAAAACAAAGCAGTCTGTCTCATGCTATTTTAACATTCTCATGCTATGCAGCTTGTCAAATGCAGGATTAGCTTGACATATCAAGTTGCATGAGCGCTCATCATGGTTAAGCATTAACAAAAAAAACAAAAAAAAAATCGAAAAGGCACCGCAGCGAGCCAACAAGTTCTTGGATAGTTTTCAAAAGCACCAACCACAACAGTACAATTGTTAAATGGTAACAAAGGCAGGAAATTACAATTCTTTGCAGGTAGCAAGCCTTCCACAAACATTAGCCATAAAGCATGCTCGGATCAGCCAAACCTGTTAGCGTGGGGATACAAATGAAAAGGCTTCTTTTTTTTCTTTTTCTTTTTAAAATAAAGCTCGTTTCCGAGTCGGTGACAGAAACCAGACCAGGCATGACCTGATACAGATAACCTAAAGATATACAGCATGCGATAGTCAAGCTGCATGTTTTAGGGATATGATCATATACTACTGTAGGGCTAGAGATAGGGCCTATCTTTGCCTATCTTTGCATACCTGAATCTAGAATACGTGTTTGGGATGTTAATGTGTATCGAGGGATTACAGCTGCGCCCTACATAGTTTTTAAGTGCTTCAACGCCAGCATGGTGCGAAATATCAGCGTCCTTCTGCTGACGGGGGCAGCAGCAGCTACGGCCTAAAAATAGCATTACTTTAAACTTGCTCTTTTTCCTCTGAGGGAACAGTGTGTGCGTCTCTCCTTGACCCTCACAGGCCTTCAGATCTGGGCTTTGAAGTGGGAAACCTGACTGATGAAGAAAAATATCGACCCCAGTTGCAGCACGTGGCCAGCCGTGACTCGGACGGCTAAATGAATATAGAGCGCTGTGTCTTCTCTCAAACTGCTCTAAATTCACATGCACATGAGGCATGGTCAGTGCCAGCATGGCACACAGATTGGCCATTATGAAATGAATGATACAGCATGGAAGAGCTTATTGATCCCAGCCATTCAGCACACACTCAAATGCATCGGCCGGTGCAGTGTCTTACCTAAAGTGAAGTGGTTTTTGAAAGAGCTACTGGCTATGAGGTCGGGGAAGAGAGGAGAGCGAGATAAGACAGGCAGAGACAGAAGAGGAACAGGGGTAAATTGAGGGAGGAGTGGAGAAAAGAGATGGGAAAGTGTCACTGACGTCATATGAAACTGTTGTCCCTGCTGTCGTCTGTGGCCAGCTGAGCAGTCTGCTGGATTTTTGCTATTCATGAAGAGTAACCCAGTGTGCTAAGATGACGACATGGAGCCATTTTAAACCCACATAATACGGTTAAAAAATCCACTGTCAAGCTGAAAATTATGACTGTGAGCTAGGTGGTTCTCTCTCTTTGTCTCTCCCATAGTGACACTTAGAGCCAACAGTGATGAGCGTCATCAGTGAGAAAATATTCAACAATCTGCACATTCTGGACAACACGATGACACTGAGCACTGCCAGATTTTACAGCTAGAGGCCCACAGAATAGAAGAAAAAAGGGTACAGTATCTGTTTTGTACAAGACAATCCATGTAGCTGCATCACCTCCCTGAAAGGTGCGACATAGGGCTCACAAATATCAGAAACATCCAGGTTAGCAGTTCATTTTGTACATTCATCATCAATATGCATCAGGCTAGTACAGTTTAAGCTTTATCTGACTAGTAGTAAACTGCAAACCTCTTAAAGGGTAAGGCTGGCGTTATTCTATATATTTTTCTATTTTCAGCAAATCCCATGAAAAGACCAAAACCAACAATGTGTTAGTCCGTCTTTCAATACTTTCTGTGGCTGTCAGTCCCCAAGCCCATTGGTCACTAACGAAAGCATACATCTCTTTAAAAACAGGTCACAAATATATAGTTTGATTTTCAAAAAAGACTAAATAAATTCCTGAAACAGCTGGGCACTGTCGTTTTTAGCAAACGTTGCACAAACAGGAGAACGGTGCATTTTTAGGGACTATATTCAGCGGCGGATTAATACACATTTTGGTTCTCTAGTGGGTATTTAGTCAAAATAAACTACAGTGTTTGTATTCATGGTAATGAAGGAGCATGTCACCCAGAGGAATAAGATATATCAGGCTTTAGCTACACAGGAGGATCAATTCATTGTTGGTTTTGGTCTTTTCATGGGATTTGTTGACAACAAGAAAAATATAAAATATCACCAGACCGTCCATGGCTGGAGGATTTTTGGAAGGGGGTTTTTTAACGCCCTGTTAAATGTATGTGGCAATGTATTGATGCTAACCCTGATGGCGGCCATATTCAAGGTGGTCCCACAGGACTTAAAGATCACAGCTAGGAGTGGGCGATATGGATACAAATCTACTATATATAATTGTCCTTTTTCCTTTGTACTGTATTAGATCTTACATGATATTTATTGATTTATGTTGAATTTGTTCAAGTTTGTTTCTGTGATGAAAGAATTTGTGAGTATTCTGAAACTAAAATGACATTTTCCAGCTTGATTGAGACCAAGAAGGAATAGAAAACGAAGGGGGGTCGGTGGGGGAGGGAGGACACACCTGAGGGCCGCGGGAGGGCGGGGAAGGAGGGGGCGTGGCTCTGAGCTCCCAGCGCTGACGACAGGGAGCCTGGCCGCTGTCGTTCTATCCCACACAGGGTGGGATCTATATCAGAGAGACACAGCAGACAAAGAAAAGGACAAATAGGTGAAGGGGTCGATCGCATTCAGTCCAAAAATATCGACTCCTCTGATAAAGATCAACCTCCGACCTTTCAGAGGGGGGTCTCTGAAGCTTTGGGAGCGCGACGGCCGAGCGGTGAACACGTCCGTCCGCATGTCGGCAGGCGAGATCGCAGGGGCTCGATCCCACGACGGCAGCTGGGACTGAGGCTACAGGACAAGAGATGGGAAGAAAGAGAGAGAAGCAGATGGGAGGTAGAAAGACAGACACAAAGGCAGGAGAAGTCAGTCTCTTTCATGCTTTCTCAATAATTCATAAGCAGCTGCTTTGATGTCGAGGCTACCTGGCCCTCTCGCTGTCCGACCCATCAGTCTCTGTCTCTCTGCCGCAGCGTGGAAGTGAATTCAGGTTGTTTCTTCACCTCTTTTTTTTTGGACACTACTCGTCTCCTTTCACTTCCTCTTTCTCTACCGCACCCACCCACTGCCTCTTCTTGAATCCTCTTCCTCTCACTTTCACTCCTCTCCCCTTCATCTTTATTACTCTCTCAAGCCATTACATGCACAATTATGACACATTAAGCTCCCTCACCAGTGGCCTTGTGGATCTGGCGTTGGGGGGCAGGTTATGGGAGGGGGCCTGGCTCGCTAAGGGACCATGGGAAGGGGGCACGGCCTGGACCCCCGGGCTCCAAGGACCCTCAACATCCCTCCGGTTCTTACTTTTGGAAAAATGCCTGAAAGAGACAGGTTATTTAGTACAGTTAAAATTAGTCTGTGTGACTAACTGGCCTCATAAAAAGCACAATTAAGGCTAAGTCAGTTATCCACCTATCAAAACATCATGACAAAGAACATTTCTAGGGCTTGAAACTGAACCCAAAACAATGACTGTTCTTTTATTCCCAGCAGGAAAGCTATTTTTTCTGAGAAGCCGTCTCCATTTCAAACAGTGAATGTCTAAATTTGGAGCAAACCAATACGGACCACGAAAGGTGGCCTACAGTCACCAACGTTTTTACAATTCATCATGAGGAGGGCAGGTATGTCTGTACCAAATTTCATGGCAATCCATCCAAAAGTTGTTGAGATATTTCAGTCTGGACCAACAGACCCACATCTCTAGAGCTACGCTGCTAACATGGTTTAAAAAAAAAAAACACCAGTTCCAGCTTCTCAAATTGAACATTTGCTGCTTTTATTCATCTCATATTATAGTAAATTGAATATTTTGGGGGTTTGGATAGTTTGTCAGAAAAAACAAGCAATTTTGAAGACATCACATTGCGCTTTGGGAACTTGTGATGGGCATTTTTCAGCCCTTTTATACACTAAATTATGAATTGTTCACCTCTAAGTCTTGGCTCTTGCCGGGTCAGATCATGCATGTTTATGCTGCAGATGAAACCAAAAGTTCTCACCACTTTTTCTTCTCATATTTGTCCTGGAGAAACTCTTTGAACTTCTGAGAGTCCTTCATGTCGGAGCAGGCGTCCGTCTTTGGGTCAAATACACACAGCCAAGTCCTCCTCCCTACCTGAACACACACACACACACTTAGCCAGAGAATTTGGCAGCAGCATCAGAGAAAGGGTCGGTGTCTAATTCCTTGAGCAAAACGACAATCCCTGCTTTTGTTTGACATTTAGTCTCAGAGAAAAACACAAACAGATATTCTCATCGGTGATTCATGTCCGGTGCAAGAGTCAGAGTGCGGCAAATATTACTGCCTGTGAATCATGACTGGCCGGATCACTCTTCAGAGGATGATGTGGAGAAAAAGCTGGACGGTACACACCTCTGCCTCTCCTCGCATTATACTTCACACACACACACACATCCTGGCCGACAGCGAGCTGATAAAAATGGCCAGCACTCATCTTGACAGCCTGAAACACTTCACCCTTTATTTGTGTGATATAAGCTCATGAGAGAGAGCGCTGCCCACACCAGTGGTTCCCAAAATGGGTGCTGTGGGACGCCTTGCTTTCATGTTTTATTGCATATTTTTAATAAAGTTTCAGCACATAAAAAAAACGAATGCCATTTACATTAACTACCTTTTCATAGTTATGTTTTCAAACACATCAAAATGGAAGAAATAAGCAATAAATATCAAAACTGGACAGCTCAGGGTTGTCAGTTGTCATGGTAACGCAAGTGGCAGCTCCCACCGATACTGGGTTTGTGAGGCCATTATCAATATTTGACCATTTAGAAAATAATTTGCTGTCTATTTCGATAATCGATTAATTGTTTCGATCTTTTTTTCTAGCAAAAAACGCCAAACATTCATTGGTTCCAGCTTCTCCATTGCTGTTTCCCTTTGCCTCATGTGATAGTAAATTTAATTATTTTGGCTTTTAGACAGTTTAAAAGATTTTAAAAAAGCTATTTGAAGACGTTACCCTGGACTTTAGGAAATTGTGACGGGCACCTTTTCACTATTTTCTGACATTTCGTAGACAAAATATTCTAGAAAATAATCGGCAGATTAATTGACAATAAAAATAATTGTCAGCTGATAATCTCATTTTCATACATATATGATCACATCACATAAACAAACACTCATGATAAGAATCCCTTAAGTTTGTTGTTTGGGTTTTTTTTAACAATTGTGTCCAAAATATGTGCTGAGCGCGGATATTTTACAGTTATGAAGGGGTGCCCTGGTTTAAAAAAGTTTGGGAACCACACACACACACACACACACACACACACACAGGAAATAGACTGTGGTTTGGGTGGGACAGACAGTGCTGGTCCTTCTGTTTCTTGGCACCATGTGGGCTGCACAGTAGCATTCTGCCCAAAATAAAAGAAGAAAAAAAAAAGCCAGAACCACAAAGACTGGCTCAACTGGTAGCCATGAGGGATGTTTCATATCCCGCATCGGAAACAGAAAGTGAGTTTAAAACCTGAACCTGAACTAAAAAAACAGGGACTAGAGTCCTCAGAAGACTATAAAAGTGTCAGTAATACAAGAACAAACCTTTAAATGCAAAGTCCTGCCCCCAAGCTCACCTGAAGCCTTGTGAATGTCACTCACCTCGTTGCCATGGTTTTGGAGGAATTCCACTTCCTGTTGGGAGAAGGTTGTCATGGAGATGGACTTGACTCTATGGGGAGGGTTGAGGCCTCTCCTGGGACACACAGAGCAGACATGGAGAGAGGTATTTGGAGTGAAACAAGGCAGACGAATTAAAGATGTGTAGACGTCCCTCGCCTCAGGGGAGACAGAGCAGGTGGGAGAGGAAACAGCTGACATGTGACTGTGAATTTAAGGGCAGAATTGGTGTGAAATGGGCGTCACACACACACACACACCCTGGTGACAGAGAAACGTGCTTTCAGTAACCAGAACCTCTTATTTTCTCCATGCTGGTGGGGGGGGGGGACAAAGTGGGACACTGCTGTACATTGCGCAATAAAGTGCTGAAACCGTCTTCCTGAGGAGTGTTGGGACTAGGCTGAACATGCAGAACAAAATGTGACAGCATACACACACACACGCACACGCATACACACGCGCGCGCGCGCGCCCACACTGGAGAGGAGCCTGGAGTGAGAGAGAGAGAGAGAGGAGAGAGAGAGAGTGGTGTCAAACCTGCACCATGACGAAATGAACCGTAACTCAGAGCTGGAATATGACCAACTAGCGGGTCTGTCGTTTATGAAGCTGTTGGGAGACACGAGAGAGAGAGAGAGAGAGAGAGAGAGAGAGAGAGAGAGAGAGAGAGAGAGAGACTGCGTAAATGAATGTGTGGCTGTTGCATGGCGCCAACACTCCCTATTATCGCTGAAAAATAAAAAATAACACTGCAAATCTGGCTCTGGGTGGTGCATGGTGCAATCTCAGGCCTGGCACTTCTTTATTTATTTTTTTAACTCTACTGCTCTATCTGTGTCTGCTGGTCCTCCTCCTCCTCCTCACACTGATGCTAAAAATGTGCAGTAAATAAACCCAGGAGGCGCGGCAGGTTTTTAATTTATTTATTTATTTTACTCACAGCATTCCGGAGCACGACGTGCAGACGAAGCTGCCCACCGTGATGTCGGTGTAAGTCACCCCGGGTTGGTTGCACTCGAAGCAGTGTTTGTTTACTCCAGACTGGGCCAGCTCCCGGACCTTGCGGGCGCAGATCTCCTGATTGTCCCGGTGCTTTCGGTTCGACATCTTCTTCCCTCCCGGTGCCTGACAGACAGGCTCGGCGTAACCCTCCGCTGTCCTCCTCCTGGATCTCCCTCCGTTCACTACATGGAGCACTTCACGCCCGCATTATGGGAACGCTTTTATGCGGCTTCACCCTCAATGCGAGACTACACAGAGGAGAAGCGCGTCAAATCACGCAGAATGAGCTGCACATACAGCGGAAGTACTACAGATTTACTTCAAAGTAAGAGCACATGACAGGTGACGCTTTAGATAACAGTTAATTTTACTTTTGGGTTGCCTGTTTCTTTAAAAATTGGTTCCAGTAAAACCGCTGGTTACCTCATTAAACTGTCAGTAGGTCAAGGTACTTTCCAGTATCTCTGCGTGTATTCTGTGAAACAGCCATTTTCAGATTGCTTTGACATAAAAACACAGAGGGTGGTAAAAAAAGAAGATTGAAAAATCATTATTCGCCTTGGAAACAGCAGTTGACAAAAAACAACAAAGGTGCAGCTGTTTTGGAGCTTTTGATTGTATCACATGATCTTCAACAGCAGATGGAGTTTGCCCCGGTTGCCATGGAGATGAAGATGTTAAAATTTCCATTACTTTCTCGTCCATGTTGGTGTAAAAGTTGACACTGAACTCTCATCTGTTGAGGAAGATCATGTGAAAGGATCGAAAGCTTCACAACAGGCCCTTTTTGTTGTTTTTTCATCCAAAAATTCCTGTTTATCATCAGAATATGCTGCTTTATGTAATACCAAGGCTGCATTATAAACCAGGCAATAGCTCTGGGGCCCCAGACCCTGACGTCCCCGGGTTGTCTGTGTAGCAAATACTCTGTGGTCATTTAATTAATTAGCAAAAGTGTTTGGTAATATGCACCACTAAAGCACAGTATGGGCCTTAAATGTGGCCCCTGCACCTAACCATGAATCCCTGTCTAGTAGAGAGATTCTGTGTTAAAAATGTAGTTTGTCTTTCTTATCTGATATTGACATTAAAGAGATGACAGGAAATGAAGGGGGGGAGAGACATTAACCCAGGATGTTGCTGTTTGTAATCAGGCCTTAACCCCTAAACCACTGGATGTCCCTACAATCCAGTTCTAATACTTTTAATAATCTGGTTGATGGTACAGTTTGTCTACATGGTGCAAAACAAATGTGTGTTTGATCAAAGGGATAATAGGGGCCCACACTTCATTTTTGAGCAGGTCAGTCTGTGTGATGCAGCTGATATTCAGTTGATTTTTGTTTTCTGTGGTGCTGAGCCTTAACAAGTGTATGTATGATGAGCCAAGCCCGTACTGAGCTGTCAGTGTCACGTTTTGGGGGGAAAGGTGCTATAGGTTGGTATTTTCTCCAAATACTGTATGCAAACAGCATACTGGTGTTTAAATGCCAGCCAGGCCTTTATTTTGAAAAACGTGTGATACCTGACATTCTGTGTGGTTTGACACTTGGACAGATGCGTAGGGAATCTCCTGTCAGACAAATAAGAACCTGTCGAGCAGCCAAGTTTGACAGAGGCCGACAACCCTTTTTATTTGACTTCCAGAACCGACTGTCTGTCCTGAGTGTGTGACTCTGCTGCGCTCTCCGTGTGCGCCATTTACGCACACGCCCCCGCGTTTAATTTTAATTTTTTTGTTTTGTTTTTGGCGCAGCGCTGCGCTCCTGACGCTCCAGCGCGCTCTGGAAAGGGAGCTCAGATAAGGACAGCTGGGGAAAGGACAGACATAGCAGCGCATTTTTGATGAATACGTTGATCAATTTAAAGTTTATAAAAAGTTAATTGAGACAGTTTCTGGAACTCGTGGTTAGTTTGGGTTTTCCTGTTTTTCTTGGCCATCGAAATAATATTCCCAGAGGACTTTTGTGAATGGCATCTTTGTAAACACAGGTTATTACAAAGCTCTTTGTCTTGACAGAACATATCCGCAGTATTTATTTTGATGGAGCAACTTAGCAACACAACAGACGTAACTACGCCCTTTCTGTGACGTCTGTGAAGAAATATTTGAGATTGTCACTCTTTGGCACAGAAACAGTGTGATCAGCGCGGTGGTCAGTGAAGGCATCACGGTACTGTGATCATCTGACAGACTGACTCACGGGGCGGGGTGGGGGGGTTGGGGGGAGATAATCTGCAACATGAACCAAACTGAAGGAATAAAATCATCAAAACAAGTCACATGGTTTTCAGATAAACTAGTTAAATCCTGCAAGCCTGCAGTGACTGTTTCTGATCAGCAGGGGGCGCCACACAAACCATGTGATAGATAGATAGATAGATAGATAGATAGATAGATAGATAGATAGATAGATAGATAGATAGATAGATAGATTCGTATTATGTCTGTGCAACACAACACACATACATAATGAGCACAGACAGACAAGCCTGCTGATCCTCTGTAGCCTAATTACACTTCCCTGCTCAGCAGTCAACCACAGGCTTCAGGGTGTCTGACTGCACCAGTCTGTCTGTGGTGATGACGACAAAGTGCAAATCGCTTATTTAATGTTGCCCAACACGTTGAAATGAGCTGTTTTGTGTCCTTGTTAGACCTGTGACTGTATGGAAGACCCTTTCAGCCAGAAAAAAACCCAAACAATTTAATTAAAATATTAAACTATTGATACTAAGTCAACTCATAATTTTGATTTAGTAAGTCTTAGGTTTGACTAATAAGTCATATTCAGACTCAGTATATCATAATGTTGACTTAGTAAGGTGTGTTTTGACTTAGTGTCTCATAATTTCAACTTTGTAAATCATAATTTTCTAAATATTAACTTACTATCTCATGTTTTTGACTTAGTATGTCATAATTCTGATTTAGTATGTCTTAATTATCACTTAGTATCTCATAATTGTGACTTTGTAAGTCATCATTTTTACTTGGTATTTAAATATTTTAACTCACAAACTTATAATTGTGATTTATTATGAGTATTCTTGTTTCGATCATGCATTAAGTTTAACCTGTTTTCTTCCCCTTTATTTTTTGTTTGGCAGGAATGGGCTTCCATAGAAACGGATTCGTTCGCAGAGGGAGACTTATAGGCTGCCTTCTGCACACCTCAACAAAAGCAAAACAGAAAAGGTTGCCAGACAAGAATACACACCCAGTCTCTCTGCAAGTGCAGCCTACACTTCACTGAAACCGACAGGTGGAATACACAAACAGCAACTGGAGAAACCAAATGAGGGGGAGAAAATTTCCACATGGCCTAATGTATGATATCAAATATCAGTCAGATTCTAGGAAATTAAACTGCACTTTTTCACATGATGCAACCTAATAGATTTAGACTAAAATTCATATGAGATAGACTTTTTTTTTTAGTCTAACCCCTCATTTTGTGCAGTTTCCTACTTCAAAACCACAATTTGCCATCATGAGTAAGAAACCCGGAAATAGTGTGATGTGAGATGGGGGGTTGGACCGTGTGTGTGTGAGTGTGTGTGGGGAGAGAGAGAGAGAGCGAGCGAGAGAGAGAGAGAGTACTCCATTTGGCACCCTTGGGAAGAAACATCCACCGGCTGCCATCTGATTTGATCGTATTCATTTGGGAATATCGATCCGTTTTGATCAACAAGGCTACTTTATTCCGGAGGAAACTTTCTGCAGCATCCTCTCCACCGGCACACACGGACTTACCTGCTTATTCTTTTCTTTTTTACTTCCCGGATAACATGGTAACAGCGCAACTAACGTCTCCCTGCTGCGTTCATTCATAAGCGGTGACAAGCCGTCTCTCCTGGCTCGGATGTGCGACAGAGGAGGGCAGACCAGGCACACGGTGTCCCCCTTCAAGAGACAGGAGTGAACAGGAATACAAATGATAGGCTAGACCTGTGAAAGAAAAAGAAAAAGACCGACAAGAAGAATGCGTACCGATGTGGAGCGATAAAACCGAGAAGATTTAAGTAGTTTCTTGCCGGGCTCGCGTCAGTTTCCAAGGAAATACAGTGCAGTGTGTGTGTGTGTGTGTGTGTGTGTGATCTGCTACTAACTAAGCGGAGGGATGACAGTCAAGCTGGACTTTGAGGAGTGTTTGAAGGACTCTCCGCGCTTCAGGTAAGAGTTTCACCTGTGCTTTAGTGCTGATGGTGATGTAGTCAATGAAAAGGGAGGCTGAAGCAGCAAAACACACAAAAAAGAGTTTAAAATCTGTCCCATTACACTGATAAAAAAAGCAATATATACTTTAATTATATTAATTTTTGAAGGTATGTGTTGCTATATCCTCATGTTAGTGGCTTTTTAATGACTCTGTGTGTAAAAGCATTTAATGGTCCTGAATTGGTCGATTTGAACTGCTGGTGCTATCAGCAGTCCCACTGGGTCTGAGGGTCAAGCCACGGCATGTCACTGACAGTGCTGGGGGTCAGTACAGGGAATGAGACAATATGCAGGCCTGCAGGGCTGAAGACACTGATCTGAGGTCTGCTGCTGCTGCTGTTCTGGGCTGCATTTTGATGTGTCATTGAACCACAGGAAGCTTATATTAGCTCTGGAAATTCAATATTGTCCTCCAAGAAATAAGGGTATAAAGTTATGGTGATGCACGGGTATTGCAAACACGGATTTCTTAGCTTGTGCCTTTTTCTGATATTTGTAAAAATCTAACTTCCTTGACATCACTCACTCAAAGAGCTACTTACTAGCTGATTTTAAGCCTCTAAAACCTCATTAAAAGCCTCTAAAGTTCCTAACTATGCTGTCAGTGGATCTCCACTGCATGTCAGCTTGAGTCTGTGCAATCAATTTCCTTTCAACACAGACTCAGAATCTGCTGTAATCAAAAGGGAAGTGTCACTAAATTGGTTTTGCAAGGAGCTCAAGAGAGAGTTTGTCAGAACTTGGGTGTGCCCCGATAGTTGTTGGCACTCTGCCTGAGCCACAGCGGCTGGTGTCATATCTTCCAGCTGATTGGACATATTTCAATCCTGAGCCTCAGCCTGTCTTTCTCCCTCTCTCTATTATGAGGCTTGCACAGTGGTGGAAAGTTTGAGTTGTGGCAGCTGCAGCGGCGAGGACTCGTGTCAGGCTGAGAGCAGAGGAAGGAAAGGAGGGAGGACGGCTCCCAGATATAAAACACAGTCAATCAAACAGATAAACAGAGAAAGTGAAGGAAAAGAGAGGAGGAAAAGGGGGGGGGGGGCTGCCGGGGACAGCCACTCAAAATGTGCTGCCTCCTGTTGCTAGGTGACGGGGTGGTGGGAGGGCAACAGGAAGTGAGGCGAGATGTGCAGAGGTGATCAACAGGAGAGGCAGGAAGTGTGTTTTCTGTGGGGACAACCACGGCGGAAACTCATCTACAGCTCTGTCTCAGTTTGCTCTCTTACTCTCTGTCTCGCATGCATCCAAAAAACAAAACAAAACGTGACTCTTAATTCAGAGAGACATGAAAAGGATGTGCCGCTTTAATGAAGATGAATATTTGGCCTCCTGTTGGTGTTTTTATTTTTTCTCATCCTCTCCTCTCCTCTCCTTTCTTTCCTTCTCCTCCTTAGCTGACTTCTCATTTGGTCGTATTTCAAGAGGACATGACCTCAGACTTTGATTCAAACATCCCCGCACTAACAAACACAGAAACACAAACAGTTACTGTCTGTCCCGGCCCTCCTCAGTCTAGCCTCCTTTTTATTCTTCTTCTTCTCTCTCTCTCTCTCTCTCTCTCTTTCTGCCTCTTTCTGTGTCTCTGTACTGTTGGTGGAAGGCAGCGGAAACCACACGGTTGAGCTGTTGGTTTGAGAAGAGACGAGAGGCAGAGAGAGATACTGACTGTTATGACAAAAACCAACAAACTAGCCAGGCACAGGACTTGTGAGGCGCTTTTGTGTGAGAGAGAGAGAGAGAGGTTGGAGAAGGCCAGCTCTTATGCTCAGAAACCCAAGGGTATTAATCCATCATGAGCAACATGCATTCTGGATATTTGCTTTTACAGTCTGAATACTTAGAATACTTACACTTACCTAAGCTCTGTTCAAACACACTTACGTTATATTTAAAACCGCTACTCAAGAACTCTAAAAATACCAAAAGATGTCATGCTAGATTACAACGAAGTGGGCATAAAAAAAAAAAGCACAGGGATTTTCCATTTGCTGTTTCGATGCAGCCACGATTGCTGAAGCTTCACTGAAGCATTAAAACAACAAAATATGCAGTGCTGTATGGAGGCTACAGTATATGTGTTGGAGAGCTTGAGGGGAAACGTACTGGAGATAAATCAGGGTCAAATGATAAATTACAAATTGTAAATGATTTTTAAAAAAAGTGTTTAAATTGGAGTTACATTTCAATTTAAATACTCTTCATGCACTTATTATTTTAGTTACTGTTTTTTTCTATACCATAACTAATGGCTATTTTCATTATCATTAATCTGTTTATTATATTTTCAGTTCACTGATTTTATTTATTTATTGGTTTATTTAACAGGGACAGTGCACATTAACGAATGTCGCTGTAAATGTCCCAGTGTTAGCCAAAGTGCTATTTTTCATCTGTAGTCACCTGGACAGATGTTGCTTGTTAGTGGAAAGGTTTATAAGCCCTTAGCGCAAATAATAAAAAGAAAATATTACTAAATTAATCAATCAGTTAATTTTGCTTTATAAGTGCTGAATCACCACGCAGTACTGTTTGTAAAGATATCATTATGCTACATTGTTAGCTACAAATTAAAACATGCAGCACAATACACAACATGCAAAGCCAGAAAACAGGGAATATTAAAGTATTAATGTATAAAATGTCAGAAAATAATTTAAAAAAAATCCATTTACAGTGGTGTAAAAGTAAAAATTCAAGAAATTTGAAACCTGTGAACGTTGGCCATATTGTCTTGATAAACGACTTCAACAGTTAATCGATTATTAACATTTTTGTCCATCAGTTTTCTGTTTTTATTAACTAATCATTTCAGTACTACCTTTCACTTGATTTCAACTTTTGTCAGATTGACTAAATGTTTGGCACTGCCTCTCCATAAAATGTACCGTGAACATCAGCACACCGGGGTTCATGTGTTACTGTAAGTTGACCTTTGACACCCAGCTCTTGTGTGTGTGACTTTGTGTGTGTTTTCAGAGCTGAAATCGAAGTGGTCCAAAGCGATGTGAGTGAACTCGAGACGCGATTAGACAAGGTGAGATACACGCACCTACACACACGTTTATAATATCATACTGAGTCACTGCCCTGCTTTCAAAAATGTTCCCTCCAACACACACACACACACACACACACACACACACACACACACACACACACTCATAGACAGGTATCAGATGTTGTCGGACACATGCTCCTCATGTGAAGAGGCAGTGAAGTGAGAGGTGGGCGGCGGTGGTTGAGGTATTTTTTCACCTGACAGCGAGCAGGAAGTAGCTGCAGGTGCTGCTTCCCCATCGTATTGTCCTACAACAGAGAGAACTAGTTTGTTCTGCTTCGATACGATAACCCGTATTCCCCATTGCGTGTTTGTGTTCTGAAATGTTACAGTTTCAGATCTATTCATCTGATATAGAGGGGTCACATGTTGCGTTTCTGTTCCTTGATGATCCTAAATATGCATGAATCTTAACGACACATCACTCTCTGCGGTTTGTGACTCTGCAGCTCTTGTACAGTTTATAAAAAAAACCATGGGAATAAACTAGAAGTCCTAGACAAAGGACTAGTGTGTGATTTATGTGTGGGAGCAGGGAAATGCAGGGATTTATAAAAAACTGGACTAACTGGGTTCAAGCCCCTCAGGCAAGAAGTGCCCTTGAGCAAAAAACTCCTTCTGATACCATCTTACGCTGTATCATGCTGTAACGTGCCTGATCTGCAGACATAAAAAAAACAAACAAAAAAACATTTGGATCTTTTCTTTTTCCATGGTGGAAAAAATAACCTGATCCCTAAAGGTAATACCACAGTGTTATTATCAAAAATAATCAGTTCCTACATTCAAAATGTTCAAAATGTTACTGAAGTGAAAGTTTTATTAGCAAAATGGACTTCAAGTATCAAAAGAAAAAGTATATTGTGTGCATATTGAGTTATATTATTACATTTTATGTTATTGGATTGTTGATACTGATGCATTATTGTATAAGTACCATTTTAATGTTGTAGTTGGTCTAGCTGGAGCTTGTGTTAGGTTTTTTACATAGTGTTGGGTTGCAATATATCATATTTTATAAGCTGACCATATTGTTTTGTATGTAAAATCTTAATTTGCAAAGTAACTATAGCTGCTAAAATGTAGTGGAGTAAAAAGTACAAAATTTCCTTTTGAAAAATAATGGAGTGGAAGTATAAAGTAGCCTAAAATGGAAATGTACCTCTGTACCTCAAACTACCTTCCTACTGTGACATCCATGAAAAAGGCCTATTGGCTCACTGTTATCAGCTAAAAGAAACTGCAGTACATTAAAGGCTCACTCACATCCACACAGGTGTTTTCACATGCTCCGGTTAACAAGGTCATCAAACTCGGCGTAGAAATAAAAGGTGTAGGTTGTCCAACGCTAACGGGTGCAGCAAAGCAAGCTGTATGCCAGGTAGCCTATGTAACTTATGCTGAAGAGCGATGCAATTACAAGATAATGCCAATAAATGCTAAAATGTAGCCTTAACAGTGGCACAAGAAGGGAATAGTCGTAAAGTCAGGAAAGTGACTCAGATATGTCAGTTAAACAGCAATATCTATCTGATGTTTGCTAACGTTAGCTAACATTAGCCACATGGCCGTACCAGAGCAGGTGAAGCTGTGTGTATTGAATCAAGTAAGGGTGTAGTTTATTTCTTATGAATTCCACTTTCCATTTGCAATAGAAAGGATGAGTCGATTCTTCTTTTAAAAGTACATATATATATATTTCACTTAAGTAGAATAAAATATTGGCAATATCTTGTTATCAGATTTATCAAATATAACTATATAAAACCCACTATTCAAAATCAAAATCCAGCCTGTAAAACTCAGTAATGTTCTGGCTGTAATGCAGTTTAATGAGCTCCAGACAGTATTTTACAGAAGCTGGAGGTTATATTCAGTGTGTGCAGTGATTACGCTCAATTAGAATAACCTCTAATTCTGGCTGTTTCATTGCCTCAATGTGTGGACTCCCGGAATAACTCCTCCATTACATTTAAGTATAAAGTCACCTCAAGTGTCTCTTGTTTGGGTATTCGGGATAAGAATTTGACCGTGGTGTTGCACGTTTGTGTCAACCAGCTTGTGAAACAATGCCAGGCCATGCTGGAGGCAGGCAGAGTCTACTGCCAGACCAGCAAGAGCTTCGTCACCGGCCTCCGGGAGCTGGGACACCACTGCTCCGGGGACAAGATGATGGAGGTGAGAGGAGCACAGTCGTCAGGGAGTTATTTATATTCTCATGTCATTTTCCCACTCAAGATTATGTCACATTTAATCAAAGAAAGTGTTTGTTTATAACTTTGTGTTATACAGCATGGGTTTTATCTGAATTGACAAGCTGCACTACTAAACAGATGGTTGTTGTGGATAAAAAACTTGACGTTGCTGTTAAGATTTGAGTAAATGCAGAGTCTAATCTAAGATGTCTGTCCTGCAGGAATGTTTGGACACATTTTCCAAAAAGCTGTCTATCATCTTGGACGCACATGGGGTGAGTGTGTCTGTCTGTCTGGGCCGTTTGACTAACCATCTTTGCACCACAATCTCCATTCCAGTCATGGCGCTTATCAGCCTCAGTGTGTGGTATGGCTGCAGCGCGCTGTTGAACATTTGACATGTAGCAGTTATCTGTGCTCACTGTGTCGCTGTCTCCTTTTCCCTTTTTAGGAAGTGATTGAGATCACACAGAAGTCGGTCAAGACAAAGCTACAGAACTTTGTCAAAGAGTGAGTGAGCTGCTTTGATAGCTTTCCCTTTATTTTACCTATTTTTATTTTTCATTTTTGGTGCCTCTCTCCCACCAGCAGCAGTGTAATTCGTACTCAGCCACCTTCTTCAGGCTGAGTCACTCCCCTGCATGTCTGCCAACCATTAGCACACCACATGAAAAAAATATTAGAGGTTTATGATCCTTCATTTTCCTTCTCTTCGTACTTTGTCTTGGAGTCTGCTCTTATTAGCGGGAATGATGTGGTGGATTAGACGAGGGAGAGGATGTCTCATAGCATGTGACAACGGTGGTTAGCTGCATTTTTAGCCAGTGACACATTTTGGATGTGGTTTAACCCTCTGAGCTCGCAGGTCTGTAATCAAATGGCAAACAGGAATGCATAAAAGCTGATGGACAGAAAAAAATGAAATGACAAGAGTTAAAAACATACATAATGTTTTTCCAAAAGAAAAATAAATAGAATAAAAATGCCCAAAATGTAAAAATGTGTTCTGTAGTGCATGGTGCTTTTTTGAATAGATGTACTGACTCCTTACAAGTAAGGTATATAAATCTACAGGTAAATAATCTATAAAATGTGACCAAACCTTTAAGAGCTTTTTAAAATATATTTTTTAAAAGACTATGTATCCCCCTTTAAAATCTATCCAAACGTTCCTCTTTTCCTCCCTTCCCGTCTCTCAGGGATGTCCGTCGGTTCAAGGATGTGCGCAAGGAGTTTGAGCGCGGCAGCGAGTGCCTGGAGGGGGCGCTGGTGAGGAACGCTCAGGCCCCGCGGGGGAAACAGCACGAAGTGGAGGAGGCGAGCAATGCTCTGCTCAACGCACGCAGGGCCTTTCGGTCTGAGGCCCTGGATTACGTCCTGGAGGTGAGAAGCTGGATGAAGTAAAACCTTTTTCTTCCTGTAGCCAGTGAAAGACTGAACCTCTTAATGTAATGGAGACTCTGTCTATATATGTAACATGAACACTGTCTATATATATATATGTATATATATGTATATATATATATATGTGTATATATATGTATATATATGTATATATATATATATGTGTATATATATATATATATATATGTATATATGTATGTTTTATTGCTTGTATGTCCTTGACTATTGATTGTTGCAGTTCATCAGTGTATGCTGTGACCTGTGTGTAAATGCCTGCATGCAAACCAAATGTCGTCCTGGATAATAATAATAAAGTTGGAGTTGGAGTATTAATTCATTAACCTGCACTTGTGTGTGCATAAAAACAGGCTTATACAGGTTCCACTTCACTTTAAACTACATATATGAGAAAACAAATGTACCGATCAGCCAAAAGATGTTCAAAGGGAAAAAACAGTTATATAAATAGTTCATCCAGGCACCAAAAACAGCCTGGAAAAGCACGTCTCTGTGTAGTTTTGCTTTTGCTGTTTTGAATGATAACAGGTTTGCCTCGGGGCTCCTCTCCAGACTTGTGGTTTAACTGGCCAGTGAGTTTTGTTTTTTTTGGTTATGGAAACATGAACACTGTCTCTAACCGCTGCTTCCTTTTTGTTTCAGATTAATGTCATTGAAGCCAAGAAGAA
Organism: Macquaria australasica; assembly: GCA_005408345.1. Lineage (NCBI taxonomy): Eukaryota > Metazoa > Chordata > Actinopteri > Centrarchiformes > Percichthyidae > Macquaria > Macquaria australasica. Next base: position 512,070 of record SEMN01000012.1, on the reverse strand, counting down.
GACAGACATTCTGATGGCAGTGAGTTCATGTTGACCTATTTTAAGTTTATTTTGTTGCTTTTGTAAATACGTGGTGTCTGCATCTTTAAAAGTGTATACCGTACTGAAAGCATGTAATTGCAGCGGTAATTGTACTGTGTCCAAATGCCTTTTTGGGCTTTTTAAAAAAAAATTTATTCTGGATTTGCTCAGGATATCTTGTTAAAAAAGTTACTGTAAGAAATGCTCTCTCGTGCTTCCTGTCAGATGTTGTCGCTGATGGAGGCCCAGGCCCAGTTCTTCCAGCATGGCCACCAGTCTCTGTCAGAACTGGACGAGTATCGACGAAAACTGAATGAGGAGGTAATTGCCTGTTAGGGCCTGATTGATTTCATTTCCTTTCTTACAGTTGAATTTGCACTGCAAATAATGTAGCAACCATGTGAGATGCCAACATGGAGTTCGATGACAGAACTGGCTCTGTACAAATACTAACTAAATAAATAACAGCTGCACAGGAAAAAGAGACATTTAAGCTGTGTGGAGTGCTTGGTAAGAGTCTCAGTATGTTGTTATGTGGAGTTTAGTGAATATAGCAGCCTGAGGTTGGTTGTAAGCAGGGCTTTAGCCTTTTTGTCATGACTAGATATGTGCATCTATCATGCGGTAACAACAGGGAATAATTGTCCAGATACTATTCTTTGCTATAAACTGATAATTGCTTTCTGGCTGAGCGTTATTGTAACGTTAGATGAGAAGTTTGATACCACTCTCAAGTCTGTGCGCTAACCATGGAGCTAAAGCTAGGAGGTGATTAGCTTAGCTTAGCTTAGCTTAGCTTAGCAAAAAGACTGGAAGCAGCTAACTTAGCCCAGTTCAAAGTTTAAGAATATACCTATTACTAATTATTAAAATGCAGAAGTGCTGGCAGGCTTATTTTTGAACTTTGGACATAACTTTGGAGAGGCTAGCTGTTTCCCCCTGCTTCCAGTCTTTATGCTAAGCTAGGCTAATTGACTCCCAGCTCTAATGTCATACTTAATACACAGACATCAGATTGATATCGATCTACCAAAGTCTGAATTCTGTTGAAAGCTGCTGCACAAGAAGACTTCCCATGTGGCCGTTAGAGGTGCCACATGACCTGAAAATCCTCTGTTCAGAGATATATGGACTGATTACTGTTGGCACAATGTGATGAAAGGCAGCTGCAGAGATTTATATTTGATTTTAGCAGTGAGAAATGAGACGAAGGCCTTTGAAAGAAAGCAAAAAGAGACGTAACAGCTCAAAGGTCAAGATAAACGGCTGAGTTTGTCTTAACCAACTGTTGCACTCAAACCTAAAGAGAGTAACTGGTTATGGACAAAGATATCCCATGGAGTTGTCGATACTATCTCTCCTCAAGCTCCATTAGCTTCTCTGGAGCTTTCAATTGTATTACATGAGCTTCATCAGCAGATGAAATTGGCCCAGCTGTCATGGAATTGTAGACATTCAAATTTCCATTTCTTTTCTGAACATTTTAAAGAATTCTTGTGCATGCTGGCTTAAAAGTTGAGATTGAAAGTGAAGTCTTGACCTTTGAAACAGCAGTGGGCAAAACAATCTCATCACAAGGTCCCTTTTAGAAGCTGTTCCGGAGCTTTTGACCATATTAGACAATATTCCTCATACCCTGTGGAGGTTTTGACTACTGGTGAGAAATGTTTTGATGATCAGGTCTCTGTATTGCAACATCATACAAGGATGCAGAGGTGACATGAAGGGATTGGAAGAGAGAAAAAGCAAAGTTTTGCAACACAAAATTTAGCTTTTTATGCAGACCTTTCTCTAAACGTTGCCTTTTTATTGAGAAATCTTGGATAGTTTGCCTCCTCTAGCCTCTGACAATTATTCAAATAAAACAATCGGAGAGTTTTTGACAGGGCACAAGCAAAAATCTTGGTAATCGCTGGTAATGGATTTCGGCAGTAAGTGGTGGTAATCTGTCATAAAGGTGCCAGTTAAAGAGAAGATGATCACAGTGCAAGTTCCAAACATTCAAAAAGATGTATTTTGGCTTAGGGATATTTGAGATATTGGTAAGACCCATTGAATGTAAACAAACATGTTTATGTGCAATAAGCCACACGGTACCTTTAATGATAAGACCCAACATGAGTTTTGGGTAAGTTGCATCAGACGAGTTCTTGGCATCTTTCTAAGGGGGCAGAGCCGAGGAGTCACAAGATGACATCACACTGTCATCGTGACAGGAAAAAGTGAGCAACAACAGGAAATATTTCACATGTCTGCGTGTGTGTGTGTGTGTGTGTGTTAATTCCTGCTCTTTGACTGTCCAAACTGGAAAAAAAAACTTTTTGCACCATCAATCTTGAACATCAGCAGAATTACTTTTGAGTGTTTTTGCTAAATGAAAAGAATTTAAAACAGGAAATGAATTTGTCAACGTTTCAAACCACAACAAAGCTCTTCCTGCTTCAACAGGAAATGGTAGGAACGAGAATAAGTAGACGACAGAGAGACACTGAGGAATAATACACTGAATGGACTCTCTGCAAGAGAAACCACCAGTTAGGCACAGGATGAGGTTCAACACTTCCTAATACCTGTTTCCTGGAGAGAAAAGTCTGCAGGACTGATAACCTAACCTGAACTTCACCTCTTTCTCACAGAGGCAAACATGTTAGAGAGGAAAGGGAAAGGAAGAGGAAAAGGGGAAAGTGGTCCTTCAGTACAGTGAATAAACAGAAAAGACAGAATAAATAGGCACGAATAGAAACATATAGAAAGGAGAGAAGCATATGTACATAAACCAGATTGCATGCATTTTTTACAGGTTTTTTGAACACTTATCTTTGAAGAAGAGAAACCTTTTAATGCTTGTCTTTTAATTACATTTCCAACACAGTATCCAACTGTTGTCTTCTCTTCTTTTTTAGCTAATATTTTCTCATTATAAACTTTTCCTCTTTTTTTACCCATTTCCCCAGTTTTTTTTTGTCTTGCCAAATGCATTTATATTCACATCTTTTGTTCTAGTATTATTTAGGATTTTCATGCATTATATTTAGTTAAGGATCGGTTCATGTAAAAATGTAGAATGGCTCAAATAAGTTTGTGTCATTAATGTTGGACTGGGTTTTAAGCCCTAATGTTTAGCCTGCTGATGAGTCATTGAGCAAAGCACTTAATCACTTCCTGTTTCATTTAGCCGACTTGAATAAAACTGCAAATCAGTTAATGCATCTGAAAGCTTAATATTTTATACATGAGAGCTCTTTAAAACCGTTGATGATGGCATCCTGAAGAAATGCATTATGAGAGTTATTATGAGAACTATATATACGTCATTTAAAAATCAATACCTGTGTCTGGAGAATGACCTCTGTGTGTCTATTTCTGTTTTAACAGCACACTCAGTTTGTCCTGAACTCTGCACGGGAGAAGAGGGACATGGAGCAAAGACACGCTGCAATCAAGAAAAAGGTAATACATCTACAAATACTTTTACATATATAAATCTATTTTTTTAAAACCACAATTTAAAAGAAACTGCAGGATTAGGCCCAAAACCAGATGAACAATGCTACAACTTCCAGCTACAGCTTTCACAGTATCGCTGCACAGTCGTTTCTGTGACACTAAGCGACTTCTTAAATATTTCTAGGACGTGTCCTACGATGACTCCATCATGGATTTCAATGCTGACGCAGCTAATGGGATCGCCATGGAGGGATACCTCTATAAGAGAGCCAGCAACGCCTTCAAGACCTGGAGCAGGTACAAGGTTACCCATGAGATGTCTCACACAGAACAGCTGCATTGTCTTTGTGTTTCTCTCCCTCCATATGTCTCACTAAAATGACTCAAATGTCCACGGAGGGAAATAGTTTTAAACTGTGTGCTGTGTGCGTCCACAGAACAATGATTCTAAAGCCTTAATCTTTGACTTTATGGCCTTTTTCATGTTCTTTCTCCACTCCAGGCGTTGGTTTTCAATTCAAAAGAATCAGCTGGTGTATCAGAAGAAATTTAAGGTATATTTTGACTTCTATTTTTAAAAATGCATAAGGTGATCTTCTTTAATAGCCAAACAGAGAACAAAGAGCTCTGTGAAAACACACAACTGTGCATAATAACATGCACACGGTCTGACCTGCATGTTTTTCCTGTGTGCGTCTCTCTCAGGACCAGCCTACAGTTGTGGTGGAGGACTTGCGTCTCTGCACAGTCAAGCCCAGCGCTGAAAATGAGAGACGATTCTGCTTTGAAGTGGTCTCCCCGTCAAAGTGAGTGTGTGTGGGCGAACATGTTCATGGTGCATTTCCATCAGTGTTAAGTGTAGATTAGAGCGTCCTGCAAAAGAGGTGGGTGTGTGTGTGGCTATGAGAATTTGACCATGTTAATTTCTCATGTACTGAGAAATGAGATGATGTGTGTGTGTGTGTGTGTGTAGGAGCTGTTTGTTGCAGGCAGACTCGGAAAGGCAGCAGCAGGCGTGGATTAGCGCCGTCCAAAACAGCATCGCTTCAGCATTTCAGGAGCGCAGAGAAGACCCACACAGCCCAGTGAGAATACACACGCACACACACACACACGCACACACACACACCCACTATGATCTATATCTGCATTTTTCAGTGGGAGTTTAATCCGAGGAGATGCAGAGGAAGTTGTGTGCCTTTGTATGTCTCCTCATTCCTGCATTTGTGTGTGTGTTTGTGTGTGTGTGTGTGTGGTTATCAGAGACAGCGCTGCAGCTCGGTGTCGGCGAGCAGTTTGGGAGGAGGGGGAGTAGGAGGAGGAGGAGTGGATCAGGAGAAAGAGGGCTGCAAGGCGCTGGAGGAGGTTCAAGCGATCCCGGGGAACAAGCAGTGCTGCGACTGCGGTGAGCCCGGTCCTGATTGGGCCTCCATCAACCTGGGCATCACGCTTTGTATCGTCTGCTCGGGAATACACAGGTACACGCACACACACACTCACACACACTCACACACACTTAGCTCGAAACCTTAGCTCTAATGCTTTCCTTCTCTAACAGGAGCCTGGGAGTCCATTTCTCCAAAGTACGCTCCCTCACTCTCGACTCCTGGGAGCCAGAGCTCATTAAGGTAATTTAACCTTTCAACTGCAGCAGCTACACAACCTCATTATTGCCTTTTCTGTGTTAACAAAAAGTTCCACTGAGTATAATGATTATGCAATTCATTATGTAACAGTTTACTTTAAATAAACTCTCCAAATAAAGCAACTAGCACTGAAATAAATTCACATTTCTTCTTATTTCTTTGCTTCCTTTAGTTGATGTGTGAATTAGGAAACACGGTAATCAACAGGATCTACGAGGCCCGGATTGATGAGATCACCATCAAGAAGCCCCACCCCTCCAGTCCCAGGTACAAACTATCAACACCAACCAAAGTACAGATATTAAAGGGGCATTCCACTGGTTTTACGTCATAGAAAGTACTACTGAATCTGTGAAAACCGGAGGAGGAGGTGCTTTCTGTAGTCACAGATAATGACCCTGGTGATGTCATCAGAGATATCTTGGCTTCACATATTTTAGCGGAAAATCTACATAAGAAACTAGGGCATGGAGTGAGAAAGATGTGGACATTTAAAAGGAAAAGAGGGTCTAAAAGATAGAGAAAAAGATGCTTTTGGTTGCATTATGGGAAATGTAGGACCCAGCATTTCTGGAGCTTGACCCACACTGGAGAGTAAAAGTCATCTCTGCCTCCGCTGCTTCGATTTTGATCATTCTTATTTTAATGCATCTTTCGCGAGTCTCCTAACTTTGTGGAAGTGCGATACTAAATCGGTGGAGTATCCCTTTAAGTCAGAAAAAACTAACCTGATTTATTTGGAAATTAAAGAAGGAATGAAACAAAAAAGAAAATGTATTATTTATTTTTTTCTGTCAACAGCCTGAGAGTTTGTTTCCCTTGAGCCGGATTTTCCTGAAAGTTCCTCAAATGAAGATGTGGCCTTAATTATAATAATATTAGTGTCAGTGTCAGTTAAACACTTTTTGTATTTTGCCGATCTATGTCACAGCATCCATCTTGACTTCTGGTGGCCAAATACAACTTCCACACTACACTTAGATATCAGTTTTGTTTGGTGTTTGTGAAATCAGTGCACATTTAATCAGTTAATATAGTAGGTTTTAGCTTTGGAGATGGTCTGCCATAGTTGGTAAACCACACGTGGGAAACCCATGTTGGTTTGATTGATACTAGTGCACGTAAAGGGGAAATGAATGAGACCACACCTTCATTTGCACATTTAAGCCATGACTGCTGGAAAATCTTGCTGAAGGAAAACCAAATCTGCTGAAAAATAAAAATAAATTCTGCTGAAGGAAAATCAATCCTGAAATGAATCGTATGGAATTAAATTACATACACATTTATAGAAGTTTACAATTTCTTTATGCATTTTATGAATTTATTCACATATTAATGCATTTATTTATTCATTATTTAACTGATTTGGATTTGCATTTTACTTGTTTGCCTGTTTGCAAATAAGTCATGTTTGGTCCTCCATATTGACACAATAGTACACACCTGTACTGCAAACCTGTCTGTCGAATGATAAAAATTTTCCAGCATCATTTGTCAAGCTGTTGATCCAACAAAACACTTCAACAGAAACGAGCAGGAAAAAACGGAAACACACTCTTCATCTCCTCCTGCTGTTATACAGATGACATTACATAAAGGTTTAATTCTGCCTGTGGACGGTTTATTCATATATTGACTGAAGACTAACTTGGCACACCTCTGAGTGAGAGTGGATCGCCTCCATCTCTCCACAGCTCTGAAAAGACTCGTGTGTTGAGAAGTTTTAAAAAATCCCCCCTCTGCAAAGATCTATGTAGTTTACAGATGATTATATCAGAGGCCTACAACTCTCTTTAGACTTATTTTTTGACTTCCTCTTCTCTCTCTGTTGTGTCGCAGCAGACAGGAAGTGCCACAGGTACACGACACAGATGGTTAACATCGTGACTATTGCGTCCGCCGGAAACTTGCCATGAGGCTGCATGCTTTCTGCAGCATGAGCTTTCAGTCTTGTCTTGTCTGAGCTTACATTGTTTTTTGTTTTTTTTAGTCTTACTCCCATTTTTTGTATTGTATATGTTTTGTCTTTTTCCTGTCATGTGTTGACAGTTCAAATGTCCTATAGTACGGAGCTGATACATGTGGGTTTAATTGTTGTTAAGTGGTAGAAAGCTTACATTTGTGCTGTAATTAAATAGTAAAAAAAGGAGGCAATTTGACCCTAAATAGACGTTTTTCTAACTGAATTTATGACTTCAGTAAAAGACACTGAGTGCCTCAGGGACATGTGGGACATTCTTGTCTTACAGCTGCACAAGCAAGTTGTGGAGTCAAACTGAAAACAAGTTAAACCAAAAACATACTGACAAATGCAGCCCGGCATGTCGGCTTCTTTTGTTTTGCACATTGTCTCGTTTTGTGAGAGAAGACTGCTGAAGAAATACAAAGTCTCTCTTATTCTTTCTCTCTTTCTGATCTGTCATTTCTGTCCCTCAGAGGAGACAAGGAGTCGTGGATCCGATCAAAGTATGTTGAAAAGAAGTTTATCCAAAAGCTGCCCGAGACCGGCAAGAACCCCCTGCTGACGCGGTCCAGCGCCAGGAGGAACCGAGCGACCACGCAGGATCGGACCGGACCGCGACCGCCACCGCCGCTCAAACCCAAACCTAACCGAGCCACTCTGCCTCGGGTCACAGGTAAACACTGATGGACACCAGTGGGCTTTTAAAGGTCTAATAACTCAGCTGGTTGCTTGCTTGTTGTCTAGTTCATCACTCACTTACTCCTGCTGATGTCAACAAAACAGAAACACACCCACACACACTCAAACACACACAATCCCTAAAGTTGGTGATCCAGCAAAAGTTGATAATCCTAAAGGCCTCGTCTGCTGTATATTATGTGTGTGTGTGCTGTTGCAGTCAGCAGGATAAAGCAGTAATCGTGGCTCTCTCTCTCTCTCTCTTTCCCTCAGGGCTGAGCCCCAGTGACCTTGTCCAAAAGAACAATACAGGCTTTCACAAAGGTGAGATAAAACATGCACACACACACACTGATGCACACATCTGACCTGACAACAGAAACAAGCTTGTACAATGTGTTTAACATGGGCTGTTAAACTAGAACATTTTGAAAAGTGTCATACCACATTAAATCTATTCAGCTGAGCCTCTACAGGAGGGGAAAAAGTGCCAAAACTTAATTTTCCCTTTGACAAAAAAAGAAAAGTTATCCCTCTGCTCCCCTCAGATGTGGAGGAGGAGGAAGAGGATCTGAGCGGACTTCACCCTGGGGCGCTGCTGTACCGCTCGGCAGCCCTGCAGAACTTCCCTGTCATGGCCGACGCTCTGGCCCACGGAGCCGACGTCAACTGGGTCAACGTGGCCGAGGAGTCCAGCACGCCGCTGATACAGGCCGTCTCTGCAGTGAGAATTAAATCCACCATTAAATTTGATGTTAATATTGATGGTCCCCAGAGGATAAATCATGATGATTTAGATGACCTTTAGCACCGCCATCTAAAGGCTAAAATTTCCACTTGAGCAACATTTTGGGTATCTAAAACTGGATTTTCAAGAAACTTGTTGTAAATATTCAAGGTCCCAGGAGGATGGAGCCTAAAGATTTCTTTTACCCCTTGGCCATTCCTGTAGCACCAACATCAGGACATCATACACAAGCAAAACCAAAGATCTAACAGCCAATTAAACTGAAATATTCTTAACATATTCATGCTCCCCAGAGTGGAGCCCATAATGGACACAAAATGAGCTTTTCTGTAGCATCACCCTCGGGTCATAATGTCAACTATGACAAAATATATAATAATTGCCATGAAATGTGTTTACCAGGGGGATAAACCCTCAGGATAAATGTTACATGTTTAGCCCCATGACTGGTAAGGCTTGAAGACCTGAACTTTGCAGCCTTCAGGGGCCACTAGTGGGGCTTTATACATTTAGTCTTGTTGTATTAACCTGTTTGGACAAGGAGATAGTAAGAAGGTCAGAAAGGAACCATTTGGTCATGCATAAATAAAAACATATAAATGGCAGCTCATGTGTTCCTGTTTCCTTCCCAGAATGCCCTGGCAGCCTGCGAGTTCCTGCTGCAGAACGGCGCTAACGTCAACCAGGCGGACAGCAACGGGAGAGGGCCGCTTCACCACGCCACCATCCTGGGTCACACAGGGTAAGACACACTGTCACACACACACACACACACACACACACACACAAACGCATGCTGTCACACATATGTAACAGTCCCATTTCATAGAAAAATTGCTCGCATGCTGACAAAAGTAGAAGAGTCAAACTAAATCAAGTTACTCCATATGCAAAAGGTGACAATGTGAAAAAAATGTGACGTAACAATAAAATAAAACAAAATAAAAAGATTCACATTCAAATCCAAACAATATTACAGCAACAAAATTAGACACTGACACAGGACGGTTTCTCAGACAGAAATGTGTGCAAGTGCAGAAAAATAAACAGATTACTTTATATACACACAGTCAAAGAAAATCGACTCAAGCCTTCAGGCACAGTGCCCAGAACCATTAACGAAGCTAAATAGATTCACCCTGTTTGCCCAAATGACATCGCTGTGTTGTGTGTGTGTGTGTGTGTGTGTAGTGGGAAATCTCACAAAGGAAGTGAATGAATTGAAACAAAATGCAAAAGAGTCTCTTAAAGAGCTGCAGGCAAGCTGGAATCACAAAGTTAAGACTTTGTACAGCTCGGCTTTAGGATGTTTTTTTTATCTTTAAGCATCTTTGTGCAGTTTATATGATTTATAGGTATTGATGTCAGATGTTTCATTTGAAAGCAGTGCAAAGTTGCCCGCTGTAGCTTTACAGCAACATTTCTACTGAGTAATCTTTGCCAAATGAATGTGATTGTTTATTTGGCAATCTGAGAGGAAGAAAATGCAGATAACATGGAGCCCTGTACTGCTTATCAGAAAGTCCAGGCAGAATCTGGCTCTAATCTCTAAGAATCTGGCACAAACTTCTCCAGTTTGGAGCATAATTTGTCATAATGTAAGAGTAAATTTTAACTTTACAGTACATTCAAGAACAAGGTTTCAAGTAGAAAGTGATTCTGACAAATAAATCAAAGATCTTGAAGTGTCTGGACTCTCCCTTTTGTGGATTCCTGTTTGCATTTCCACTTCATTTAAAGAACCGTGAAGATTAGGCAAATTAGTCCAATGATGAATTTAAAAATGACGATAGTCTTTGAGATGCAGTTTTTAGACACACAATGAAACAACATCACATCGTCATCGTGTTGCTCTTACTATATGAATGGATGCAATGAGCAGATGTAAAAAAGACATGCAGAGGTGAAAAAGGAGAAGCGAAAACACACACACTCTCACACTCTTTATGTGTGTCTTTGCTGTGCCAGGTTGGTTTGTCTCTTCTTGAAGCGAGGAGCAGACTACAACGCTAGAGACAAGAACCAGAAAGACCCCATAACTATCGCCGTGGACAACGCCAACGCTGACATCGTCACTTTGTGAGTATTCGAGACAAGAAAAAAACATCTTATGTGAAGATGTAAACCGCTTAACAACAGCAGCTTCTCTAACTGATCTTCTCCGGTTTCAGGCTGCGGATTGCCAAGATGAACAAGGAGATGCGGGAGATGGACGGAGCGTTTGGCCAATCAGGTCACTCAGGGGGGCAGGGATCTGGGGGTTTATCGGGCGGGACAGGCGGTGGGCTGGCCCACACCAGGAAGAGCCTCCAGGCTATAAAGAACCATATAAGTGGCTGGGCTCTGGGGGGGCAGAATGATTAGTGGGGATCAAAATGAGCCCAGGACAAGAGACAGGCAGTGAGACTGGAATGAGCTTGTTTTTGGTTATAAGCTAAAAGGAAAAAGACATGTTTTTGTCAAGTTGTTAAGCATCATAAATCACTGGTTCTGCAGTGTCATGTGATGTTTATGTGCCTTCCACACAGGAAACATGCATCATCATTTCTCAGATTTAAAAAAAAAAGTAAACTTGCCTTCATTGTGAAAGGCTAAAATCTAATTCTTGTAAACCGAGACAGAGCCAGAACACACGGTACGACGTGTACCGTAGTATAAAGGCAGAGTCTCAAGGACAGAAATGAAAACAGATGTATTGATAAGGGAAGACAGGAAGATGTCTTGTGAAACAAAGAAGGGACATTGTGAGAGACATTCTTAATAGTCCACTTTGCACTTTGAATTACAAATGCACATCATGCTGCACTTTGAAACCCACAAAATCTCCAAAATGCCTGAGAGTGCTACATGTGGGTGTTTCCAATGTTTTGCTGTTGTATAAGTGAAGTTTAAGAAAATGTTTGTATTGTATATTTGGGATATTTTTATACGCAGTATGTACAGTGTTCTGGCTTTATCAGTTTTTATTGTGCGTCTCGATGTGTACTGGGCTGTCTTTTTCAGTCCAATTATGTAAGCTAAATTCAATGCTGGGTTTGGTTCTCAAGGACGATTTTCTCCTGCTATTCTGTGAATAGTGATGCAGTTTGAACTCTGTTATATATTACTGTGTTTGTATTGATCAGAATTCCTCTGTGCTGTAGCTCTTGAGCTTAAGGTTAGCAGCGGGTTTTTGTTTGGGTTTTGTGATTTGGCTCATTTTCAAGCTGCAAAGTCCATTCTTTCATGACTGTCCTTTTGTCGACATGGAGGCTTTTGTCAAGTTTCTTGTGTACGCTGTTTAGAATTACGGTTTCACTCATGAAGGAATGGAAAACGTGAAGCTTTTGTCTGCTTAAAATCAACTGCTGGTCAGTATTTGATGTGCTGTGCTTTATCACTGTGTGTCTTTGTCGTGTGCACTCATGTGCCTTTGCCTTCTGCCCGCTGAGATGCCCAGCTGGTCTCAACTGCTTGTGCAGTGTGCCACCTACTGCAAACTAAGAGGTAAAGTGCATGTGCATGCCCTGATGTGTTTATTTGTTCGGTTGCATGCTTCTTGCTTTAGGGCAACAACTCTAAATGTGTTCAGGAAATAGCTGGTGGAGTTGCGACTATTAAAACTGAATGTGTCCTCTCCAAAATTATGTAGCTTTTTGATGAAAGATGTTATGGTTTCAAACGCAGCTGTGTTTCATTAAAGTAGAGGAAGTGCTCAGAAAGAAAGCCAAGAATGAAAATCCAAAAAAGATGGCATTAATTTGAAAATGGATCCGTAAGTGTTGCAGCTTTTAGGAGTTGTAGTACTCTTAAAAAAACCTTTAAAGGCTCATGTCTTCTTCTTCTCTGGTCTTTTCCAGGTGATGAAACCTACCAGGACATCTTCAGAGACTTTTCACACATGGCCTCAAACAACCCCGAGAAGCTCAAACGCCGCAGTGCAGACCCCAAAACTTAACCAGCTGTTGCCTCCTCTTCACCCACGCTGTCCAACGCCACACTTCAGCCCTGCATACGTTCAAACACACACACATATAAAAATCATGCTAGTGTCCAACTCACAGGCATGCACACACGCATTCATGTTCCCTGGCTACCTGCCACATGTTCAGTCATAGCTCAGCTGGTGTTGACTTCAGAGGGGATGGACGCTCCAAACAGTGAATTCTTTGTGCAAACACGTCAGACCAGAACAATTGTGTCCAAGTGGGAACACTGGAGCAGCTTTATGAGACCAGCGTGAGGTGTCTTTATGTGTAGCAGAGGGTAACTCCATCTCTCTGCCAAGATTTCCTAATTAAATCCTGTAAATCTGTGTTGTTGTTTTTTAAAGCTAAAAGGATTGTTTTTAATGTTCCTCTGCCATCTCTGTTGAATTGTTACATGAAATACGTGAAAATGTTTGTTGGAAATAGACAATTGAAGATTTTTACATTTGGGCCTCTTTTAGACATTGTTCATGTTTTGTTAAGCTGTGTGAGGTACTTTTTTGTATCATGATCAAATAAACTGCAATACAAAAACTTTTTAAGTGTGTTTTAAACAATAATTACAAGCCTAGGTTCATCTTTTTAATGATAGTGTACAGTAATATGTTTTGCTGTCAGGAGTATGAATCTCCAGCAGAGGGCAGCAGCTTGTCAGAAAAAAGTTGCTGGTCATCACCGATAGTCACAGATGATGCTGCCTAATATGTTAAAGACTGACACACAAAAACTACTAAAGGTAAAGACGCATTAAAACAAAATACATTGCTTTTTAATCATGATTTGAGTACAAAATTACAAAATAAAACATTTTAACATAAGAGTCAGGTGGCAGCCTGGATGTTTGAGTGGTAGGTTTAAGACTAGAGTGTTATTGAATCACAGACTGACAGGAAAAATCTGGTTAAGACGAACATTTTCCACCTTTCAGCAATTACGGAAACTCCTATTCAGTAGCTGCCACTACGATGAAGTGATAAGTCAAATGAATTGAGTCTGCTAGTAACCAGCTGGTCACAGCGATCATGTTGTCTCTGTCCTGCGAACCTGCTGTTCGTTCAGCCAAACATCTGTTTTACAAACACAGTGTTGGTAATTGTATGATCAGAAAATGCTCTTGAAAAACAACAGTCTTGTATTCCTGCCCAGCAACATAATGCACAGATGGAAGGTGAAAGTCCTGAGGCTGGAAGAGAGTCGCTGGAAGCAGCTCTTTTACAGCTGTTGCTGCTGAGCTCATGATGGTGCTGATCATTAAGAATTCAGTTTCTTTCATTCATACATCTACATCAAGACCAACAATAATTTGTTATTTTGAAACTTTGGAAAATACACCAATAAAGCACTTATTATTAGCTCAAATGCTGCTGAAGTCCTGCTTCATTACCTGAGGCCCTGTCTTGTAGATGGGCCTTAAATCAAAAACCACTTATTGTTAAGGTTCCTACGTAGTGCACATTCTTAAATATTCTTTTTAAATGTAATTAAAACTGTAAACTACTAGACATTCATACCACAGCTCACAGCAGGTAGTACTGATTTTTTACTGGGTCTCTGTGAAAAATAATAATAATAGTGATTTACTATAGCCATGCTGATCGGCCGTATCTATTGAGCTGTCATCAGTGCCTTATTAAAAGAATATAGTTTCAATTAGAATGGTGAAATACAGTATGCTGGTCAGTCTTGCAGCAGCAGAATCAGATTCACACTTTAAATTCACATGAACCAAGAAAATAAAATAGTTTTCTACTTCTTAGTTTTGTAGTCAAGTATGCAGAAACTTCATGGCATGTGTAATAATAAAAACTAATTTTCACCTCCTATCTTAGTGAGTTAGTGTAGTACTGTGCATGTAAAGCAACCACACATCTGAGTTTCATTTAGGTAGAAGGAACTGGCCTAAACATTATGAGTTTATGATGTGTAACAGAGTGAGGAACTCACTGGCCCCTTTATGCCGTCAAGTTTCCAGTCTTCACTTTGGGTCTGAATCTCTGAGGTATAATGCAAACACATGTGCAGCAGCATACTAACTGATGGTGTCTTCAGGTAGGCGCCATCATTATATTGGCTGGACTGAATATAATTAACAAGGCTCCTAAATCCTTATCTTCCACAGTCTTGCGGATCATGAAGCCTGGTTATTTCACATTGTCAGATCATTCAACTCCTCTATGATTGGTGTCAGAAGGCAAACTATTCATCCGTTCCAACTCTGACTGTAAACCCTTATCTTTACCGTCAAGGGAACGTCTTTGAGACAGTGGATCTGTGCAGGAGAAGTAGTGAGGCAGAGTGGCCATGGTCAAGGTACTGAGAACGACGAAACTGCCCGCCACCATGAAGGAAGCGAGGTAGTTGCCTGTGACGTCCTTGAGAAACCCTTGGGAGATGGAGACGGGAGAAAAGAGAGAATATTCACACTAAAACACAAAACACATGAACAAAAGGGCATAAAGGTGTTGCATGAGAAGTGTAAGAAACTCCTAAACTGAGTGAGACAATCAAAGAACAAAATGGTGCAAATAAAACTGACTGAAACTGTGAAGAACCTAAATGAAGTGCATAATGCTAACCTCACGCTACTTAAGAAAAACATTTGTTGCAATGTACACTAGAAGAAGCCCTGACTACATAATTGTGGTTTTACTGTGCAGAATCACGTTTAATCGTCCAAAAATCCAAACAAAGAAGCTTCTTAGGTCTTATTTCCGTGAAACTTGTTTGATACCGCTAAGCTAAGAGTTTTTAAAGGGTCAGATCATGTGTTTCTGAGTTTTTACAGGACTGAGGGGGAAATGTGGAGCTGAACAAAACATTTTCACTCGTCAAACAGGTGTAACCAACAACATTAACGACTGCTGGAACAGAGCCATCTTTAATGTTATTAGCGTCACCTGTGCTTTTCCTGCTATGCCAAGACAATATGTCTGCTGTGAAAAAAGGTCGATGAATATATCATTTATTTGGGAACTTAAAGAGACAGGAGTGCTCTGATGCTAGCGAGGCTATCAAGATTCAGGTTACTAAGATTTATTAAGATGATTTGGAAAAACTGGTGATGCTCATTAAGCAAAAACATAAGTTAGTCGTGAAAATATTTCATTTTCTAAAGCGGGCATGACAGAACAAGTTAAAGAACCGCTAGTCTTGATAAATCAGACTCACTGGATGGCATTTTTATTGGAACTACTTTCTACTGAAGACAAGTCCCTGTTCTGTGGACACGTAAAGAAATGTTTCTGTTGAATTTGTAAATATAATTTTTATGCTTATAAGCTCCACAAATTAAATTCCATTAATCTCCATTGCATTGGCGGTGGAGACATAAATCTGAGACACACATTATATCTCAAAACCTGGGAAAATCAAATCTAATCAAATCTGAGTGGCTAGATACCACCAGAGGTCAGGTGAGGAAGTACAATTTTTTTTGTAATTTGGGTGCTCTGACCTTTTAGACATTCTGCTCTATAATTTGTAGCTGTGGTACGTTGGGAGTGTATGTCAGGAAAAAACATAAACTGGCTGACCTTAATTACTCAAATTAATGTTTGACTACTTTTAGCTTCAGTGTGTTAACCCGTGTTTAGTTAACATGGAACAAGGTGACATGACCTACATTGGGAGCTATAATTTAAAAACTGCTTTCTGTACTGGATGCACAACCTCATACACCCCCTCTAACACTTTCCCCCTCTAAGCACTAGTCTGCTCCTTCGACGTGCTCATACCTGACAGAGGTGTCCCCAGCAGTCCCGCGCAGCTCTCGATGAGCTGCAGCAGCCCGAGGCCCCCCATCATGCGCTCCACACCCACAATCATGGGCACCACCACGAAGACCAGAGAGGTCAACGCCCCAGAGCAGAAGCCGTAGAGAAGGCTGATCACCATCAGTGCAGAGTAGGAACCGGACAAGGAGCTCACAGGCAGCAGCATGATGAATACTCCTGCCAGCGTTGTCCACAGGCTTAGTAAGTGAATCAGCCGAAAGTGACCCAGGTCTGAGAACCAGCCTGACGCTACGCGGCCCAGAATGTCTGAAGCACCGGCAGCTGACATGACAAAAGCAGCCTGGTACTCCGAGAAGCCAGCTTGACGGCTGTGAGCCACCAGGTGGAAATACGGCACAAAGTAGCCGACGTTAATAAGAGTGACGGCCAAGGTGTAGGTGATGTAAGGCCTCTCAAAGAGCAGCGGCAGCTCCAGGTACAAGGAGACCCGGCGCAGCACTGCAGCACAGGATGACCTGCTCTCTGAATCCACCTGAGGCAATGGAAAGAAGGAAATCCTGAGCTTCATCCTCACTTAACATCCCTCAAATTGAACTTACCTTCAATATATACAGTATATGTTAATGTAAAGAGACAAGAAACTGAAACTATCAGGCATTTTTAAAGGGAAATTATTCTTTATAGACATTCTTTAAAGTTTTCATAGGGACTATTTCTTGGGTACACACACCAGATGACTATAACCCTAACCCTGATTTGGGGTTATGGTTTGTGGCAGCAGTGAGTGGTGCTTGGTTAGTTAAATTCTGTGGGAAATGGAGCAGCTTCCCTTCATGTAGAACAACATATTGTGTCAGAATTGATGATACTGTGGATCATCAAATTCTTGCTAAAACACAATATGTATTTCATTTACTAACTTTTGAACTGAACCCATCGTCTCTGCTGTGTATCTATAACCTGGTACAAAGGAGTCTTGTCCCACCTTTGCTGGGGCTTTAGAGCATCGCTGTGGACGGATGAGAGCCCCACAAGGCACAATGTTGAGGCTGAGGGCCCCCAGAATCAGAAGGGCCCCTCGCCAGGCGTACATCTCCACCAGCAGCTGGAAGAGCGGGTTGAAAGCGAAGGAGGAGAGGCCGATGCTGGAGAACGCCAGTCCCAATGCCAGGGTGCGCCGGCGAGTGAAGTTAGCCATGACTGTAGCCACCATTGGTGTGAAGATCAGCCCCCAGCCCAAACCTGGAGGAGAGGGGAGGGAAGGAGCACTTTGAGAGGTCACTTTGTTTACCTGCAATTAACTAGGTTAACACAGATGACACTGCTTTGATTGTTGTGGTAAGACTTTGGGACATGTTACCTGAAATAACTCCCATAGTGAGGTAGAGGTGAACAAGACAGGTGGCCTGCGAGGCAAGTATGAGGCCGAGTCCAGCGAGACAGCCCCCCGTCATCACCACCAACCGGGCATCATATGCATTACATAGTGCTGCACCCAGCGGACCTGCAAAACAAACACATGCACACACACATCTCCATTAGTCAGGACATTCAGGCCTTATTTTTATCTTTGCTTTACTCAGCATTCTTTTTACTCAAACCAGAAAGGAGGATGCTATCACCAACAAAATCTTCATTTTAAACCCATAATGTACATCTTTCCACTTTTGTTTCCCCTGAAGTACTTCTCAGGTTGTTAAAATCATCTTATTCTACGCAGTGTCATGTAAATTCTGCATCAGCTTGTTCCAGCGCTTCATTGAAGCTATATGATGCTTTTTATGGCCGCACAATTTCATCAAATGAGAGGTCTTGTGCATCATTTCAACACATTTCCCTCAAACTCAGCCCGACATGTTTGGTATCTTTGGAAACGTTGCGATCCCCACTACAATTTTAAATAAAGTTCTGTGGGTTTGAACAATGTCTGGATGTGCACCATGAGTTTGTAATGAGTGACCCACTGGTGCTTGTTAAAGGGTTAATGAGTTTGTGGTGGTGGGGCGTGGTTTGAGCTTGGCTGCAGAGAGGGAGAAGTGGATGAGTGGCTCGGGAGCTCAGAGCAGCAACAGGTGTAGGGCATTAATCAATCAGTGTGTTTATTTCAGTAGGGGAGCCCTGAGGAGGAGAGGGACGGACGAAGACGAGCTGGGCCGGAGAACCACGGTAGCTAAAATCACTTGTATATAGTTGGAAATAAAAAGGGCCAAACGGCTCCTGCACCTAACTCCGTGTGTTGTGTTTTCTCTGTTGACGGGCCCGGAGTAGCGAGTGTTGCTACAGAGTTGCAGCCCCCTTTTTCACAAACCACCCACAAAATTGCTCAGAAATTTAAAATCCTTCTATAAATTGTCTGTTACTCCTTAGTTACATCTCTTCCTGTGTGATTAGTATAGATTTAATAAAGGCCAATAATAATAACAATAACAATTTAATAATAGCCAACATTACAAACAACCCATTCATACTTTAACTCACTGAAGAACTGCTGTGCTGCCAGGCCCGTGGATGAGATCCAGGAGATGGCCTGAGCGCTCTCGTCAAAATACTGGACAAACTCTACAAAGAAGATCCCCAAGCTCCGCATCAGGCCGAACACGAGGCTCGTGCTGACGAACAGGGCGCCGACCAGCACCCAGCCCCAGCCTCCATCCGGGCCCTCGGCTTCATCGCTCTGGCTCTCTGCTTTGGGCTTGAGGTTGGTCATGTCTAGGAGAGATTTATCTGTAAAAAAAATTAAATAAATGCAGGCGAGAGTAAAAGCAGAGTGAGGAGGGCAGATAAGTAAAAAATGGAAGCGCCAAGAACATGAATATATAACCCTCAGGAAGTGCAAGTGATAGCTCTGTCTTTTAGCAACAGTGCAGAGCGAGTCTCAGATCCTCTCTGTGGTTGTTAATAGCCATAATGATTAACTTCCCACGGGCCAATAGATACCCTGCCTGGTTGAGCCATGTAAGTGTAACTAGGCTGCTTAACAAGTTGGCCTTCATTTGAGAGCAAGATATAGGTGAGAGGTGAACTCTGATCAGCTATGAGGAAATATTTGCATGTATCAATAGTGAAAGACAAAGCCACCTTTGCTTTTCTGCTACAGTGGATATACAGTCATCTGCAGAGGTGACACAGAAAAGAAAAGACTGACTGAAAAGGCTGACATGCAATTGTTCACTGTTTTTCAGTGACGTTTTCAAGTTACTGTCATTCTTCGCTTGTTCTTTAGATGTGTCAAATGGCTTATTTCTGCATTTAAGCATGAAGATATTGTCTTCTATTAGCCACATATCTGCCACTATGCACATCTGTCTCAGCATCTGGTGCAAGGTTGAGACTATTTAGGCGTTTATGAACGATTTACAAAGTCAGATGCACCTCTTTCTAACCGGGACTTTCTACGTGTGATGTCTAACTCTGAATTCGTCTGATTCTCACTGTGTCACCAATTGTTACAACACACTTTGATAAAGCTGTACAATAACCTCAATTTTTAATACAAATAACTTGATGTCCAGAAATTTTATGCAAATAAATTAGAGCTTAAGTACCATTGACACATGTCAAAGATTCACAAATATGTAAAAAAAAAACAAAGTGTATACATTTCACATAACCTTATCTGCTGGTATCATCACTGCCTACTGCTTATTTAAAAATCAGGGAAACAGATGTCTATCACTTAACTACAGCAAAACTGAGCATGATCACAATATCACATTTTAAGAGAACAAGTACTTCTCAAGCACATTTTGCGTTGCTGACAGTAACAAGCTGATCATATTATGCATCCTCTTTTACCCCATACAGAAATGCTGCTGCAGCAGGACCCACGATCAGCAAACAGTACTGAAGTTCTCTCCTCTTCTGACATTGACTTCCACTGTTCTGCCAACATGCAGTTATTATGAACTTTCTGTGACGTGCTACTACCAGAAGCTCTAGAGGAATTTCCCCCATTTCACTTTTTAGTCAGCTGATACTCTACGTTTCCTGAAAACTGTGCCTCCTCTTGGATGTGACTAAACATCATGTGCTCTCAACACCACATACTTTGTTTTATTTGTCCTGCAGCTGCTTTCTGTTAACTTTACTGCAAAAAAAGTAAACAGTTTGACAGAAAATAAAATAATACTATTGTATGTAAGTGTGAATACTTCGTAAATGAGCCAAAGCAACAAGTAGCGCAGCACAGTGACCTGATCCATTCATAACCTAATGCCACTCACTTCACTGCTGCAGGAATTACAGGAATTTGAACCCTGCACTCTCTCAAACACACATGCACTGTAAGACTTTTAAAATTAAAACTTCTGCAAATACAACAATGGCTCAAAAACTCAGATTACATATTGGTTGGAAGACTTTTTATGTATCTCTATACTGTATATCCACGTGTGCTGAACACTCACACTCGTGCACAACACTAAAAACCGACAATATGAATTTCAATCCATATGAATTAGAGTAATGAGTAATTATTTTTCAATAAAGCCAGGTTATAAACCTACAATCCTACAGTATGGACATCAGGCTGTACGTACACACGCACCTGCCAGCACCTGCTGGTCCTGCCTTTCCCTCCAAGCAGCTGCAGCCTCACAGAAACAGTCCGTCAGCTTCACTCATGATTAATTACACAGCCATGAACAGGTAGACAGGCGAGAACGCGCGCTGGAAACTGTGCAGGTGGTGGCCTCTCCAGTCATAACTCCACGTCGGCTTCACACTGCGCTTGCGCAGTGGTTGTTGTCACACAGCTGACAAGAAAAACATGATGTTCGAAACTATAATATTTTTGATGATATAGTGATAATGCTAATGTATTTCAGAATATTTTTTTAATTGTTTTTAACTGTTGCCGACAAGGTCTTTGCTATAGCGGCGTGAGTGAGGTTATGATAACGGTTACTGTGACAAATTAACCATTTCATTACCCGCGACTGACGCCTAACTCAACCCTAATTGAAAAACCGCGTCCGAACAAAAATGGTTGTAGCCTATCTGTTGAAAAGCATATTTTAAACGCTTCGCAGCCTACTAAAAGCTTAGGTTTAACTCGACACTACTCGCCCTCGGTCTGTCAGCTTTCTCCGGAGCAGCACATGGTCCACAGCCTCCAAGTTCACCGCGGTAAACGGCGAAATGACAGCGAGACACCGTCGCTAAGAGCAGAAGGTGAGAAGTTCAACAGTCACCACGCGGCCAGCGGTGCACGCGTGCGCAGTCTGCACTGGGACACGCGCATTCGGCATGTTTTTGTCATAAAGTCTCAATAATACCTAAATCAGTATTTTTTTTTTTTTTTTTTTTTTTACAAATATATTCTAAACACTTGTGGATATCAGCACATAATTATTATCGTTGCCAGTCATTTTATTTTATTAATTATGTCTTGTACATTTCCCATAAAAACTCTTTGGTTGCGTGTGTCCCGATTGGATGAAAGCCCATAAGTCTCTTAACTCACTTTGGTGTCTCAGTTCAATTATTACTAGTTTGGTAGCACTGTTTTATGATCACAGTCTACATTTAAAAAAATACAGCATTGGGAATTAAGATCTCAAAGAGGTACAATTTTAATTATATAGGCTATTTACAGATCAGTGTGTATATTTTACAAATGTCATACAAAAAGCAGCTTTCGGCCAAAAAAACAACACCACATAGGCTAGACAGACGGAGATTAAAGAGGCCAGGCATGGAGAGGGAGGTCAAATAAGAATATGTCTTTAACTTGGTTTAATAGAGTTAACAGGCTCAGTGGTTTCCACATGTTTCAACACTAGAGGGAGGCAACCACAAGTGCATTGTTACTGCTTTTATGTTATTTCTCTTCATATTGACCACGTTGTAAGGCTGATTGTGTGGATTAATCGTTTCTGTGGTGGTAAGTAACTAAGTGAATTTACTCAAGTATTTTACTGACTTGTACTTGAGTATTTCAATTTTATGTTACTTTATATTTTTGCTTTACAACATTTAAGAGGCAAATATTACACTTTTTAACTCCACTGCATTTATCTGACAGCTGTAATGATTGTTATCGATTTAACATACCATACCAAGTAAGTAAAAGTAGCTAACTTGGCTTTATCTTGACCTAAAAATGCAGCTTACACATTAATCAGTAATGATATTCCAATGATATGATATACACAATAATATAACAGTATGAAAGGGGCCATTCTGCATAGTGAGTACTTTTACTTTTAATACTTAAGCACATTTAGCTGATGATACTTCAGTACTTTTGGTCAAGTTAAAATCTTAATACAGGATTTTCACTTGTTCACTGATTCATGTGCTTGAATTTTTCTTCTGCATTTCCAGAGGAGATTTAATTGTAAAATTTAAAGTAAAAATTTGAGATTGATTTCCCTTACTTGACTAAATCAGGCACATGCTGATGCTTACACAACAGTATATATCTCTCTATGCACTGCCTGTAAGAGAAAGTTTATTCTCTGCACGCACAGTTTAAGCTGTCTGATTGTGACTTTGTGACTTTTGTGAACTGATTTGTGGGGAGACTCCTGGCCACAAATTGATGAAGATTTAATTTTTTCAGTGGAGGCGGGGGATGAAGGTTGGAAAGTCCCGTCGAACTTCCAACGTTTGTCTGCTGAGCACGGACAATAAGCCCAGCTAGCCACAACTCACCAGGGAGCAGGAAGCTGAGGCAGTGACAGAGGGTGGGAGAGTTCAGCAGGAGTCTGCAGCCCCTCCACAGTCGACCCCCTCACCTTCAGGAAGCACCAGCGAGCTCACACACGTGTTGTCGGCTGGTAGTGTGAGTACCCAGCGCTAGGAGCCTGGAGGAAACAGGTGCCCTCGGCTTCATTGTTTCCACAAAAGCACCAAGAAAAAAACTAAACTAAATCTGGAAAATGGCGGGACAGACTGGACTTAACAGAAGACGTGATTCATGGGCAGAAAAAGTACGTTAATGAGAGGAAGGAAATCCAGGGAGGAAAGGCCGAAGGAGGAAGTGTGCAAAGTTTACACTGCTGTAAGAGTTTGAAAATATGTGTAGTCTGTTCAGCACTTTGTAACCAGTTTCACATTAGCAATATTAGTTATCTTTTATTCAAGAGATGTTTAAGATAAGTTCACACTTTGTTTATACATCATACATAATATTACATACGTCAGAGTATGATATTAAATGAGACACTGAACACCAAAGCTCCAATTGATATAAAAATGATTTAATTTAAATTGTACAAAACCATCTTTGTCCAGCAAATGAACTCATACACATACAAATGTGATATTATTATTAATTATCCAATTGCTTACAGCCATCTCATTTAAATTTCTCATGTCAGAAAACAATACATCATTTAATTTCTATACTTTATACTCAGTACAAGACAACCAAGTCCTTTGCCTGCTCGGACTATAAAAGCAGATTTCACTGCATACTTTGTTTTTTTTTTAAGAACACGCAGGCCCCAGGCCTCAAGGTTAAGATAAATCTGAGTTAAATACACATTTAAGAAGAAGATTTCAGTAACGTAACACTGTTTAAGTGCTTCTCCAGGCTTAAAACAAATGTTAGAATTTAATTAACTCCAGAAAAACCTCCAAAATTCACCACCTCTCCTTCATAAAACTTGCTTTATCGTTCAATCACATACTCATACTTCTTCAAAATTCAGTGTACACTTCTTTCCCTTCTTTCTGTCCCTTCACAAACCTTCAAAAACACTTTTCTTAACATCATGTCCATCTCAAAAAAGCCACCCAGGATTTCTAATGAACCTTATAGATTCATACTAATAATTCTTAAGTGTGTTATGTTAGCTCCAAGCTCCAAACCTCATCCGACAACATGTTAACGCAAAGTTATTTGTAAATGTCCATCTCTTTCTCCAAATGGAATCCATTTTAACCTTTTACAAGATGTCCAAGCTGGTCATCTAAACAGTCTTAAAAGTTATAAATTACCACCTTATATTCAAACACCAGGTGCTAATAATTTAAAATCGTTGACGTTAATTTATTCACCAAGTTTCACATTTTCTGACAGATTTAGATATTCAGATATTATTCTGGTCGTGATTAATGGGTCAAAGGTCAGACCTCTTCAGCAGGCCTGCAGAATAGGCTGGTAGGGCTCGGTCAGGACCTTGTAGCGGATCTTGGTGTTGGTGACGGCCCCGTGTTTCTGCCGCAGGTGAAGACGCAGCTGACTCTTGTGGCGGAAGTGAAGGTCACACTTCTCACACTGAAACACATGGGGTCAACAGATTAAACAAGCAGTGGCATGACGGGCGCAGTAATAAGGATAGTGTGTGATTTTATGCGTGTTACATTTGTGTGTGTTTCTGACTCACAGTGTACGGCTTCTCTCCGGTGTGAATGCGCAGATGGCTCTTCAGGGTCTGCAGGTGGCGGAAGCGGGTGCCACAGGTGTGGCAGGGGTAAGGTTTCTCCCCTGTGTGGATCAGAACGTGGGCCCTCAGATGGGCAACCTAACACCAGGAGTTTAAATGCAAAAGGTTAAATTCACTATGCAAGAAAACTGTAACTTGCTCTTACAAAATAATAGTTAGCAAGAGGATGTTTTTTTGTTCCCTTGTAGTTTTTAAAAATGTTTTGTCGTTATGTTCTTTTTAATGAAATCATGAGTGACTTCTGAGTTTACTGAAGCCAAACATTTTTCTAAAACGGATACATTCTGGATCAGGTGCTTCAAATGTCTTCAAATAACTCAATCTGACATTTATTACGCCTCACAGGCACCTGCAGGACTTTTTTTATGAGAACAAGAGGAAACATTATAATTTGTGCTCGCATGACTGACACCTGTTTTATGAGGGAGTGCACCTTAAAATCCCCTCAGGCACTCACACACACACACACACACACACACACACACACACACAGACACAGAGTTTACCCTCACCTGAACAAATCGTGCGCCGCAGGTGTCACAGCGGTAAGGCTTCTCTCCTGAGTGAATGCGAGAGTGAGTCTTCAGGTTGGCCGGTCGGTTGAATTGGGCGCCGCACACATTACAGCGGTACGGCTTGTCGCCTGCCAGGGCAAAGGTCAGCGTCAGCGTATATGGTTTTAAATAAAGAGAGGGACAGAAAGAGAGTGGGAAAGAGATTATTTTATAGCCTCACCTGAGCAGACAGTCTTTGTTCCTTGAAGGCTGCCAGAATAACAGTAGGGCACATAGTAGTTCTCACTCTTGATTGCATGTTGGGCAGCTTCTGGATCAATGGGGTGCAGGTTTGGGAAAATGGTGCAGGGTGAGACTGAGGAAGCAGACAAAATATAAACGTGATACTGTTTGAATGAGTAGGCTATGTGTGAAAAAGAAGATATTTAAGGCATGATGTGTTTAAAGGTAAAATGTCTGCAATATATGAAAGAGGTTTGGTTTGTACCTGTTCCCTCCTTGTGAGTGGGAGGCGCTGTTGGGTGATCCACAGAGGGGGGTGGCCCGAGGGGAGGGGCTCGGCCAGAACCCTCGTAGCAGGAGGCCTGCCCCTGTCTGATGAAGAAAGGTTCATGATTACATGTTTGCAAAAATAAGTTTTATTTGTCCTCTCTCATCTCATAGTTCTCATTATTCCAGTTTACCTATCAATCTGACCAGGCACTTCTCCAGACCACACCTCTGTTGGTGCTCTGGGTGTCGAGCCCATCCTGTCAGCCATGGGTGATGTGCGACTTTGTGGTTCCTCCACCTCCTCTTCCTTCACCATGGTGGCTGCACAGAGAGGGTTGAGGACAATGTACTTGTATTTTTTCCAATTGCAAGCCTTTGGATCCGGCGTGGCTTTGACATCACTCTGGAGAAATAAGCAAAATCCAGTTAATTCAATTTAAATGTAAAACAAAATTTCCCAGTGGTAATATAGACTCTTTTAGTACCACTTAGTGATAATTACTCTCTTAGGGCTCCTTGTTAACTTTAACTCTGCTTAATTTGCTTTAAACTCACCACAAGGTTTTTGTTGCAGGTGTTGGATTCTGCTGGAGAGTTTGGTTGGCAGCTGGAGCGGGCGGGGCTGTCTGGAGATGGAGTCGGGGAGCCCATGAGGGGCGACTCAGGCTCTCCTTTCGGCTCCTTTGACCCGGGCTGGCAGGTCGGGAAAGCCCCTGGCTTGAGAGAGCCCCCGACCTCTGCAGGGACCCTGCAGGAGAAACAGAGGAAGTGCTGTAATGAGCTAAACCTGTCAACAGACGTCGGCACACAAACCACAGCAACAGCACTTGTGACAATCTGTAAACCCAAACCCAAAGTGATAAGCAAGTAGGAAACACCCACAGAGCACTTTCTGCCACCTTCAGCTCATTTAATCATTTTCAGTTGCGCACACAATTCTCCTACCTTGTTGCCACCACTGTTGGGAGTAATCTCTGGGGTCCTGGATTGGGCAGGTCCCCTCCTTTGGGGGCTACAGAGGCTACAGACACCCTGGAGTCCAGCTCCAGTTGAGGGTGTCTTGCACTCAGATTCTCCCTGCTGAAAAACAAAGAACTTGTCAACCACCCAAGTGAAAAACATGCAAGATTGCACATAAATATGAATTAAATTTGAATCACACTGGATTTTTTTATTCAAAGTGTATTGAATTCATGTTTCAGTTTATGGCCTAGCAGCATGCATGATATAATCTGTAATGGCCTGACAACAGATGTTCTTTCCAGTCCCTCACCAGTGCAGCTGCATGAAATCCCTGCAGGTATCGGCCACGTGGTCCATCTGCAGGTAGGCTGCAACAGTGAGCACCCCGGGGACGATGCTCGGTGTCAGAGGGAGGCGGGAGGTGTACATGAAGTCGAGTAGCAGGGAGATGCTGGTTGGGTCCAAGGTGTCGGGGAGAGACACGGTCATGAGCTGCTCCCCGCTGCCACCACGCCCCTGAAGCAACATACGGCGGGAGTACAGCGAGTAGAAGAACCCACTGACATGAGATAGAGAAGGACAGAAATATTTAAGGTAAGATATTTTAATTTGAATCAATTGTAAGTGTTTTAAATAAGCGAGATAAGGCAGAAATAGTGGAGAGGGCGTGGGAAGAAGACAATGGATGTCCCAAGTGGAAAGCAGGAAAAAGTGAAGGGAAAAGCACCACAAACTGATGACAGATGAAGACAAGACAAAAATTAGAAGGACAAAAAACAACTATGAGTCAACCAGAGGAGGAAATAACATACAGAGGGATGTGTCATAAAAGGAAAAGAGAGGAAAATATTGTTCATTTCAACCAAACACATTAGCCAATTTCAGCAGATAAAAACTCCTTTGAAAACTGCACCAATCAGAGAAAACCTGAAGACTCCTCCATTGTATAAGACTGCAGAGGGATTATTTTGTGTAGATGCAATGGCCTTTGCACCAACCTGCAGGCCACGAGCACAGCGCAGTGTGCCCGTAGGTGTATGTTGCCCACAACCAGGGTGGTGTCAGTCAGGATGTTGCGGTGCCGGAGTTCGTTCAGGTTCAGCAGCACGTCATTGGAGTGGCGTGTGAATTCCTTCACGTATCCCTCAGCCGGGGGAGCAGCCCTCATCTCCTGCACTCTGTCCACCCGGTATCCTTCCAGTGCTTCCATCATCTGGATCTGTAGAGAAGGCATTATCAGTGAAACAAGCAAGCAACACACATCATTTGAATCCACAATGCATGAAATGAAATTTTGAATGTTTCCACAATTGTGACCCACCTATGTGTAACTGATCAAATAAATAGACTGGAGTGTCCCAGACACAGACAGTCCCAGACAGTCTGTTAGGTGAGACCAGCTCCCTACTCGTACCTGCATGAGGAAAAAACAAGAAACATACACTTCATACACTTGATCTTAATCATGAATACTTGAGCTTTACTATTCACATTATTGCAGACAAGGGAGTTGCAAATTGCATCAAAGTAGTAATTACCATCAATCATCAAGAGATTAAAATGTGAATAGATTTTTCAACCATTTTTAAGTTCTAATTTAACCTAACAGTCACTGAAACAATTTAAATCAAGGATAATTATTAAAGATTAATTATAGAAATTATTAAATCATTAACATCTCCAGTCAATCCAAGCATGCAGTTATCATAAAATCAATTTCCAACTCACCCCGACCAGCAGGGACGAGAACTAACGTGCACCGCGCTGACTTCAAACCCCTCGGCTCAGTGTTCAGTCTTCAGTCAAAGATGTGCATGGAGCAGGGCCTCACACACAGCCTCCACTGGCTCTGAACAGCACTGTAAGGGCAGGCTGAAGGGAGGGAGCTCTTTATAATGTCGTGCAGGAAGCCCCCATACAACCAGAGCTGCTCGTTTCCTCTTTCCTCAATGGCCCACGCGAACACTGGAAGCAACGCAGGAAAAGGCCCAGGCCCCGGGCTCCAAGTATTTTTAGTGGCCTATTAGTTTGTCTAAACCCCCACAGCTCTGAGCAAAGTAATGGCAGGAAAGCATAGTGTGTTTTTGTGCCACGTTGGAAAAAAATATATATATATGAGGACCCTAGGGGAGACGCCTGGCTATCCAGGGGCAAGTCAGAAAGCATCAGCCTTCCTCCACCAACGCTTTCCTCCTCTTCACCCCTCTCCAGGGCAGAGGAAACTCTCTGAGAGGAAGCTAGAAGACCAACTTATTGTTGGATAAACAAGCTGTGCCCTCATCATCAAGGGAGTTTCTTTTTTATTATTCATACAAGTTTCACTCATATTTTGGTACATGATTTCTCAAGCCTTTTCTTAATTTCTCAGGATAATATTTAAATATAAGAAAGAGTGGTATTCAAAGGGAAACTGTGTCATTGCTGAGTTGACCAGTTCAGGTAAACAGGCATTAATAAGTGCTCCACAACAGTGTCCGGAAGCTTCTGGCTTGCTGCCTGAGAGCAGAGGCGTTGTGTTATGAGGACCAAAAGGAAGGAAGCAAGACCAAATCGATGGTTCTAGATGGGAGACACCTTCTCCTGGTGGTGAAAAACAACCTTTACTCCGCCCTGACTCAGAGAAGTGCAGCCGACAGATGTGCAGGAACTGTCCTACACATGCACCCACCCACACACACACACACACACACACACACACACACACACACACACACACTTCTGAATGCATCCTGCAAAGCTGCTCAGAGACATGGATGAAAACGCCTGCGCAGGACATCCGTCAATAATAAAGCGAGCAGGAGACAAGGGAGGAGAAATGGAGATGGGGGACAAGGGCTCAGAGGTCACGAATAACTAAAAAAACAAGCAGAAAGTTACTTCATCCTCAGGGCAGCCTCGGGTTCACAGAGAACCAGGCACAGGACAGTTAATTGAGGCATCGCAAAAGTGAACTATGAACTGTATTTCCTTCACATCAAAGTATTTCACAGAAGGAGACGTTGAAGGAGGAGGAGAGAAATCTTCAAGGTTGACTTCTTGTAGATAAGCGCTTCTTGTACAAAAAGCTGGGATTGCAGGATAAAGAGAAGATTATTTTTATTTTCACTGATTGATTGATGTACTGCACCCAATTCAGATATACTGTGAAAGAAAAATATGAAGTTCCTTATCTAATTTTGAGCGGAAATTTAGGTGTGTAGTTAATGGGGAAAAAAACTAACTGTATTCATTTATATGTTTGCCTTTTAGGTGTTACAATACAAGTCTATTGTATTGTAGAGAACAGTATCTACAGTAAAACTAGGAGAAACTCCCATGCTTGGACCCGGGTATACCTGCATGTATGTCTAGTTTAATTTTGAGCTGCAACTTGTAAAATAGTAAAATGTCTTTTATAGATAAGTTTTATCAAAAGCAAACGTGTCAAACGTGAAATAAAAAGCAGACAACATGACCATGTTTGGATGTTAGTCCTTTGAAAATGTGAATCGGAAGTACAGTGTTTGCATGGGGTGTATGGCTCGTGTGTGTGTCCTTGTGCTTTTATTTGTTTGGATGGAGGTTGGATCAATTGTGTGCTTTGTAAAAGAAGGGGGGGGGGAACCATAAAGGAAAACAACGATTAAGAAAACAGAGAGGGAGATGTAGGTCTCGGCTACTTCCAGGCATTGTGAGAAGAACGGATAGGGGGGGCGGTTGAGGAAAAGTGAGAACATTACTAAACAGGTTCACAAATGGGCGGAAGCCATTGAGTCCATCCCGTTGGCAAGGCTTGGCAGTGCTCATAGTGACTTCCTGCATGTTACCCCGTCTGTCAGTGCCCATCAGCGACCCCACAACCCCATACTTGATAAAATGGAGAGCTGGTACTATTGACCATCAAATTTTCAAATTGAAAATGTTCATCTGTTGATGAACATTTTCAACTGTCACTCCTCGTCAAACTGAACAAAGGCAGGGATTCCCCCTTGTTATATGGTTTCCTGGTTGCCTGGACAGAACTATATTGTTCATCTGATAATGTATGGGCTGAGGCCATGCTTTGACTTCAAATCCCCCAGTTGGTGCCAAAGTGTTGATGGCCCCGGCAACAATAACAGATCTGCCTAAACTGCCTCTTCCTGTGATAGCAGAGCACTCTGGACATATAAGGGCAAACAGCACAGAGCTACTGGAAGGAGGAGCAGGAGGAGGAAGCGGGGATATCCCAGGGAGCAGCCTCGGTTGTTTGTCTACTTATTGGCAGAGATAGACTGGGAAACAAAAAATAAACAACAAGGTTATAAAACCCTTCCTTTGAAGAAGAGCATTGGGGAAAGCAATGGGCCTCCAACATGGTGCTGGGTGGGGTGGGAGGAAGAAGAAGAAGAAGAAGAAAGAGGGTGGGGGGTAACAGGAGGGACAGTTGACCCAAATCTCATGAACCGCAAAATAACAAATCAAGTGCTTGACCTCCATATTCACTGCTGCTTGCATGGTGGTAAACAACTGGGTATGCAGAGAAAACATACGCATTAAGACCAAACTCCGTGTGCTCGATGGAATGCTGCACATTTACAATCAAACCCAAAATAAAATAACCTTAAATATTAATACAGTAAACATAAATCAAACTTTGACAGCAGTTAGCTAATGCCAAATAAAAATATAAAGCACATCATAAGTTGGTACAGCTCAATTATCTTCAGTTTTCTGAGGTGGGCATCATAAAATGGAAACAGTCGAGAATAAACTGCTTTAATTCTATGCATACATTTGGTAGCCAGTTTTCAGAGTTTGCCTATGTACATCATCTACTCTGCTATATGCACTTATTTGAACATAATGTGACTTGTATTATTCTCAGGCTTTGACACAACCATTCACTTACATATTTCATGTTTTTGATTATTATTTAGAATGGCAAATGTTTTTGTTTTTTTTATCTTTAAAGTTTGAAATTGAGATTAGTTGAGAGAGTATATTAAATTCAGCCCAAAAAGCTTACAAATCTGGGTTTCTTGTTTAGAAACTTGCATTTAATTTATGGTTATTATGAGTATGGGGCTTTCCTATAAAGTCTTAATAGGCTAGTATTTATAATATGGTCTAGTTTTGTGTTTTTATTTTAAAAAATGTATGTGACGGACCCCCACCTCTCTCTCTCCACACACACACACACACACACACACACGCACGCACGCACGCAGCAGCCGCAGCTACGTCACACGTCGGGAATGCAGTGAGGATCTGCTGCTGCTGCTACAGGCCTCGGGATCCGTCACAAAGTAGGTTAACGACGCTAAAGCTAAAAGAAAGTTATTTCGGGGTAACTTTCGCTGGCCCGGTAACGTTTGAACGGAGGCGCGGATTGTGTTTGTGTGGCTCGTTTCAGGCGGTAGGTGTCGGTTATTTATTTCGTTGTTTCCTCTTCGGTTGTGCTGGAAGTTAGCCTGGGGGCAAGGCACGAGCTTTGCCCGAGTTCAAAACAGGCCAGCAAACAAGCAAACAAGCCTGTTATTAAAGTTAATTGAGGCTAATTATCCTTCATTATGGGTTATATTATTTAAGTGGTATGTTTTACACATTCGTGACGCACAAAGGACAGATTTGGACGAACAACTGGGCAGTTGGTCTCCTATTCGTTCCTGAGAGCCGTTAATGTTGCTGAGCGGAACCAGCGTTAACCGTTAACCGTTAAGAAGAAGAAATTACCGCTAATGTGTCTTTAACGTGTCGTCTCTATGTTGTTTTTACCAATTGTGTATTCTTGATTTGTAGATGAGACTGAAGGGAAGAGGAGAGTCGCTGTAAAAGGTAGGAAATGCTAATGTTTGTTAGAGATACTGTTTTTTACGGGTGTAGTTGTTATCGTACTTCCTAACCCATATTGTTGTTGGTGCTTAAGTCCTGTTGTCTTCCCGTTATTTTGTTAAATGTAACTAGCACACATCGCTGCATTAAGCTGCGTTGTGTCCAACCCATGTTGAGCTAACAGAGCCTCTTGCCTTCAATATAAAAGCGTGAAGTTACCCAAATTGACACAAATCACAAGAACAGTGAGTAAATGGGGATAACGCGAGTTAAGTTTGCATTTGGTGTGGTTATATCAGCTGTACTTATTTATGTTTAATCGGTTTTCTGTGTTCCTGAAACGATCAATGTAGAGACATTTTTATTTTGAATTTTAAGAACACCGGATGTCGTCTTTGTCTATTCCCGCATGCTTGACTCTTGTGACTGTCATCAACTTTGACGTTTCTCGAGCTGCTACGCCTCCTCCGCGATCAGCAAGAGGGGTCCAGTCGAGCTAATTAATGGACAAACTGACGAGCTTTGTGTTTTAAATCACACGAAAACCTCACAATTGGCTTTAAAACACAGTGATAAAACCGTTGAGATTAATTTCCTGGCCCAGCCATCCGCGGACTTGAGTGTGGTGCTCATCCGGATTCAGACAGGGGCTTAAATCAGGTCGATAGTGGAGGTGGTGGTCACTCTTTCCTCCACGTGGTCACTGGGTAATGTCAGTCAAACTCCACGCTCATGCTGCATGTTGTTAATGGTAACTACAACAACCCCATGAAAAGAAATGATAAAAGAATATAAGTCAAAAAGAAACCACAAGGCTTAAATGCCGTGTTCAAGCATTGTATTTCTGTATGTCTACATCATCCTCTCATCCATCATTATAATCCTCTTACCAACAAGGATTTATGATGGCCACCCGACCCACATACAATCAATCTGAGTTGGCTATTAATTTCTCCACTCTTAATACAGATTTGCTTTGGCTTGGCCCTGTGCTTGCAATCCATTTAGGCATTGTGTCGATCACACAGTGGATTTCCAGAAAGGTTATGACAGTACATGCTTCCTTTGTGCATGGAGTCTGAGAATTGATGATTCAACTATAATTTTTTATTAATCATTTACTCACTTACTTAGTCTAACCCCCAGTGGTATTCAATTTATAAAGAAACATATATAGACAGAATGCGTGTGGTTCTTTGTATTTGTAGAGTTGTAAAGAGCAACATTTATTTGCTTGTTTTCCCCCAATAAAGCCGTTAAAATGATGAATCCATTACCAAAAACTGAACACCAACCTGTAAATCCTAGCTCTTTTGCTTGCTTTCTTAAAGGATCTTATTTTCCTTGTTAGATCATTTGTGATACTTTCTATAAATTTTAGATTTTTCCTTAAAGATCAGTTTCTTAATGAAGGCCCTCAGGTGCACGTCAGCGCTTTGTCGACTCAGCTGTGTGCTGCGGTGGTGTTATTAATCCCACCGAGAATACATAATATATTGTTATGAGCCAGGTGTTCACGTGTATACAGACACATATCATTACACAACATTTCCTGCCCTGTTTTTGTCTCAGCTTCATTTGGAAATCAATGATACCAGTGTGTAAACACCCAAAGACAATAACCATTGTGGCGGGTAACAGGCGAGGGGTTACCACAGATTTGCACCTGTGTGTGTGTGTTTGTGTGTTTGTGTGTGTGTGTGTGTGTGTGTGTGTGTGTGTGTGTGTGTATCTGTGTACGAGATTGTGTGGAGAGTTTTTGCATGAGCGTTTGTCTCGAAGTGCACAAACACACACTCAAACACGTTTTAGGGCAAAGTGCGAGCCTGCTGGAAATCCCCGAGTCTTTCAGAATGGCTGCTCTCTTCCTGCTCCTCAACTAGAAGTCTATTGTTCAATCTGTGTCCCCGTTGCCATAGGAAACAAAATCTGAAGCATCCCATAGTTTCCATTGGTTACCAGTGACATAAATACACATAACAGCCACAGCTGTGCTCATGCAAATTATGGATAAAAGCTAAAAACATAATGTTCACTGAACTGATATCAGGCAGAGCAAAGTCAATATTGTGTGGCACTGATTTGTATTGTACTTGAGAACAATATAAATATACAATATAAACTTTATTAATACAACAACATGACAGAAACATTTTCCATTCTCTCTTTGATCCCAGACACCTGCCATGTCCGGTCCCACCTGGCTTCCACCGAGGACTCTGGATAGCCCAGAGCAAGCCGTCCCCCAGATGTCCCACTCTGCCGGGTCAGCAATCTACCGAGCCCCCAACAAGAAGGGGATGTCCGACTTCCGGCCAAAATATGGCCCCTATGACCAGAACGGAGGGGGAGGGGGAGGGGGAGGAGGAGGAGGGATGGCCAACAGGTACATGGCTACTGGACCCACAGGTAAGAAGACCACTAGTCAGGGGGGTGGCGGTCATGTAAAAGAAAAAATATACCTTTTGGGTCTTGGAAAATTGTTTTTTGATATCTGTCCTCTAACCTAAAGGTGGGCCCATTCATCATTCGTCTAGCGATCACTATTACTCCCCTCCCCATGGTCCCAAAGAGGACCGCAACTGGAGCCCTCACATGGACAGCTACGAGCTGATGGTGGGTGCATTTTTCTGTAGCTTTGCTGATAATTTAAAAAACATCTTTGAGTTGTTTTACGTGCCTACATTTGGACCTCCAGCTTTAATAATCTCTAAGCTGACACCTTCCAAACATTGGATGGATCACAGGAAAAGAGATGACAACATCGAAGAGTTTAACCCTTGTGATGTTTTGATTAAAATACACAGTCCTTTGTGCTAACATGTTTCTTATGCTGTTCTGTTGCTAGCACCGTGGCCCTGAAAAGCCAGCGAGCTATCACTCCAAAATCGATGCTGATATTGACTCCCTCACCAGTATGCTCGCTGACCTGGACAGCCACCCACAGGACTCCAGCACACAAGTAGGACGATACACTTTATTTAAACTAAATGGAAAAATCTTCTTGAAAAACTGCATGTGCACAAAGTTGACATTTTTATCACACATTGTGCCATTAATTTTATACATTTTCTGACTCCCCACAGCTGTATGACAATGTGCCTTACAACAAATACCTCTCAGGGGATCACTACAAGTCTGCGCACCAGAGCGCAGCCCCTCCTCAGGGTCGGCCATCCATGGGCTACCCCCCTCATCCCCAGAGCCAATACCACCCAGCGCCCCCCTACCCCAGCGAGCACCAGTCACCTCAGTACTCCCACCAGCAGGACTACTACTCCTCCTCTTCAACCCCTAAGCCCTACCCTCAGCCCGTCCCAGCCTCCTACACCACTGCCTCAACTCCCACCGGGCCCAGGTTCAGCGTCCAGGTCAAGACAGCGCAGCCTGTCACCTACTCTCAGACAGGGAGGCAGGCCGAACAGGCCTACACCCCACCCCCTCCTCGCCAGCACATGTCACGCCCCCCTCCCCAGACTCAGACAAGTCAGCAGGGCTGGTACCCTCCACATCCCAGCTCACAAGCTCAGGAGAAGCACTCTGAGGCAGGGTACAAGGGGAGCGGCTCAGGATCTGGAGGAAGAGTTAACCAGGTTACAATGCCCAAGAGAGGGATGGAAAATAATCCATCAGGGTCAGGGGCTGCACAGAGTCCTGCTTATCAGTCCAGCAAGGTGAGGGCACATATCTCTAGCCTGAGCTAAATCTGAGCTTCTGGATACTAGGGTCAGTATGATACCTGCGTTTTGGTACCTGTACTAAATAATACTTCTTTTCCATATCTGAAACATGCTTTTCTACAAAACCCTGTTTTTATTTAACAGAAGAAGCCAAACATTTCAAATATTATATGTATAAACACTAGCAGCCATACAATAATATAAATAAAACAATCAGAAATTGAAAGTGAATTAAATCATATCTGATGAAAGAGAAAACAACATTGGATGTCAACTTTGGTACTTGACAGTTTTTGATTCTCAGTGCTACTGACACATTTCAGTCATCCCCAAAAAAGTCAAAGTTCGATACCCAGTCCCTAAATATCATAAATATTAAATTAACTTTCCATTTGAAAGAGCTAATTATGAAAGGGAGGATTTCTGGTCTTTTGGTTTTTCAAGGTTCATGTATGATTCATGTATCCTCATTTCTTCCAGCAGGGGTTGGGAACAGCCCGGCCTGAGGAAGAGTTGGATCGACTCACCAAGAAGTTGGTATATGATATGAACCACCCCCCTTCAGAGGACTATTTTGGTACAGTCGCCACTCATTACATTGATGACCTATGACAAGGCAAAACTTGACTTCTGGCATTTAAAGTAAAACAAACTCAGATATCCAACATTTTGTCTTTCAGGTCGCTGTGCCCGCTGTGGTGACAACGTGGTTGGTGACGGCAGTGGCTGCATCGCCATGGAGCAGGTGTTCCATGTGGAGTGTTTCACATGCATCACCTGCCACGCCCGTCTCCGAGGGCAACCCTTCTACGCCCTCGACAAGAAGAGTTACTGTGAGAGCTGTTACATTGTAAGTAAAGGAACAACAGTGCAGCAAAGGTCTAATTTTATCCTATTTACAGTTTTTTGTGGTTGGGATGACTAAGTGTTT
The DNA here is from genome assembly GCA_005408345.1 of Macquaria australasica. Lineage (NCBI taxonomy): Eukaryota > Metazoa > Chordata > Actinopteri > Centrarchiformes > Percichthyidae > Macquaria > Macquaria australasica. Next base: position 475,092 of record SEMN01000012.1, on the reverse strand, counting down.
ATTCCCATGTGTATCTGCTACAACCTCTTATCCACTAAAAGCACCCAGATTTATACTTCTATATTTCCTGGTTTATTGTACTTTGCTCTGTCAATCCTACTCTGATCCACACACCTGTTTCTGCTTTTCTTGTCAGAGTACATTAGAGCGCTGTTCAAAGTGCTCCAAGCCCATCCTGGACCGGATCCTGCGGGCCATGGGAAGAGCCTACCATCCTCGCTGTTTCACATGTGTGGTTTGTAACTGCTGCTTGGACGGGGTGCCCTTCACCGTGGATGCAACCTCTCAGATACACTGCATAGATGACTTTCATAGGTATAAAGACGTTCATACACTATGCTTAATAATGTTACATGACTGGCATGTCCACTAACTGTAAATTCTGATGCTTGTCCTCCCTGACAGGAAGTATGCACCTCGCTGCTCTGTTTGTGGTGAGCCCATCATGCCTGAACAGGGCCAGGAGGAGACAGTCAGGATAGTAGCTCTGGATCGCAGCTTCCATGTCAACTGTTACATCTGTGAGGTGAGGAAGGATTATAGAAGACAAAAAGTTGTCTTATCTTAAAATACCAGAAACATCAGGACCTGTTGATTTGAAACTTTATTTGACAGCGTTGAGAGTAAGCATACCTTTTTTATTTTTTTATTATTTTTATTTGAGTATGCACACGTTGAGTTGTGGTTGAAGAATAAAGGACTGAAAAAACATTACATGTGAAACACAAATGTGCAATTTGTTATCTAAAGGTTATAGTTTTAACATGAGTAGAAGGAGATCAGTTGGTTAATGCAGTTTAATGAACCAAAACAGTCACATTTTATCAGTCAGTCTTCATTACTGCACTTAACCATAGACCTTTGACACTTTGAACTTTGCACAACTGAATTATAGGGTCTCTGTAGCTCTTTTAAACTATTTTGGTTGATAGAAAAGTTAATAAGACTCTAATTTACAAAAATCCTACATTTGCCTGGACAATGTAGGATTAAATTACCATATTAACATTTTCTCTATAGAAAAATGTGCCCAAACTTTGCTGGATTTGTTACATTTTCATATATATTTATGGGTCCATGTGAGAGTGTTAAGTTGAACTGATTGAAGTGTCTGTTTTCATCAGGAATGTGGCCTCCTGCTGTCCTCCGAAGGGGAGGGTCGAGGCTGTTACCCGCTGGACGGCCACATCTTGTGTAAGAGCTGCAGCGCTCGCCGCATCCAGGACCTCTCGGCCAAAATCTCCACCGACTGCTAACAAACCTCTTGCGTCTGCTCCACCTCTCCCAGCCCTCTCACGAATCCACAGACAGTAAACATATTACACATTATTGACAGGAAATGTCCCTGCTTTGTTCAGACTTGTGAGCTACTTTTTCTTTCTTTCTTTTTTCTTGGTTGCTCTGATTATGAGTTGATATAAACTTTGCTACAGCTCCCTCTGTTGGTATCCAGCTGCAGTTTCATTTGCAGAGGGACATTTTTCTCTGTTACTGATTCGTATGAGTGATCTAATGGAGCAACCACCTCGCTCGTTTCCTTTCATTCAAAAGTCCTACTTCATTTTCTTTGATTTTTGGTACACAGCTGCCCCATTTTTCATATTTAGTTCAGTATTAGTATGACAGTGGCCTGACCTGCAGGCAGCTTGGGTTCCACTTACAATTTATTCACACCGGTACTGCTCAGCTGTTAGCTTGCACATTATTATCAAAGACAAATGAAAGTATGGAAGGAAATCATAGATTCAGACCTGAAAATGAGGGGGGGGTTTTTTTGCAGAGAAGCAGCATAAATGATGATTAGGGTTACGGCTTCTCTAGAACCATCTAAACAAAGCGACCTTTACATTTGTAAAACAACGTCAAAGTGCAGAACTGCCTCAAAACAAGCACATAATGCAACAACTGTGACTGTACATACCAGGCTGGTTTGGTTTGACAATGAAACTGTTCCCAACTGTTTTGGAAAGCATGTAGCCCTGTAGTGCAGTGAATCTTTGCAGAGAAGTAGCCTCATAGCACGAGAAATGTAGACGAAAGGAATGTGTAGTTAACTTTACAACCCAACAAGTTTTTTTTCCTTTTAGCTTTTATTAAAATGCAATATTTGCTAGAACAAATCTCTCATTCATCTCTCAACATCATGTTGTTTAGTTATTAAACTGAAGCTCATCACAGGATTTTTGCCATTTAAAAAAAAAAAAAAAAAAAAAATCATCCAGAATAACTGTTAATTTTTGAATGTCTGCGAAAAAACACAATCTTGCTTTGGTTTGTTTAACATTTGTTGTTGGTTGATACTTGACTGTTACATTGAAGATGATGGTGCAATGAAGTCAAATGCTTTCTTCTGTCTAAGGAAAACAGGGTGTTGAAAACATCCCCACTGCGTGAAGCTTGAGCCTCATGTGAAGAGTCTGTGCCATTTGGGAAAAAGTATGAAACTGAAATTATACTCCATTTTAAAGTATATTGGGTAAATTAATGTACTTGACAAATACTTTTGCATACTGTTAGTTCTTAACATTAGATTAAATAAAAGTGGAATTGAATGTGATGTATTTTTACCCCAAAAATTGATTGTAACTTTGGAATACAACTCCTACTCTTCACTTGCGGATTTGATTTTTGTTCATCCTTGCACTCATGTGGGCCAAGTTGTCATTCTCTGAGACTTTGGAGCTACAGTATTTGTTATAATTGTGTTTAACCTCTGTCTCTCCGTCCTGATTTTGTATTTGTGTAACTTAAAGGGCTAAAAATTTGAAAGCCTTACCTCAAGGATGTCATTCAGTTTCATAATCCTTTTTTTTGAAACTGGCTTTGTCTGTGAAATCAGCTTTTTATTTTTTTTTTTGTGACAACTTGATCATACTAAAACGGTTCAGATTTGCATTTTTTACTCGTTAATTTATCTCATGATGTGTATTCTGTATTAATCTGCTTTTCATCATGGTCATCATTTCATTCATGCTCGTATGTGTCATTTTTAAACTCCTGGTCCATGCCAACTCTCGTGTCATTGAATCGCATCATTTTGTTTCCATTAGAAAGTCATCCATTTATCCTCTTTACTGTGTGTTCAGTTTGCAACGCTGTGAATTGGAGCTTGTAGATCAAAGCTGGTACTGCGGCACTGATGAATTCACACTGAGAAGGAGGCCATTTTGTACTTAACAGGTTGTTGTAGTAGAAGTGGCAGTTAGTTACATTCATGGGAGAGCATGTGAACACACGGGTGGATTTTCTCCTAATGCAGGTTGTAGTAACATAATTGATTATTAAAATGTCAACAAGTCCATCGATGTGTTTGTCACTTTTTATACAAACATCGCATGTTCAGAACTTAAAGGGCCACTATACCGATTTTTAAAAATAACCCTGATTATGTCATAGTGATGTCATCAGGGTTATTCCGGCCTGGGCTTGGAGGCGACTCATTTTGAGCAAAAAGCCTGCGTTAAAACTTGGGGCGTGGAGTATGAAAGACATTGGCTTTCACCAGGCAGGAAGGGTCTGACAAAATATGCAGTTGTGTTGCATTATGGGACATGTAGGATCAGACAGACCCAGCTGCTTCAATTCTAAAGATTCTTGTTTAAATGTATCTCTTGTAAATCTCCAAACTTTCTGGAAGTGCAACACTAAATCACTGGAATACCCCTTTAAGACACACAAACATACTTGCTTGACAAACATACTCTTCTAAATCAGAAAAATTTATTTTACACGCTGTGTACATCCCTGCCAATCTCAAAACATACAACCTTATTACTGTTTACAACTGCCTAAACACCTGTATGTTTGGTATCTTGCAGTAAATGATCCAAATAAAAGAAAAATGCTCCAGCTTGAACATTTCTCGTCTTGTGTTAACACGAGGTGAACGTCTTCCAGAAGAAGCTGCGGCAGCCTGCCTTGCGCTCTCTTTGGGAGAGGGAAAGATGTCGCCGCATCACCTCCTCTCTGACTCCCACCTCCTCCTCCGCCTCGGGGAGCATCTCGTCTCCTCTCGCCGCCATCAGTTCGGACACAAACTTCAGCAACAGCAAGTGAGCGAGATCCTAAAGGAGGGCAGCAAAGGAAAGGAATGGCAACTAAAAATGCACTTTAGACACAGTTGTTCCCCATGAAAGAAGCCAGCTGTTAAACACCACATCTCAACTCCTGTTAGGCACGTCCCTAATTTTGTGGTGTTAAATATAAGAGTCACTCACCTTGTCGTTTGCAAGGTCTGTCCTCAGTGTTTCTGTCAGCATGTCTCTGTGTGGAGCACCGCTGACCTGCGCCAGCAGCACAGAGGAAAACAAAGCCACAAGAAGTACCTGCACCTGAGAGCGAAGCATCTCCACCTCAAACTGCAAACACAAGAATCCAACTCTTATATTCCCTGATTGTCTTTTCAAAACTGATGATGTGCAATGCTGCAAAAGTCCAAAATATACCAAACCAATCAGAAAGGTGGTGGAAGAGCTGAATGTTATCACTGTTTGAGTAGGACGTGTTGAGCTGATAAATACGCCTCTTCATCCTCAAATCCTCCTCATCCTCAAGCCAACAAAGGGATGTGATTGGTGGAGAAGAATGGCGGTGAGGGGGGCAAGGAGGTGTGTGGTGGAGGTTGTGAACAGAAGTGTCACTGGACAGGATAAGGTCATCTTCGGCAATGACGACATGGACAGAACTGCTCCAGTAACACGTCCATAAAACTGTCAAGATCTGACTTCTGGTTTGGTTAGTATTCATAACTTTAAATGTGAAACATTAGATGCAAATGTTAAAAGTTAATGGTAACATGTGACTTTACTTCTGCCAGTTATGATTCGCTACACCAGCTTTGTACTGTAGGTGTCCTGAACTCAGCATGAGGCCTTCATGCTGTGCAGTGTTGTTAATGACACAATGTGACTCAAATGTTAATGAAGCAGCCTGGACTCTGCTAACCAGTCCGCCACCCCGCCACCCTTTACGCCGTCTCTTTGAGTCAGAGGAAAATGGAAAAAACACGCAGAACGTCTAAATGTCAGGCGGCAAACAAACCACTTGATGTAGGTGTTTTGTTTGGGCACGAATGAGGACATAATCGCAGTGTTTGCTCTCAAGAGGCGAAGGTTTTTCTGTTAAGTATTATCACCTTTAATCTTGTCTGAAAATAAAATTTGGCAATAATCTATAGTTTGACCACCTCAAAACATGATGTCAAAAGAGTGGGAAGGTCACCGGCTCCACCAAGCCACCCTTAGTTCAGTGGTTCTCAACCTGAGGTTCTGGACCACCCAGGAGGTCACAAGATCAACCTGAGGGGTCACGAGACAGTTAAAGAGGAAATTCACAGATTTTACACATCAGAGTCTGATGACAGGTCCTGGGGAGCACGATTGCTTTGTGAAAAAAAGTTGTATAAAGTGTTTTGTGGCTCCAGAGGGAGCTGCATGAAATCAGATTAACTGGCAGCGTCAGTTGGGGCTGAAGGAAAGCAGATTTCTTTTTTCCAGGTGTTCCTCCAGTCCAGCGGTTCTCATAGTTTTTTGGCCATTCCTCTCCCATCATTTAAGGTTTAATCACCCAATATTGGGGAAATTAGTTACAAAATGAGTCAAGTTGGATGTAATTTTGTTGAAATGATACCATCAAGAACTTGACATGCTTCTTTTCACCTTTACATGAACTAGCATTGTGAAAATTAAAAATAAATCCAAGTTTAATTTTGCCCAAATGCGACAAACGTCTTACTCACTACATCGACTAAAGACCATCGAGGCTTCATCACATTTTGACTGACGTGTTCGCTTGATTAGCATTACCTGTTTTTCATTTCCTCCCTGTCAAAAATGTACTTGTCAGAATCAGTTGTGCTAACCTGAGTGTTTTTTTTATCATTTCCACATTAATCAGATTAATTCAAACTTTAATTCTGCTCCACATGTTTCCCTCCAGTCATGCGTCCTCAGTTAGAGAACCACTGACCTTTTGTCCACCACAGGACTCTCACTGATAAGTCTGATTACTCAGTCTTTAATCATGACTTGACTTGACTTGAAGTAACATTTTCCGAGTGGTGAGGATGTTGTGACCACAGGCATCCAGCTGTGCTGGCCTGGACAAAGCAGAGGGGTCCAACAGTGTGACGATCACGCAGATCACACCTCCACACCTGCTGCTACATGATATAATAGTGTCAGCACTTTGTCAGCGTTAATTAAACATCTTCTCCTATGGTTAATCAAGCTGATTCTTTATGCTGTCGTTAATTCCAGTATTTCATTCTATATTTTAAGCTGGTGAGTCAAACATTTCTATTCCCATCTGACAAGACTAATTAGGCACACATTTCTCTGCCAAGTCATATTTACTGGTACTACATTTTGTTTTAAAAGACAAGCTCTCTCAATTTGATAGAATTTCACTTCACGGTTTCATACAGATACAAGAGAAAGGTCGACAGAGAGTTTGGGACAAAGTAAGATTATCTAGGCTATTCTTTGCCTTTTTCTTTCAGTTCTCAGTTTGTCTTGTGTTTAGTAACATTCATATGATTTTCACTTGGATGCACTGTATTCACACCCAACTGTTAAACTGAGCAACAGCCGAGTTAACGTTATCTGTATGTGAAGAAAGCCGCTCAATAAAAATCTATTAGGAAAAAAAAAGAGATCCAGCCAATTTGTTTGGGTGTTTGTGAAACTGAAAAACTGAGATACTCTGATGTATCGACATACAGAACATATATTTATCAGGTCTGCTGGATCAATGAGTTAAATAATTACAACTACATGACTTGTAATAGTATGTTCCAACCTTCTGAAGCTGGCATGAATATCAATTTTGTAATTTGTTAGCATCAGTTGGATGTAAGGATTATTAGTATTTGGTTCACTGTGAAATACTAATAATCCTCATATGTATATATAGCAAAGTAATTTATCAAATAAATATAAAAAATATATACAATATTTCCCTCCAAAATCTAGTGGAGTAGAAGTAGAAAGTAGCATAAAATGGAAATACTCAAGTAAAGCACATCAGAGTTCATGTTCAGTTTTTACATCAGCGACAGCAATACGCGCTCTGTCCACTGGGTGTCACTGTAAGATCGCATTTTTATTCAGACCCTCAAACGCAACAGTGCACATAAATGCCTCATGAAATATCCGTGTGAGTAAGTTAGTTTGACGTTAATTACAAGCTATCTGTGCTAACTAGCTACCCGTGTTTGTGACGACGAAGGCCAAGTAAACGGAGCTCTGTGCTAATTAGCGTCTCAATTAACAGGTGAGTCAGTCAAAATGGCGACCTTTCCGACGGTGAACGCGACTGAGTTTACATTCGCTCTTGCAAAATGAAAACATTTTCCTGTATTTTGTGTGGGTGAGTTTCAGTGTGAAACGTAGGCTAAAAGCGTGGTTTAAGTGTTGGCCTCATGCAAAGACTTAAGATATGTGTTTGCTTCAGTGTGGCGCTGCTGCTCGGGTTACCTGTCTGTGTTACAAGTCCAGTGCCGACAGGTAAGATAATAAATAAAGCTAAAACACCTGTTTAATAACAGTACCCAGGAATGAGGGAGGACCGGAGGACTCTGAAGTGGATATTATTTCAGCCATGCTAGTAAAACTTTGTTCTTTCAATAAAATGTACAGAGCTTTATATTTCAGGACTATTAAATATCCTCTCACAGGGCAAATGCAATACAGCATGAACACAGTTTGACATGGTGCATGTGCTGTTATTTTATTGCATTACATTATCTAATAAGAGCAGAAGTTCCTCACAAAATGTTCTTTTTTTAAATTTTTTTACCATGTGCATGTATATGGTGATATGGCTGAAATTAATACAATATTACTAATAATATTTTCATATCAAACGTGGCTGTACAATATGGCAAATTTACACATGAAGTAATCAAATATATGTTCAAAGCAATGGATTGTGTCCCACTGCTATGCATTAACATCACACCAGTGACTCATGGAAACGAACAAAATGATTGATTTATTTAGTTTATTGATGATGATATAATAATGGTACAATTCCACCAAAAATGAAATGTTAGCCCAGCCCTGCTGCATGTATTTTTCAGTGTAATGATGAAGGCCCAGGGTACGCTGAAACATCTGGATGATCTAATCTCAGTTTAATGCATTTTCAAATTCAGTGAACGCTTCACATGATACATGTTGTTTTGTAATTGGTTGTGAATTGACGCTATTATTTATAATATTTCCAGGAACGTTTCAGACCAAATGCCTTGAGCGTCACTTTTGGCTTTCTGTCAAGTCCAGCTTCCTCGGCCGGATGATCCGTTTTGACTTTGAAGGTATGTTTCTCTGTCCTCCTTGAGAAAATGCGCACCAGAGAAGTTCTTCATAGATGGAAATCCAAGATGTATTTACTGATGACCTTTTGCTGTAAACCACCAGACCAGTATGGACTCCACCGCTTGTCTGATCAGGAGGCCACTCTCTGTGGTTACACTGTCCTAATCAATGATGTTGGAGACCTGGTGTTTCGTGCCTCCTTCCTGGCCTGTCATGTCCACAGCAAGGTCGATTTCTTTCTACATTTTTTGTGCTTTTGATATGTTGCATTCTTAATAACACACCACCTCTGTATGTCTCCCCTGCAGAGCGGCACAGACTATCACCTGCGTCTTTGGTTTGTGAACCAGCAGGCGGATGGGAAGGTGGCGGCGTATCCCTTCCAGCTCCACTGCTCCCTGCGGGGGCAGTGGAGCACCAGAGAGATCGTCTGTGAGGAAAACTACATGGAGGTGAGTTATTTACCCGCATAGTTACATGAGGAGCTTGACTGGCAGCCATTCTTGTAGTCCAGCGGATTATATTTGCTCTCGATGTGAATAGAAAATTTAATAAAGGATGGAGTTGTTAAGATTAGTTATGATGTATCCCTAAAGAGTGTATATACTGTTAAAAAATTAAAGAGCTGCTTTGTATTGAAAAATAAAGATTCAACCTTTCTGACCGTTGATGAGTTAAGATGCAACATTATTTTGAAAAGTTGGTTGATATACTGGTTTGTTTTGTAATTATGGTCATTCAGAGTGTTCTTGTAAATTTTTGTATCCACTTGGAGTAAATATAGTATCTTGTGAACACTTATTTTTAAAACATGATGGTGTAGTATCTATGGTGATCAATAAGTCACATGGCTGAATGATGATAAGGAAACTGGAAACAACCTCAAACACCATTTTTGTGATAATATGAAGGGTTCACTTTTCCAAACACATGCTGGGCTTGTCTTTTTCTCTGTAGGTGTCCATCCAGCAGCCTATCCTGCCCATTACATCCAAAAATGAGAAGACGGTTAGTAAATGAGATTTATTTGTTTTAAAGACTTTGCATTTATCGTCATAATGCAGAATTCCCAAGATAAGAAGAGTAACAAGAGTTGCTTCTTAATAATATACGTTTTTAGCTGATGTTTTGCTGTATGGCTCCATAAATTATGCTCCTTCATGTCAAATAAGTTGATCAGACACGTCTTTGTCACGGAGCAGGGAGCTGATGAGGCAGACATGGCCGTGATGTTCCACAGAGATGAGCAGCCGCCAGAGGAGGCGAGGGTCTTGTCCCTGATGGAGGCTGCTGCTCTGGGCTACCGCATCTCGCTGCGTGGCTCACACCTCACCCTCCGCTGTCCCTACTCCTCCCCTCTCTCATACTTTGTCAAGGTACTCAGAGACGACGTTGCTTACTGAGGATTACGCCTGCATCATTCAGTTATTTAATGGATGCTATGTGTGGGTGTTCCTGTTTTGTTTTTTTCCCCAGGAGAGTGGAGTGGATTTAGAGATTGTCAGAGCAACCGTCCTGTACCGACCCCAGAGCAACTTCCTGGCTGTTGACACCACTGTTGCCTGTTCTCTGAGTCAGTACAGTTTATCAGTATTACATTATCTGAAAAATGTGAAATACCAAAGTGAAATGTCTCTTTCCTCTCCTCCTTTCTCCCCCAGATGAGGCTACAGCAGATGGGTCTGACCTGCTGTGGACTGCCCCTTATGTTCTGTCTCCGTTAGTCCACGGTCAGTTCAGGGACCGAGGCATCAGCATCGGAGTGAACAACCCGGCTCCGAGTGTGTCTGAAAATAAAGAGAGGGGATACAAGATCGGCCTGCAGGAGGGGAGAGTGGAGGTCAGGATATCTTTAGGAGCGCGTGGTGGACACATTAAGGTATAACTCAGGGGAAATTATTTAAAAGATGATTATTTTTTGAAATATTTGCTACCTTTTACCTCTTCAGACCTCAACAAATACTTAAAATGAAACAGCAGGAGAAAGAAGAGTTTCTGTTTGATCTGCTGAGAGTTTAACTGTTTTAGTGTAATGTTTTGTCTGCATGTTTAATGTTCTTTCTGCATGGATGAATGACATAAAGTGCATTTGTTGCTACCAGTCTACAATGTAAAATATAGAAAGAAAGAAGTAGAAATCAGTTATACAGCTGCAAATGCAAAATAAGTGTTTGCAAAATGTGGGTTTCACCTCTCCGTACGTCGGCTGTGGTTCTTCCAGAGCGGTGTTGTGAGGGGACGGTACAGCCAGTCCATGTCCGTGGATCTGCTCTTTGTGAGGCAGTGGGAGGACGAGCGCTGGCCTCTTACACAGCATCGCTCCTTCAGGCTCCTTAAGATGCCTCTCATCCCACAAATCCCAGTCTTTAGCAAAAGTAAGGCTTTCTTAGGCCATGATAACTTGTTTATTTATGCATGATTAATAGATAAAAAGAACAAAAAATTGTGCAAAGCTGCACTTTTCCCTCGTGTTATTATATCATAATAATGTGAACATATTGTGCATTGTGGTACAAGATTTTGCTTTGGGAATTGATGATTAAAAGCAACAAAAATTAGTTATTGAAGGTTTTATTTTACACATTTGAAGAGTTTTGTCTGTTGTAAAGCTACAATAGTGGAAGACATTTCAGTGTCATTATTTTAGGTTATTTTGCATGCAGTCAGTTTATCATGACATATATCAATGGCAGACAGATGCTCTTTTTAATATTGTGATATTAGAAACTGATATTCTGTTTAAGATGTCTCCACAAAAACATGTTGAACTGGAGCATTTAGGTTTCCAGTGTGTTGAATTTACTGCCATCACTGACCTCTCTCTCCCTCCGCAGACACAGTCCCATCTGAGGGATTGTTCTCCGTCACATTAGGCCTCTTTGCGGCTGATGTTTCCCTACAGAAGGTGACAGTCGATGGTGGCGGCGACCTTTTAACCTGGACCCGGAGCCACCAAACGCAGAGCAACACAGACCTCAGTGTGTCCAGGCTCTCCCACTCCAATGGGAGCCACTCCTACAGGCTTCATTTCCCATCGTCACACCCAAAAATAATCCCAGAGGTGAGATGGACTCAGCAGTTTTTATTATGTGTGGAGGTTCAAAAATATCTGAAACAACCTGCTGTCTAATCCCAGTATATAGGTGGTGGCTATGAGACGTACAGCCTCTCTTTCACCTTTACTCTTAACATCTTATCCAACGGAGAGGTGTTTTACCATCAAGCCACTATAGAGCACAGTGTTGCATACACAGGTGAGTATTTTGAGTTTCTTATCAACCATTGATTCAGACCAGTTGGTGCAGTTAAAATAAATATACTGATGGTTTGCATGTTTTACGCCAATATCTAAGAATGTATTGTTTACATTACTGCCGACCATTTTCTAATGCGTACCATGTATGTTTTTTGAATTAATTTCATATGACAATCATACGTTCCCAAGATTTTGTCCCAAGATGTTCAAATTTCTGTTGCTATTAGTGCATCTGAACAATGGAAAGTTTGTTTTGAAAAGTCTTCCAGGTTGGTGGAAAACTCAGACGTAAGACTTAATGTTGACACTTATTTCTCAAGCATGTTTAAAGTCTGGTTAAGTAGATTTTCATATTGTACTGGCAGGAACTGAAACCAATGGACACCTGAATTGAATTTCTAATCTCAGAAGTTTACTGAGGGAAATGAATAAAGATTTTAGCATGACAGAGTTTTATAGTTATTTTTCTATTTATTTAGGAAAGGACTTGAAGTTTTTGAACTGTATCAGCAGTTTTTAATTTTATTCTTGTTTTTGTGACACTATTTTTATTAAAGTTTCTGTTTTTCGAGGTCTCACTGGACAACTGGAAATGTGTGTGTATGTGTGTGTGTGTGTGTGTGTGTGTGTATATATATACACACACCACGTTGTTTAAATAAAGACGACTCTTCTAATAAGTCAGCTAGTGCTGCCACATTGTTTTTTTCCACACCTGGAAGATAAAGAAATCTAATAACAAACAGTATGCTTTAGAAAATGGTAATATAATGCTGTTTGTGGTTAATGGGTATGAATGGCGGAGCTACAACAGTAAGATAATGTGGCTACACCGTGCAGCTGTGTGACGCATACATTAGCAGATGTTATAAATCAATGCAAATTCAACCAAATGTTAAACTCCTCTCTTAAAACCTGAATATCAGCCTCGCTAACATGATGCCCCTGATGACTCCCTGTCTGTCCTGGTGCAGCTCCAGGTTCCCCCAAGCTGGAGGGGAAGTGCACAGCGAGCAGCCTGCTGGTGCTGCTGCACCACGGGGCCCAGGACGAGCTGCAGTGGGAGCTCTTCCTCGGAGCCCGCAAGCTGGACTGGGAGCTGGTGGAGATGGGTGGGTTTGTGGTGGAGGGGGAGGAGGACTACTTGACTGTGGAGATCCCCTCTTACAGCCCTGCGATGAACTATGGGGTGATCAGTCATTTGTTTCATTCAAATTCATTCATTCAGATGAACATTTTTTTTTCTGTGTATTTTTCAGTCTCACAGAAAGACAGTTAGCACATACTTAGGTTTTTAACTTAATTTGGTTTTCCATTTACTCCACTAATGCCTAATCTCCATCTTAATGAATCTGATACAAAGATACCATCTGTGAGTGCAATTCGGTAAATTAACTCAAAGTAAATTAAGGATTAGAGACACTCCTCGGGCTTAGTTACTTAAAACCATCTTAATGCAGAGAGGATTTGACACGTCATGGATACTTTGATAAAACAAGCCCCTGTTTGTAACCATCAGTGCTTCTAAAATAAGATCTACAGTGTTTGTGCTTGTTTACAATTCATACTGCTGCTGTGATGATTTCTTCTTCCTTCTGTCAACTTCTTTTCCCGTGCAGGAGCTGACATTGCAGGGTCTTGTCTCTGGAGTGGAAGTGTCTGTTGTGGATGCACAGTCTCTGAAAGTGGAGGACAGTCTTGTCCATAAATGCACCTTTCCTGTCAGAGAACTACTAGGTTACACACAACAAGCTCAAACTGAAGCATAAAATGTTTTTTTTAGAGTTTTAGTTTATAATAACCTTGACACTCGCAGTGTTTCTCTGACAGTGTGTTTGCCAGAAGGGAGGATGGTGGTTGTAGTCGACACCACCCACACCATCCCGCCCACTCACCCCAACCGAACCACCCTATTGGACCCCAGCTGTGTTCCCATGGAGACGGACAGTGCTAGAGCCCTGTTCAGCTTCAGCCTGGACTCCTGTGGGACAACTGTAACTGTGAGATACTTCACTTGTTTGACATTCACACAGAAGATGCGCGTTCTGGCCTCTTTTCTGATCTCCTCATATTTCCTCAGACTGAGGGAAATGTCCTTGTTTACGAAAACCAGATCAGTTACCCTCAAGATTTTCTGCCTTTGGATGATCCTGTCATACACAGAGATTCTCCGTACAGGTGAGAAACGTACATACTGAACTCCATCTGTCTTTAAACCAGACGATAGTGTTGATATAAGTCTTGTCTGTTACAGGCTGACAGTTCAGTGTCGCTACCCAGCAAACGATAGTAGAACTCTTACTATCCAACGCCCTTTGAACTCCTTTGTGGACCTTTCAGCCGTCAAGCCAGTCAAACGCACACGCAGGGATGCTGCAAACACAGGTGTGTGTCTGTGTGTGTACTTAAAAAAGTTGATCTGCGACTGATATTTAATATCAATTATGTAAATGTGTGATTTTTTTTTGTCCCACTCCAATCAGGTCAAAGAAAATGGAGGGTGAATTTGGAGGGAGGGCAAAACCTTCGTCTAGGTAGTGAAACTCTATTTGAACTGTATTTAAATAATTAACTCTTTGCTAAATGTTCTGCACAAATACCTCAGTCTACTTTGTATTGAAACTAAATTGGGGGGACTCATGTTATGGAGATGAATTATGTCAAAGATAATTTATATATTTTAATGTCATATAAGTTGGCGTAAGGAGCACGTCTTGTCTCCTCAGTGTGGATCACGTGGACGCTCGTCTCCATGCTGCTGCTACTAATGCTCTGCACATGGGTTTATGCAAACTTGACCTGTAAATTAAATAAATGAATACTATTTTATTTTACATACTTTGTTGTGAATTATTTTATGCATTTATCCTGACAAGATACGAGAAATTAAATGAAATGAAAAGGTGTTTCATTTTGTAAACATGCAATCCATCCTGTGACTTTGTTAAATTATTCATTCAAGACTACTTATAAACACTGGCATTGTCTAGTGTCCTAGTTCAAGGGCCCTGGTATTAAACATGCTGCTTCACACAATCGATAGGAGCCATCGTTAATGTCATTTGTTGCACCTGTGCTTTTCCTGCTGTTAAGTCAAACGTCTGCTGTGAAAAGGCTCCACTGACTGAATACAGCTTTGATTGATAATGAGCTGTACCTGTGGCTGTAACGCCTGAGTGGACTTAGAAAAGCTGGTGCAGGAGACACCAACACATGGTGCCAGTTTGGCCAAGATATACCAAGCTAGTGGTTCACTTTAGTTTGTGTAGTTTGCTCTTAGCTAGGTTAGCTTTAGACACTGCCAACACATCACTGACTATGGCTTTTTGGTTTTGCATTGGGTAAGGTGCTTTGAAGATAATTTACAAGCTGTTAGTTGACATTAGTGCACCTGTGTATTTATATATGCTTTGTCTTACAGCGTGACCTTGCTCCTGTCTGTGTGGGCAACTGCAAAATGTGATTACATCCCTGATGGTATGATTTTTAAATGTTTGCTTCAAGGCCTACAATAATAGTTTAGAACCGTTTTGACACATGTTGCCTGTTCATGCAGGAGTTGTTCACATGGAGTGTCGTGATCGTTACTTATTGATGGCTGTTGATCTCTCCTTCACTCGGAATGAACTTCGCTTTGACGCTGTTGGTAAGTCCTGTACATCTTCATCGCATATTCGTAACACTGAAATCAAGCAACTAAGCAAAGTCTGGCCTGACAAGCTGAAGCTCGTTTAACGGGTGCATGATGAGTCTAATAACTAATGTGATTTCTCTTCCAGATGGGATGGGCGTGTATCCCATCACAAAACGGTATGCAGCAAAGTGTGGCTACAGTGTCGGCATCCTCCCTCTGCTGGGCCGCATAGAGCTCCGAGCCTCTTACTTCAGCTGTCACGCAGACAACAAAGTATGTACACATGGCATATAAAACTGCTTTTGATCATTTATCCACACAAACTGAGATTGGCTGTGGCCTCCCTTCAGGAACATAACTCTACAGTGCTCAGGAGTTGCAATTCTGACACCCTTGTGAGTTTTTATGGCATCTTTCAGGATGACGAAGTGTTCACGTTCAACTTCAACCTGATTGAGATGCATGAAGGAAAGGAGGTCACCTATGCCTTGAACAAGACCTGTTCTCCCGCTCTCCCCTGGTCTCCCAGAGAAGTTACATGTGAAGTCAACTACATGGAAGTGAGCTCGGGTACATCTTATATTAAATTCGGGCAATCGTTGCCAGTGTTTTCTAATCCTGACTTCTCTGTAGGTGTCTGTGAGGAGTGAAGTCACCTGTCCATCGGAAACGAAACAGGATGACTGGAATGCCCTCAAACCTGTACGATTCAACTTGAGTACTGTTGAATATTGCTTAAGTTAATGTCGTGTGTGTGTATAGCTAGAATAAAAGTAAGTGAATAGTTAAGCTAAATAGTTCTCCCTTCTAGGCCTATGCCTCAGCCACTTCAGATTGGCAGGTGATGTTTCAGAGAGGGGAGGAGCACTTGCCGCCCATGAACCTCTCTGAAGCTCGTAAGCAGGGTTATGAGTTTGACTTGCTGGATGGAAGGCTTGTGTTTCGTACACCGTATGGACAACCTGAATCACTCAGCACTGAGGTAAGCTTGTTGCAAGAGCAGTTAAGGTTTATCGTGTCAGGAAAGGTTATGTGCTACATACAGCACACACAATTTTTGGTTTGGCATAAACTGGTTTTGACGGTCTCTACAGGTGAATGGTGTTCCAGTAGAGGTGGTCCATGCGACTCTGTTCTCCAGACAAAGCTGGGTTGTCTTCATGGTCGACCTGGTGGCTGCTTGCTCTATGCGTCAGTACTACAATCTCTACTTTGCTGTAGTTTGTTTTCTCATGGCAATTAACAAGTGACGCTATAATGCTGGTGTAATCTTCAACAGATAAAGGATCATATGATGGTAGTGGCTACATGACATGGGAGACTCCTGAGGAGCTGCACCCGCTGGTGTCTGGTTTACATGACACACGGCTCAACATCGGAGTCAAAGGGGAACTTGTGGAGCAGCCGGTTGCAGAGGAGAGAGGCTACATTGTGGAGAAGCACAATGCCACAGTCCAGATCAGCATCCCCTATAATGCTGAAGGAGGATACAGGAAGGTCATAAGGCACTATCATGACAGTAATATGTAGTATTTGCTGTCAAAATGGCAATCAAATTGAGATGCATAAACAATGTACTACAATGTATTCAGTGCATTTGTTTAACGTAATGGCACATTATGGTATTCACTTAGGCTTCACATGTTAAACCTGACAGTATTCCTTCACAAATGACTCTCTTACAGAGCTTTGTGTCTGGCGACCTCTACGAGATCTACATCTTTGATCTCTACTTGGAGCAAATCTCAATGGAGGAGGATCATGTTGACACCAGACTGCGCTTTCACAGGACACTGGTCACTCCTCTGCTGCCATGCCCTGTTTTTACTGAAAACGGTAAGTCTACTGACAAGAGAATGTTAAGTTGATGCAACCGTAATCTGAATGGCTTTTTGTTTCAGCAACAGTTCTTGAGGAGCGCACGTTCATGGTCTACCTCGGAGATGTCCCTGAAGACGTCGAGTTGGCTGCTGTTAATCTGAATGGACAAGAATTTACTTTTCCATTTACAAATACAAGCAGCCACACCATTACAAAAGTTGTTAATCCAAACAACACTCTTGGCTACACTCTGAAGGTGGCTTTTGATGACTCTGTTGTTACACAGAAGGTAAAGGGTCTTTTGAATTATTTGTCCAGTGGCATCTAAAGATGTCAAGCATGGAAACTTAATCCTGCTTGGCTCAATCAGAATTTGTATTTTCTGTCTCCTAGTTCTTTAAAGAAGATGCAGTGATGCAGCACAGGCTGGACATCAACTACACACTGACAGTTGTGCCTGAAAACGAGCCTTATTACCACCTGGTATCAGTCCTGGCATTAACGGATGTCTGTAAGTCACTAACCTTATTTGTAGACTTGGTCATTCCTACTTGTGCATGAAGCAGAGTAACCCCATTGTCTCCATATATGACAGCTCCTCCGGCCTTTGATGCCGTCTGTTCCGAGTCTGGGATCAGCTTCAAACTGGACCACCGGCCTTTTGACTACCTGTGGGAGATCCGTATCGGCTCGGACCCGCTGACATCGGAGCTGGCAGCCCAGCGCGGCTACATCATGAGCAATGATTGCCAGAGTCTGCTGCTGGACGTGCCGCTCTTCACTCCGGGCTACGAGTACAAGGTGAGATGAGGAAAATGACTTATTGGAAGCATCACTTCTTGTGTTTAACGTGCCAGAGTTGTTTTGAAGATGGAGATCAATGACTAAGCTGCATGTGTTTTCATAGGACGTTACTTTGAAGGGCTTCTTTGGCACTTTTGAGATCCTTGTGTGGGATCATGAAACATCAGAGGTCCAGACTTCAACTGTGAAGACTTGTCCGTTCTCCACTACTGAACTCATTAGTAAGAACATCCTGTCTTTTACTGTAAAAGTGGGTGGGATCTTTCATAGTTGACACATGCGCTAAAAGGCATCTCTCTGTAGTGTGTTCGACTGATGGGAGGATGACTGTGGTGGCAGACTTGTCTCTGGCCATCCCAAGTGGAGGAGTCCCTGCTAGAACCAACCTTGTAGATAAATACTGTGGACCCAAAGAGGCAGACGGCACCAGGGCTCTCTTCTCCTTTGCACTCAACAGCTGTGGATCTACAGTCAAGGTAGTAACTTATGTTGCATTATATACAGTACTGTGAACACTACATTTACATCTGGCAAGAGGAATGACTTTTTTTTTTTTCTCCAGTTCGGCAAGAAGTATGTGACCTATGAGAATGAAATTTTCTTCAGCAACACGTTGCATGCTCTGAAAAATCCAGCAGACTCCAGCACTGATGTTGACAGGTTTGTCTTCAACCCCAACTATTTTGGCTACTTACCCCTCCCTCAACTATCTAGGAATGCAAACGTATCCCTCTTGTCTTGCAGGGTGACGATGCAGTGCACATATCCTCTGGATGCACTGTATCGCCTCTTCTTGGTGTACAGGTTTGAGTCTGACACAGCTGGCGTCGGCCATATTGTGCATTCTGTGAACTGCACTGAAGGTAGGTAGTTTTACTGGTTCATCCACATAAACCACATCAGTCAACATCATCACGTTTGACAATTGAGTCCCACCATCCAGCCCATTACCGTGCTTCAAACGCCACTACCGCTACCAGACGTAACAGACCTGGTTACCGCCCTCCTGCACAGCACATCAAAGTATCCAGCTTTCTAAAGATTATTAAAGAGGTTAGTTGCTTATTTGAAATTGGTGAAATGTAAGGTTTGGTTTTTAAAAAAATCTTAATTCTCTTTACAGGAGCCAAAGGATCATCACAAGCTAAAGTGACTATTTTGGATTGTAATTGTGAGCATTTTAAAGTAAAACTAAATGTCTTGCATACTCTCTCGACTTGTCATTGAGGCTTAAACACTACATGAACAAGGAAGGACAAATGCATGTGACTAGGAAGTAGCTCATCAACCAAAGCAATACAGGTTCATATTTGTACTTCAGCACATGAGAGCCTGTTTCACCAACTTTAAGCGGTGCTGCACACTTCTAAATGAACCTAGCCTGAAGGCTAACATTTCTATCTAGTTTGAGACAAATGTAATAACTGACTGTGACTTAAGGGTACCTCCAAGTCACAAAGGAACTAATTTTGGTCCGTTCACAGGTCTTGAGTATTATGTGAAACGTTGTATAAAGTCTTGTGGTTCCAGAGGGAGCTGTGCAAAATCAAATTGCCTCAAGTGATACTTCCGTGTCTGACTACAAGTTTGAAAAAGGGGAACAAATCTGGAGGTGTGGAACTAGAAGTGCGCTTGCAGACCTGTTACCTACTCATCTCTGCTTGAGGCTACATTTGCTGCTACTAGCATTAAACACTTGGTTGGGTTGCATTGTGGGTAATGTAGGCACCAGTTCTGTGGTATTGATTTTTGAATGTTTTAAATTGTCCATGTGTCTGACAATGGGAGTGCAATGCTAAGTTGGAGTATCTCCGTATTGCCAGAGTGAGACATCTAATGGTCTGCAAGTGAATGTCAAGTTACTGCATGAGCCCTGGATGTATTGTTGAATGCACAAGTTTGAGTTGTTCGCCCTACAAGGTGGTGCACAGCTCATGTGAAGTTCATCCTGTTGAATAAATTTCACCAAGTCGTGCACATTAATAAAACCAAGTTGTGAAGACGTCTACAGCATGTGAGGACATTAATATGGAAGTAAATCTGTTTTACCAGGTTGTGAAATTTAAAAGCCGCTGAACTTGGCATTGAAATTCATGTATCTGAATTTACCTCTGAATTCAAGTCTGCAATAACTCACTTTCATCAAAAATATATTCAAGATACTTATTCAATGGGATACCAAAGACAAGCAATTGTCTCATATCGAACCAGCATCCAGCCAATCAAGCTATGCTGAAGCTTTCTATTTGTGCCCAAAAAGTTCAAAGCTTCAGGGCTTCAAACTCAACACAGCGGCCTTTCATGACTGGGGTCGAGGCACCACCACACCTTACTGATAGAGTTGTGCAATAAAAGTCCCTGACCTGTAATGCAAAAATGTTTCCAAATCCCTGAACCACAATGAACCTACAGAAACTGGAATTTTATGTGTACTACCTTTTTATTAAAGTGCCAGCAATCTTCTAGGACTCGCATATTGGCAGATATATACAGCATGTACAGTTTTTGAGGCGGCGCCGACCACCACACCACATAGCCGTGCCTGTTTAATGAGTTTCAGTATATCAACTGGTGAACCGTCTCCACATTGAGCACCATCCTGACAGTGCTAAATGTGGCATGTCTTTTAGTTACAGGACAGGTTAGTGCTCAAGTTGTGTTAAACGGTGACCAGGTAGCTCCTATCATGCTACATTTTTAGATGTGAGCAACCCTCAATTTGCTTAAGTTAACCAGGCTTATATTTACTACCTTAGATTTGCGTCTGCAGTCGAGCTGCTGTAATCCAACAATTAAAAACACTCCCTATTTTCTCTAGTCATATCAGCTACTCAACCTAGAATAAGTGGGTTTGTCCTTTGTGTGCAGTAGTGTTGGTTCAAGTATCCACTGAAAGTCTGCATATTAAGACAAATTTATTGATTTACAGTTAAATACACAATGGTCATAGTGGAGATAATTTCTTTGGCTTGTGAAGAGAATTAAAGATTTAGGGAGTGGAGTCTGCTGGATTTTTCACAGAGTGGAACTTCTGGCTGAAAAAAACTCATTTTCATAGGTCACATACTTCTTGCTGAGCTGGAGACAAAAGATAGAGAGATGCCTTTTAGCACATGTCAACTATGAAAGATCCCACCCACTTTTACAGTAAAAGACAGGATGTTCTTACTAATGAGTTCAGTAGTGGAGAACGGACAAGTCTTCACAGTTGAAGTCTGGACCTCTGATGTTTCATGATCCCACACAAGGATCTCAAAAGTGCCAAAGAAGCCCTTCAAAGTAACGTCCTATGAAAACACATGCAGCTTAGTCATTGATCTCCATCTTCAAAACAACTCTGGCACGTTAAACACAAGAAGTGATGCTTCCAATAAGTCATTTTCCTCATCTCACCTTGTACTCGTAGTCAAGTAGGATGAAGTTTCCATGTATATTCAGCTTGACATCTGAAGATGCCACTGGACAAATTCAAAGTCCTTTTACCTTCTGCGTGACAACAGAGTCATCAAAAGCCACCTTCAGAGTGTAGCCAAGAGTGTTGTTTGGATTAACAACTTTTGTAATGGTGTGGCTGCTTGTATTTGTAAATGGAAAAGTAAATTCTTGTCCATTCAGATTAACAGCAGCCAACTCGACGTCTTCAGGGACATCTCCGAGGTAGACCATGAATGTGCGCTCCTCAAGAACTGTTGCTGAAACAAAAAGCCATTCAGATTACGGTTGCATCAACTTAACATTCTCTTGTCAGTAGACTTACTGTTTTCAGTAAAAACAGGGCATGGCAGCAGAGGAGTGACCAGTGTCCTGTGAAAGCTCAGTCTGGTGTCAACATGATCCTCCTCTATATATGCTAATGAAAACAGGCATGCATTTAAGCAGAGAATTAATTCTTACCATCAGGGATGTAATCACATTTTTCAGTTGCCCACACAGACAGGAGCAAGGTCACGCTGTAAGACAAAGCATATATAAATACACAGGTGCACTAATGTCAACTAACAGCTTGTAAATTATCCTCAAAGCACCTTACCCAATGCAAAACCCAAAAGCCATAGTCAGTGATGTGTTGGCAACTACACCTGCTAACCAACACAAGCTAAAGTGAACCACTAGCTTGGTATATCTCAGCCAAACTGGCATCATGTGGTGGTGTCTCCTGCACCAGCTTTTCTAAGTCCGTTTCTTCACATGCCAACCGGAGGCACTCAGGTGTTACAGCTACATGTGTAGCTCATTAGTAATCAAAGCCACCTGTGAAGCAGCTGATGAGGTTAGACTTGCCTTTTTTTCAACCTCATGGGTAAAGAAATGGACCATAAAAGCTGGTTTAGCAGATGACACCACACACTGCCAGTTTGGTCAGGATATACTAAGCAAGTGGTGCACTTTAGCTTGTGTAGCAGGTGTAGTGCTAGCAGCTAGGCTAGCTTTAGACACTATCAACACATCAGTGGCTATGGCCTTTGGGTTTTGCCTTGGGTAAGCTGTTTTAGTGGCTATTTACAGGCTATTAACTTTTATTTGTGCTGACATTTTTGCATGCCTTTTGTCTTGCAGTGTGGCCTTGCTCCTGTCTGTGTGGTCAGCTGCGAAATGTGCTGGTGTTCCCAGTGGTAATCAAAATATGAGCTCATTGACCTGCAATAATCAATAGGATATCCATGTTTTGACCTCTAACTTGTTTGTGCATGCAGGAGTTCTTCACATGGAGTGTCATGATCGTTACTTAATGATAACTGTTAATGTCTCCTTCACTGGGGAGGATCTTCGCTTTGAGGCTGTTGGTAGGTCCTGCACAACTTTATCATGCTGTTATGTAAATGCTTCTGGGCCATCGCTATCTAAAACAGGCCAACGTGTTATTGAAGTATTCTAGGAATTTTATCTTACCATATTCCATGTAATTCCAGTGAGTGGCGCCCTTTCAATTCAGCATCTAATCAATTAAATCAATCAAATTTTCTGCTCAGTTGAGTTGTGTCTCTGCTCTCAATGTACTCTCCAAGAACAGGTTTGGAGTAACTATTGACCTGATTTACTAATGTCATATTTCTCTTCCAGATGGGATGGGCGTGTATCCCATCACTAAGCAGTATGCAGCAAAGTGTGGCTACAGTATCGGCATCCTCCCTCTGCTGGGCCGCATAGAGCTCCGAGCCTCTTACTTCAGCTGTCACGCAGACAACAAAGTATGTACACATGGCATATAAAACTGCTTTTGATCATTTATCCACACAAACTGTGAGATTGGCTGTGGCCTCCCTTCAGGAACATAACTCTACAGTGCTCAGGAGTTGCAATTCTGACACCCTTGTGAGTTTTTATGGCATCTTTCAGGATGACGAAGTGTTCACGTTCAACTTCAACCTGATTGAGATGCATGAAGGAAAGGAGGTCACCTATGCCTTGAACAAGACCTGTTCTCCCGCTCTCCCCTGGTCTCCCAGAGAAGTTATATGTGAAGTCAACTACATGGAAGTGAGCTTAGGTACATCTTGGATTATTCTTATGGAATAGTTTCAGATGTTGACTAATTATGATTTCTTTCCAGGTTTCTGTGAGAAGTGAAGTCACCTGTCCATCTGTGACAAAGATGGATGACAGGAATGCCCTCAAACCTGTACGTGTCTAATCACTGTTGAATTCATTTCTCACTTTGTGCTCAAGTGCCACTTTTTACAAGACTTAAAATCTATTTCCAGGTACATGACTCCACCATTTCAGATTGGCAGGTGATGTTTCAGAGAGGGGAGGAGCACTTGCCGCCCATGAACCTCTCTGAAGCTTGTAAGCAGGGTTATGAGTTTGACTTGATGGATGGAAGGCTGGTATTTCGTACACCGTATGGACAACCTGACTCATTCTGCACTGAGGTAAACCACTGATGCAGAATGTACGTTTTGTAAAGCGTTTAGTCCAAAGCAGGTTTTGATTTTGAGTCTCTTTCTCTCTAGGTGAATGGTGTTCCAGTAGAGCTGGTCCATGCAACTCTGTTCTCCAGAAAAAGCTGGGTTGTCCTCATAGTCGACCTGGTGGCTGCTTGCTCTATGCGTCAGTACTACAATCTCTGCTGTGGTTAACGTTTTACTCGACAAGTAACAGTTGAAGTTGAAATGGTAGTCTTTCAACAGATGAAGGATCGTATGACAGCGGCTACATGGTGTGGGAGACTCCAGAGGTACTTGACAGCACAAAACTCAACGTCGGAGTCAAAGGGGAACTTGTGGAGCAGCCGGTTGCAGAGGAGAGAGGCTACATTGTGGAGAAGCACAACACCACAGTCCAGATCAGCATCCCCTATACTGCTGAAGGAGGATACAGGAAGGTCGGATGACATGAACCTAAAGGATGTCTTGCAGAGTAGATGCACACTAGGCTTGGTAGCCTAAATTAAGTGATCGTCTGATCCATTCATGGTCCACAAATTTAGGACAATAAAACATGCCCAGGTTGACTTGCCAAATGTGGTGGTTTCTATAAGAATCTTCTGCAGTGGAGGTCAAATATCTGTCGTGCAGTTTGACACGTTATCATGATTTTTAATGTTTTTTTTGTACTTTCTGTAGAACAGCCAATGTGCAATATGTGGGCAGCATAATTATTTAATAACATTAAAGAAACTTATTTAAATTTAACTATGCATGTTTTACCTGCAAGTATTCCTTCACAAACTGCATGTCTGTTGCAGAGCTTCGTGACTGGTGATCTCTACGAGTTTTACGTCTTTCTTCTCTACTTTGAACAAATCATGGTGGATGAGGATCATGCAGAGACCAGGCTCAGAGTTCACAGGACACTGGCCACTCCCCTGCTGCCACACCCTGTTTTCACTGAAAACCAAACAGTTCTTGAGGAGCGCACGTTCATGGTCTACCTCGGAGATGTCCCTGAAGATGTCGAGTTGGTCGCTGTTAATCTGAATGGACAAGAATTTACTTTTCCATTTACAAATGCAAGCAGCCACACCATCACAAAAGTTGTTCATCCCAACAACACTCATGGCTACACTCTGAAGGTGGCTTTTGATGACCCTGTCACTGTACAGCAGGTACAAGGTCTTTCTGATGTAGACCGACTTTTTTTTTTTTTTTTTCTCCTTGCATCTGACTGAGCTCAGTCATTATTGTATTTGTCTCCTAGTTCTCTAAAGAAGAGGCAGTTCTCCGGTATAGGCTGGTAATAAACTACACACTGACTGTTCTGCCTGAAAATGAGCCTTATTACCACCTGGCATCTATTGAAGCATTGTTCACAGATGTCTGTAAGTCATTAAATTTTAAAAATGTAGAAAGTTGTCATTACAGTTTGTATTAGCAGTGAGCAGAGTAACCCCATTGTCTCCATATATGACAGCTCCTCCGGCCTTTGATGCCGTCTGTTCCGAGTCTGGGATCAGCTTCAAACTGGACCACCGGCCTTTTGACTACCTGTGGGAGATCCGTATCGGCTCGGACCCGCTGACATCGGAGCTGGCAGCCCAGCGCGGCTACATCATGAGCAATGATTGCCAGAGTCTGCTGCTGGACGTGCCGCTCTTCACTCCGGGCTACGAGTACAAGGTGAGATGAGGAAAATGACTTATTGGAAGCATCACTTCTTGTGTTTAACGTGCCAGAGTTGTTTTGAAGATGGAGATCAATGACTAAGCTGCATGTGTTTTCATAGGACGTTACTTTGAAGGGCTTCTTTGGCACTTTTGAGATCCTTGTGTGGGATCATGAAACATCAGAGGTCCAGACTTCAACTGTGAAGACTTGTCCGTTCTCCACTACTGAACTCATTAGTAAGAACATCCTGTCTTTTACTGTAAAAGTGGGTGGGATCTTTCATAGTTGACACATGCACTAAAAGGCATCTCTCTGTAGTGTGTTCGACTGATGGGAGGATGACTGTGGTGGCAGACTTGTCTCTGGCCATCCCAAGTGGAGGAGTCCCTGCTAGACTCAACCACATAGACAAATACTGTGGACCCAAAGAGGCAGACGGCACCAGGGTTCTCTTCTCTTTTCCTCTCAACAGCTGTGGATCTACAGTCAAGGTAGTGCTGCTTACTAATGTAAAACTATCCTTGACACTGGTAACAGACTTTGAAGAGACTCTGTCATTTAATTTGCCCCCCCCCCCCCCTTTCAGTTTGGCGAGGAAAACGTGACCTATCAAAATGAGATTTTCTACAGCAAGAAGTACCTCATTATGAATGCAGTTTCTGATGATGCTACTGAGAGGTATGCATCTCCACCCCCAAGTCCCCCTATAAGCAGTACATTTAAAATATGGCTTATAACACTGCTGTAATGTCCTTTATACCTGCATATAACTACATTATAGTAACAATTATAACTTTTCCTATGAAGAGATTTTATTACGACTGTTACCTATTTATACACCTGCCTCCACATGAGGAGTTATAGTTGAAAAATGTTAAATGCTTATCTACCTACAGTTACATTGGTGTTAAACCATTTTATACTGATTTTATAAATGCTAAATTGTTGCAGAATTATGTGCCCCTGGGTCAGCTACCGATCTTCTAAATGCTATACAGTATTTCTTCAAGTGGTCATCTTGTCTTACAGGGTGACAATACAGTGCACATATCCTCTGGCTGGTCTCCATCGCCTCTTCTCAATCTACAGGTTTGAGTCTGACACAGCTGGCGTCGGCAGCATCATCCACAATACACAGCCCACAGCAGGTACAGCAGTTTGTTCACCTGCTGGACGATGACCAGTTTTCTCTCACCGTGTTGGATTTTGAGCATTTCTGCTTTTTCTGCACTATAGGTCTGTAGAGTCCCACCATCAAGCCCGCCATCCACCCACCTGCTCGCTACGTCAAAGTTTCTGGGTTTCAAAATTTTGTCAGTGGAATGGGAAAAGATGAGAACTTGGAACATTTAAACCCCATATCTAAGAGGTCAAAGTCTTACTTTACTAAATTTTTGTTTTGACTTCACAGGAGTGGAAGGAACTTGGCAAGTTAAAGTAGATGCTCCCCAAATTTGAAGGAAGTATCTTTTCTTTTTTTTTTTTGTTTTTTTTTTTTGTAACAGAAAATTTGTTATTTTAATAAAGCGATTTCTTAAGTGCTGTGTTTTGTGTCTGTTGTTTAGAGACCCAGAAAGTTGTTAAACACTAATGTGGAGATGACGCACTGTCTGTTAGGGTTGAAAAGGTCATTGGATTTTGGTGAAAGTGGTTAAGATTTGTACATATTAAAGGTGGTAAATGAGGATAGACCTGTTACTGCACCAAATGTCAAAAGCAAGGAAAAGGTAAAACCTGAAATGCCAGGTCACAAGTACAATTATAGGTATAGGCTTTTCCATCATTTTGACAATTTCAACATAACATACTTAAGTAACCTTTTCAATAAAGTACTTTTTTACTGAGTATTTTTACAGCGTTATACTTAAGGAAAGGATCTGAATTCTTCCTCCACTGAATGCAGGACATATGAGGAAGCCATTTGCACCAAGTTGAAAGTTGCATTAAATTAAAAACATGACATGAAGCTGACTTTATGTTTTGTATATTAAAAGAAAATCGAAATTCTTTCAGTTTCATTAATGCCAACCAGCCAAATAAACGGGGGCTCTCTCAGACATACAGCAGGGGGCGCTAGGTAGCTGCTAATGTAGACGTGTATGTTTGACTTTTACTTTCTTTTGACACCAACATGTGAGGCAGCTAACGCTAGACGCCAAGTTTGACTCTCTTCGAGCTACACAGTTGAACAGAGACGTCAACCATGAGCAGCTACAGTGAAGGACATTGTCCCGTGAGTTTTCTGTCACTTCCGTTCTCTAGCCTTTGACGCCAAAAGTTGTAAACGAAGCAGAACCTGCACGTTGTTTTTTATTATCAGCTTCCATATCCCCCCATGTTAATCCTCAAACAGGGATCCAGGCGGCCAACCCTGCCTCCTTTCTCCAACAGGACCCTGCACCACCCCTCTTTCCTGCCTCTGTACATGGCTGCTGCACACCCTCATGCGGACTGCAGCAACCAGCCAGGTGAGAGTCCGTTTCACCAACATCTGTTTCAAAGCTTCACCCAGCTGTGCGACCTCACTGACGACTCGCGGTCTTCCCTCCAGTCCATCCCATCGCCCCGGCAGAGCTTTTCTACTCTGACCCCACCATGAGCAGGGGGAGGAGGGTCCCCAACAGAGTGAGTGAGATGAGGGTGAGTGTGTGTGTGTGCACAGTGCTACATTAAAAACCGGTTGCCATGGATACCCTTTATACAGTCATTCATACCCCAACAAAACAACCATGGGATTTACTGCCTGGGTGGCAGAATAAACACGCTTTCATGAACTTGAATGTTTTAGAGATAATAGATGGGTTTCAGAAAACCTTTTTTTTTTTTTTTTTTGGTTTTGGAAATACATCAGTTCAATCCAGGCCCCTGTCAACTCAAAGACCACATTAAAGTCATGTTCAAGACCATGTCCAGCTGAATTTGAATCAAGATCACATCCAAAGGGAATCAAGCAAATCCAGGGCTGCAAAATGTCTAGTATTCTGTTTTGATGCACAGCTGTATCTAGTAGATCCTAACGAGTAGTCAACTTAAATAATACTGATAATTGTTGATAATGATATTTTTAGGTATGCTGCAAAGGGATTATGGTTTGTGTGTTTCCTTTTCTTAGAAATTGTTATTGTTAGTTGTTAATAATGCAGATGAATGTGCAAATTAATGCAAAAATTAGGAATACTAAGACGTTAAAAGCGCTGGAAAGATTAGGATTGAAACCATGACTGGACTGGCTGCAACAGTGGTGACAACACACTGTAATCAGGTGTAATATAAACTACAGTAGCATGTAGTGATCTCTGTGCAGTGAAAGGCCGAATGCAACCATTATTTTACAGTATGTGACACATTCATTTCTCAAATCAACATCTATCAAAATGACCCCAGATTGTGAGAATGTATTGAGCACAGGTTGAGGTGATGAGGGGGGTCCAGCCTGTCTTCTGTGCTCTTTGGGTGGGGGTGGGGGTGGGGGTTGTAGAGCCTTTGGGGGGGCTCAGACAGACGAGGACATTTAATAAGATTGGCTCAGTCCCGTCAGACAGAGCTAAGACCCTGACCAGGGGGCTGGAAGGAAATTGAGACCAAGAGCAAAGGAGGAGGCAGTTTGTTTTGGCTGGTCCTTTTCATTTGAGGGAAAGCTGTCAAGAGACCTGTGATGGTTGTATTTTGTGAATGCACCAATAACTCTGGACAGCAGCACAGAAAACAGAAAATGAGGATCAGGGATGGTAAGAAAACACAAAAAAATGACTGGGAGCTGCATAGAAATGATGAGTTCAAGAGTTGTTTGAGCTTGAGATGTCATTATGTTGGTAATTTATAAATTGACAGGTGTGTGAAGATGTACAAGGCAAGACCACTGGCAGGTTTATCCATCGTATTAGCCTAAATCACATACTGATGTTCCAACTAAGTGTGTATTGTATGTATTAAAACCTCTTTCCATCAGGTCTTCAATTGCTTCCAGCTCAACACTCCGCCACCAGTTATGTCCGCCTGCCTGGCCCCACCAACCCGCCCAGACCCGTTTAGATCTGGACCACACCCCACCAGGGAACTGGGCAGCCCCACCTTGACAATAAATACCCTCCACCCGTCGGTGCAGCCAAGCTGTGTCGTCCTCCAGCTTACCCAGGAGGAGGACCAGGCCATTACTAACCTCCTGAAACTGCACCACCAAGAGCCTATACACAAAGATGAGACCCTTACAGGTCCGCAAATGGACTTTTCAAGTGGACCTATGGACTCCACTTCAGCTGACAAAGCATACAAGCCTTTCATTAGCGATGTGCAACATCTGAGGGAGGCCAGTTTGCGAGGTCAGCTGCAGCAGGGAAGACGTTGGTCAGATACGGAGCTTGAGGCAGCTAACACCCTCTTGTGTCGCTTTAACCTGATGGAGAAGGACAAAATCTGGGGCCAAAACCACAATAAGTCAGCAGCAACACTTCCTGATCCTCTGCCACACCAGCGTCAAGGATCTGAGACTTTGACTGCATCAATAAATACTGATTGTACCCAAAACAGCGTTGGCTACGTCAGCTTTAGTCGTGTCAGGGAGCATAGAGAACCAGGCTGCGGGGACTTTGGGTTTGTGGAGGGAAGGAGTGCTGATGATGTTCACCTGCCAGTCCGTGAGGAATACTTGGCATCATCTCTACCCCCGAGGCTGCCTTCACCGTCCTCAGACTCGGAGGCAAAGAGCGGGTCGAGTGTCTCTGGAGGTTTTTCAGAGGTGAAGGAACGGACGCTCTCAGAGTCGGAGGGAGATGCTGTGCATGTGCTCCTGAGCCTCGGAAACATGGGAGCGTTGATATCGTGCAGTGATATATATGGGTTTTGTTGTCCCTGAGTGTGTTTTTAAAGGGACTTTACTACCTCTTTCTCATTATGGAAACAACTAGCTGAGGGTTCTTTGCGCTGGTTACTCTGACATTTTTAACTTGAATGACTTTGACCCAAATATAATCCCAAAACCCCTTATTTTTCTAGGATGAGAATTTTATTTCCCACTTGAAAAGTCTACCTTTGAGACTTGTAACTTCAGTATCAGTGTTCAATAAAAATGATCAACAGTTGAGCCTCTGTTACTGAGAAGCAAACATCAAGCTAAAAAGACACATTTTTATTAAAAGCACTACCACTGTTTTGAAGGAGAGAATCCCCCCCGGCTCGTTATTTACAACATATTGTACATTTACAGCATATCCACAAATGATATCTTGTCTTCGCTGTCGACAAGCCGCACGGGGAGCTACAGTATTATTCCAATGGCTAGTGAGACAAGCTAACAGGCTAGTGGACAGCACGGCGACTGAAACGTCACAATGGCAGTACAGCTCAGCTCACACTTACATGCATTTTCAAAGCTCTTGTGCTTGATATGATCCTGATACAAGTGTTTGTGTGGTTTGAGTTTATTCAAAGGCACTTCCTGACTTTTTTTTTTACAGGTTTGTCTTGTGAGATAAATTCCTTTTTTAACACTTGAATCTCAGTCATGATGTGATTCTTGTACCATAAAACACGTCGTATCCTGTGTTCCGGCCGTGGCACAAGACAGGTTGTGTGTGCAAGGAATGAGAGGATTTTACTTGTGTGACAACTATGACACGAGGCGTTTACAGGAACACCCAGCTCTTTTCTTTTGCAGCATGTCTGACATTTGAACAATCTGGTCGAGCAGTGGCTAGAATGAATGGCATTTCAGATGTGCAGTTTCACGGCAGTGCACGAGGAGACGTCGATGCAGGGCTACATGCTCACAAGAAGAGGTCAACTCTACAGCTGTAATGCTGTAAGACGCTGATCTCTGTTATTGAATGCATACGTGCACATTCAGTGTCAGTAATAAATGATCTGTGCACACTCACATACTCCAGTAGTGTAAATAAGGTGATGACTGCAGGTCTGTTATGATGCCTCATGATCGTCACCCTTCTCCTTTTATCTTTCATTTCCTGGTTGTTAGAAACTGACACTTCAACTCACAAAGCCCCTGAATAATCTCTGTTCACTTCTGAAGAGTCTCAATTCATCATCCTTTTAAAAAACGATTTAATGTAAACATCCTTGATCTGTCGATCCTAATGAATGGTGTTGGCCTTGCTCAGGGCAACCATGCTCGCCGCCTGCATGACTCTGTAGCGCTCTCGGAGGTTTCGCCGCCTCACATGCTCGTTGGTGATCTCGATGACGTTGCCCACGGGGAACCAGCCCTTCTGACCGTCGGACAGGCGGATCCCTTCGTAAAAGCCTGGGAGAGAAGAGGGGGAGATGGGAGGAGAGGAGGAGAGGATGGGGGGTGGGGAACAAACAGGGGAAGATCGGAGGTTTCTGTATCGTTCATGCAAGAAAGTTGAAAGAAATCAATAAACTGCTAAGGTGGAGGGTTTGAGGATAGAGGCAGTTATGAGGATCGGGGTGTATAAACAAGCAGAGTCAAAGGAATGGGCATGTTAATGATACAAAGTCATGTCAGCACATTCTACTTCTTTGATAGGGAGAGGAAATGTATCCTGTATTCTACATTTAAAGGCCAGCTTGTCTCCGCGACAATCTGATAAGTAACTAAATAACTCCCTCCGCGTTCTTACCCTCATTGGTTTTGCGGACGACGTTGATGATCTCAGTGGGCTCCAGGGTGAGCTCGTCGGCCTGCTGGGCGGTGTACTGCTCCACACACTGCACCTGAGGACAATCTGACACGCGCACACATAACCGTGAGAAACTATGGATGTGATACACACACAACCACATATTGTAATATCACTTTGTGTGCATCGTGCATGTGTGTCCTCACCCCAGTCCTCATAAATCACTTCGTCTTCCTCTCTATCTGGGTTGGTGGGGTTGGGGAAAGCCGCTATCCACCTGTGCATGTCAGACCTGTCGACAGAAACGGTTAGCTTATAAAAATAAACAAGGAAACAAGGCTTCATATTTATGACATGTCTCAAAACGCCTAATGTTATGACACGCTTTGCCTGTAAAGCCTTGGTGCATGTTGCAACATGAGGGTTCTATTTTGCAAATCACAGAAGAATCGTGGATCAAGAACGCCCCTTTGTGTATGATGTTTATGTGATTACAGCATCTTTCAGATTATTCTGATGGCAAAGGTTTGTGTTTGTAGCTTGTTGTCATGCAGAGCAACTCACTGCGAGGGAGCTTTGAACAGCCTCTCCATCATGCGGCCCTGGTGGTTTTCCAGCAGGGTGAGGTTGAAGCAGTGCTCTAAGGGGCTGCCGCTGCTCCCACCTTCGTCTATTGGCTGCACCTGCACCAGTGAGCGATGGGCGTGGTCGAGTACCACAAAACGCTCCGCGCTGCTCAAGAAAAAGAAGGGTGAGTTTTTTTTATGGATACTGGAATATGGAATTATCAGGCTCAAACAAGAGTTGTAACTGGATACATACTGGGGCATGTACAGTACTATGTATCAAGTTGTATTTCGAATAATATGCATGTTGCATGCCATTGTTTTATGTTTCATATCTATGTCACAACAATGGCATATTTAAAATCTATTCCTCTATTCCTCTCAGTTCTCTTAACACTATTTCCTGCTACATTTGAGGAAGTTTGGAGTGATTTCACTAGTGACAACGCACTGTTAAAAACTCATGATTTTTTTTTGTGGTCAGTGGTCACATTCCCAATTGTTAAAGTGGCAGGTGGAGAGATTGCCTCTGCACGGCTTCCAAGGAGACTAAATATGAAGCATCCTACTGAACCAGCGTGCCCACAGATCGCTACCACCCTCCCATAACCTAGTAATACCAGTATTGTTAACAAGGTATTGTTACAGAATAACTTACAGGGGACAGTGGCATTATATCTATTGTATATCTATTGTATATGCTGATGTTTAGCAGGTGTAATGTTCATACTATGTTCACCACCTTAGTTTAGCATGTTAGCATGCTAACACTTGTCAATTAGCACAGTACAGCTGATGGGAATGTCATTAGTTTTGCAGGTATTTGGTCATAAACCATTGACATTTTGACCAGATGGTGGCACCAGAGGAAAAGTCAGAGGATCACCAAATTCCTTAGGATTCATCCTCTGGGCACAACGAATGTCTGTACAAAATTTCATGTCAATCCATCTGATAGTTGTTGAGATATTTTAGTCTGGACCAAAATGGTGGACCTACCAACTTACTGACATTGCCATCCCTAGAGCTGCTAGTGTAGCTAGAAATTGTGTAGAAAGTCATGAGAAAGCCACCAAAATCAACATGGATTTCATGTAATATTAAACATTGAGTATTTCTCAAGGCTGTCAGGGTTTGTGTCAGGTTGCCTAACATTGACTTGCTTTGTGAAGTCAAAATCAAGGTTTGAAAATCTCTCTTTGGTGTTGAATACCAATCATCTCTGCCTCACCCTTTCTTGGCAGCGATGATGAGCAGATCATTGAAAAGGAAGAGGTAGACGGGGGTGAACTTTGCCCTCATGTTAAAGAGAGTTCCTCCTTTGGACATTTCCTGCAGCTCTCCCTTCTTCTCCAAGTATCGTGTCTGGGAGATGATCGGGATGGCCTGGAGAAGACAGAAACATGTATCTCTTTTTCAAAATAAATGTCCAGGTAGCTCAAGACCAGCAAATAAATACCATGCACACAAATTAACTGTGTGTGTGTGTGTTTGTTTGAGTTTACCTTGAGCTTGTCAAACTCCATGGTTTGAGAGACATGGATCAGCTCCTCCATCTGTCTCATCTTTCCCACCTGTGTGTTACACTCATCAATGATCTGTGTGTGATTGGAAAAAAACAAGGAGACAAGATTATGAAATACCATTCGAGAGATCCTTTTTCTTTCCACACTTAAAAACCTCATATTCCCTTCAGCTGTCGTTATATAAAACTGGCCGTGTCTCATTGGGAGTATCAGGTTCATTCCTTTGACAAATACCCTCAAATGTCTCCCTGTCTCACGCTGCCTTTGTCCTTAGTGACACGCATGACTCACTGTCACTGCGGCGTTCAATCAGTAGGAAATCCTTCACTCAGACAATGGCTGACGTCAAATTTCCAGAGGCAAGCGAAGCACTTGAGAGTCAAATTATATGGATTTGTGGGCACAAGGGAGGGTGATGAGTGAGGGGCGTTTACCTTCGACACCGAAGCCAAAGCCTTGGAGGCTGCCTGCTCCTCTTTCGTCCTCTCCTTTGTTCTCCTCAGGATGTTCTGAAACGACAAACAACTACTTTCTATTTCTGCAACGGACAAACAGCATCAGCAGGACACATTTTTTTCATCTAAATGCAAACAGGGTCATAAGGTTGAGGCAAGGTGCGCCCATGTGTTTGCTTATTGGTCAAGAGGTAGTGACGAGTTTGATCGGAGGAGATTACGCTGGAATGAGGACATTCCACAAAGCAACACACCGTGATGAACTCAGACTATTGACTTTCAGTGGCTTGCAGCGGGAGAAGAGAAGGGTCAGGTATACTGAATGTACTGTGGCATTCTGTTTAGACGCGTGAGGAACTAATCTAAGGTTGCAAAGGCTAACTGCATTGTAGTCATGCCCCAGTAACATCGCTATGACACTGACCTGAACCAAGAAAAACCAGAAGCACATTTCTACTTCATCAATAAAAAAAGTAACGCCTGCACACTGACTTAAAACCACAAATATATTTAAATAGACATTTCATTTTTACCTACAAAGACCCAATAGGGATCGAAACATTGTCTTGTAATAAATCAGTAGTTTAGAGTCAGTGTGCAGGAATTACATTTTTACTGATGCTGTTTTTCAGCTTTAGCACCTACAAACGATATGTGTATAATTATGACATTAATTATTTGACATTCTGGGAAATAAGCTTGTTCGGGGTTCGATAAGAAGACTGATACCACTCTCATGGCTCTACGTTAAGTATTAAGCTAGAGCCAGGAGGCAATTAGCTTAGCTTAGCATAAAGACTGGAAGCAGGGGACAAACGCTAGCCCGGCTCTGTCTGAAGTTAAAAAATAGCCTACTCCAATTAACGCCTCTACAGCTCACTAATCAACACGTTGTATCTCTGCTGTTTAATCTGAACACAAACTAATATAATATATAAATCTAAAACGAGCTGTAACTATTTATTGGCGAACTGTCAGACACAGAGCCAGGCTTTCCCCCCTCCTTCCAGTCTTTATGCTAAGCTAAGCTAATCGCCTCCTGGCTGTATTTATCAAGCTATTGCACTTGTTCCTCACTGTTAAAAGCAGCAACATGTGTATGGCAGGATTTTACAATTCCCATAATGCTGCTCACCTCAATGAGCATTTTGATGCGTGTTATTCGCTGGAAGGGCAGCAGCAAGAAGGACATGAAGGGCAGCCGCTGGCACTGAGGCGACTCTTGGAGACGGGTGATGACCGTAGCAAACTGCACGTTGTTCTTCCTGTGGACGTGCATAAACACACATATATGCACAAATGAATGGCGTGTAATGCAGCTGTAATGTTCATGTACTTGTGGAAAAGAGAAAAGGAGGGAGAAGGGTGGATTCAGAGGATAAAATTTAACTTAATGACAATGTTTTCTCTCATCTTTTGTGCTCCTGCAGAGTAAAAAACCCATTCTTGCTGCCTGACAATCAACGCCTGCTTTAGCATTTCGTTTTCCTGACATGTGCAAAATGCTGTGGATGAAAACAACATATGTGAAGTTAAGAAGACGGACTGCTGTTCCTCACATGAGCAAGGTGTAGGTCTTTTCCTGGTAGATCTGGTTGCGGACGTAGTCGATGTAGGCAGGGAAGTTGTGCTGGGCGTGGTAGTGAATTATGTCACAGATGTCAGAGAAGATCAGGTCCTTGAATATGCGGTCCTCCAGATCTTTCAAGAACCTGTGGAGTCCGATAGCAAAGTTTTCACCAAAAACAAAAGCCTGTTGAACCATGAAGAACAACTAGACAAAGACTTAGAAAGCTTTAATTGACCATCGCCTGGCCTCAGTTCAGGAAATGACTCATTACATCTTTGCTTTTCCTTCCTATCTCTCGGTATCTTTGTCCCAAGCACCAAGTGACCTCGTTCAACTCACAAATCACCTTCCTATTTCCCCTTTCCTTTATCCTTTATCCTTTTTCCTTTATCTCCCATCATCCTTCCCTCTGCCATCTCTCACCTCTCGCTGACCTCTCGGACCCTCAGGATGTTGGAGAAGAGGGTCTTCTTGTCTCTGATGATAATCGTGTCCTCCAGCTCCCGGCTGTCCAGGAAGTGTTCGGTCAGAACTCGCAGGGATCGAAGGTAAGAGGCCTCTGATGTCAAAACCTCAAACATACTCTGTCAGAGAGAAGGTGAATAAAGGAGCTAAGTAAACAGAAAGTCAAATGATAAAGTGAAATGTAAATTTAAAAAATGATCTCTTAAAATATTCTTTGTAAATTGTATTGTTAGCATTGTATTTTCAATTTCAAAAACTGGACTGGAACCAGGAACGTTAAGGTTACATGGTATTTGTCTCAGACCACTAAGCCACCGTGACACAACAAATAATCAATTTTTAATTAATCCATGTAATGATTATTCATACTATCAATCTGTTTTTGTTTCTTATTTCCACTTCTTATTGTTCAGTTAAATCAATTAATGTCTAGGTTTATTTGCAAGCTCTCCATGTCTTCCCATATGTATTTCCTTGGTGTGTTGAGATTTTGTGTTCACTCCCTGAACTTTAAAGGATTTTTTTCCCTTGAAAAGTCTCGCCTGATGTTGGAAAGTTAGAAGAGTGACTGTAAAAGCTTTCATGAACTGAGGACAGAGTGAATCAATATTATATTACAGCAGTGAGGCAGAGTGGACCTTCATTTATATAAAAACATCACATTATCACTTTAAGATGTGGTTTAAAACTTGATACAGCATCTCCCATCTCTCTTCTCCTCGCAGCATTGATTTTTCTTTATGCAATCTCTCCTCAGTACATTAGCCTCTCCCCCATCAGTTCCTCACCTCCTGGTACTTGCACTGCTCAGGGGTGAGCTGCTGCAGCACCCCTCCCTCCCGAACAGCTGGGAGGTCCTGCCACAGGGTGCTCTGGCCCGGTGTGGGCGCAGGGCTGCTCCAGGTGGCTCCATTTCCAGTCGCAGTCGCAGTCTCAGTCGCAGTACCAGTTCCAGTCCCGGAGTGACGGCCTGTCCAGTCCATAGAGTAGTCCACACTCGTTTTACTGATGTTACGGCAAACTGTCTGGCGTCGGATTTCCTTGGTGATGACAGTTGCTCGGTACGTCTGGTACAGAGGCTCTGAGGGGGAAACAAGTCACAAAGGTTCCTAATGGTAGACCCCATATATACATATATACACGTGATGCAGACTCCTCTTCACCAATCAGAAACATGATGCACCCTGCTTCCAACTGGAGCAGTGAGTTAAAACTTAAAATGTACACTGACTTAACAGTTTATTACCTGTACAATCTAATACAGCAACCCTATAATGTTTAGTCTGTTTTAGTATTCTTTTTCTACTTCATTTTTATTAATATTTTGAAATTAAATAAGGGGTGACAAGACTAAACTAAAAAAGGTTCATAAAGGTAGGATTTATTGAAAAGCTCTTGTATTGGATTAAATTAGGTCGTACAAGTGTACCTAATAAACTGGCAACTGGTAAATTATTTATTATTTATTATTCACTGACAGATTTGTCAAAAAAATAAACATTTCCATCTCTTGGAACATGTATTGTATCTTTTTCTGGTCGCAAAATGTGGTAAAGTATGTTTCTTTCTTTGTATACTAATGGTAAAACAGTTTACTCTCACAAATACTATATAGTACACACTATATACAATGAGTATGTAGTATGGAATTGGGACACAGTAGGGCAGATTAAAAAAGTGACTGAGTATGAATAGTTGCTCTAAATGTGCAAAGAAATTATTGAGTTACAGGCAAACATTACAGCTCATGGCAAAATGCATCAAATAATAACGATGGTGCAGGGCTAACATCCCAACATACTGACATTGTATCCTCTTAAAAGCATTATTGTGATACTTTCTGCGGCCTGATTCATTTTTGTCTTTTTTCTGTTTTGTTTGTTACAGGTGTCAACCTTACCATCCTGCAGCCGGGACTCCCAGCTGAACAAAGACTCCCTCCTGACTGGGTGCCTGAAACAGGAAGTAGGAAAAGAAGAGAAAGGGATCATCCGGGGTGATATGATACCAAAGAGCCCAACAAAAGAGTGAATGACTCAGTCAATGATTCCTCCATACACACAAGAACGACCAAAGAAGACCAGAACCAACAATGTGTTGGTCTGTCTCTGAACACTATCCGACTTCCCAACTCTGTCTGTGGCTCTCAGCCCATTGGTTCCAACTGAAGACATTAATCTTTTAAAAAAGGCTAAATAGTTTCCAACAACTGCTGGGCGCTGTAGTTTTTAGCAAACGTTACTAAAGCAGGAGTATACAGTGCATTTGTTGGGGACTATTTTCAGCCACGGATTAATACACATTTGGTGTGCTAGTGAGTATTTACAGCAGCAGGACGTGTATGTTGGACTAATAATAAATAAACTACAGTGCCCTGGTTCATGGTAATAAAGAAACATGTCACCCAGTCCAACAGTGTGGCCCACTGATGTGTTTTTAGTAGTTTTTGGACAACAATAGAGGTTTATGTCACAGAGCTACATTAGGCTTTGGCTACACAGACAATACACAGAGAGTTTTGGTCTTTTCATTAACAAATAGAACAGAATAGAATAGATTACTGTCAGTCTTATCCTTTTAATAATGTCAGTAAGAAGTGTGGGTCAGAGTGATAACTCACAGTTCTTCCACTGTGTCCTCCTTCTCTCCTTCATTCTCTCCATTCTCCACTCCTTCTAAAAAGACAAGTAAATGGCGTCATCGCTTTTAATTACACAGAAAATGAATTTGCGCATTATTCATAGCTCATCCCAGGCAAAGATAATAATGTTTGTTCGGTACAAACCTTTTTTCAGTGTGAAGGATTGGAGTGAGGCACTGCTGAGCCTCCTGGGATCTGACTTTGGTGGTGGAGGTGGGGGTCTGTGAGGGCTGTTTTGGGGTGGAGTGATGGCCTGTTGGGGGCTCAGCCCGCTGGCAGTGGAGCTGCTGGGGGATGAGGGCCGCAGGTTGCGCCACTCCTCCAGCGTGGGCTGGGGGAGAGGAATGCCGCCCCGGTGCACCGGCGTGAGGCTGCGGTTGTCCTGAGTTACAGGCATCCTCGGCGGGATGGCAGGTGGCAAATCGCCTGGACTTGAGGTGGGTTCTGTGTTCTTCTGAAACTCAGACTCTGAGGTGCTGTAGGACAGTTTAGACCGACGGGCTGGTTTGCGCACTTTGATTAGAGGGATATCCGGTTCCTTACATGAAGCTGTGATCTTTTTAGGAGTGGGGTCGGCCACTGGAAGTGTGGCCTCGTAAATATTCTCTTCTTCGTCTTGGGTGGGTCTGTGATGGATTTGTGGTGACTGAGTATGTTTTGGGGGAACAGGGGGAGACTGAGAGCGAGTGACAGCAATGGCGGTGAGAACAGAGTGAGGGCCCGGGTCCGAACGTCTCCTGTGACCATCAGAGATCAAAACATCTAAACATTGGTGGAACTTTGCCTTTCCTTGTTTCAACACTTCACTCTCATCAACCACGGAAGTCCTGTCCACCTCATCCCCTGCCTCGCTGTCCCCTTCCCTCTCTACGTCCTCATCCTCCTCCCAATCCTCCCCATCAGTCTCATCCTCGTCTCCACCTCCACCCTCCTCCCCGCCCTCTTCCAAGTCCACGGGCACCCATATTAATTTCATGCCCGGCCACTGGAGGTGGCACACACAGCTGCAGCTTGGGTCGCAGCAGGGACTGAGATGCATGTGTGGACCGTGCTGCGCCTCTGCTTCACCTCCTCCAATCAGCTGAATCTCCACCTCTTTTCCATCAGGCGCTGCATTGAAAAGAAGGAACACAGATGAACTTCTTTGAAATGTTTAAGAAACGGGAAGAAAATAAATCAGCATAAACTTCTCTAACATTTTTGACTTCTTCCTGATGTTGCTATAGAAGGAAACATATAGATGCTGTGGCTACAACACCGAGCTAATGGGTGTGAATGAGCTGCTTCCTGTCTGCTTCTTTCCTACATGTGCATCTCCAGATAGCGCGGCTCACTTTCATTAAGAGCTTTTTTCTTTTTCCATCTGCTCTCCTCACAACAGTTTCACATGGCACATGCTGGACTGTCGATTCAGCAGTCCATCCCTATGCAAATGCAGCACGTCTGCGAGGGATGTGTTCAAATATTCATGGGAAGTTTGGAGTGTTGCATGGGGAAATAAATCTAATATTTACAAAACGAAATGGTACAGGTGGAGGAAAGTCAGGATGAAGGTTGAATAGGTCAGTGAGCAAAGATACGAAAGGCAACATTTTCTTTTTTTAAAACTTTCTAATAGTTGCATTATTTCAATAAAAGGCCATGATACTTTTATTTTGCTGCTAATGTAACAGTTGTATTAAGTTAAATACCATCTCCATAATTGCTCAAATATCACCAGCAGGGCTGAAACAATCAGTCGATTAATCTATTAGTCAATCTATAGAAAATTAATCGCCAACTATTTTGATACTGGATTAATAGTTTAAGTTATTTTTCAAGGGGAAAAAAGCCAAACATTCTCTGGATCCAGCTTCTAAAATATCAGGATTTGCTGGGTTTTTTTCTTTGGTTTTATATCTTTGTATATTTCATATTTTTGGGTTGTGGACTTTTGGTCAGACAAAAAAAAAATGCAATTTGAAGATCTTACCTTGGATTCTGAGAAATTGTAAAGCAAATATTTTACTATTTTCTGATATTTTGTTGTCTAAACGATTGATCGGAAAATAACTAGTTAGTTGCAGCACTCCATTTTTAATCACCATTAAGAATAATACTGGCTTTTGAATATTGATGTCATGTGGATATCACAGAATCTGATGTCCTCCCTAAAGGCTTCCTGTTGGGAACCAAAGGGAACCAAAACAAGGAAGTGATAGTACAGTATGTGTAACTGGGGAGGGAACACATAAATCAATACAGCCAATAAAATGTCACTTCTTTGGGTTCCTCTTTGGTTGAGTCAGGACAAAACTGAACATCATGACACAGCAAAGGACCGATGAGCTGCAGATTAAAACTGAAACAAATCTCCAAAGATTTAATGTGCTTCACTTTACGACTGTGTAATCACCCAGCAACTACAACTAAGAAGATAAGAAGATAATGAAAGGGCGATGGATATAAATGCTTGTGCATTATCTTTTCTTACTGCAAGTAAGCCCAGTGAGCGTCACTTCCTGCTTTCACATTACTCAGGAGAATGCACACACATACTTTCTCTCTTACACACACACACACACACACAGGTGATCAGCTGACTAACAGAACCTGTTTATGGCTGTCGGCTCAGATTAGCCAGCGGCACCACACCTGTCTGTGCTGTAGATTTAACTGTCAGACTTTTTGCTTCAACAAACTTTCAGTTTCATTGATGAAATTGCCCTTTGATCTAAAACTACACTCCAGTCCAGTTACACTGAGTGACACTGCAGGCTGTGCGAGGCTGTCTGTCCTGCTGACTAAATTTTAAATGTTGCCAGCTCTGAATGGCAGCCAGAGGTAAAAGTCACAAACATTTTAATATCATTTTCAAGAAATCATGTGACACAGCTTCCTGATGTTAATCACATCAAGTTGCAAGAGTGATACCTGCTACTGTTTTTTTTCAGCGCTACCCTCGCCTTAATCTGTGCATGTTTTTAAGATTTGTGGTGAATACTTAAACCTCACCTTTATTATTATAATCTCAAAGGTAATATGGTTGACATCCAGGCATTAAACACACAGGGCACAAGAAAGTACAGATACAACAACAACAATCTATAGTTAAAAATATAAAAACAATATAATAAGTGGATGGGAACACGTCTACCATTCTGAATAAAAGTGGAAGTTAAAAACACACATCTCAAGACCCAAGTAAAATCCACTGTACCTGATCGTCCTCCTTCCACACTGATGCCGTCCCCCTCCTCACCTTCCACGTTCTCTTTCTGCTTCTGCAGGGTGCGGCTCCTCTTCACAGGCAGCGGAGGCGCCTGCCCTCCCTCAATCTGAAGCTGCAGACTGGCGCGGCCTGGTTTGGGCTTTATCGTAGGCGGCCTTTTGAACTGTTTCCTTGGCGTGAATTTTGAAGAACCATTGGTGGGTTGTTCCCCCGGTTCATTTGGCACAGAATCCTGTTTGCTTAACTTTTCCACAATGCTCTTGACCTTCCCTCCAGAAAGGCTCATACTGCTGCCTCTGTCTCCCGGGGGAGGGAAGCTGGTTTGTGAGGGCGGTTTTGGAGGGATCTGCGGTCTCGGTTTGGCCTCGGGTTTGGGGGATGAAGGCGACGTGGACCGTTGGGATGCTTCCTGGACAGACATGGTAGCTGGAGTCTTCTCTTACCGTGCCCTGGCCAATCAGAGGTCAGGCTTTGAGGGCAAAGGTCAATGTGAGCATGTCATCATCACCTGATGAGTAAAGAGAAAGCAGAAGAAAGTTTAAAACCAGTTTGATATTATATCAAATGTAATGTACACAGATTTAGCATTACACTCCTATAACATTGTTTTTTTAAAAAAAGTATCAAAATAGATGCAGCAGAACCAGAGATATCATCTCTTCTTATGTGAGAATGCTGTTCATAGACTTTAGTTCAGCATTCAACACCATCATCCCCCAGCAGCTTATATGGAAACTGGACAATCTGGGCCTCAGTCCCTCTCTTTGCAATTGGCTGATGGACTTTCTCACTGAGAGACCACAAGCAGTACGGGTTGGCAACAACACATCGAGCACCATCTCACTGAGTACGGGGGCCCCACAAGGATGTGTGCTCAGCCCCCTGCTTTTCACCCTGCTGACCCACGACTGCTCACCAAACTACAACACCAATCACATCATAAAGTTTGCAGATGACACAACTGTGGTGGGTCTCATCAGCAATAATGACGAGACAAACTACAGGAATGAGGTGAACCAGCTGGCCGTGTGGTGCAAGGATAACAATCTCTTCCTAAATGTGGAAAAAACAAAGGAGATTGTTATCGACTTCAGGAGAACCCACACCGTACACCCGCCTCCACTGACCATCAATGGTGCTGCTGTGGAGCAGGTGAGCAGCACCAAATTTCTGGGGGTAAACATCACAGAGGACCTCTCCTGGACAAACAATACTGTTTCACTGGCCAGAAAAGCCCAGCAGTGCCTCTATTTCCTCCGCAAACTACCTATCATGTACTCCTTTTACCGTGGCACCATTGAAAGCATCCTGACCAGCTGTATCACTGTGTGGTTCAGAAGCTGCACCACCTCCAACCGAAAGACCCTGCAGCGCATAGTGAACGCTGCTGGAAGGATCATTGATGCTCCACTCCCGTCCCTCTTGGACATTTTCAATACCCGTCTCACCCGCAAGGCACTAAGCATTGTGGGCGACTCTACCCACCCGCTCCAACTGTCTCTTCAGCCTCCTGCCTTCTGGAAGAAGGTTCTGGAGTCTGGAGAAACCTCCACCAGACTGAGAAACAGCTTTGTCCACCAGGCTGTCAGGATGCTGAACTCTCTCCCCTATCTCCCCTTGACCCAAAAGT
The DNA here is from genome assembly GCA_005408345.1 of Macquaria australasica. Lineage (NCBI taxonomy): Eukaryota > Metazoa > Chordata > Actinopteri > Centrarchiformes > Percichthyidae > Macquaria > Macquaria australasica. The sequence goes on along the minus strand of SEMN01000012.1, from coordinate 431,052 downwards.
TCTGACTTAGATACATTAAACCCTCATCACACATACAAACACCTAGCACCAGTCACTTAAAAGAAGACTCTCCTTTCAGTGAACACTGTGGAGAGCACTAATGTACATATTTGCACTGTGGTCACCTTACGCAGTCTGTTTATATCTTATTGTTTCAGATCTTAGATTTTAGCTTTCTGTTTTTAGAATATTTATTTTAAATCTTAGCTTTCTCTTCTTAGTTGATATATAGTTTTTAGTACACTGTGGGACTGTGAGAAACGTTTCGATTTCACTTTATGTACTGCACATGTGGAGAAATTGACAATAAAGTTGACTTGACTTGATCTTTTTTAAACCTGGCGCCTACATTACCCACAATACAACATAACCACCAACAGTTTGGTCAGAGATTCAGGTGTGTTATGCTAGTAGCGGCTAATGAAGCCTTGTGCCGTTAGCCTCGTGCAGAGATGAGGAGGGGGCTACAGAGGTCTGGTAAGTTTACTTCTTTCTAACTACACACCAATGGATTATTTCCATTTTCAAACTTGTAGTGTTTAGACCCGACCAACGCTGACTCAAGTGACATCACCTGAGGCAATTTATCAGATTTCACACAGCTCCCTCTGAAGCCACAAAACACTTACAACTTATACAACTTTTGTCACATATGCAGTAGTACTCTCCACGATCTGTAAACGGTAGAGTTTCCCTTCACAACTCTTTAAAAATGACACGATGAGGGTTGGGCCCCCCATGGGATCCTAAATCTGAAGGATCACAAGAAAATGAAAGAGATGAGAAAAAAAAACCAATATGTTTCTGTTCCAGAAAATGTTGGTTTGTTTTTTTTACAACTTTTTTAAAATTTTCTTTCTTGTGAAACACTGGGAACTTTCATTTCCTCAGGCTCCATAAATAAAACCATAACCTATGATATGGAACCACAAGTAGACCTCTTTATTTCATGTACTTTTCTGGGGATTTGAACTGGAAACGTTACGAGTACACAGTAAACCCCTAGGTTAGTGGTTCTCAACCTTTTCGGCTTAAAAAACATGATTCACTATAATTATAGTCATTTCTGTAGCAGAAATAAACATTTACACAAGGCAATAAACACTACATAATTCAGTATTTCTATTACAGTATAATCCTAACATCAGACTTTGAGCTCTGTGCTACAAATCCCCCTCTGTAGTAAGGCCTCAGAGGAAAATGAACTTTACCCTGTAAGGAGCCCACTTATTTCTAGTGAGAAATAATGTAAAATGAGCTGAGCAGCTGAAGTGTATTTACTGCACTACAAGTTGATGCAGTGAAGGGACGTCCAGCTACAGATCATAGATTGTTCCATTGTAAAGTTCCCTGGCATCCATGTACAGCTTCTTAAATTGTTATTTATTAATGAATGTTTATTCATTTACGGCTGTAATGGCTGCATCAGAGCAGGGATACCGACCAAACATTTCCTTTTTTTAGAGAAGATAGCAAAAGTCAGCCTACGGATACTCCACAAAAACCGACCTAAGATTATTTTCAAATTTGATATTATTACAGCTTGAACTTCTGTGTAAAACAACACAGTGAGGTAGCAAATACACTTTGGTATGCTGTTAATTAATGTGTAATACCTGTGTAGCAAGCTGATGTTCTGAACAGTATTATATGATTCATGACACACCGGTGTAATTCAATTAATAGTTAACCACTGTTTCAACAAAATGTACATATAGTCACCCCACCCTGACCACTGCCACCCTGACAGGTTGAATAGCCTCAAGCTCCTTGTAATCTTTTGCCTTTCAGCTAGTCTACAAGGGCTCTGAAAACATTCCTTTAATATTTAACACTGCCTGTCGTAAACATAAAACAAAAATATGACTCTAAGTACTCACTGCCATCTTTTATACACAGAAAAATAATTAGGAATTCAATGACCATCGGCAAATCTGGTGATATTATAATTACAGATGTACACACAACATGGAGAAATGTCCTTATTCAAAGCGCTCTAGTCATTCAAATGCAGCAGTCTATTAAAGTGCCTATAAAAAGAAACATGATGACAAAAAATTCTGTTTCCATTCTGGGCGACCAAATGGCCATGCTGCAGATTCTTCTCACCATGTTTTTTAAAAAAAATGTTATGATGTGTTGATGACAGCTGATGCAATACCAAACCAAACAAGCGTTAGTCACCTTCTGACTCATGCAGAAAATAGAGCAGAGATCCAGAAGAAGACGTTACCGCGCTGCTTTGTGTGACTCTTTGATTAATACATTTAGCATGTAGCAGCATGCACTTCGGAGTACACGCACGTCGTTGAAAGGCTGCAACAAACAGCCATTTTAATTAACAATTAATGTAGGGAATATGTTTTAGATTAATTGATTAATCATTTAGTCTTTAAGTATCTAAAATAATGACAGATGCCTGTTGCAGAGAGCAATAAGCAGCTGGCAGTCATATGAACCCCAAGTATCTATTTTAGCCACGTTGGCTGCATTTCTCTATGGATGTCAATGTCAGTCTGACTGAAATATCTCAACAAATGCTGAAGCAATCAGTCGATTAATCCCTTAGCTGATGACAGAAATGAAACCAAAAACTGGTTGCAGCTCCTCAAATATGAGACTTTTCAGCTTTTCTCTGCTATATATCGCTGAAAATGTAATATCTTGTGTTTCGGGAAAAGAAAAAGACATTTGAAGACATCATCCTCGGCTCTGGGAAAATGTGATTTGGCATTTTTAACCAACAGATTAATTGATAATGAAAAGAATTGCTAGTCGCAGTCCTGTTCAGCACTGCTGATAAGGAAAATAAAAATGAAACTGCAGCCTATTATCAAGACATGTTCTTTATCAGATTCTTTAAAGGGCACTCCACTGATTTTACAAATAAAGGTCAGGTAACTCATCGCGAGGAGCACAGCTCAGCTCGGGAAAACTGTTGTTTAATGTCTTCTCTGGTTCTGTAAGGACTATAAGAAAATGAGACACTGTTGGGCTGCATTATGGGAAATGTAGGATCCGGTGTTTTTGGAGCTTGAACCATACTGCAGACATAAGGTCGGGATACCCCGGCCTCTGCTGCATTGATTTTGACCTTTATCTTTTAAATCTTTATGCAAGAGCAACACTTAATCACTGGAGTGCCCATTTAATGAGCAATGCACAAAGTGGACATTTGCTTTGTGAAAGATTAGAGGCTGTTCATTTCAAGTAAAGTGCAAGCAATTTCATATGAATTCGTGACCGCACCAGGCAACATTTTTAAGACATTAATCAACAGTAGTGCCTAATACCAGCAGCTAAACAAAAGACAGGCGGCAATCTGCTATTTTGGGCTCTTGACTTGACAGAGTCTTTCCAGATCACTAAAGTCAATAACACACAACCAGTAGCTGTTTGTTATTGAGAAAGCGCACCAGCTAGTCGGACCAGTTTTGGATGGGATGTGCATGCGGCACAGTCAGTGAGCTTATAATAAAGAGACAGACATGGTTTCACGTGTCAGGCCGACGAGAAGTTTCTGGGCTGACATACGGCCATGTATGAAATAATTAGAAAATGACAGAGCAGGAATGCACGGCATGAAAACGTCGGGAGGTTAATTAAAAAACAATGTCCTTTTATAATCACGCACCATCACCCTTTACCCTTTACGACACTCATTTTCTCTCTCAGTTTCTTGTTTTTCAAGTTCCACAGTTCTCAGAAACATCTCGAGACATGTTTCAGAACAAAAACTTCTCTTTAACTTGTTTTCTAATCTCTGTCATCAGGAGACATGACACCACTACAGTAATGCGTGTGTGTGTGTGTGTGTGTGTGGGTGTAATGTAGGTCTTTCCAGGTTTCAGTTTTGGCCCTCTGGTTGTTATCATTGTCCACGGGATGACATATAAACCTCAAATAGGAGGGTGTGTTCGCTCACAAAGCACTCATCTACACAGTGGGGATAACACACTCTGATTGTGTGTTAATGCACCTATAGACAAAGTGAGAGACTAGATTTGAGGTCAGGATTCCCCCCTCACTTTCTTTCAGTCAGCCCCCACAAGACTTCACTTGTCTTTTGTCTCCCTTTGCTCTATTGACCTGTTTAGTTCAATAGCCACATCCTCCAGTCTACTGGACCTTACACACACTCAGCCTGGGTCAGTGGGCCAGTCATTCATTCCAGTAAGTGTATTTGTCCTGGTAAATCCAATACATATCAGATATAGTGTGATCCCTTAAATCAGACCAGCTTGAGAACAATCCTTAAGTGCTTAAAGAGGATGTCCATTAACACAATGCTCTCTCTCTCTGTGTGTGTGTGTGTGTGTGTGTGTGTGTGTGTGCGCGCAGTATGCCATCTGCTCTGGCGACTAATGGGTCAGTGTGTATATAAAATGGGTAGGGGGGCTTTAAGAGAGCTACCATTATAATACATGTGATGTGTATGGGAGCTCCACGCTGGACAGGAAGAGGGGACGGAAAAGGTGTGTCGGGAAGGAAAACACACACACACACACACACACACACACACATACATAAGGGGTGGGAATACAGGAGAGAGGAATAAGCATACATACATATGCAAATGTAAATATGCTGTTTAGGTCTTATATGATTGTGACATAAGGAACTATCGCGACTGAAGATACCATAAATCTGCCCGTATGTCAATGTTAGTGATAGCAAAACGCGTTTCCCAAAATCAAAAACAATAAAGACGAATTAAGTATCAAGGGCAGACTATTCATAAAATGTTCAAAATCAAAGTTTGCCTCCAACGGCCTTATTTGTATCGCTTAATCGCCGGATATATGGCTTAGTCCCGTACTGTTACCTACCTGCATTAACAAACTGGGAGCATATGTCAAGATATTCAACTACAATATGTTCTGCAGTGATATCGCAAGGGTTAAAATCCTTACTTTTCAGTATGACAACGTCACTATACTCTTATAAAACCCTTGGCAAGTATTACAACGGTTTTCCATAAGGGAACAGGTGCTTACAGACTCAACCAAACCGTACCTGCTAAACTACCAATAATGAACTAATCTCACTTAAAACATACATTACAGAAAAGGAAACTCACCAGTGTTATTCAGACATGTCTGGTTCTGTATCTTCAGTTATTCGGCTCTAGCGTTGGCAGTCAAACATGGTTAGCTTTGGCAAGAAAAAAAAAAGCTTTATAGGTTAAAATGGGTCCGGGGCGTAGCTATGTTAGTGTAAACTTTAAACTTAACTCGCCTCGCGGAGAAAAGAAACGGTCGTTAAATGTACCGTTAAGAAAATAATCCACAACGTAAAAGCGAACCGGTTCGGTTTCTTATTGTTTCCCTGACAGGCTTGCTGTCTGAGCACCCATCATCCCCTTCTTGTGGGCTCCTTTGTTACCAGCAGTATCTATGAGAGGAGAGGACGGGAGGCAGCAGGGCATCAACCCCCCAGAGGGCTCAAGTCACACACAGTAACGTTTACAGGTTCCGGTAAGGGATTTCAAAATAAAATCTCTATTTAAACAACGCGTTATTACAGTCGAAAATATTGCAGGGAACAGCTTTTCTGAGCAATTGTCTTCTGCTCAGTTGTTTGACAGATGTAGGCATCTATCTATTTATTTTATAATTGTAACTCTATAAAACCCAGACAGGACATTAACCCTGAAAGCAGTTATTTTATATTTCATGCTGTCAAACTGTTAAATGCTCATGATGAGTCGGCTAAGGATGATTCCTCCATATAACAATGTGTGGGTGACAATTGGGATGTTATTGTATTTTAATCACTGATTAAAACTCACTGGGTTGGATGATGATGGCTGGATGTACTCCAGGTTATGTTATCACTTGATGTGCATTATTTAAAAGAGAGCCTGTGTGGTGGGTTTTAACATTTGTTTTACATATTTTATTATATCTTTTATGTATTTTATAATGTTTTCTGTTCAAGTCAGTGTTTGTTCCGTGTTTCCCCTGCCTGCAACATTTCCCCTAGAGAATATAAAGTTAAAGCTGAGTTGAAGGTGAACTGAGTTGAATGAAACTACAAAATGTTTCTATTCAGACAACAAACATTTGCCTATAATTAACAAGTATTTATGATATATAATATAATATACATGCATTAATTTACTTATTCTTCCTGCCATGTTTTTTTTAAATTCAGTCGCTATTGTCCCACATAGGAAATTTGGCTTGCTGCGTTTCAAAACCAGACACATCAAACCAGACTCGTTCAACAACAAAAAGGATAAAAACACACAAATTTAAAAAGTGACACACCATAGAAGTAAAAACAATAACTGAGTAATAAGCAAAGACAAATTAAACCAATTTAAACTAAGAATAAGTCCAAAAGAAAAAAAAGTGCAGATGTTTATTTTGAAGGCCATAATGTCACACTTCCGGCACTTTCTGCGTGTTAATTGTAAACTTTACGCATCTTTGGTCTTCCAGTATACTAACGCCCCAGAAACTATAATAAACATCTAAATATTTATTTTTTTGTTTATGGTTGGTGTTACACAAGTATTATATTGTGTTTGTTACTTACAGTAAAGTCCGTGTTGTTTCAGTTGGCCTAATAAACAGCGAACAAGTTGCTGTTTCAAATTGAGATTGCTGCCACTCTAAATAAATTTAATTACTTTTTTTTATTTTCTTTACGATCAACTCAATCTGAGTTTCCTGGACAGTAGTCTCACTAATTTTCTTGAAGCAGTGGCATGGCGTAATATAATGCAATGGTGACCCCTGCCTGTAAATGAATGTCACATGATGCAGTATGTAACCAGCTCTTTATGTTAAATTACATGCCATAACAGGTGCACAACAGGAGGCGCTTGGCTACTGCAAACGTCCCTCCCCTCACCTCTGTATTTTACTTTTGTGTCCTACTTCCACCTAGCGCCTTAGTTTGGAACAGACATGAAGTGTCTTCTTCAGAGATCACAGTTTATTTGAGACGTTTCATTGTCTTTACTGCCATGCAAGAAGTCAAAAGATATGTTGGGCTGTAAAAGGTGGCATAATAGTTCTGCAAATCAATATCTCATGGAAGCCAGTTTCTGCCCTGAAAAGAGAAAAAAGAAAATAGATGAAAAGTAAGACATGATAAACATAAAAATACGTTTGATTTGCCACTTAAAATTTAGATTTACTATCTGGTTACTTGGCTTACCTCGTTATTTTGACTTACTACCACATTTATGACTTACTATCTCATCATTTTGACTTTGTAAGTCACATTTTTCACTTACTATCTCAACATTTTCACTTACTGTCTCGTAATTTTGACTTTGAAACCAAAAACTTTGACTTATTATCACATCATTTTGACTTACTATAAGAAAGTCAGAATTCTGACTCACTATCTCATTATGAGTATTTTTATTTCTATCACTTACAACTAATGATCTATTTTTTCCTTTCTTGGTGAAATTGGGCTGCAGATAACTTCAGAGAAAGTCTGACTCCTGTGGAGCATATAGGCCGTTATGAATGAGAAGTAGACCCGGTCAGTTTGATGGACGTCAGACGTTGCCGGGGGCTGATAACTAGACATTGTTTCACTTATCGATTACCATTGAGGACACCGCGTCTGGTTCTTTCACAGCTGACTAGAAACAGCAGAGTGAGGAGAAAGAGACTAAAATCGCGCGGATCTATTTTACTTGGATGCTCCTGTTGCGCAAAGATACTGCGGCATTTCCTTTATACTCGGTGAGTCGCAGTGCATGCTGGTATCGCTCCGCCGACAGAGGAAATGCTCCTAGACCAATCACATCTGTGTTTACACCATCACCTGTCAAACATACACCCTCTGCTAGATTTTCTCTCTGAAAGGTAGGGTTTCTGCATTTACTTCACCTCCGCTTTGCACCCAAATACGAACGCCGTGAGCGAAGTCTGGGTCCAGGCAGGGTAGCGAGAAAGCCGGTTCGACTTCGGCGAGAAGCAGCCAGGGTTAGCGAGGTTGGCGCCCCCGGAGCTAAGCGAGCTGGAGCTGGTTATCTGTCCGCCTGGCTGGGGTGTTGTTTTTTTTGGTTGTTTTTTTTTAGCCGATTATCAGAAAGCCCTTGCGCCTAATCGCCCCCCGGCTGAGGTCGGAGCACGGCGACGCGTGTCAGCTTAGCGAAGCCGGACAAACTAATGTTTGAACCCCGCAGCGTTAGTTCGCTGGAAGAGGTTGACCTAGCCTTCGAGCTAACGGGACCGGCCGCGCAGTGCGACGGTGTTAGTCGGCCGGAGGAGCGATTAGCAGACCGTCAGTTAGCTCGGTGAACGGCCGGATTAACGTGGCCGGGTGTTTTTCTAATGTAGCTGTCTGCAGAGAATCGGTAATACAGCCGCTGCAAAGTTTTACGCGTTTCTTTCTTTCTTTCTTTCTTTCTTTCTAGTTTTCTCGCTTCGTTGCGTTTCAGTGCAACATTGTGGGAGCAGGTGATCCTCAATGGGAGACACGCGGCATTAGTTACTTATTTAACCCCTTTAACAAATGCTGAATTCCTGCACATAATACCGCAGTGTAACGATAATGCAATTAAAAGTCCTGCACCTAAGCATTAACAGCAAAATATACTTTTAAGTTTCAAAAGTAACGGTGCTCATCGTGATCCCAGTCAGTTACATTACGTTATAATTGCATTAATTAATACTGCTGGATTAATGCAAGTGTGAGTAGCCTGCTGTAGTATTTGGTTTAGGTGGAGCTAATTTTAGCTACTTTAATCTGTAAGGATGCATCATATTTTCTAAGCTCATTATAGATTCTGCTTCTGCAAAGTAACTATTGCTGTCAAATAAATGTAGATGGGGATGTAAATGGAGGACAAAGTACAATATTTTGCCTCTGAAATTTAGTGAGGTGGAAGCATAAAGTAGCTAAAAATGTAAATACATGTAAAGTACTTGAGTAAACGTACTTGGTTGCATTACACCACTTCCCTTAACATACGCTTATCCCCTTAAGTGGCTTTAAGGTTGTTAAAATATCATATATATATATATATATATGATATTTTAACAATCCCCGCTGTGGGACAATAAAGGCTTATCTTATCTTATCTTATCTTATATTCTCTATCAGCTTGTTCCAGGTCTTCACTGAAGCTGTGTGGTGTTTTTCAGCCCAGACTTCATGTATTTTTTGGCTGCACCATTCCTTCAAATGAAAATATTGCGCTTGTTTTGTGCGTCATTTCCGAAACTTCAACCTGGCATATTTGGTATCTTTGAAAACCTTTGTATATCCACTAGAGCAATATTTGGCTGCACAGCATGAGTTTGTAACGTCTGACCAACCGGCTGCTGTGGGGTTAAGTTATTATCCCCCTGTGAACCGAGTACAAGACACCAGGGGCTAAACTTAAAAACTAGAGAGAAAAAAAGAAAGGGGCATCATGTTTTTTGTTCACAAGCTACAGTAGAGACTCACATTTTCTGGTTACATTCGAATATATAAAACTATAAAGGAGGGACGATGGGCAGAGAGATGGGGAGAGGGGAGGGGAGGAGAAAGGAGGAGAGTGAACCAGATCCAGACAGTATAAGGTGCAGTGCAGTGTGGGTGTTTACAGCACAGCTTTTTGATTCACAGTGTTCACTTTCAGTCGCTTGTTTTTCTTCTTCTCCTGTGCACCCAGGAGCTGAAACACACACTCACACTGAAGCGCCTACGGTAGCCACTAACTGGACGGACTCTCTGGCAATTGACCTTTTGCAGGTAAGCCTGGGCTCACTTTGTACAATACAGTCAGACTAAGCTACTTCTGCTTGATCAGATCTTCCACAGCTTTAACTTGGTGTTACTGTATCCTTCAATATTTCCCAGAAGACTTGCTTCTTACTCTTTGAGATGCATCTTGTGCTTTTTTTTGTGTAATTACATTTCCTTGGCTTTTCGAGGGGGTTGAGCAGTGTCTTTACCAGCAGGCGCGGATTTCACATGGCAGCTATGATCTGAATACACACTGGGAGCACATAGTGAGATTTTAGGAGAAACAATCCTAGTGGAACATTGCAAATATATTAGAGAATAACACAAAGTCAGTGTTGTGCTCAGAGCGAGGAGATGGATTTGCATGCCTGTTAAGTAGTGAGAAAAAGATAAGATATTAAAGCAGAAGTATTAGTTCAAAATTAGTTATTCCCACAATCCTACACAGCTCAACTATCATTTAGGATCATGACTTTATCTTAAAAATAGAAACCAGTAAAAAAAAAAGGAAGAGATGTAAGAGACAACCTGATGCCCTCCATCAACTGTTAATTAGAGAACAATTTTTATGAGGTTCTCGTAAATGTGTGGTTTTTAATTCTAATGATTTTTGTTTTATTGCTGCACCAGCTGTTAGTAGTCATAAAAATGCAATTTCCTCCCTAAATCACAAGACCGCCTCTGTGCTCACAAAACATGCAGTCAGAGGCGCAGTTCATGGGTTTTGTAGGTAAACATGTTAAAATGCCTGGATAAGAGCCTCTGTTAACAAGATCCCGTGATTCTGAATCACAAGGAATGCCAGCAGCAGTTGTTTTTAGTCTAGGACAGCTCTTAATGTGTGACTTGTGATAACCCTGTCCCAGAGGCTTTGTGGCACCGTGTGTTTGTCTGAGGCCTGTAAAGTGTTAATTGGAGCATCTCAGGTGTAACGTGCATCATCGGTGCAGTGTAGCAATGCCACAGAGGCAGCCTTTAATCTTCAGGGGCCTGTGGAAAGCAGTCCTAGAGAATATACAACGGTGCAGTTGAGAAAGGGAGGAAGAACAATGTAAGGGACGCAGTTTGAAACGGGCTGGCTTTTGGCTTTTGGATCATAGAGTTAGTACTTTATGAATATGAAATTTCATGCAGATACAGCAAATAATTTCCTCTGCAGAGATTACAGGGTTTGATTTATTCTGATTTTTTTTTTTGCACTCCATCCTTCCCCTTTCCTCTCCTTCTTAGTGGAATAGCGGAATAAGTCTTGAACAATGAGCTCAGTGGCAGTGTTGACCCCGGAGAGCTTTGCGGAGCATCGCAGCGGCCTCAAGGACCAGGAGATTACAGGTAACGTCCGCCTGTCGTCTGCTTACCTGTTTTTACTTTTGTTAGAAGAGTTTCACCTCCGTAGCCCAAGTTAGTTAGCCACTTATTAGCCCGAGAGATCAGGTAAATTAGATATTCTCCTACTTGCCTTTGACTGTTACAGTATTTCTCCTCTCAGTATACTTATTGACTTCTCCCTCTATTATCCTCCTCGATCCATCCATACATGCATGCTGTTTTCTTCCCCCATCCTTACCTACATCCTTGCCTTATTTATCTTTGTCTCTCCGGGCCAGGCTGTGTCCCGGAGGATGAGGCGTACATCCCCACCTACCTGGAGGCCTTCCCTCCGCTGCCGGAGAAGGGGGCACCAGGGGAGAAGGCCGGGGAGCCGGCTTCAGTGTGGGGGAGTAAGATCAGGCCCATCAAAGCCTCTGTCATCACCCAGGTGAGGCAGCCACTCACTACACAAGTATACACATACAAATGAGTGAACACACATTGGAGAAAGAAGGAAGTTTGCATTGTAAAGTTTCTAATTTGCAAACTGTTTTGACTTGAACAACGACTATCATTCATATTATAATACTAAAAATATGTATGCAAGTGAAACAGCTGTTTGTCGTTCATTCCTCGGCTCTTTAGATATTTTTCTGACTGTAACAAAATATTACCACAAGCCACATTAGCGGCAGTAGAGCTGGTCAACAAGATAAAATAAGCAAATGAGACATGTGGCCTGAAATTTGAACCTCCTCCCCCCTCTAACCCGCTCTGTGTGTAGGTGTTCCACGTGCCCCTGGAGGAGCGTCGCTACAAGGACAACAGCCAGTTCGGGGAGGGCGAGGAGGCCAAAGTGTGCTTGGATATCATGCAGCGGACGGGGGCCCACATTGAGCTGTCCCTGGCTAAAGACCAGGGCCTGTCCATCATGGTCACCGGTAAACTGGACTCTGTCATGAAGGCTCGCAAGGAAATCGTAGCTCGCTTGCAGACGCAGGTAAAGTTGTTTGGGCTTATAGTGTGTTACATGTCGAAACTGTTGGGTTGTGGAGTACTGAGTGCACAGCAGGGGGATTTTCTTGACTTGTCTTTTTTGGTTGAATAAAGGTTATGCAGATAAAAATAAATTACAGTATTTGTCATTATAATATCATAAAGGAATTCAATTCTTTTTCTTTTTATATAACCTTTATTTACACTCAGAGAAACACATTAAGTCTGGTGAGTTAACATAAAAAAGTAACAATAAAACATTATAGTAATATGTAAAAAGCAGTAATAAAACGGCTTAAATAACCACAAATAAAGGAAAATAGTCATGAACATATTTGTAATAAGAGTAAAAACATAACATGCAAGTGTTAATCAATGTGTTAATCAAGAACCTTTTCAGTTAAATGACCAGTGATGCAGCAAGTTGATTTTCCAAAGAATAAAAGGGATATAAATTGTTGCTTTTGCATGAAGTTGTGATTTAATTTGCACAGTTGCGGTCATGAGATCATCACCACGAGTGAAATTACTGTAATTTAAAAATTTACAGTCATTTAAAAATGCCTGTTGTAACTGTGACAACATATTGGTACGAGCACATTGTGTGCTGGGGTTAAATAATTTGTATTTAAGGGATTACACTCCTGTATTTTGGAACCTCACCAACTCTATCTTGAAGTGACTGACATGTAAAAAAGGAATTTCACAGGCGGTTTTTGTCTTGATAGTGAATACCACTGAAAAATACTGGATGACAGATTTTTCTTTGAGGAAGAACAAAGACCCTCATCACTACTTACTCTGATGAATGGGACCAGAAAAGTTTTAATGTTACAGTCTGTTACTTTTATTCCATCCTCACAAAATTATATGACAGTGGTTTGTTTTAGAAGCGATAGTTAGTTCTGGCTGCAGCTTGAAAAATCCTATCTGTGCAGTCAGGCCACTTTTAGGACAAAAAGTTTAGCTGTAAAATGACCGTCAGCTCTCGAGGGTGGCCTTTCTGAGCTTCAGCAGCAAACATGCTGATTTCCACTTCAAGTGGTGCACTGAGGTCCACCTGTTTAGCTGAGCTGCAGTTATTGATACAGTGGTGCAGAAAAACGCTGTCCTCTTTGCAAGGTCGAATGCTTTTGTTGTTGTTTACCTCCTGAAAACTCACATATTTCATTGTTTCTGTTAAGTGTCAGCCTATTACTGTGAAACTAGAAACGTGAGAAACTAGAAAACTCATATTCCCATCTCTAATATCGTACAAATGTGGAAACTGAAGCTGCACCATCAACAATTGGGGATTTTTAGATGTGTCTAAATCTTAACTCCTGAGGGAGATCTATGTAATGCTGATGAAATCAGTTAGGCAAGATAATGTGCTGCGATCCAATGATTTGCTGCCGTTCTCCGCTGTGTAACAGTGCAAATCTAACTCACTTTCTCCCTGAAACATCCCCCTGCTCCCCCAGGCCTCAGCTACGGTCGCCATCCCCAAGGAGCACCATCGCTTTGTCATCGGTAAGAACGGCGAGAAGCTGCAGGAGCTGGAGCTGAAGACCGCCACCAAGATTGCTATTCCACGTCCCGACGACCCCAGCGCCAACATCCGCATTACCGGCACCAAGGAGGGTATCGAGAAGGCTCGCCACGAAATACTTCTGATCTCTGCTGAACAGGTGAGCCGTGGTGGCGTTTGTGATGTGAAAGCAGAAGCAGTTGCGGGTTAAATGGCCTTGCGACTACTAACAACTACTAGCTAACTTTTTCATACTGTACTTTATTGCCTCTCTGATCATGGCAGTCATTTTCAATATCGTGGAAAACCTCTATTAACATATATTGTTTGATCGACTCTTCTGTTTGCCTCCTCCTCCTCCTCCTCCTCCTCACGCTCACCCACTCACCAGGACAAGCGTGCAGTGGAGCGTCTGTCCCTGGAGAAGGCCTTCCACCCCTTCATCGCCGGCGCCCACAACCGGCTGGTGCAAGAGCTGAGCCAGGAGACGGGCACTCGTATCAGCATCCCCCCACCCAGCCTGCCCAAGGACGAGATTGTCATCACCGGGGAGAAGGAGGCCGTCGCCCTGGCGCTCAGCCGCATCCGCGCCATCTACGACGACAAGGTGCAGTTGTTCAAAAGGTTCCCCAGTGACCACAGAGCTCATAACCCCCATTCTAACTAACTTACCCAGCTTCTGATTGAGTTTAGAAGTGATTTGTGATTGTTAATTGATTCTTTTTTTAAAGCAATTAGTGGCTTAGCAACAGCTTAAATAACAGTGCTCCATGTGTACAAAGCCATCTTTAATCTAACTGTCCTTGTTTGCTGTCTCCGTCTCTACTGCCAACTGTCTAAAAATGCCAAAGAAAATGAGCTTTAACTGTAAAAATTAGGATTTCTCTGTGCCCATTATGCTCATCGTCTGTTTATTTTCCATTTTCTCAAATTCTTTCTTTTTGCTGCTGTTAAGTTCTCTTTTATTGTCTACATATTTACATTTTTCACTGTTTTCTAATGCTTTATGGAGAAAGTAATTGTCAGATTAATCGATAACAAAAGCAATTGTTAGATGCAGCCCTAATGGCTGTTACCCAGAGTGACTTGCTGTGAGCGAGCAGTTCAGGGCTTTATGGCAGTGATTGCAGATGTTAACTTTGTGGTTCTCTGTTTTCACCACAGTCTAACTTTAACCACTTGTCTTTAAACCTCATCTGTAATAAAAATGTTCTGTACAGTCAGACAAACTGTGTGTTTATGGAACGAGGAGGTTTTATTTTCTACAACACACACATTTTCTTCTACCTTCTCTATGGAGGTTTACAAGCTACTGTAAAAGATGGACGGATGAAACATGTAGAGGAAGTGTGTGTTTGTATGTGTGTAGCAGATGAGTGCTGGTGATAGGCAAGCCGGAGATTATGTGCAGAGAAAATTGAATTTCACCGGAGAACAACAGGATGAGAATGCTAATGTCATTTAGTGCATATGTATGAGAGGCAAAAACAAATATATTTTCACTCGGTCACTTTGCTCTCCCTCTCTGCTCACCTCTTGCCCACGTATTTCCTCTTGTCTTACTGTCACTCAGTCCTTCCTGTTTCCTAGCTTTCATCCCTCTTTCTGTCACCTGTTGTGTTCCCGTCCATCCCTCACCGTGCTCCCCACTTCCTTCCTCCCGCTGTCCTTCCTCTCACCTCCGTTGTCTTTTTTCCGTGCCGCTCACTCATCACTTCGAATCTTCTCCCTCTCCACCCAGCAGAAGAGGAAGACCACCACCATCTCCGTGGAGGTGAAGAAGTCTCAGCACAAGTACATCATAGGTCCAAAGGGCAACACCCTGCAGGAGATCCTGGAGGCCACGGGGGTGTCTGTGGAGATGCCCCCTCTGGACTCCTGTTCAGAGACCATCATCCTAAGGGGGGAGCCTGACAAGCTGGGCCCAGCGCTCACGCAGGTGTACGCAAAGGTGAGGAGGAGAAGGGAGGTGGAAAGTGCATGATTAGGAGTGTCAGAGTCAAGACCTGTTTTTGATACTTTCATTTTTATTAGATTTTCTTTTTATACGTTTTTTTTATACACCCTTACCAGGCACGATCACATCCACATCCCAGTTACTGAAAGGCAGGTACATGAAATCTTATGTACCTAAAAACCAGCCATCATTTAAACAAATATATAGTCCATTTAGTCCATGATCTTATGTATACATAATTTCTCAAAGTTAGTAGGAAAGTTAGTATTTCCATCTTATGAATTAGCTGCAATAATTGATTTCCTTTGGCCATTGGGGGCAGCAGAACAAGCTGACAACACGACATATCATCACCTCATGAAGTTGATATGACGTACATGTTAGCAAACAGTTGCCTGTTTACACATCAAGTGGACACAGAGCAACGTTAGCGCTCATATGTCGTGTTTCTGGCCACCTGATGAATGTGAGTTGGCTCTGTTTTGGACTCCACCAACTCCTGAGGGAAATGTCTGGCTCTTTAGTTGCTAAATGCTCCACTGTGTTCACCAGCTAGTCGCTAACTGTGTCTGACTGTTTGGTGCTAAACAGCTGTCTGCTGAGGCTGCAAACAAAGCTGATGAGAGAGAGAAGGAAAACAATGAGCTGAAAGAGGCTACAAAAGCTAGCTTTTAATCTCCAGCTAATTATTTATTGTAGGTGAATCAGTCTGTAACCATTTATGAGGGATTGCTTATTTTGAGATTTCAGTGAGTTTGTGAATGTAAACTGGATTTTAACGTGTAAGCCTTTTGTCCCTGCGCAGGCCAAGAGTGTGATGGTGATGGAGGTGACCGCTCCGGCCTGGCTGCATCGCTTCATCATCGGCAAGAAAGGGCAGAACATCGGGCGGATCACACAGCAGCTACCACGGGTAAGGGGAGAGGGAGAGATAAAACACACATTCTGCTCCTGCAGTATGACCGAATACTTTGAGCACGCAGGATAAAGGGTTGTAGTTGTGTTGCAGTGGCAGCGTGTGGGATCTTAAATCATATTTCAACAGAGAGTGGTGAACAGTGCACATCATGTAGGAGGAAAAAGTGACAGCAGCATGGCAGAGGATACTGAGTTGTGCCACACTTTGATTGGATTGTCTTTATCTGTGTGTGTGTGTGTAGGTTCACATAGAGTTTACGGACGGTGAGGAGCGCATCAGTCTGGAGGGGCCGACAGAGGAGGTGGAACAGGCTCAGGCTCAGATACAAGAGATCATCAAGGACCTGGTGAGTACTCTCTCTCTCACACACACACACACACACACACACACACACTCACACACACAGCTAAAATCGTGGACCTTTTACAACAAACCATCTACAATAGAAAGTGTAGAAACCATCTGAGCTGTGTTTCAGTGTAGCTGCTGTGTTACAGCTGTTAAATGATCACATTTCTTTATCTTTATCAACAACAAATACAGCTCTCTCTCCTGTTAATATGACACATTTCTCTTCATCATCTCATCAACATTACAATAACTGATCTGATACTGTAATAACAGTAAGAGACTGATTTTCCATTTACCAATGTGGGTATTAACTATGGTAGGGTACGGAAAATGGGATGAACGATCTCAGGGAAGAATATTGATGTAATCATTTTAACATTGTACAGGAAGATTAATATATTTGTAGTTGACCCAAACACAGCTGAAACAATCAGTTAACTAATTGATTAGACAGAAAATGAACTATTTTGACAGTCAGTTAATTGTTAAAAGTCATTTTTCAACACCAGATGGCTTCAGCTGTTCAAATGTGAGGATTTACTGCTTTTCTGTGTTTTGCATCATTGTGAACTTAAAATCTTTGTGTTTTGAACTGTTGGTCAGATGAAACAAGCAATTTGAAGACGTCCTCTTTAATAAATTGCAATGGGCATTTTTCACCATTTTATACATCAAACCATGAATCGGATAATAGAGAAAATAATTAGCAGATTAATCGATAATGAAAATAATCATTAGTTGCAGCCTTACATGGGATATTTATTACAATAAAAGGATCGGGATTGATCACTAATTGCATTAATAAAATATATCTCTTAAAAGGCTTAAAACACTGTCAAATGCTCCTGTTATTATTTCCTATTTAATTAATTTCAAGGTAGTAACATTTCTACCCAAAATGACATGAAGTGTTGTTGTATCAGAATCTCTTCACTCTTAGAATAAAGACACCTGGAGGACTGAGGGACACAGAAAAAGACTGAATACAGATTGGATGGGGTTTAGTACTTTAGCTCAGGTACAAATTCAGTGACAAATCTTAAATCCCCCTCTGTGTGCAGCTGGTGAGGATGGACTACACTGAAGTCATCATAGACCAGCGTTTTCACAGACACCTCATTGGGAAGAACGGAGCCAACAGTGAGTACACTTCAGTCCTGCTGATCTCAACAGAAAAAAACTGGGACATCAACGCTGCTGGGGTTTAGAGTTCAAATGCCAGTGGGACCAGACATTTTTAAATATGTGAAATTAATGATAGGATAAAGTCCTTTGAGGAAATTATCCACCAAATGGCATCAGACAGTACACACACACACACACACACACACACACACACACACACACACACACACACACACACACACACACAGTGTGTGAGTGTTTGCCACTTTTTTGTTTTTCCTGTTTTACTCAGAAGCGTTGCATCTTGTGCAAATTACTTGTTTGCTTTTGTTTGGTTTGGCCAGTTAAGAGACAGACTTTCACTGGATGTTGGATGAAGCCTCGTCACAGTTTGACAATAGATCCGTCTGTTTCTACATGGGTCTTGACAGGCAGTCTGACATGCACTAAAACCTTAAGACATTTCAATTTGCAGCAATAGCGTCTTAAGGGCTTGAAATGTAGCTGTAAAAAGTTTGTAATTTCAGCCGTCATGCCTCAATTCACGTCAGTTACAGTGGACTCCACTAGTGACCAGTTTTCAGTGTAAAGCGGAGAAATGGATTATGATGCAGGAGTGGTGTTGCAAGTTTGTGTGAACACTTTTTTCCACCCTAAAACTAGTCAGTATTGAAATCTGAGCCAATATGCTTCATGACAGATGAACCTACGTACTATTTACAGCCGCCTTTCAAGCCTACAGGGGTCCTCAAAAGATTTGGGTGAAAAACCGTGACACATCTTTGAACATGCAAACCTCTGCTCTGTCACACCATCCACCCCTCCCTGCTTTTCTTCACCTTTACTACAGTCAATCGGATCAAGGAGCAGTACAAAGTGTCGGTACGAATCCCGCAAGACTCTGAACGAAGTGGCCTGGTCCGGATTGAGGGAGACCCTAAAGGAGTCCAGCTGGCACGCAGAGAGCTCATTGAGATGGTCCAGAGAATGGTGGGATGGTCGGCATAAAGCAAAAAAAAAATCTGTACACAGACTCCAAAGTGGCCTGCTCACACTTTTTTCACATTTCCAGGAAAACGAGCGCACCAAAGACCTGATCGTGGAGCAGAAGTTCCATCGGACAATCATCGGCCAGAAGGGAGAAAAGATCAAAGAAGTTCGGGACAAGTTCCCTGAGGTGAACGTTCTCCCCGACCCTTACTGCACTTTATCTCGCCCATTCATCATTGTAAAATAATTGGTCTTGATCCAGTTCTAATTTAATTTGACGAGTATTATCTCATCTACTTCCAGGTCATTATCAATTTCCCCGACCCGTCGCAGAAGAGTGACATCGTCCAGCTGAGAGGGCCGAAGAACGAGGTGGAGAAATGTGCCAAGTTCCTCCAGAAAATCATTGCAGACCTGGTATGACCCTCCGCTTTCTGTCTTTGTCTCTTTGTCTGTCTGCGTCTCTCCACACTTGACTTCACAGCAGCTTTCTTTCTTTCTTTTTGTAGATTGAGAATAGCTTCTCACTATCCGTTCCCATCTTTAAGCAGTTTCACAAAAACATAATTGGTAAGGGCGGCACCAACATCAAAAAGGTGAGACTTTGAAAATTATCACTTCAAACTATGCATTAATGTCAATGTAAGATTTATAGTTATTTTAAGCCACATCTTGAAATGAACCAATATTGAAAACGGTTTAAATACGGATTACAGCCATATTGTTGTTACATCATGTTAAAGGTACAAAATAACAGATGTTGTTAATGCCACCAGATCCGTGAAGAGACAAACACTAAGATCGACCTGCCGACAGAGAACAGTAACTCCGAGATGATCGTCATCACGGGCAAGAAGAGCAACTGCGAGGCAGCCAGAGAGCGAATCCTCGCCATCCAGAGAGAACTGGTGAGAGACGACAGGGTTTCTTTTGTATTCATTTACCTCCCCTCATGATCCCCCCAAAATATGACTTATTTACTCATAATTACTTACTAAAACAATGGATGTAATTGAAAATATTGAGACATTTAGAAGCAAAATGCTAAAAAAAATCCATTTTATATTTAAACTTTTATACACTTCCTTTACTAGATGGTCTTATCCAGTTGACTTGAGATGGATGTATGATTAGAATATGTTTTGACAAGAAGAACCTAATTCAAGGGCCACTTACTAGCTTTTTTCCTGAGCTTTCATACATATCTTAGATTCCTCCTCATCAGATTGAGATGGCTCAGTCGTCATCACGTGGCAGTATGAAACTTCTGTCAAGCGATGACAGCTGAGCTATTCCCATGACTTCTGAGCAAACCATATCTGCTGAGGATGACTGTGAGACGTGGTTAAAGCTCTGGAAAGGGGTGCCGACCATTAACCGCAACATCCACGCTTCGAATTCAGCTGGGGTCCTTTGTTGCATTTCCCTCAAAATATAACAAAATATATAACAAAAAATTACAACCCACTATATAAGATCTAAGATTAATTCAAGAGGACGTAAAGCTAAAGGTCTGAATATTTGTTGTTAAATTCCTTTATTTATCATCGAGGGATTAGGCGAAAGACAAAATGCTGCAAATGTAGCTGCATCACAGTAATCTCCTTTCTCTCTTTATCCCTTCAGGCCAACATTAAGGAGACGGAGGTCACCATCCCCGCCAAGCTGCACAACTCTCTGATCGGCTCCAAGGGCTGCCTCGTGCGCTCCATCATGGAAGACTGCGGCGGCGTCCACATCCATTTCCCCTCCGAGGGCTCCGGCTCGGACAAGGTCACCATCAGAGGCCCCGCTGGCGAGGTGGAGAAGGCCAAGAAACAGCTGCTGCAGCTGGCCGAAGAGAAGGTGGGTGGGGAAAGAAAAGTTTTAAGAATGATACAAAGAGTGAATGAACAGAAGAGGAGACTGAGAAGTGTGTTATTGTAGAGAGGAGGTAGGGAGAGAGCAAATACTTACATCCATTTCCTGTCTTCTTCTTTCTTTCCATCCTTCCTGCCCTTTTCAGCAAGTCAACAACTTCACAGCCGAGCTTCAGGCCAAACCAGAGTACCATAAATTCCTGATTGGCCGTGGCGGGGCCAATATTCGGCGCGTGCGGGACAAGACGGGGGCCCGCATCATCTTCCCGTCGCCGGACGACACCGAGCAGGAACTGATCACCATCGTAGGGAAGGAGGAAGCCGTTCGTCAGGCCCAGAAGGAGCTGGAAAGTCTGGTCAAAAACTTGGTAATTACTACACTGCATTTATCTGATGTTAAAATGACTTCTATCTGTACGTGCATTATTAGTTTAAGAGCCTCTCTAAATCAGTCTCATATTCTTAGATAACGCCTTTCTCTACTTAAATACCCTGCACTTAATCTGTTCCTGTCCTCTCCCTCTCCAGGACGACGTGGTGGAGGACAGCATGGTAGTAGACGTTCGCCACCACCGCCACTTTGTGTGCCGGAGAGGCCAGGTGCTGCGGGAGCTGGCAGAGGAGTACGGCGGAGTAGCCGTGAGCTTCCCTCGTACGGGAGCCAATAGTCAGCGGGTCACTCTGAAGGGAGCCAAGGACTGTGTGGAGGCTGCCAAGAAACGCATCCAGGAGATCATCGAGGACCTGGTAAGAGACAGTGAAAATCTTGCCATTACAAAATTCATTTTGTCTTTTTATTTTCATTTTGCCCAGAAACAGAGTGACACCTGTACGGATCAATATTGGTGTTCAGGTCGAAGCTAAATCAAAGGAGTTGAATCTAATTATTGTAAATGTCACTGAAATGCTGCCAATAGTAGCAACATGTTAAATATCAGACAGGATCAGGAGGTGAAAAAGGACATTTAGTTTTGTCTTCCATAATTGTTTTGGGGAAACTTTTCAGTTAGTGAAGCCACTTGGCTGCCATGGTAACCAACTGACCTTGTAACCTGAGTGCAGCGTGAGAGCAGCAAACATTGTGTCATGCTCAATGATTTCGTGTGTTTGCTCTCAGTACTGTTGTTACCCAGCTGTCTCCTCTCTCTCTCTCGAGCAGGAGTCCCAGGTGAGTGTGGAGGTGGCCATCCCTCAGCGCTACCACCGTGCCATCATGGGGCCTAAAGGCTGCCGCATACAGCACATCACCAAAGAGCACGAGGTCCAAATTAAGTTCCCGGAGAGAGATGACAGCACTACAGGTCTGAAACATAACACACAAAGAGAAGTGTACCTGCAGCTATACAGTAACACTAATACTGTTGATAATATGTTGCACAAGAAGTATTGCTCCCTGAGGACAGGATCTATGATATCTGGTGTCACTTTATGGACATATTTATCAAAATTACATCCTTTATCTGCGGTAAAATTACAGGTCAGGAGGCTCCACCACATGAAAACGGTGAGGTCAGTCCAGAGGCAGAGTTTGTCCCTCGCAAGTGTGACATCATCACCATTTCTGGGCGTGCAGAGAAGTGTGAACTGGCTAAAGCCGCCCTGCTGGTAGGCACCATTTTACTTCAGTTCATGATGCCGTCTGTTCCTTTTTCATCTCTCTCTTTTTCCTCGTTAATAATCTTGACACTGCTTCCTCTTCAGGCGTTGGTGCCCATAACGGAGGACGTCGAAGTGTCTTACGAGCTGCATCGCTACATCATCGGCCAGAAGGGCAGTGGGATCAGGAAGATGATGGAGGAGTACGAGGTTAGCTCACACTCTGTGGTGCCAGCTTCTGGCAAAGAGACCTTTCATGCTGCAGGTCACAATGTCTGCATCAGTGATGAGTAGTGAGAAAAGCTGTTTTTAAACATGCTTAGTTACTATGATACGTTTAATTGGTTATATTGATTAAAACAAAATGTGATCTGTCATTGATTGTTTGCATGTTGCCTGTGTGTGGTTTTGCAGGTGAACATCTGGGTGCCGCAGCCGGAGAAACAGCTGGATGTGATCAAGGTGACGGGCCTGGCAGCCAACGTGGAGCGAGCCAAACAGGGCCTTCTAGAGAGGGTCAAAGAACTGCAGGCCGAGCAGGAGGACAGGGTACACATTAAAATAATGTTTTCTGTTTTTTGCAACATGGTTGTGTGGTGCAGTACGACGACTCCTTACTTGTTTGGTATGTTGACAGTTAAAGATGGAAGCTTATTCTACCGTTGTATTTGTTGTAAGTCACAATGGAGAGGAGTGAAGGGTTAAAATGAACCTGCAGCAGAGTTCATAGATCTAGGAATTGTTTTTCTGTGCACCAAACATGACTACAATTTCATTTTTCCTGTTGAAAGACCACCACACTGGATTATTACCACCTCCTAAACAGACTTATTATGTCAGACTCTGATAATCCTGATTACAGTAGGTCATATTGAATGTGATATGGGCCATATTGTAAAGACATTTGAGTGTTTGAGGCCTCTGCTGCCCCGTCTCCTTTTCAGGCCCTGCGCAGTTTCAAGGTAACCATGTCTGTAGACCCAAAGTTTCATCCCAAGATCATCGGCCGCAAGGGAGCGGTCATCTCTCAAATCAGGAAAGACCACGATGTCAGCATCCAGTTCCCTGACAAAGGAGACGAGCAGCAGGTGTGTGTTTATTTGTGTTATTGCTGCTATGTTGATAAAAAATACATATTGGGAGTATGTTGCCATAAAGCCTTTTCACTCGTCTATAACTGGCTTTATCCTGAGCACTTTCCTCCTTTGTCCAATTCACATTGTTTCCTCCTTTCTTACCCTCTCTTTACATGTACATGTTCCTGTTTGCTTTTCCCCATCCTGCCCCCCTCCCCCAGGATCTGATCGTGATCTCGGGGTACGAGCGTAACGTGGAGGAGGCGCGTCAGGCCATCCAGCAGCTGGTGGCCGAGTTGCAGGAGATGGTGAGCCAAGATGTTCATCTGGACCCGAGGACCCACGCTCGCATCATCGGAGCGCGTGGCAAAGCCATCCGCAAGCTGATGGAGGAGTTCAAGGTCCGATTTTAGCATGGGAGTTTTATGATCTGCGTGTGTTTACACACCGGATCATCAATTAATTTTTACTCTGAATAAGGAGGGGGAAAAAAGTTCTGATTCTATTTTGTATCATTACATCTTGTTTGATTTTCACCTGATGTTCATGTGTTCAGGTGGATATCCGGTTCCCTCAGCCAGGCTCCGATGAGCCCGACAAAGTGACGGTGACAGGCCTTCCTGAGACTGTCGACAATGCCATTGACCACCTGCTCAACCTGGAGGAGGAATATGTGAGTTCACCAAGACGTAGTCGTCACACACAATTTCCACGATAGATAGAAATTCAGTGTTTCTCCTCTGGCGCTAAAGATGATGAGCTTTCAGGATCTCACCAGGTGAAACCTTGGTTATCATCAGGGAGAAAAACAACTATAACTCAGCAAGAGTTCTTTGGTGAATGCGCACCAAGTATCAGGATCTGGTTATGTCACTGCCATATTTAGAAGAAAGGATGGCCGCACACTTTAAGCTCTTAGGATTTTATTCTACCACAAATGGTCTCAAGACAAAAACAAACATTGGTGGTGCTTAGTGTGTGGTCATCCTCATCCCTTTTTCTAAATAAAAACTATTATACAAATACACGTTAAATACAAATGGACAAAAACGCCTCAGTGACAGCAGGGCAGAGCAAAAGGAGGTGCAAAAAAAGGTTCAATGGGGTTGTTTAAAGAGCAGTTTTCTTCTCCCCTCCCTCCTTTCTCCACCTCTCTCAGATGCTCAGTGTGACCGAGACGGAGACCTTGGCAGCTTACATGAAGCCTCCATCTCGCTATGGAGGAGGAGGCGGAGCAGGAGGAGTGGATGATAGCAGCGGGGGTCCGGCTAAGGGCTTTGTGGTGCGGGACGCCCCCTGGAACGCAGGAGGGAACAAGGTTGTTCGTGCTGATTTTTACCTTACACTCATTTATGAATGTGGAAATGTAACATACAGTGGTTTCTCTTACTAAATCTGAATCAGTTAAGAGAGGAGATGTAGATGAGTTGGAGAAGGAGTTTTAAATGTTTCAGAGAGATGCACTTCATATTTTGTACACTGAGCGTCTTGCCTTGCATCCAGCTTACTAGAGCAGTGTATCAAACATTTTTCATCTGTTTGTTCCAGGCTCCCGACATGAGCAGCGCGGAGGATTTCCCCACATTCGGGACAGGCGTGGCCCCGAAGCAAGCGTCCGCCTGGGGTCCCAAGAAGTTCTGAAGCCACTAACCTGGAGGAAAACAAAAGAAACTTCTGTAAAGTAGATGACGAGAGACAAAACAAATCTCTAATCAAATTGCTGCTCGCCTTCCTCCCTCCTCCTCTTCTCGTTAGTGACCTCCCTTTGTCTCTCTCTCTCTGTAAACCCCCTGTACCGTCCTCCCACAACCAGCCACAATGAATTCTGGGAGAACTGTCCCTTCTTTTTTTCTTATCTGTCTTTCCTCTTAGTACCTCCACCTCCTCCTTCCCCTGAGAGGAAAAAAAAAGAACATTGAGTGCTCTCTTTATAGTTTTGCTGTCCCGCTCTGCCTCTCGGTTGCACCACCCCTGCCGGTCTCGCTGAAACAATTCAAAAACTCCCCCTTTATCACCTCTGACTGCCAAACTCTCTTCCTCAAAATCATTCATCACCTCACTGCAGTACATCAGAAATGTTTAAGCTCTTCAGAGAAGTGGGGTCAGAGAGCACTGGGGGAAAAATTTTCGGACACCTGAAGCAAGACGCTTTCAGGGAGGCGGTGGTCGTGTGTCCAAGTAACGACGGCTAAATCTTGGATTTTTTTTAAACTGAAAAAGGGTTTGTAAACAATGACATCTTTCAAGGTTCTTTTCCTGTGGTTTTTACAAGGAGGTTTCTTGTTGGCTCACCTTTCCAGTCGCTAACGTGGTGCAGCAGGTGAGGCAATGAGCTCTCTGTGTGTGTGTGTGTGTGTGTGTGTTAGTGGGTTCAGGAGAGGTTTTTCACCCACAAGTGTTTGTAGGTCCCCTTTTTATTTATGTCGGATCTGGGAGCAAAAACAGCTGCTGTAGTCGACTTAACTGGACTTTTAAATCGTGATGAATCAAAAGAAATGGAAGTTTGTTTATAATGAAGGTCGTCTTGTCAACTGTTTATTTATTCCAGAAAGGAGCCATTTTATTTGAACTACTGTGATCATGCGTTTTTATAAAAGCACCCACTGTAGCTTGATGCTTACAACCTTATGTTTGGGAGTGAATGCTGTACGTCAGGGTTTGGGCACATGTTAACAGTTGTTATGTGTAAGTGTACAAAGAACTTTTCGCTATTTTTTTAAACTGTGTGGGATTTTTTGTTGTTGTTGGTTTCTGGCATATTTGGAAGACTGTATGTATGTGTGTGTGCGCGTGGAAGTTAAGATGTATATTTGAATGAAGCTGAACCAAACTTTTACATCGTCTTTGTCCGTTTGTCTCTCTTCTCGGAGCTGTTCTCAGAGCTCATTTAGAGGTTTTTAACCCTCTCAGCTCGACATTAACACTTGATTTTTACTGTCAACATGCACACAACGCTGCTTAATCTGACATACCCTCCCAAAAACAAACTCAGTATCAACAGCTGCACTTAGATTTTCTCTCTCGTACAAGTGCTTCACGTGTATTTAGTGATATTTTGTTGCCCCTTATTCCTTTCTCTAGTTCTGAGACTTAAAGTGATGTGTGTCCTGTCGCTAAACCGTACAATTGGCCCAGATTTCAGTCAGTTTAATCAAAGCTTCCTTGTGCCTGGAGTCTTAAAATAATAGTTAAACAGTTTGGGAAATACACTAATTTGCTTTCTTTCCGAAAGCTGAGACAAGATTGTTGTCGCTCTCAAGTCTGTAGGAGCCGTGCGGAGCTGGAGCCTGGAGGTGATTAGCTTAGCTTAGCATGAAGACTGGAAGCAACGGGGGACAAGAGAAGAAAATACGCTTCACCTCTTAAACTCACTAATACAGAAGTTGTATCTCATTCATTTAATCCGCACACAAACAGAAATATAAACAGGACAAGTTGGCTGGCTGCCATGGCTTCCTCTTGTCCAGTGAGGTTGCCGGGCAACCAGCGGAGACGCTGCGTAAAAGTGCTGGGAAGAAGAAGTAGTTCCAGCAATAGTTAACACCCTAAAACCACAAATAGTCATTTTTACATTTCTGTTTGGGTACGGATTAAACAAACGAGATACACCACTTGTTCACTGGTGAGCTTTAGAGGTGAACTTTAAACCGAGCCACTCTAGCGGTTTCACTAGCCACATTTGTGACCTCAGCACTCTGTACGTAACTCCGTGATTCGGTCACGTAGCGTTCCCTACGCAAACCTTAGCGCAAAACTGTTTTTTTTTTAACTTGTTTTCCAGCAGCGGGTTGTATTTTAAAATGCATTTGCTCAGAATGATATAATGTTTCCAGAGTCCTGACTCCAGCTCCGAACTAAATGTGCAGATATGAGACTGAGATATTGAGAAAGAGAGCAAATGCGCATTTTTCTCAAAATATCAAACTATTTGACAGGCCCAGGAAGAACTCGGGACCTGATTGACAGCTCTTAAGTTAGCGGACATTAGAACTAAAAAAATAAAGAAAACTCAGGGTCCAACTTCAAAGTCAAAGCTGGTGCAGAAATGAGTCTTTAAAGCTGACGACAGATTAGTACACAAACCCAACTATGCAACCCAGCAGGATCATACAGCAGATCACTGTCAGTGGTACTTTATTGTACTTTGCTACAATTATGGCATCATTATATATGTTTGTTGAACTGCATTTTTAAATTACTTTGTGTGTGTCTGTGCTTAAATGGCAGGACAGCGCTGCCCCCGAAGCAGCCACTATTTCTGTAAAAAGCTATGAAAAAACCCACTATTGGCCTTAATGAGTAATTAGTCTACAGCATTTTAGAAAAGGTGTGATTGAGTAAGTATGCAACACTGCAATAACATGTCAGTGACCGGAGTTTTTTTCCTACTCAATAAAATTTGAAAAAAAGGAACCAAAAGCACCGGTAGATTGTCTTTTCTTCATGGCATCTTTTTGTTTTACAGCCCGTACAAAAACAAACAAACAAAAGACACTAACCATCCTTCTGTGCATACTGTCTGTCACTTTATTTTTATTTTTTATAAATCAGGAAGATATGATTTGTTATGTAACAGCCTGTACAACGCAACATACAGAAAACAAAACAACAAAAACAAAACAAATGAAATTGTACAAAGCAGCACTGGGCCATAAATAACCCATATAATAATATTTTTCACATTTTTGATTGGAAGTTTCTCCTTTGCCAAACCCCGTAGATCCTCCGTCAGTCAGATCACAGCTGCTCTTAGAAGGTGACCGAGCTTCTTTAATTATATCTATTTTAATTAGTGTGTCTCATCAAAACTGTGCCTTGAAAAAAAATGTTTGGGGTTTCATGTTCGGTAGCAGGTTTATCAAATTGGCAACAGGATGTCGAGAAAGCTGTTCACGTACAATCAACCATTAGGTGGATGTTTTGGATCAAATAAAACCTTTTGTATAAACATTTGACAAATGTAAATCATTGCTGTTAGTTGAAATGAAAAAAAAAAAGCTGCAGAGCCCTAATTAATAACATTCACATGTAAACACCGGCGTAGGTCGTGGGATGCAGATGACTCGTCCTCCTCGTTGTTGGCTCTGGAGGTCCTGCCAGGTAAACGGAGTCGGACATGATGGATGGATGGACCAGGGTGGAGGTGCGAGTTGATCTACAGTAAACGATGCGGGGCAAGCGAGACAGCGGGAGTGATGTGGAAACCCACTTAAACCTTTTAGGCTTCAGTCCATTTTTAAAAAAACGTACGACATTTTGGGAAAGTCGCTTTCTTGCCAAGAGTTTGCTGGCCTAGCTGGCTCTGTCCAAACTAAAGAACAAAACCCACCTGTCGGCGTCTTTTAAAGCTCACTAATTAACACATTATATCTCGGTTGCTTAATCAGTACAAAAACCGAAGCGTAAAATCTACAATTCACCGTTTTACGGGGTTTATGTGCCAAACAATTTCTTGGCCCCAGCTTTTTCATGGTTGCCAGGCAACCAATGGAAAGTCTCTGCTGGTTGCCTGGCAACTGGCCAAGAAATGGTCCGGCACATAACCCCCTGTAAAATGGCAAATTGTCCTTTTTACAGTTTTTGTACGGATTAAACAAACGAGACAGGAGCATGATTAATTGGTCACGCTAGCCGTTTCTCCTCGTTTCCAGATGAGAGCACATAAGCGTATTTCCCAAAATGTCAGACTTTTCCTCTTCCCCCTTTTCCTGTATCAAAACCTACCAAGTAAATAAATATTTTATATATATATATATATATATATATATATATTTTTTTTTTTTAAACATCTCATGATGGATCCTCTCAGTTGTAACACACAAGCTGTAAGGCTTGAACATAATTTGCCATTCATTATTCTCAATACACAGTTTTTAGCAGGAGGTTTTTCCAGTTTTCTCCACAGTTTAAAGGCTGAGTTTTCTTTTTTCCATTTGACAAGACGAGACAGAAATGATGCTGGGCCAGAACAGAAACGCAAACAGGACTGATAAAGTAGCCAGACTGCTAATGTGGAGACATGAAGAGGACAGCAACATACAGTGGTATATGTGTAAACATTTTTTCTTCCTCCAGTTTTAAAATCTTCCCCCCCTAAAGAAGTCACAATCACAAGACACTCTTGGGTTCATTCTCAGATTCAAGTGTCTGTTTTTTTATATTTTTGTGAAAACATTGTCACTTTGTTTTTTTTGTTTTTAACCCACGTTTCAGTCTTTTTAGGTGACGATCCGTTAACGTGCAGGTTGGCAGAGGACAGCTCCTCCCAAAATAAACACTGACCAGAGCACAGGTGATACGTGTTAAAATAAGTGCCAAAAGGCAAAGAAAAAAAAAAAAGAAGCTGTTTGTGAATGTGGAAGAAAATATGTTGGGAAGAATGAGAACAAAAACGTGGCAAAAAAAACAAAACAAGCGAATGAACTAACATGTCGATGAGAAGTTAGTTTAAAAATCGCCCACAAGTGTCCGAAACATAAAGTGCAGGCAGTGTCTGTTCTTCTTTGAAACCGCCGTAGCCCCCGGCCATTAAAAGAGTCCAAGAGCAAACAACCAAAAACCAACAGAATAAACAAAACAAATCAATAATGCTGAATTGTCAACAATCCACAGTAGGAACAGCTGGATTCCAGAGGAGTCTCTCGCTCAAGGCAGGGGTTGGATTTGGTTGTCAGTTTAGTAAAAGTACGAGGAGCGCCACGCGGACCCTCCCCACTTCCACCCGAATGCCTCCCTCGCCCGCTCCATTCACTCGACCCGGATGAGCAGTCCGTAGAGGAGTGTGCCGCCCTGCTCCTTAGTGATCCACTCGATCTCTGAGTTGCTGAAGCGAGGGTCCAGGGGCTCGCTGTGGCCAAGCGTCTGGGGTCCCACCTTGTAGGAGCCGGGACGCACACACACCTGGAATCCCACCTGAGCCTGGTGGCAGCGATGAGAACGGGGATCTTGAAATCTGCACGAGGAGAAGAACTATCAGTAAGTGCTCTCTGTCCCCTCATTTCCTGTACCCAAAAAAATACAAAAACCTACCCTTTTTGGCATTTTCACTCAGGGTTTTTTTTTGTTTTTTTTTTGTGTGTGCACAAATTTCAACACAGGCAGGTGCAAACGTACCTAATGTATTAGTGATTTTCTGAACCAGGTGGACTTACTGCACTTTAGGGGCAAAGATCTCCATGCCGGAGTAGCGCATAGTTGGGGAGAGCCGCACTCTGGGAACCTCCCTGCCAGGGGCGCTGTTCTCCTCTGGCTCGCTGTAGCCGTTAGGCCCCTCTGCCTTCACAGGGGACACTGAGAAGATGGATGACGTCCCTGCAACAACAAAATGACATTTACAGTTTAGGCTTTAGTTTTAGGAGCACTTCTTTCAGTCAATTGTTGTTATCGCTACTCTTCTGCTTCTGTCTGAAAAACAAAGTCAGCTTCACAGTGAGAATGATCTCTTTGAGGGGATGAAGACTTTGAGCTTTTCAAGACAGCTGTGGGCATAACTTTTTCTGAGAGGAAAATACTAAATTCCTCAGGAAGAGCATCCTTGAACCTCAGTGGCAGACATTGTGTGTCTTTGTAAAAAGGAATCTGATGTTCCTACCAGCCAGCAGCTGGCTGTGGTCCAGCGTGCGTCGCAGGGCTCCCACACTGGTGCCGTGGTACGCGATGTGCCACTTCTTCAGTGCATTAGAAACCTCACAATGGGGCTTGATCCTGCACAAAGAGGATACATGCACTTATAGACACACATGCAGCAATGAGAAGTACAGACGTTAATTACAGATTAACAGATGCACAGCCTGTAAGTCAGCAGACAGACATTTTTTGTCCCCTTGATGTCATTTTTAGGGCCCCTTTAGTTTTATACTGTGGTAAGAATAAATAAATTAGCTTTGCGTATTGGCAAATAAACAGATTTACTTTAAGTTTTGAAGACATAAACAGTCAAGGGAAAACCTGCTATGTTTTTCTCTCCTAGCATCTATAATTCTTTGGTCATTACTTCCTATGAACCATGGTGAAATTAAAGGGGTATACAGCCATTTTTATGAACTTTCTCCCTGGTACTGCGTAAAAGTACACAGCTACGGATGTTGGTAATACTGTAGTACCTTCAATAGCTCCCTGCTCTATCATGTATCTGACTGAGAGGTCATCCTCTCACCTGAGGGCGAAGCGGCACCATCCGAAGGGCAGGGCGTAGTCCCGGGGCGGCTCTCCTCTCTTGTAATAAGCCTCGTCACCCCGGAGCTTGTGGCAGGACTCACAGTAGCACAGGTTGTACTTTGCGTCTTCGTTAAAATAGCCGTCTTTTTACGGACGGTGGTGGGTAAGACAAAGATCATGGT
Source organism: Macquaria australasica (assembly GCA_005408345.1). Classification (NCBI taxonomy): domain Eukaryota; kingdom Metazoa; phylum Chordata; class Actinopteri; order Centrarchiformes; family Percichthyidae; genus Macquaria; species Macquaria australasica. The sequence goes on along the minus strand of SEMN01000012.1, from coordinate 399,315 downwards.
TACGTGATTTTAGATCTGAAACAAGAGTTCGTGACAGAAAGGCTGGAATAAAACTCACCTGGTAACGTGAGCAGGTCCTTGAAGCGTGAGCACAGCGCCTGGTACTCACAGGTCTTGTTGGGGTTGACCTCTGGAGGGGGCGTCCAGCACACACTCTCTTTGATTCCTGGTACAACGACAACGTCGGACAAAACAGATCAAACTCAAGACTTAAGAGAGTGAACAGAACCTCAGTGAAAAGATAAACAAACAGTAATTGTTGGCTGCTTTACCGTCAACCATGTCCGCCTTCTCCATGTCGCCCTGACAACGGGTCTCACCACTCTCTCCACCCACAGCTGGCACGTTGTTTGTTACTATAGTAACCTGCCATGACGACACAACATTTAACAGCATATCATTTTGGGATTTAGTTCATAGTTCACTTATGTACGATACCAGAATGGAAGAAGACAAACTGCCATGTTTCAGTGTGAGTGTGGAGGATGTACTGTACGTGTGTCTGCAGCGCTGACCTGTTCACACTGGCCGTAGAGGTCGATGAAGGGGTAGCAGGGCGAGGGAATGTCCTGCGCCGCCACACCCTGGTCCATGCCGTTGACGTAGAGGTGGAGACAACTGTTGGCGTCCACCAGCAGACCCAACACCGTCCCCTCCGGACAAGTGTCCAGATTAGGACCATAGTTCTCACAAGTCTGAGGAAAAGAGGGATTCGCAGAAAGGAAAAAAACAAAAAAAGAGTTGTTTTAACGGGAGAGAAAAGACAAATGAGCCATGAGGGGAGCGTTTGGAGGGAGGATGGTGAAAGAAGTAAAAATGGAAGAAAGGAGAGCAGGAAGAGACATCGGCGAGTGAATGACAAATGAGAAAAGATCAATCAAACAGTCAATGAGGCATGTCAGTGAGAACACACTCAGTTTGCCATGTAAGACAAAAATCAATAGACGATTCCAACATGACGGACAGATGTTGTGTATTAAGTGTGTGTGTGTGTGTGTGTGTGTGTGTGTGTGTGTGTGTGTGTGTGTGTTACCTTTAGGGAGTTGTGGAAGACAGAGTCTCTCTGCAGCAGCCAGGCGGAGCGTTTAAGACAACACGCTGTGGAGGGGAAGTTGAGCCGGTCGGGGGAGTGACCTATCACCCCTAACGACAGTGATGACGTCCATGAAGGGTTCAGACGGTCGATCTGAAACTGGCGACCAAAGAGAGGCTGTTGACAGACTGAACAGCCTAAAATACCATGTCTTTGTATTCTTGTTGTACTTGGTATGTATTCTACTAGTAAATTAATGTCTCATTTTTTAATTATGCTGGTGAATTTAGTTCCTGTTGCCTGACGTCTTCTCTGATTCCTATTCGTCATATATGCTTACTACCATTATTTCTACTCTGTATTTACAACATCTATTGGTCCGTCCAGGAGGAGGGATTCCTGCTCTGTTCCTCTCCGCCCAAATCTACTAAAATCACAATTTTCAACAAATGCCAGTATCTTTAACTGGTCATACTATAATAAAACAGGGCAAACAATTCATACGCTGATATATAGAAAAGTACTTTTACATTTACTGTTATCAGGGTAAATCTAATAATCATATACAGTTTAGGCCATATGGTCCAGCCCAAAGTAAGTACTATATTATGCTATTTAACTGATACAGTCTAAATAGGTTAATACATTTATAATCTAAGTTGTATGAAAATCTGGAAAACACAAGGTATTTTGTTTTACTGTATTTATTTAACATGGAGCATTAAGTCAAGACTGCCTGCCTTTTATTTCAAACTCTTATTATTATTAAAATGAACCTGAAACGTAGCCACCTGTGCCACATATAGACAGCACACCGCACAGTAAAGTTACCTGGAACAGCTGCTGGCGAGCCAGCGGCTGGGCGGTGACCAGCAGGCCCTGGTTGTAGCTGGATACTCTGGCTGCTGTCAGGTTCTGGTTGGACAGCTGGATGTTTTTGCCGTGGTTTTCCAGGAACGCCATGACCGTGGGCACCAGCGCGCACGGCTCAGTCTCAGCCTGGAGGCGACAAGAGGTGACATGAAGAGTCTGAGGAGCTTTTGTTAACAGACAGACAGGCTCTTTAAACTGCTGCCTGTCTTTAGGCTCCTACCTCTCTGACGGGGGTGCTGTCCTCCTCTCCTTCGCTGCAGCTGTCTGACGAGAGCGAGGGAGCCTTGACGCTTTCCATGTCCTCCATCAACGAAGAGCTCACGATGGACACCGCCGTTATCCGCCCATACAGGTCCAAAACTGCATACACATTCTGCAAGGAGCCAGAGAGAGGTGCTGAATGGCAGTGTGGGGCCAAGTAGCTGTGTACTGCAGATGTGTATTGTGTGTGTGTGCGCGTGCGTGCGTGCACCTTGGCTACTGCAGTCGCTGCAGGTCCCATGTCTTCTCCATCGATGAAGATGTGCATGGTGTCGTCACTGCACCTCTTCACACCCACACGGTTCCCAACCTAAGAATCATACTCAGTGAAGATCAATCACTTTAAAACAATAAGGGGACCATCCTTCGTCCTGGCAGAGCACAATACCTACTGACAAAATGAATAACCTGTTACTAATTCAACTTTATGCAATATCTGGTAACCACAGATTATCATATATCAAGATTTAAAGCACTGAACTTGAAGATTGATGGATTAAAGTAATTCAGGTACTGGTGTTAAGGTCTGCGTGTCCACAGCCTTGGCTACCTTAAGATCAATATTAAATAATGCTTTTGTGTTGCTAAACTATCACATTTCTCCCTGCTAAATATTAATGCATCGTTTGGCCTGAACTGTGAGTAATCAAACTGGCTGCTTGTGCTTCTCCTTATTTGCATAGCAGTTTTTAAAAGCACATTTTACTGAGTGCTTTGGCAATTAAAAAAAAGCAAATAACCAAAGAGATAATGGTTTTAAGTGATAACAGACAGACATCACATAAGAAGAAGTGACATATCTCTGTCACACTGTGACTATCTCAAAGCTCTGATAACGTCTTTAGTCATAAGTCAGGGCTTTGGAGCAGCCAGAGGGACTGCATCAATGAATCTGAGACCGAAGAGGAGCTCACTGAGGATTTAAAGGTCTTTGATATGACCTCTAACCAGATCTATCTTTTGTCTGCTTTGGAGCTCAGTTCACAGCTCACAGAGCAGGGAGCTGCAGCTTACCGTCAGCCGGTCCAGCGAGCAGCAGTAGTTCTGGCGCTGCAGCACACCGTTGCGACGGACCTCGGAGCCGCAGAGCAGCCAGGTGACCTTGGTGCGAAGCTGCGGGAGGGAGGGGGAGAGACCTGACAGCGGGCAGGACGGCAGCTCCAGGGGTGCCAGGGTGGTCAGACCGATATGCAGCGAACCGCACCACTGCTCGTCCACTTCGTCAATCCTCACCTGCAGAGGACAGAGACATAAATGTTATTTCTAGTTCTTTAAGAGGTTATTGTGCACATTATTTCAAAAATGACAGGGCAGGTACAGGTTCATTCATTTCAGGGTATTTATTGGTAAATATAAATATAAATTAAAAAGGAGGCTCTAGCCCTAGTTTACCTCGAACAGCTCGTCTGCTTTCAGTTCCTTCGCGCTGAACACGATGCCGTGAGCGTAACCTCCAACTCTGACGGCCTGGCAGCCATCACCGAGCAGCACCACGTTCTTACCGTGTTTACTGTGGAGCCGATGGGCAACGCCTGCTACTACACACACACACAAAAGAAGAAGAAATATGCAGATGAGGCTTTGAGGACAAATGATCTTTACTCCCTTTCTCCCTTCTCTTTACCTTTAATTTTGAACGAATAAATACAAAAAACAATTATAACAAAGCATTTTAGAATTCCATACAACTGCATGGAAGATTTTAAAACATTTAAACAAAATCTTATGTTGGTTGCAAACTATATAAAAGAAGTATTTTACTAAACCTTTTACAGACTGTTCATACAATTCCCAAACTTCTGATCTGAAACTGATCAGACTTTATTTTTCATGCTTTTCAAGGCCTTCCAGACCTGAGCAGGGACCCTGATGTGTACCTGGTGAGTGGATGGGGAAGCTCTTCTCAGTGATGTTGCTGGTACAGAGGCTGTTGTCCAGCGGGCCTGAGGAGCTGGTGATGGACACCTGAACACACTGACCATACAGGTCGATCACAGCATACACCTCTGAGAGAGAGAGAGAGAGAGAGAGAGAGAGAGAGAGAGAGAGAGAGAGAGAGAGAGAGAGAGAGAGAGAGAGAGAGAGAGAGAGAGAGAGAGAGAGAGAGAATTGGGTCATCAAATGAAAAACACACACTTAACTCCAGCCAGTGGTATTTCAACCATATCTGGCTGCAGCCGAGTTCTGATTCCTGACTTCTACTGACTGTTGTTCACCTGGTGGCAGACCGGAGCAGGCGATGCCTTGGTCCATGCCGTTGATGTAATAGTGGAGGTCGCCGTTGGCTGAGCGCATCATGCCAATCCGTGAGGCCGTGGTCAGGGAGTCCAGGTCACAACCGTAGTTGTTGCGCATTGTGTTGCCGTCCTGCATGATGGCCGGTCCACTGTGAAAGAAAAAGGTTTTGAATTGATGATTTGAACTCTATGTATCCGGCGGGGGTTTTAGTGATATAACCTGTGATCGAAATGTAAACAACAGGAGTTTCCCACAATCAAATACAAATATATGGTAATACAGCTTTTGAGTCTTCATATTCACACATCCTTGTACCTGAGCATCCAAGTGTCATAGTCGATGTCAGTCATAGTGTTGGGAAACTCGAGCTCGTCTGGCCTGATGGCCGTCACTCCTTGACACGCAGAGAAATCAGTGGTGATTACATGTAATGTCTAAAATGCTGCTGTACAGATAAATGTTAGGCAACATACAGTAGCAGACTGAATACTTAAATGGAAACACCTCACCTGCTTCTATTGAACCCGACCAGCGGTCCACCATCTTCTGAATAACGATTTCAAACAGCTCTCCATCTCGAAGGCACCTACAAGGAGGTGACAAGCTCAAATCCTGAGGCAGCCCCTCCCTTAATGTTTGTATCTGGTGACTACTTAACCACATTACTAATAATTACTAATTTATTATGTTTTACGATCCACAGATGGATACGAATCACTAAAAGTTATTTATCAGTTGTTTCATCACCTGTTGGAAATGACAATAGCGTCGTTGAACTCGCTGCGGCAGTTCTGACGCAGGGCGGTGCGCCCCCCATTGGTGATGACGGCGTTGGTGCCGTGTAGCTGGTGGAAACGCAGGTCGTTGGTCGTGCTGGCCCCTCCTACTGAGCAGGGGCTCCCGGGGGACATGGCGGTGGGGCCCTCTGAGCTGTCCTCTGGGAGAGGGGGGAGGTCCACTAACAAAAAGGAGAGGCAGAGGAGGGGAATAGTTAGAAGTTCACATCTTCTAAAGAAGAATATCAGTTACCTTAGCATCCTAACTGTTCTCTCACCCATGTCGTCCATAATGGTGGCCTGAGCAGCCTGGCCATAGAGGTCGACCACGGCGTAGACACTGGGAGGGACGTTCCAGGCTGCGGGGCCCTGAGCCACACCGTTTACAAAGAAGTGGAGGCTGCCATCTTCTTTCCGCACTACGCCTACTGTGTCACCTGCCTGCAAGAGGTTAATAAAACATGACTGCAAAGGAAAAGGTCGGAAGCGTTGTGGGAGGAAGGAGGAGGACAGAGGGTGACTGTCAGCTGAGTAATAAAAAACAAATATCACTCACCTTGAGCCGGTCCAGGTTGTGTCCGTACTCGTCCAGTATTGTTGTTCCGTTGTGCATTACGCCATTCCCCGTCATCATCCACGTCCCTGGAAACACAGAAAAACTTTTGTTTTTTTGTTGTTGTGAAATCTCCGTTTGAAAGGCATTTCACAAACATTTATATCATCCAAGCAGATTTATTGTATTTTACCTGAGCGCAGGTTGGTCATGGTAGAGGGCAGCTGCAGGTATGCAGGGTTGTGCGTTGTGACTCCAATTTCGATGGAGCCCGCCCACTTGTCCACCATCTTGTCGATGCGAACCTGGAACACCTCGTTGGAGCGCAGCGGCCGGCTGCTCAGGACCACGCCGTGGTTGAAGTCATCAGTCGCACTGTGGAAGCGGCGTTGTTAACTTACACAGTACATCACTGTTTAAAGTGCTGCATGTAGAGGATTTCTACTCTTCCTCTATTGCAAACTTAGTTGTTTTTTTTTTCACACATTCACACTCACTGTGGTCGCAGCGCCGTCCTGCCCTCACTGATGATGGCGGCCTTCTGGCCACAGTTGGAGTGGAAGAGCAGTCGGTCGGGCCCCTCTGAGTCTGGAGTGAGGGAAAGAGATGGCCTGGGCCGGCCGACGTCGGGCGATAAAGCCCTCATGATGGCGTTGTTGCGTCTGAGGCGGTCACTGTGGTTGTGGTTGTGGACTATGGTGACTTTGACGGCCATGCCGTAGAGGTCGACCACACCGTAAACCACGCCGGGGGTCTGGGCTGCCGCAACACCTGGGGAGGACACTAAGTGGTCAGGAGTGGAGACCAATCACGCAAGCTCCACAGCCAACATTCTCAGTTACAGTATTACTTGTGTTAAATACTGATTATAAGTATAAAGGTAGTACATCTTCAGTCATATCTTAACATGCTTGCTGATGCTGCTAACAGTCAGCAGCAGATGTTTCTCAATGACTCATTTAAAACACCATCATATTACTGTCTGCGACCACCCACTTCCAGCCCACCCTCCCCCAGCAGTGGGCTTCCTTTCCCCTCATGAAGGGTCTCGACGTGTCTCACCTTGGTCGATGCCGTTGATGTAGAAATGGAGCGCTCCGCTGGCTTTGCGCATCAACCCTATGTGGTCTCCCTCCTGAAGGCAGATGAGAGGAGTCGATGGAGATTATAAAAACAGACACATTTTCACGGTAGGTGGCAGAATGAGTGTGTGTGTGAGATCACAAACCTGAAGTTCATCGAGGCTGAATTCACAGTATTCCCTGCGGGTTCCTTTCCCGTTGGTCAGTATCCCACAGCCACTCATCATGATTGTACCTGATATAAGCAGCCAGGACAATGTCATTCATTTCACACTGAACAACTCCTGTTTGGTTTAATACAGGTTTCTCTGTGTGTGTGTGTTACCTGAGCGCAGATTGGTCATAGTTGCAGGATAGTCCAGGTTGTTGGGATTGTGTGTGGTCACGCCAATCTCTATTGAGCCGGACCACTTGTCCACCAGCTTATCAATGCGGATCTGAAAGCATAACAGGAATGCATTTAAACCTTTCTGCTACTTTAATTATTTATCTAGAGATCTTCTCTGCTCTGCCTCAAGCCCAGAGTGATGAATACCACCAGACCTCCAGGCATGAAGTGAACATATGGAGTTTATGCAACTTAAAAAGAAAACTACACTGTTCACTGTATTTTACTCTATATTTTATCAGCACATATTAGAATAAGTTTTATCTTCACTTCTGATGCTCTGCTGTTGATTGAAGCTGAGCAATACTGTAAATCAATAAAATAATATCCTGACTTCCTTATGAGGTGAAATTGCTTAAATATTGTCTTTTCCATGTAATGGATCACAGTAACGACTACAGTAACTTTAATGTAATTATCTTCTAGTGGTGCTTAAACAGCTGTAAATCAGTTAGTCAATGGACTGAAAATGAATTACCAATTTTCATAAGTCATTTAACAAGCAAAAATGCCAAATATTTGCTGGTTCCACCTTTTCAAATGTGAGAATTTGCTACTTTTGTTTGTTGTTATATCTTTAGAAATGAAATATCATTCGGGTTTGAACTGTTGGTGCGACAAAACAAGAAATCTGACGGTGTCACCGTAGGCTCTGACGAATTGTTAAATCAAACATTGACAGATTAATTGATAAAGAATCATTATATGCAGCTCTGCTTCTGAGTGATCTCAAATATATTGTCAAATTATCATGGCATTAAGTAATCGGTTAGATATATTGTGATATTGATTGTTTCAGGATCACCCGGCTCTACTGGGCTTAATCAATTAAAACCAATGTCACTAGAGTAGATAAGTCAGTGACCACTGGTTGGCTGTCACATGTACAAACAGCACTGAGCTGTGTGAGTGTAAACACCTCGAACATCTCGTTGTGTCGGAGCGGCCGGTTGGTCATCACCACGCCGTTGTTGAACTCGTCCAGCGGTCTCCTCCGCTCCGCCGTCTTGTTGTTGTTGCTTAGTTTGATCAGTGTGCCGCATTTCTCATGGAAGAGCAGCGCGTCGTTGGTGGTCATCCCACCCGTCACAACCCCCAGCCCAACCCCTCCGTTACCAGCAGGACTGTTATTAGTATTTCCACTTTCTCCAGCACCACCCGCTCCTCCTCCGCCTCCTCCTGTTGTCCCTATTCCACTGTCGCTGTTGGCTGCACCTCCTCCACTGCTGCCGCTGCTGCTCCCCCTATCATTTCTGGACGAGGAGTCAGTTCCTGCATTTCCTCCGCCGCCGCCACCTGTTCCTCCTCCTCCTCCTCCACCATCTTCCCCTCCGCCCTCATCCTCAGAGCGATAAAAAGATACTATTGCGTTGTTGAACACGTCAAAGAGCTGGTGCTCCGTTAGAACTGAGGAGAGAGAGGAAGAGGAGGTTGTCAATACTGGTCATGTTGAACAATCTCCATCAACTGGTCTGAGGAGGACTTTCTTACCCGTGTCAGGCTCCAGGTTGTTGGGGAACTTGTCTGGTCTGCTGTGACTGCAGCTAAGCTCAGGCACTGACAGGGAGGAGAGTGAAAGGGAAACAACAGTTGAGACAAACAAATCTCAGAATCAAGGTTGGAAAAATGAACCACATTGATAAAAAGGCCCCCTACCTTCATCTCCATTCATCATTCCATTCATTGCTGCCACATTCATCAGTGCCGTGATCCCCGCATCCCCTTGACCCCCACACACCACCATCTCTTCCTCCTCCTCCTCATCCTCCTCCTCCTCCTCGTCCCGCTCTATTGTCTCTTTCTCTGCTGAGGGCGGCGGCGGCTCACAGCTCACCACCGTCACTTGAGTGCACTTGCCGTACAGGTCCACCACTGCCCAGAGCTTGGGCGGCAAGCCGCTTGCGGCCGCACCACAGTCCTGCCCGTTAACCCAGAGGTGGAGCTCCCCGCGGGAGCTGCGCTGAATGCCCACCCGGTCGCCCTCGGCTAGCTGGTCGAGGTCGCGGCCGTACTCCTCCAGGACCGAGCGGCCATCGCGTAGCACCGAGCAGCCCGACACGATCCAGGAGCCGCCCTTAAGGCCTGTGGCGCTGCTGGGGAAGTCCAGCCCGGCGGGGTCCAGCGCCGTCACGCCAATCTCAATGGAACCGCTCCACGAGTTCACCTGAGTGGAAACAAGAGAAAGATTTATTATCAGCTATTTACACACAAGATGATGTAACACATCATGACCTTCACAAGTTACCAGAGCCTGATGTTGTGTCCTGCATTTGCCAAAACACTCAAAAGTGTCACATTTTCAGTGACATGAAATTCATTTTTTAAAGATGATATGAAATTCAGAGACACTGGCAACTACAATACCAACAGATCCAGAGAGAAAAAGTAGTAACAGTTGTCAGCAGCTGTTACTCTCATCACAAAGAGACTGTGATGTGGGAGTTGCTGTTAAAAGAGTGAAGCACGGTGCTAAAAACTGCAGGTAGATAACTCTGGAAAACAAACTGCGCCTTGTTGTATGATCCATCTTGTTATTTTTAGTCGTTCTGTCAGTGAAGAACGTAGCTCAGGGAGCGCTCCTTTGAAAATAAAGGAGGACAGCGTGAGCACACCGTGACACAAAAGAAACAAACTAAGCTATATGATCACTATTAACTTTTAATAACGTGTGAAAAAATGAACCCAGGGTCAGACAAATATATACTCTCCTTAAAGAATCAACCAATGGGAACGTACCAACATACACTACTGACTGCTAGCAGCAGCATCCAACTTCCAAGATGAGACGTTAAAAACACATTGATGCAGAAATGTAGTTAAGTGCACATGCCGTAACTATATTTAGACCGGGTGCAGGAGAACAGATTAAAGACAAAAAAGGAGAGTATTACATCTCACTGACGTCATGGTCAACAAAAAAATATGCAACACTTTGGGTCCTATTACAAGTGTTGGAGGTTTTTTTGTTTAAATCGGTTGACCATGAAATCAGAACACTGTAATCTGGTGGTTTGTGCATATATATATATATATATAGATAGACACACACACACACACACACACCTTAACCTTCGTCATGCTGGCCATTTGCCTAACGAAGACCTGTAGGGTCGAAATGTTTTTGGATTTGATACCTAGAAACTCTGGATCCTTGTGTTACTCAACTAAAAGTGGAGTGAATCATAATTCCTCAGCTGCTTGAGTTGCCAGATAGCCGTCGCCAACTCTCCAATTTCCTTTACGATGTTGTCTTCTTTCCACTGTAGAGCGACAAGTGAAACAACGACAAAAGCTTGAACTACCAGCACTCTCGTGAATGTGGTCCAGCTGGGATGATTAAACCTGTACACACAGAGCAAACAATATTCAAGCAAGCAAGCTTCACCTCTGTGATCTTGCCTTCCACAGAAACAACTGTTTCACCGCAAAACTCCTTTTGTCTTTGCATGACATTGGAATCATATCGCATAACACGCAGCCTGAGATATCCATTTATTCCCAGAAACACAAAACTCATCACAAGCTCACAATAATCTGATACTTCATTGATCTCCGGGGTTGAATTATATTTTTTTTCACAGCGTTGTGCCACCATGATGTGGATGACAGAGCAGAGTCAGTGCAGCTGGTGGAGATTCAGAGCCCTTCTTAGAGACACTTTAGACCTGCAGATGCTTGCAGACACGGGGGCATGAACCCACGTCATCCCACTGAGGAGTGCTCTCCTGGCTCGCTGCACTCCACCTGCTGCCCCCGGAGAACCACATCCAATAAAAAGCCATGCAGTTTGTTCCTGAAGAAAAGAGAATTGAGTCAAAAGTACTCTGAAACTTTAACATCAATCTTCAGCAACTCTCCTTTTCTCTTTTCCCCCCCGGTACTCCACAGGACTCTAGTTTAAGTTGGCAGAAATCCACCCTGATGAAGTGACCTTGAGCATAACATTGAAGCCCGACCAGCTCCCGGGATGTTTTTTTCTGCAGCTCACCTCCGCGCCCAGGAGAAAACAAAAGATAATTTCCTCCGAGATCAATATCATTTTTAAAATATTGTCCTGTTTGCCTCCTCTCCTTCGTCTGTTCCCGTGGTGTCCTCCTCCTCAGCTCTGTGGCAGGTGCTATGTAAGGCAGTGTGCTACGAAAGCCCGGGTATCTGGGTTAACAGATTTAGAAGTAACTCAGCCTGACCGGGTCGCTGTGTGGAGGAGACAGACATCTCCTCTGCTCATTCACTTATGTAACAACAGCCTGTGGGTGTCTGCCTCTCTCTCTCTCTCTCTCTCTCTCTGTGTAAAAGACCAATGAATACAGGATACAACCATACGTGCACAGCAGGACCACTGGGCAGCTTTTGAAAAGAATGAAAAATTAATTGCATCAAAAGCACCGCTAAGACTATACAGAGCATACAAACACACACACACAGACAAAATGTAACAGCTGAACTCAGTATAGGGGAAAGGTGTACTAAATTCTCACAATAATAAGCTCAATTTTGGAATAAATTAACATTTTAACAGCCAGGTTTTACAGCCAATTTAAAATATTGACATAATTTTGACAAAGAAAGTGGCACACTAAACTCAATTTAAATTAGTGATGCACTCAAACCAATTTGAACTATTGTGGATGTTTATAAGTCTTATTACAAGTATTAAAAACAAGTTGGACTTTAAAAACACTTAATTTACTGATTCCTTCATTCTACTGCTAGTTTGACAATTGTATTAGTCTAGTAGGTAACATTTTCCTACGGTGTAAAATATCCTAATAATACCATTTCAACATAATATCGCCAACAAAACTAATAATATAATATTGACGTTGCATTTTCAGGCTAATATTGGCTATAGTGCTGCAACTAACGATTATCTTCATCATCAATCAATCTGCCAATTATTTCTCGATTAATAGTTTAAAATAGTAAAAAATGTTTATCCCATTTCTCAGAACCCAAGGCGACATCCTCAAATAGCTTGTTTTATCCGAAGCAACTGAAAAGCTGGAACTAGAGCCCAAAATAGCTGCCGATTATTTTTCTGTTGATCGACTAATCGATTAAATAAACTCAGTGTTTCAGCTGTAATTGGCTGTGTCTAATAAATAGCGTGCTGATACAGGCTACAATTTAAAAATCAACATTTCCAACTAATGCGCACAAAATGTGAGATGTATGTTGTTTCTTACAAAGCCGGATCGTGCCTCTACATCCCTTTGTAGACCACAGCTTTAAATACAAACCCCGAAACCACTGACAGCGTGGCACTCTGGGTAAGCCGTTTGTCCAATAAACCATGTCATTTGCTCGTTCTCTCTCGCTCATTTTCCAACAACCACTGTAGCTCAGTGGATGTCAGTAGATGGGATGGGCAGTCATGCCAGTCTGGGTGCTCTGTGATGGAAAAGTATTGATTTTCAGACAGGGAATGCATGTTTAGACAGAGCGTGAGCCTGTTCATGAGAGCTCTTATCAGGCTGAGAGCGCCATGAGAGATGGATAATCATTTACATACAGTAGGTGCTATTAAACCGCATGTTGAGCTTTACTGGCTCACGTGCAGCTTAGTCTTATTATGACAGATCTCCTGAATAACCTAACTATGCATCTTGGCCTAACACACCATCATTCAAAGGGCGTGTGTGTGTGTGTGTGTGTGTGTGTGTGTGTGTGTGTGTGTGTGTGTGTGTTGTGGCCCAGTTGGCACCAGCACAGGCCCCTGAGCTGCCTTGTTGTTGACAAACCCAGTAGGGTTGCAGACTGCAGCGGTAGAAGCCATTACAACAGCCAAAATGTAAACACTGTGCACAGGCATTGATATGATATGAGAGAGACCCGAGCCACACGTGCACATAGCACAAGCCGTAGATAAGCACTTGTGTTAAGGTGGCATGAAAGCTACAAGTTCAAGGAAATGGTCAGAATTGGAGATTGCACGGGCACATGAAAACTAATCATCCCCACATCTTCTGGTCATATGAAAAGATTAACCTATTCTTCATATTCTCTAAGAAAGCTACATGCAAGCAAAGGTCCCAGCAATGAGACTGTAAGAGTGTATGTTTACAGATACCAGTGATTACTGAGTTGTGCCTTTTAGTGGTCAAACTCCTCATGCATTACACAAGCAGGGATGCTCGATGCTGATGAGGTCTGGATCTGCAAAGAGGTGAAGCCGAGTCCTTTAACATGCAACTCTGTATATTATTAATGACCCTGGTAGCAGATAGCAGTGGCTAGCTGTACGCATTTAAGTTCACACACTGAGCCTTTGAGTCACCGGGGTAGCCCAACCTGGTGTGACCGGAGCACTGCGGCGCTGTTAGCCGGACTGGCAGAGAGGCTGCCGGGCGCCTACGACTGTCATCGACTCCTTCAAAACGAAACTAAACAGAGACACGTTAACCAGCCTGGTTAAGGTCCCGTAGTTCAATAAACAGCAGCAAGTCCTTGTCAACACACCGCGGAGCCCCGGCAGCTCCTTCCAGAAGAGCCCGAGATCGCGCCGCTTGCTGCTGCTAGCGGCTCGTTAGCTAACCGACGGCACCGAGGCAACGCGGGCAGCTCGCCGTTAGCCGGTGACGGCGGGTCCAACATGTCCACGTACGGGACTGTGTCCATCATCACGTCTGTTCCCGCCGAAGCTCTCGACACTGGACGTAATTCGCCCCTGAACAATCGCGACAACCGTGGTCGCCGTCGAGCGGCGCGCACCGCCCTGGGCAGGAGAAGCCCCTCGCCGCGGGCAGAGACAGACCACCGGCCCGTCCCACCGGCTCCTCCGGAGCGGGGACGGCGGCGGCAGGCCCGCTGCTGTTTACCTTCTTGTCAATACGGACGGTGAAGACATCCCGGTCCCTCAGCGGCTCCTTACTGAGCACCAGGCCGTGGTTGAACTCCTGGACCGGCTGGTTGCGCCGGGCGGTTCGGTTCGAGTTGGACAGGCCGATCAGCTTTCCGCTCCGCGGATGCAGCTCCGCCGCCATCTTCAGTGGGCGGCCAGTGTTCACGACAGTCGGGGTTTGCGACAGTAATGTTGTGGCAGCCGGTAGATTTCTGCAATCAATACGATTGAACCGCGCCGCGCCCATTTCTGTGATCCAGAGAAGGACTATATACATTAGACATTCATTTTAATTTATAAATAATGGGGTTCTTTTTAATATGATCTGAACGCTAATTTCAACTTTTATATTTAAGCTTTTATATTTACATTTAAGCTGAAATCGAAACCTTCATATTTTATTTTAGACCTATTTCTGTCTAAAATTTACGGGTTTTTTTTGTTTTTATTTTTGGCTTTAGTCTAAATAATGGTGCACCCACTGAATGTGATGTCCTTAGCCCTCAGTTAATGTAGCCTACACTGATTTCATAAATACAAAATAGCTTTTGTTGTGTGTTTTAATGTTTTGTTTTATTTAACATGAACGTGTAGTTTAAAGCCTTAAACGTTTCTGAACGGTGCAGCTCTGGTACAAAGGCTACTATTGAACAGGGCTGACAAGCATTTCAGACCAAGTGCTGTAATTGACAGTGAGTTTGGTGAACAGTGGAAAGGTTTCAGAGCCTGTGAGGCGGTGCACGTTTAGTGAGTTTTAGGATCCCTCGATGCAGCAGAGTGGATCTCCCCTCCATGACCGGGGAGAACATCAAAATGTAAAACCTAATCATTTTAATATACCAACTTTCACCTAATCAGCTTGCTCAGCAGATAAAGGATCTATTTAAACCTGTATAGGTTTGTTCAGAAGTTCTGCATTAAATATAGATGTTATGGTGGAATATTTATACAGTAAAATAATCGTGCGTTGTCCAAAAATCCCAGATATAACATATTTTTGCTGACAAGCTACATTAATGTGCCTTTCTTGACATTTCATATGAGTCGCAATGTGATGTGATGGGAGTGTGATATTCATTAAATTAGCCTGTTACTTTTATTACATTATGACTTGGTATCAGGAGGAAATGTTATCATACTTATGATTATGTCTTTCTGGTTCACATTGCCATATTTCCCTGTTCTTCTCCTCTCTTCTTATCCCACTAATGTGCCGATCACATAGTTTAGCTGTAAAACTTTTAAACCTGTCAAACTGAATGATGCGCTTTCCACAGTGACTTCACAGGAGTCAAACAAACGTCGGAGCTTCAGTATCTAGTGTTGTTTTATTGTTTGGATGGCATCATACACAGAGTGGATGGTACGACTAACATTATCCTTAACAAACCACTAGAGGGAGCAAAATCCACGTGTTAAATCTCTGCCTCATACCTCGCTCAGTATCTATCATTAGTGTTAAATCACAGGCGCACGTTTGACCTTTATTTTGCCTTAAATGCAGCAGTAAAATTCACATTCATGGATAGCCAAATTAAGGAGAATCATATTTTATTTAGAAACATACTGTTGCACGTACCGAGGTCACATAACCACTCGCATATCTCTGATTAATCAGCATATTCTTTAAAAATGGGGCTAATGGAAGAGATATTTATTGCAAACATAGTAATATTTTATTGCAAATTCTCCACAATTTTAGAGGTTAATTGGGACAAATACCACATTCGACTACAGAATGACTATTAGTAGCCTAATAGGAAAGTTTAGTGGTTATTAGGATATCATTATGCTCCGTAGAGGCTAATGTCTCTATCATTTTATAGACATTTTTGCAATTTACATATATCAAAGGTATCCACTGCAAACACCCAGTCCACATATTGTATAGGCATACTTTCATGGTCTATGCAGGGCAGCTGTGAGAGGAGATCGACATGTGTTTGACAGCTAAATCCAGGTCCAAATCCCTCCCTTGGACCTGGATCTTCTCCAGACAGCCTGTCAAGAACTGGGAGCCAACGGTGTCCTCACCCTCGCCTGAAAAGTGAAAAAGAGGAAAAAGCAAACACGAGTGACCTTGTGTGACACTCCTCGAAGCTCCTTCTCTGGCCTAATCAATGGATTTTCTGTATATATTTTATTGCAACTGGTTGTTTTCTTGTGCTTTCAATGTTATTTATTTTCTTATTAATGTTGTTTTTATTCCGTGATTTTCCCTGTCTGCAAATCAAATTCCTCTTTCTGAACAATAATATGGGACATTAATTTTGAAGCTACAAGGACTGTAGCTGTTCAGAAATGATTCAAGACTGCACATCGTCGCTGTTTAATCTCACCTAGGAGACCTCCAAAGGCGAGACGACCCTCTCTCCATGTGCTCAGATAACCAGGTTGGCTCACTGGCCTGATAGATGACGAAGTGCTGTTTGATTCAACTTCATCTTGAAGCACTTGCAGCAAATCTGTCTGAAAGGTTATCACCAGTCTCTTGAAAGTGTCTTTCATGCTGATTGTTTCTTTACCCAAAGTGAGCGTCACCTCCTGCAAAGCCAAGAGAGGGACAGAAGAAATAACTTTAATAATAATAGTGTGGATAAATTCATAGTGGTCTCCAATCTGTGTGTGTCTGCATGTGTGTGTATGTATGGTGAAGCAAAATGTTCATGTAAGCTATGAAGCCATGAGCAGCTTTAAACAGAGGAATTATTGACTCATGTCTGATTTATGTGCATACCTTTGTGTTATTATTGGCCACTAAAGCGAACATCAGCTCTTGCCCAGGAGCCCTGATACTCAAAATGGTCCCATCCATCTTAGTGAAATCTCCCCACAATTCAGCCACGACCCCATCGTCTGCCTCAGTGGGGAAAACTGCAGAGCACAAAAGAATACGCACGTCCATTTATTGTCCATTAACATGTTAAAAATCTGATTACAGCAAATTATAAATTGCTACCCAAGATGTCATGTCATGCAAGAATGCTTCATCCAGGCCTGTTGGAAAGCTTGTTCTTATATGAAGGAGTGTTGGCACTTGCCCATATCTTGTATAATCATGCACAACGTTCCCACCTGAGGTGTTGAAAATGGCAAATCCGGTGCCAGAGAAGTAGCTGCCAGGTCGTACGTTTTGATAGCAGGGCCAGAGCTCCTCCGCCTCAGTCTCCCAGGGGACGCTGAGGTTTAGCCAGTTGCCTTCCCGCACACAGGCGTCCATCTGCGGCTCGAACTATGGCAAAGAGGCAGAGATGCTGACTAAAGTCTCAATAATCCAGAAGGCAACTCTGCCACCAAAGAGCTTTTAAACAGCAGACATGGGCATATGACAAAACAATCCCAACTCAAGGTCCACTAACTAGCTTTCTTCTGTCTTCATCAGGTTGGAGGATGGAGTTTGCTCAGTTGTCATGGCGATGGAACTGTTGATATGCAAGCTCAGCAACTGTTATGATTTCATCCATGGTACCTTTAAGACTCCTTGTCCGCCATCTGAGAAAGCTTCATCCCCCGTGATGCGGTTGAAAGCTCCAGAAAAAGCTTGTAAGCGTACCTTGAGTTTGGCTATATTGGGAAGGTTGTATACTGTCTTGCTGTTATTGTATTGTGGAATAACACACTATACCTGAACAATCAACTTTTCCTTGTTGATCAGGACCCCGCCGAGGGCCAGTCTGAGTTCACCTGAAAGGACCTCCTCTGTCTGTTTGGACTGCATGCCCACCACCAGCCCTTTGGAGCCGTCCACCTCTAGAATCACAAACTTCCCATGGTTGCTCACCTCCAGCTTGGTGGCACCGGGAGCACAAGAAGAATTCAGACTAAAAGTTCTTGCGTTGTAACACATGTCCAGCATACTGTATGTCCAACTTAAAAAAGCATGTAATCTAGTGTTGAGCCTTAAATCTTTAAATACATTGTACATTTGCCACAAATTGAGAACATTTCCATTGTTTCCAGTGCAGAATAACTTGTTTTATTTCAAGACATTGTCACTTGATTCACAAAAAAACAAAACAAACCAAAAAAATACTACACTGGAGACTCACTGTGTGCCATTTTCCATCATTAAGCTTGGGGCCACCTGCCACGCTGACGAGGATGTCTTCCTTGCTGATCTGCATCAGAGGGAAGCCATCTTTCAGGGACAAAACAAACCAGTCATTCCCGTTTTTGGTGTCTCCATAGAAAATGACGCCTTCGGGGTCAAATGTCCGTAGCTGAAAGGATGACTTGATACTGCAGAAACAGAACAGAATAGCCTTAAACTCAAGGGAATGCGGGTCCATAGAAGATAAAGAAGATGATTTGCCCTATTTTTGATGACTTTTTCTAGGGTTACTTTTTAAATCTTAATGCTGATCAACAATATTTTAGCTTACAGTTTACCCAGACCAGTGCCTCTGACAGAGGGATACAAATCAGTGATAGTTATAGAGGCCTACAGTTGGAGAAAGGCAATATAATGAAGGGTTATTGAATATTTATGTTATTAGAAAGAAGGGGGCCAGGATCTTCCAGTGGGCCCAGAATTCCTAACTATACCCTGTAATTGCTTCCACAAACTCTCCCCAAAGTGCTTACATTGAAAGTTTTCTGCAAAATTTGAACTAGCTTTTAATTTTCAAATATGCAAGAGCCTTTTCTGCCTCCTTGGCCGCAGATTTTCAGTGAGTAGCTGATGTGACGTCTTCACGGTGCAGTGGTTTGCTTCTGCTGACGTACCTGCTGATCTCAGTGAGGTTGACTGTTGTGTGGATCAGTGGCCTCCAGATGTCTCTGTCCTGGCTGAGGCAGACGGTAGCCCCGCCTGATACTTCTTTCTGGAAGACACAGTGTTCATAAAGTACTCCTTTAACACTAAATCATTACTTCAGCTCTTTATTCTGCACAGTTTACATTCATTAAACCCTGCTTTTGTATTTTCTTGTCAGATATCTTGATTGGTTGGTGGTTAAAACCATATAAAACAGAGTGATGAATTTTATTCAATTATTGATTCAATTTAAAAACGTAATTACCGTTTAACAAGGGAAGTGTGGTCACTCAAATTCTTAAGTGGTAATGAAGTGGAAAATCAATGTGGAGTCATTGACAAGAGAGCCATATGGCATCCAACTACAGTATATCAGTATACAATGGCTACCATGAAACCTAAAAAAATCCTTCAGTGGGGTAAAAACGGCTGCTGGTGTTGGTGTTATGGTGCTTATTTGTCCGCCCACAAACTGAGCAAAGTTCTAAGTCTAAACAAATTTATTATTAGGGCATGCTGGGAAACCCCTCTTCAACTGCCATCTGAATTGCATACAGTATGAGTTGATTCATGTTTTTTTTTATACAGGCTTTTATACTGCACTTTGTCTATCCTCCATCTTTTAAAAAACCTACAAAACATAGAATTAATACAGAGGATGTTTTGCAAAAAAAAGTATTTTTGCATCATTACAGTCTTTGTATTTCCAACTACTTAAAGACTGTGACCTTTTCCTAACTTTACAGTGAGCAAAAACACATCACAGGAACAATTCATGCTTCTACAGAGATTTAGGGACTTTATTAAAGCTACAAAATGCACATAGATCATTTATACACCATATCTCTATTAGGATTTCCACTATTTTTAAATGTGTTCCTTTATTCTTTAATATGGCCAATGGATACACATGCTCTTAAGACTATCAGATAGAGACTGATGAGAGCATTTTAACACACTCACACACATCATGGCATTGCATGTGAACATACCTTACCCCGTCCGTTCCCCTGCCCCTCAGCTCCCCACCCCAGCAGAGTGACGCTCAAAGCGAGCAGCAGTCCACCTGCCATGGCTTTCCAAAACACGGCCATCCTTCAGTGCATTCACCCACCCAGGCCTCCCAGTGTGCAGTCTCCCGTGCCCTTGGGTGGTCTGCAGACTCCAAGCTACCCTGAGGTGTCGGTGGTGGGACGACGAGCAGAGAGACTCTGCAACGGTGTGTGAAGCGGCGGCGTGTGCTGGCACACTGTCCTGGGGTCCAGAGGGCAAGTATGCAATGGTCAGTGCAGGTTATTGATCCCCAGGAGGGAGTGCTTCACGGCTGCGTGGCTGTGACTAATGGGAGAAAGACACAGCGTGGGCAGCAGGCAAAAAGAGGAAAGAAACTATGAAGTGAAAGGCAGAAAAAAAAGATGTCACTTAGGGGCTGTTGTAATACCGATAATTCCAAATTCAGCAAACAACGTTTTTAATAAAGTGTGAATTTCTATCAGTCTGTCAATCTCCTGCCTTTGTGGTGATTCATGTAGCGTGGACATAACTGCAGGCCAGGTTAGTGACCTTAGCCAGATGACTGATGTGTGTTTACCCATTGCACAGGAACGTTGATTCACCACTGCTGGA
This sequence comes from Macquaria australasica, assembly GCA_005408345.1. Lineage (NCBI taxonomy): Eukaryota > Metazoa > Chordata > Actinopteri > Centrarchiformes > Percichthyidae > Macquaria > Macquaria australasica. The sequence goes on along the minus strand of SEMN01000012.1, from coordinate 378,888 downwards.
CTCAGAGTGTGTGTGTGTGTGTTGTAGAGTGAAGCAGAGAGAGAGGGAGAGATGAGAGGGGAACTGTGCTTCAAGTCACAAAACTATTTTTTTCTCCTCTGCTGGCAGCATTCCTGTGATACAGTCTTCTTCCAGGAAGGCTGTGATAACTGGGAAAAAATACTGGGAAAAGTACAACACACACACACACAGAAAGGAACAAACAGTAAACAACCTGTTATTCAGTTGTTGTTGAGTTTATCTGAAATGTCAAATTACACCAAAATATACTTTTTTTCTTACTCGCATGTGCAGATTTTCGCAGCAGACATCTAGATGTTGCAGTAGGAAAAGCAAAGGTGTAAACAATATAATTAACGAAGGCCGCATTCCATTTAGCTGGGCAAGTTTCAGTGTCCTGGTATTGTGAATGCTGGCTCACTGTCACGGCTTACTGGGACACCTGAACAGAACAGAGCTATTGTTAATGTTATTAGTCACACCTGTGGTTTTCCTGCCGTGACAAGTCAAAATGTCTGCCATGAAAGAGATCCACTGAGGTAAACTAATTCAGTGCTTTGCTATGCTGGAAAACTGGATTTATCACTGGCAAGAGAGCACTGTGACTTTAAATCACAACCATCCCCGAGGCCATGAATGCACCATTTCTTTGTCACTCGACATTTCATGATGAATGTTTTGAGAAATGTATTCAATTTCTGAAATACCTTCATTCATATTCAATTTTGTCAGAAGAAATTCATCTCTGACATCATATTTTAGGAGTGCAAAGACGAGTGAGTCACCACGCCGGCTGTTTCTGTTTAAACCACTAAGTGTCACTAGTGGGAGAGTGCTAAGAAATCAGCTCCTGACTCTGCCAAGAGGAAGCTGTAATCAGCCTCTGGTTTACAAGTCAGCAACAAACTTTCAGGACATGGAGTGTTTTTTAGGAATTTAGAGTAAACATGAATGTGTGCTGTGGGTAATATTACGGAAGAGAAAACGAAATCCAAAAAACATTCACCAGTGGAAACAGAGAAGATATTAAATTAACACTGAGTGATAGAAGTTATTTGCATCAGTATTAAACAGTGTAAGCAAAGAAGTGCAAAGGATCTCCACAATTTGTTCTGCTTTTACCAATTCACTGAATGTTAAATGCACATTTCACAGGGAGGATCAAACACTGTGAAACCAGGCATCTGCCAAGTGTAAGCACATGGTTCATATTAAGAACTCTAGATCAACTTGTAAAGATTAACAGAGACATCATTTAAAAAACAAAACATGAGACCAGACTAGAGCTGATTTCATTGGGTCATCAGGTTAATACTTTATTTTGTTTGATTGCAGCAAAGAGAAAGAAAGGGAGACGGAAACGAGGGGGGAGAGAGAGAGAGAGAGAGAGAGAGAACAAGAAGAATGTAGGAAAAGGAGACTACAGACTTTGGGAGAGCTGTGGCTACAAGCCTTTGTATCAAATCTAAAGACAAAGTCATCAGGCAACATTAAAACATCTTTTAAAAATAACATTAACATATTTTGTGGGCTCTATATGGCACAGTATTACCCTAGACATGTACACGATACCAAAACAGTTTAGCCACACCCCTACATCTATGAACAGCTTCATAGCAAACAAAGCCATGAAATCTATCTCCAAATTGTAGTGTCATTTCTCAAGAAAATGTTCATTTACTATTTAGATTTCTTATGCCATAACAAGGCACCTTAACAGTTGAAATCTGGCAGATCCACATCTTACTATAGATAATTATTTAAATATCAAAGCAGAGGCACATTCATTTAAACTAAAACATACAGTAAATAGTTGTATATTACCACCAGATTCCAGTCCAGTCACTACAATACGTTGATTTGCATGCTTTTGGTCTGTATGATAACCGTGATGGCAAACTATGGCATAAGAAATGGTCCAAAAACACAAACATGTCCATCTACAGGAATGGCTTGAGATAGTGTATTGGAGACAGCAAGGCTTTTTTACACTGAAACTAACCCACAGAAAAGTGCCAAAAAAAACAAACAAAAAAAAAAAAAACAGGTGGCCCATATACTGCCAAGGGATATGCTGCTTAGGCAGATTTACAGTATTTTGGTTTTTCGTATTCACGCAGTCACTCACTCTCGTACACGCAACACGTACGCCTACACGCAAAAGGCTTGTAACCACACCCAAGGGGGATGCTTGTGCGCCCCTGCAGTTGTCCACGTGTTTTTTTACACTCCTGCCTGAACCAAAAGGTGCCCCAGTATCATCACACACACACACACACACACACACACACACACACACACACACGCACACGCACACACTGAAACATATGTACTTCATTCAGAGGAGGTGCAGTGCGAGAGTGTATGCTTGGGGGAAGAGGGAGAATTAAACAGCTCCTAAATAGTGAGTGTGAGACGTAAATGTGGTGGCTAGTTTTGTGGAATATTTCTAAACTGCGGTCTATAATGAGTAAAAAAAAAATATATATATATTAACAGAGATATGGAAGATGAAGAGGCCAGAACATATAGAAGGAAACAGAAAGCTGTGCGCACAATGCCAGATTTGCTGAGGATATAAACGGTTAGGAAGCAAGTGTTGCTCATGCTTTGTGGATACAGAACCCAAGTTTACTGACATGTTCCTAGGACTACTGTATATATGCATACCAGACGTTATACGGTTCTTTAACAGGTTATTTGAGTCAAAACAGAAACGAAAAGGAACTGAAACCAACTCTACCATTAATGCAGCTGTACTTCATTAACCTCATGACTAAATTTACATTCATATTTTTAAGTTTACTCCCCCTTTTCACTGAAGCCATTTCCATCTGGTAAGAGGGCTAAACAACATAAACAACAACATAGTTTAACAAAACAAACATATAGAGATAACATTACACGTAACAAAAAGGCCCCAGGAGGGCACCTGGGGTGTTTCGGCCACCACTTTGGCTGCCAAGCTCAGCCTTTTTCTACTGCTCAGTAAATGACACAGGGCAGGAGGGGAAATAGTTCAGCCTATTTCCAATCTCCCCTCAGTTGGGAAGCAGGACTTTGTTTTGTGTTCCCTAAGTCACTTCTGTGGGGCCTTCTGACTCAGAGTCCAACAGTTTTGTGCCCATATATTTCTTTTCCTATCCAGAAATAACTCAATACCCTGAATTCCTTTTTCTTTTTTCCTTCCTTGCTATCGCTTTCTTCTTCCTGGCTTAGGAAATGAAGCCTTTTCCTCTTCCAGTCAAAGGGGAAATGGCTATGCAAGATGAAGGCTGACTGGTTTTTTATTCTTTTCCTTTTTTATGTGAAGGAAATGAGATGAAAAACGGAAGTGCAACGGTCTACCAGCCTTTAATTCTTACCCAGTGGCCAGCTACATATCCAAAGCAGCTACAAGTGTCCCCTTTAAGTGACCACTACTTCTCTATTTTGTGCACATAAGGTATAAACTATGGTGAATGCTATACAGATCCTACAGTGTCATCCGGCCACAAAGTCGCCAGGTTAGTTGAGACATTAGAAGCTCAGATGATCTGTCATTGTCACAGCCATAGCATTGACTTCTTAATGATTTGGATATGAGGAATCACTTCTAAATGCACTTCTACACATTGACCTACAGTAGCTATTCCAACTAGAGTAGGAATGCTGTGTGCGACTCACACGGAATGATCTAGTCATTCACGCACATACTCCATTACTCACAAACACACACACACTTTCACACACACACACACATATGCAGTAATACCTGCTTCAGCCCACCTCTGCATGCACAAATCCCTACGCACATGTGCATATACATGCTCATATATAACTCTCATGGACAGTTTAACAACAGGATACACCTGTATTCTCATTCGCTCATACAAACAGACGCATGGTTTGAGTTGCTTAATGCTCCACCTCCAACTGTGTTGAGTAAGGACTCTTCTGTCTCATCCCTTATCCTTGCCCACACATGCCTTCCCTGAAGAGCGTTTATCCTTGTTCTGCGGTGACTATAAAGGGAAGCAGACTGAACTAATTTTTCACACAATACACACCCTGTTAGCAGTTCTTATTCTTATAGATAATATAATGAGTCAGAGAGGAAGATTAATCAAGCTCTAGAACTACGACACACTACAGCAAGACAGGAGAGACACGGAGGAAGGTGAGCAAGAGTAAAGAGAGGGGAGTGATGAGACATCACTATAATATCGGCCTCTCTCCCCGTTTCTTTGCTCCTTCTCCTCCCTTCATCCTACTCCTGATTTAATGCCTAGCTCTGATCTCTACTGAATAACAGAGAGGCAGGGGTACTGTGCGAGTGTACTCAGTGACCCAGTGAGCACGCACCCCTCCCGCTCCCATCCTAAACAGGCCAGGCCGTCCCCACTGAAATATATTCCTTATAGTGCTTCTGTGTCCTACGGTTTGCTGCTGCTGTTGTCCCGTTGCTTCTTGCTGCTGCCACTGCTGCTGCTGTAGAGGCTGGGATTTGCAACAAGGGGGTGAGGGGCTGCGCCCATGTAGGGCCCAGCAGTGGCTGCGTAGTTGAAGATGGCAGGGAGGAAAGGCAGAGGCTCCACTTTGTCCCCTCCAGGTGCCATCATGTTCAGAGCCACAGGAAGAGCCGCCAGGTTATAGGGATAGGCCAGCAGCTGGGGCCCATAGAGCAGCTGGTAAGGGTCTGGATAAAATGGCAGCTTAGCCAGATCCCCGCCATTAGGGACCATCATTTTTCCCAGTGGGCCAAAAGGAAGAGCTCCAGCAGGATAGGAGGACATGAGCAGGTTTTCCTCCTGCTTCTTACCAGAGCGGTAGCTGTCCGGCACAATAAGGGGTAGAGGATAATTCTGGGCAGGGTAGCCCACTGGGGTGGCATCCCCCTGCTGGGAATCTCTGGAAGAAACAGTGACCTGGTGCTCCGGCTCAGGTGGTTGGGGGGCTCGGGGGAGAAGCAGAGCATGGGCAGAGGGGCGGTCACCGGCACCAGCTGCTCCAGTGGGCAGTGTGAGCCTGTCGAGTCCTTGTGAACTGGAGTGAACCTGGCGGTTGGCTTGAGCTAAGAGTCCAATAGCTGAGGGGGACCGGCAGGGGGACTTGGGAGTGTGCCTGTGTGAAGTGGGTCCATTCATAGTGGTTTGAGTGGGGATATGCTGGGGGGACGGCACAGGGCTCAAGGGCTCCTCTTTAGGGACCAACAGAGAAATCTGGTCCTCTGGGGCGTGTACAACTTTACTCATTTGCTGGGCCCTCTCTATCTCTTTTTCTCTCTCTTTTACCATTTCTTTGTCCCTCTCCCTTTCTCTCTGTCTCTCGAACTCCCTCTCCTTCTCTCTTTGCCTCTCTATCTCCCTCTCTCTAGCTAGAATAGAGGACATGGTCAGGTCTTGTGCTTCATTGGGAGAGGGACTCCTGGATAGGGATTGAACTCTGAGATCTTGGACCAGAGGTGGTTCCTCATAGCCTGCATGTAGAAATATACCACTCCCACCCTGCCTCTCTCTGTCCATAATGACCCCATCCCGTTTCATGAATCCCCCCTCAGAGCTGGGAGCTGTTGTCATGGAAACAGGAGGAGCGGCAGTGGTTATTCTGGTCTGTGACGTCATGGGCACATTTGCAGAGGTGTTGGTGGATGCCACGATGTGCACAGGGCTGGGTATTCTGTGGATGTGGCTGTCTAGGTTCTTTTTGCTGGGGGTGCGGTAGTCCAGACATTCAGGTCCATTCATGACTAGCACACTCTGGAGAGTAGAGGGTGTGGCTGGCGTGAACTCGTGTTTAGTGGGTGTAAGGTTAACTGGGCTTTCTAATGGAGGGTCTGCAATTTGTGGACTGGGCTCTCTCTCTGGAGCTGTATGTGTGAGCTCCGTCAGTTCAGGTTTGTCACTGGATTCTGACATCTGATGTTCATCTGTCAGTTTACTGAGATGGTCTTCATGCTGCTGTGACGCCAAACAGTCACCACTGCTGGGCGGGTCTGGTGTTGAATAGCTGATAACTGAAACAGAGAGAGCACTGGGAACCTGTCCTTTTTCAGTCTCTAGGTCTCTGCTAACAGTGTTAACAACTGTCTCTGTTGTTTTCGGCTCTGAGTCTTTATCTTCCTTTTCTCTCTCTGGGGAACTGCTTAACTCGTGGCGTCGGATATGGCGAGTTAGTGCTGAAGATGTCTTGCACACCTTATGACACTGTGGACAGGTGTGTCGTGATAATGCTCTTCTGCTTAGGCGACTTGGACTAGAATTTCTCCCTACTAAGCCTACTTGCCCCCCTTTTTCTTCATCGTACTTTGCAATCTCTGGCACAGATTTAACCCCGACCCCTTCTACTTGTCCGCCAAGTGCCACTTTAGGGGGTACAGAGGGGGCCTCAGTAGGCTTGGGATGCTGGGCTCTCTGGTGGTCTTCCAACTTATCCCTCGAAGGGAAAGTGGCTCGGCAGAAGAGGCAGACAAACTCCAGCAGATGGCTCAGCTCGTGTTTGTCTCGCTTCCTGGGGCTTGAGAACCAGCGGCCACATGTACCACACTCTGCTGCATTCCCATTAGTCCAAGGCCGCCTCTTTATTCCCGTAGGAGCCACTGAGGTAGACAGAGGAGGCTCTGGAGAGTGCAGAGGAGGAATGGAAACCTCATGACGGGCCTCCTTAACTTCTTCTTCTGCGTCTTTGTTTTTCTCCTTTAAACGGGCAGAGAGATGATCTTTCTTTTTCCCCTCTCCCTTGTCTCTCTTGTTAGCTTTTGACAGTTTTTCGGCTTCCTCAATCTTCCCATCCTCCTCCTCATCTTGTGATCTATCTGTTTCTTTATTCACATGGTTCTTGAGCCTCTCTGCCCTCCTCTTCAGCCGGATGGAGCGTTTGAACTTCAGTTTCCTCTGCCAGCTCTTGACCCTCTGTAGGTGTGCTTGGGCCTTTCTCTTAGGCTTGTAGGAGTAATATGGCCGCCATAAATTATCCTCTGTGTCATGGTCACTCTCCTGCTCACGCACCTCCCGACGGAAGTAGTACTCCCTCACTTCATCAGGGGATTTGGAGCTCTTTTTCCTGACCTCCTCCTCACAATCTCCTCCTTCCTTATCACAATCTGCTTCCAGGCTGGCTCTGCGGTGGAGGCGGTGTTTATGGTGATGGTGGTGGGAGTGAGAGTGTCGTGGCTCCTTGACCTCCCGCACAGATGATGTTTCACTCCGTTTGGTTTTTGGGGGAGAAAGGCTCTTGTCTCTCCTAAGGTCTGTCTCAGAGATGCTGCGCTTCACTATGGCTTCCTCACCAATACGTACAGTAATCTGGCACAGTGGCCCTGCCTCTTTGACCTGTGACCCTACAGACACTGACAGCTGCTTTGAGTTAGAGATGTCACTCTTGCCGTGCGACTTGCGTGATTTGTGAAATAATCTGCCTGTCTCTGCATCCTGTCTACCTCTTGAGTGCTCCTCTGTGGTAACTGAACTGTCTCTTGACCTCTTTCTATGGTTATCTGCACTATCCCTTTGCTTTTTGACTGGCCTGGGACTTCCCTTGTGTGAAGTCTGACTGCTGCTGGTTTCAGGGGACGGGCTGCTCATTGGGCTTTTTTCACTTCCAGAGGTGACCTGGTTGCTATGCACAATGACAGAGGATGACACTGCTGTTCCATGAACTATGACAGAGGGTTTTGTATGGCCATATGTTATCACAGAAGGCATGCTTGTTTCTGTGCCTCTATCAGTCTTGGGGGTTTTGGTTTTGCTGCTACTAGACATTTTGAAGCTGCCACTGCCTCTCCCCTGCTCTAACTCTAGGGCCTCACTGTCATGTTTTCTAACTTGGGACATGTCTGTTTGAGGGAGGAGTGTTAGTGTGGAGAGGTCCCTGTGCTCAGCAGCCACAGAAACAGAGAAGTCATCAGGGAAGGCATCTGGGTCAGGCTTGACACTCTGAGCGTGGGCCCCACTGATGAGGCTTTGTAGGTCCCCAGGGTCCAGAGAACAGCCCAGGTCAGGCAGGGAGAGGGAAGGTGTTTCAGTTGGTGGCAGTAGCAGGCCATTATGCAAACTGTCACTGTAGGTCTTGTAGGGTCTCTTCTGGGAGCGCATGGGGAGAAGGCGGTATAGCTTGAGGGCATTAGCTTTCTGCTTATAACCCCCATTAACTGTCTTTTCACTGGAGATGAGGCTGGGATTAATCCCATGAATGGTCTTCTGGTGTGTTTTGAGATTGTAGTAGGTGGCAAAGGCATCCCAGCAGAAGATGCACTGGTAGCGGCGCTCTCCTGTGTGCCACACCTCATGCTTTGTCCGGTACTCAGCCAGGGCAAAGACCTTGTCGCAGTAATGGCACGGATATCTGCGGCGCCATGAGTGTACATTAGAGTGACGCTTCAGGCTGGATAGGGTCATGTAGGAGCGCTCACACACAGAGCAGAAGTAAATGACATTGCCATCTACCACCTTCACAAAATGGTTCTCATCACCCTCCAGTAGCTCTGTGGCTGCTGCATCATCACCTTGGATACGTGCCAGCAGGCTCCGCGCTTTCTTCCCTGGCCGCGCCTTACTGATGTCTGTTTCTCCCACAATCACTCCCCCCTCCACTCTCACCTCACCCTCCTCCAGCGGCTCCTCCTTTGGCTGCACAGTGAGAGAAGGAGGGCCCAGGCTGTTGGAGGGTAGGCCTGGCACCCTGCAGGAGGCCTCATGGGATTGCAGTCTCTTGCTGTGGATGAAGACTTTGCCACAATAACGGCAACTGAGGGCGCGGCTGCCACGATGCAGCCGCATGTGGACTGTTAAGGAGGAGGCCGAGCTGAAAAGCCGATGGCAAACCCCGCAAATCAACTCGGGCTTCAGGCTGTCGGTAGGGGAATAGGACGACGAGTGAGGGGGTGCGGTAAGACCCTCAGATGGGGGAGGAGGAGGTGGTGGTAAGGGGGGAGGGAGGTGGAGGGTGGGCGGGTGAAGACTTGGTCCATGAGGGCTTCCCACTTTCCCAGCTGGTCTTCCTGTTATTTTCTCTCTCCTCTCTGCATCCCCACATCTCTGATAGGCTGACGTGCCCAGACTGAAGAGGATCTGGGCAGTTTGAGAGGGGGACGCTGTACCGTTGGCCACCCTGTGCCTCTCATCCCATCCATCGCCACCATAAGAGCCCCCTAAAGACCCGCTGGAGGATCTTGGGGGCGACCTGTGAAACGGAGTCTCTGGATTGAGTTTGGAGCACTTCAGAGGGGGCGGGGATTTTATATCCTTCCTGATAAGTGCATGAACAGTCATGGGAGATGAGGAGGAGGATGGTGAAGAGGACGGAGAGCTGTCGTGCCTCGGGGGCTTAAAAGGTCTGTGCTTTACGTCCATGGTAGCATCCAGTTTCCACAGCGACCCCTCGTCTGAGCTCTTGGAGGACGGCCGCCGTCGGTGGGGGGAAGGGGAGGACGAGGAGGAGCTCCGACAGTGGTTTGGAGATGTCAGAGAGGCTGGGAGGGGGGCGGCACTAAGTGGGAAGCTTAGGGTGATTTTTGCATTTTTAGGTCCATCAGCCATGTCCTCCAACCTGTCCTCCATCATGGCCTCTCCCCGGCCTCCATGCCTTTTACCCTTCATCTCCAACTGCTCAGCTTCCCCTTCCTCCTCCTCTTCTTCAGATTGGGAGGCCACTCCAAGACAGTGGACTGGTTTGTGTAGCCCTTCGATCTTGCTCGAGCCGCGGAAATTGACAGGCAGATGTATCGGTGACGATATGTCTACAGCCACTAATGACGGTGGCGGGGAAGACAAAGGTGACAACCGCTGACTCTGGTGGCACGTGGAGTCCTTAGTTGCACTATGTGTGAGGTTGCAGAAGGAAGTTAGCCCAGCAGCCAGGTGTTGTTCACTCAGACGTGACTGAATACGGCCCGCATGGAGGGGGTCCCACACCTTCTCACCGGACACCATGACCAGCCCCCGAAATCTGAAAGAGAAATCAGAAAGAATGTATTAGCATTATAAACATATAACAAAGAATTAACATTACACTCAAAGCTTTTGCAGTAGCAGTCATGGCGCTTGTGGAACACTTTTGAGAAACGGAAAAGAAAACTAAATGCCCCAGCAATGCTGAACTCCAACAGCTCAGCCAGGAATGGTGAGTGAAAGGAGGGAGAGGGTAGGGGGAAGGAATGAATCTGCGGCAGTGCTGGTTTAGATTTCAGCGTGCCACAACCAAGCCTTCAGAAAGGCATTCCAGAGATCCATCTCTCGGCTGTGACACAACACTCCCTATGCCTAATTGGAAGGCGTTCAGATCTAATCAAGATTCCCTCAGAATAGAGCGCTGACTTAGATCCATGGCCCTAACGCACATAAAAATAGTCCCACTCTCTTGCAATTTGAGCAAGAGCCTTGTTAGCCATTCCTGGCAGTGGCTAGTATTTGCCGGGCATGACTCTAAGCATTTATTTGCGAAGGCAAAGGCGGGAGGGAAGGAAAGAGGGAAAGAGGAGAAAGGAGGGAGATTGCATGCATGTGCACAGACAAGAGGCGTTTTTCTGCCCTCTGCATCCGGTACAATCTCAGCTAAACTGTAGAAGATGAGCGACAGGCTATTCTCATTTACATTCTAATTCGACTGTCATGGTGGCGGCTAGTCCTCCTGCAATTTCTCCACACATAAGATAGTTGCAGATTCACGTGCGACAGGCAATTTGCTGTTATTACTTATTTAGAATGGGTCCATTTGTTTAGGGCTGCAGATTGGGGAGAAGAACGGAGACAGTATAAGGCCATAATGATGCGACGAGAAGAAAAACCCTCAGTCATGCTTTTCTGCCTGCGTTTTCAAGCAGCAAAGCAGCCAGGAAGGCAGGCCGCTGTAAAATTCCACAGGCAGCCCTGAACAGGCAGAAACTAGGTCAGCACTGTTATTGCAGAGGGAAGAGGAGGGAGAAAGAGAGAAAGAGAGAGAGAGAGAGAGAGAGAGAGGGTGAGGATGAGGGAGAGTGAAAGGGTGATAGAAAAGGGGAGAGAGAGAAAGAGAGTGAGGGTTAGTGAGAGAGCAAGAGACAGAGGGAAGGAGAGGGGAGGAGGAGGGAGGGGGGGGGGGTTGAAACAGGAACAGTCAGACACACTGCACTGTCAGACAGACAGGAGCCCAGGCAAACACTAACACACACACAAAAACAGCCAGCACATAGACAAACATATAATCACGCACATACACATGCACATGCACGCAAACAAACAAACATGCATGTGTTCACAGCGCTGTACATACACTCATACATGCCCACAGGCCAGACACACAGGCATAAACAAAGTAGTTCAACATGTATGGGCCCTCTTGTAAATTACATTCAAAAGCAAAAGGTGAATCTGAGTGCAACACTGAGACTGAGGGTACAGGTGGAATGGAGTGTGTCAACAAAAGGAAAACAGAAGTGTCTATTAATGACGTTTAACCAGTTCACGCCTATTCAAGATGATCAACGTCTAAACACAAGGATGCACAATCACGTCTCGCCAGGCTTGCCATATTTTGTTGCTCTGTATCAAAGCAGGCCGTCATTGTCACTCACATTTTCTGAGCGATAGATGTTGTGCAGGAAATCCCTTATGGCAAGCGCCAGCTTGCTACAAGTGGGCGGACACACTGAGAGACAGTGCTAAGGCTAAAAATTTCACCATCTCATCTGATGCTTGCGCGCCGTGGACAGGAAAATGCGTATGACGCCCCCTCGCTCTTTTTCTTCATCTCCCTGTGACGCACACAGTCGCTGCACAAGCAGAGCCTGCACGACACGCTGTCTGACTGTGACAAGCAGCTTTTAACGCGCTTTAAATGTGCTGGACTTACTCATACACACAGAAACAGATAGGACATGCAGAAAAACACTTTGTGCCTCTTTCTTATTTGGACAGATGAGTGGATACACACATAAAACACACATGCATCCTTGTGCACAACTCACAGGCACACACAAATGTGACCATGAATGTGGTAAGGACCCTAAAGCAAAATCAAAATAAACAGCAACCCTGTTCCCACACCTCTCTGCAACAGGATGTTCTGTGCAAACAAACATGTTGGTCAGCCTATGAAGTGTTCATCTATTTACGCTTGTGGCACTGCAAAACCGCACAGCACGAACAGGTTCTCAGCTGACAAATTACTAACTAGACTCACGTAAACATAAAACACATCATACCAAACACACTGGCGTTCATATAACGACGTGAGACTCTTCACTGACAGGCAGAGGCAACAAGGCATACTTTTAGCCACGCACTGATTCAATTTGTATTCCATATCAAATGAGAATTGTGAGGCAAAAGAAAACTAATAATGTTAAATCTTTAGAAATAGCACAAACTTGCAGATTAGTCTTCCTCTCTCAGCGCAGTTTAACGTTTGAAACCATTTGAATTTAAAAGTGCAGTTTGGCTCATTAATCCTAACATATTGTCTGCTTGAATTCTGGGACCAATTCAAAACAGCAGAAGTTTTACTATTTGACTCTGAGACACTTTGCCACTAGCATCTGAAAAACATGGATGACTTTATGACCTTGGAAACCATTAGTTAGTAATCCCCTGAATTTTAACGGAAAATCAGCCACTAGAAACATCGCTGCTAAAGTGGCCTTGCATAACATAAGGCAGGACGGCAGAGGAGCTTGTCTGGTACGCCAGCTCAAGGCCTTGAACCAGCCGTTGAGCAATCTGTTTATTCCACACTGAAACTGGTACTTGTACTGACAGACATAAGCGTTAGCATTCAGTGCTTGTTTTGTTTTTTATCTTTTTGCCATCTCAAACGAAATTCCTCAGAAATCTAACCACAAGTACTGTGATATTATGCAGTTCAAAGAGAAAGTGCATGCAAACTAAAACTCAATTTGGCTCTAAAATAAACAGTTTCAAGCTATTTGGTCCAATACGTCTTATAATTGAGGATTAAAAGTCTGATCATAGCAAATTACATTTTAAATACTGTTTTAGTGCCACTTAATTTACTTTCACATTTTAATATGAATGTAAACAGCTAACATATGTACTCTAGCCTCATTAAAAAAAATAAATAAATCATGTCTTTAATAGAGTACAGCTAAAATTTTTAAGTCATCTCTGCCTTCCCAGTACTTTCACCATTAAAGGACAATTCTGGTTGATTACAAGTTGGGTCTTATTTTAATAGTTTTGGCCATCATTAAGGCCGGCAACATCGCAAAGGCATAATCCTATGGGGCAAGGAAAAAGGCCAGTCAGACGACAGGTTGTAAATGAGCCAACAGTTTAGAGATGATCTAAGTCACTTTATTTTGAGATGAAACTGACAGTGAGTTAATAATCCCTCACTGCACAGAAAACCTGTGTGCACAAAGCTACAGTAAAGTAACAGAGTGTACTGATGCCTTAATAAGTACTGCAGGTCAAAGCGGAACCAGGAAGTCAGTCTGTAATTTGTGTATTTCTTTTTCGCACTTCTATTTTAGCAATTCACAGATCTCAGCAATGAGGCTACTGAGTGCAGTGTTATTATTAATGATAGCAGTGATGGCCAAAACTAGAAAAATAAGAACCAAGTTGTAATAAACCAGAATTATCCTTTAACTATATCTTTAGTAGTGATGTGCCGTCATCGTGTGTGTGTGTGTGTGTGTGTGTGTGTGTGTGTGTGTGTGTGTGTGAGAGAGGGGTTAAGGGGAGTGCCTGCAAGGCAGATTGTGGGGGGCCTCGGTGTTCCAGCCGGTGAGCCAGCGGCGAGGAGCTTGTGGGAAGAGGAAGGTGTCTGTTGGGCTTTCTCCCCAGTGAGGGCCAGCCAGAGGGGCCCAACTCTCGGAGCAGCAGTTGGTCTGTGAAGAGAAGGGTGTATGTGTGTGCATGTGGGTGTGTGTAGATATGGGGGGGGGGACATCGTTAGTAACAACAGCTACTGAACTCTCCACAACCCCCCGGCCAAGAGAGCGTGGTGGAGCCAGCCAGATGGGATAGAGGGTGGTTGGGAAGGAGGTAAGGGGAAGGGAAGTGGGTATGGGTCGGGGAGTGGTTGAGCGGAGGTGGTAGCGGTGCTTATGGTGGTGTGAGCGGGGGAGGTAGGGGTAACTTCAAACATGGCTCTCCTATGTTCACGTCATGGTTTCCTTGTCTTTCAGATCCCCCTCAGCATGACTGACTGCATACCCCCCTCATCTCCCCCTCCCCACATGTAAACTCTCGTATCGTGGTGTTTTCGCATGCCGTTCCACGCACCAGTGAACCTGCTCATGTCTAAAACGCCATACTCTCCACGCTCTGTTAGCTCTCAGCCCAGCACGTAATTCCCATAATTCTGCTCGCTGCAACAGAATCATGGGAGGCATTAGAAAACAGTAAGGCCAAAAAAGTGCCCCTGGAGAGCTGTAACACTACACCAGTGACCTTTTTGAGGTAATTTCCCCAAAATCATTTTCAATTTCACGTGCAGTCCCCTTTGAAGGGGGTGTGAAAGCACCATTAGAGTTCTCACTCTCTAACAAACAAGAAACATTTGAGTATTAGCAAGGCTGAGCCAGTGCAGCATGTTTCAACAGTCACCATAAACTGCAAGTATAAGATGAAGCGCTGCACCAGTTTCCTGAACGCGTCCACATCCTTTATGTTTGTGGCATAAAAAAAACCAAAACTGCATAATCAAGCAAAGCCAACAAACTCAGTCTTGCAATCTGCAAGTCTTGCATGTTAGTGCTTTTATGCCCAAGGCAGGAAAAAGGCCCAAAGACAAATACAGCAGACATGATTTATCTGATGTGTGACCCAAACACAAATGACCAAAACAAAAAGGCTGCCACCGCTTTGACATCATCATCTGTGTGACAGCACTGAGCAGCGAGAAACTACACTTCCTTATTGTCTGACCTATGACCCCTACCCCCTGTGGATCATATATTCCATACATTGAGCACAGGGGGTTTGGCTTGGCATCCACGAGAACCAGAAATGTGGAGTAGTTGGCAGCAGATGCTCTGTTGTTTTGGGGGGAAAAAAAGTAAGGCTTAGGGCAGCAACAACGGGGTTGGTGACATCAGTATGCCCTCTGCTGCTCTACGAGAGACAACCTCCAGCAAAACAACGGGCTGGTAAAATGGAGGACAAACTGGGCGGCCCACGACCGAAACAAGAGACAGAACCAGTCGGCGGAACTAGAGGTTGTTTACCATCGCCTACATGCAAGTTTTTCACCCAAAACACCCCTCTGGTGTTGGTAGTAAGTTGATGGGCATGGGGTGGGAGACTGGCCCACCATGTTAAGACCCCAACAACAAAGCTCACATCTGTTCTGACGTGTGCTGCCCCCCCCCCCCCTCCTCCCCCAACCCACCCCCCACGTCTGCGGTGAATCACAGAGACGCAAGAGGCTTCGATATATTAAAAGTTTCATCACAATCTCAAAACGAGTCATCGCTCTTGAAAAAGAACTGCGTGGTGCGCCAGCAACAGAGGGGAGGATGAGGGAGACAAGGCCTGTTACTGGCACACACACACATACAGACCCAGCACAGGCGCACACACACACACACACACACACACACACACACTCATAAATATGCTTCCACAAACACACACTGCATAAATACGCACACCCACCAACACTCACGCCCCAACACACGCACAGTAAAATAAAAACCTTTTCCTCCTCTTCACGCGCGAAGCAACCACCGCCACAGCAGCGGAGTGAAGCAGAAAAACAAGCAGGAAAAACAACAGAATTCAGCCTCTCTTCCTCTTATTCTCTCTGGCTGTCTCTCAGGAAGGCAAGCATACAAGAGAACGTACCTCGGAAAACCTCCTGCTGCATCTCTGCTGCGATGTGTTCTCTCCCCTCACACTCCCTCTCTCCCTCTCCCTCTCTCTCTCTCTCTCCCCTTGGTCTGTGTATGCGCACGTCTGAGTGTGTGTGAGAGAGAGAGAGAGACAGAGAGAGAGAGCGCAGGGAGAGGCGGTGCACACACACACACACATACACACACATACAGGCAGCAGTGTGTGAAGACAGAGGGCAGGAGCGATTCTCACACTCGAACTTGCTTGCTCTCTCTCACTCACTCCCCCTTTCTTGCTCACTCTCTCTCTCTCCTCTCTCATTCCAGTTTTTGCCTCTGACACACGATTCTTAGTGTTTTTGCTCTTTTTCTCCAGCAAGTGAACCCCCCCTCTCTGCACCCCCCCTCCAACCAACCAACCCCCCCCCACTGAATCCAATCTTCTTTTTATTTGGAAGTGTTGTTCCCTCTCTCCCTCTCTCTACACACACACGCACACACACACACACACGCACACACGCACACACTACTTTATATACACAAAGCCCAGCGATAGGGAGAGGGAGGGAGAGGCAGAGGGAGACAGAGTGGGAGAGCAAGCAAGCAAGAGGACGCCATTTAAGCAGTTTGTTACGAGCACTGCAAGTCCCCAAAATGGCTGAAAACAAACAGGAACCACGCCAACTCAAAAAACCTGGGCACAAGGACGGACAGACAGACACGCAGACAGGGAGTGAGAGGAGAGTGAGCGAGAGAGACGGCGAGAAAGTGAGACAGAGAGAGGACAAAGTGGCGGTAGTCAAATGGCGGATGGGAGCACTCTGTGAAACAAGTGAAGTTGAGGGAAAAATGGAGGCATTAAAGGGGTACTCCAGCGATTTAGCACTGCACTTCGATAAGGTTTAGGGACTTATGAGAGACAGATTAAAAAAAAGAATGGTCAAAATCGATGCAGCAGAGGCCGAGATATCCTGACTTAAAGTGCCTAGTATGGGTCACGCTCCAAAAACGCTGGATCCCACATTTCCCATGATGCAACTTGATCTCCCCTTGGACTCCCCCCGCCTGGCAAATGCCCACGTCTTTCAAACTCCACTTCCTCAGTTTCTAACCTTGAAAGACATCCAGACCCAAAACGGCGCTGTGTGAAAACAACGAAACAGCCTGCGTTGGTTCCTTCAAGTGAAACAATGAAATACGATCCAGGAAGGCTATTCTGAGTGATTAATCCATAAGTTTAAAGGCCAAAACACTGCACAGTGGCTTGTAGTACTATAAAAAAGATTTTTACGACTTAGAAAAGTTAGCACGGTAACAATAGTTCTATCCACCACACATACCGCAAATGGTGGTGGCATCACATTACACAAATGATTGTCGTTTGCAGATTGCGGATACATTTGCGAGTCCTACAGGGCTCACGCAGGCTAATGCATGGGCATAGTGTACGCCGTTTGAAATGTGTCAAAATTAACGGGGGGAGGAAATTATCTCATGTTGCACATCGCAGTTTGCATGTTGTAAATTTGGTGAAACAGGCCAGAGGATCAACTATTTTTGTCCGGGCCCTCTGCCACTGTGCCAACGTGTTTGTCCAAAATGGCGGCCAGAACACAACCTTGTCTTCTCAGACTTTTGAAAGCTCCCTCCAGACATTATACAACTGTTTTCTCAGGCTGAGTAGTTCTCCCCATGACGAGTAAACTGATCTTCAGGTGAAATACCAGTGGAGTGCCTCTTTAAAAGGTGGACAGACAGGGACAGAAACTGGACTAGGGATGCTCTTTGATCGTCCGTGCCCTCTGCTAAAAGGGTTCAAGTGCTATCAGCAACGATGCCGGTCATGTCAATTAACTGCTTTCAGGTCAGCGCGTGTATCTGTCTGACACGTGCGGCTAAACTAAAACTACCGGTGACGAGCTCCCGTTTTGTTTTGCAGCTCAAGTAAAATGTCGCCATTCCCTCACCAAAACCACGGCAGCATCAAGGCCTGCAGCTGCATATCACTTCTGATTCATCCGTATCCATGCAAAATGCCTCACAACAACAACTCTCTTCGTTCTGGTTGCTCTCGGGCCACGCACGTCATGGTCAGTGGAAATTCCACATATCTCTGCTCTTCCTCCGTCGGCCATGAGCCACTCTGCGGCCTCAGATCGGGATTCTATCAGCTGGAACAAGAGGGCAGAAAAATGAGAGGAGGGGTGGAAGAATGTTCCAGTACTGTTATGCTACAACACCATCATACTTCCCACTGTCCTTTTGAGTGGAGCTGCTACCCCCCTGACTCCCCCCCAGTACCCACCAACTGAACCTTGACGCCAACAACCCGCCCTCCTCCTACTCTTCCCCTGCCCTTTCCCTCTCTCCCTCTCTTTCATCACTCTCTCTCACCCTCATTGTACGCTGCCACACTTGTCTCCATGGGAACCGCTCTGGGATTGGTTGTTGTTCCTGTGACCTCTCTGGCTCTTGGAGTTGGACAAACTTTTTTTTTTCTCTCCCCTCCCTGTCCTCTCTCATGCAGTCCTCAACGTTTTCAAAGCATGCTGGGTGTGTGTGGACGGGACAGACGGAGTGTGAGTGGCTTCAGGACAGGACGGGAAAATTAAAAGTAGAAGTAACGTTTGGCGAAACGATGGAGCAAAAGAAAGAGAGGCTGTGTGTGTGAAGCAGATTGCCCGTTGGCAAAGACAATGGTGTGCGTGTGTGTGTGTGTGTGTGTGTGTGTGTGTGCGTGTCCCAGGAGTGTGGCCGCTTGGTCCACACATGTGTGCTGGTATTGTCCTGTGGCTGCAGCCAGTCACAAACTCTGTATTCAGAGGCACCCCCGTTGTCCAGCCGTCCCTTTTCATGGATGTTTGGACAAACGTGATCATAGCTTTTCATGCTGTGCTACCAAGCAACACACACTTCTGAATACACAAAGATGGAGGAGCTAAGGAAGCCATCTTGGCGGAAAATTTAAACCATTAGCTCGCCAAGACTTTCAATATTTAACCGTTATCCAAAGAAAGAAAAACACATTTAACTGAGTCTCAAGATCAGTGTTAAATCCAGTCTAAGGCCTTCATGAGGTGTTAATCAACATTCTGGCATAAATATATTCCTTCTGCAGACCAAAATGCATTTATTTTATGATAAGTGGCACCTTGTTTGAGGACACATATGCACACACAATGGGGGTAAAAGTAAAACACATTTCTGCCGACCGCGAAGAGCAGCAACAGTTGACAACGTTAATGTGCTGTCACGATGCGCCAATAAAAGAGGAGAAGAAGACCGCAAGCCGATGTGAACAAAGCAGATTTCAAAACGTTTAAAAAATCGTTTGCAAATGTTTTATGAGGTTGTAAATTCATTCAACATGTCTGTTAGGCCTTAAAGCTGCAATAATTGATTTTATGTCCACGTTGGAGCAGCAGAGACAAGCAGTGAACACGACACTGGCATATTATCAGCTTTTAAGTTGATATGGCAAACTGTTGCTTATTTACACATCCAGTAGGTACGGAGAAACATTATCATTTATTTGGAGTCGTGTTTGTGTCCACCTGATGAATATAAGTCCAATATTCCTTCTCATTTTAGATCTGTTTTTGGTCTCCACCAACCCCTGGGGGAAATATCTGGCTCTTTAGCTGATAAACGCTCCACTATATTCACCTGCTAGCTGCTAACTGTGTCTGTCTGCCGCTTGGTGCTGAGCAGGCAGCATACAGTGTTGACACTATGAGAGCGGTAAAAGTGAAAAGCTTTATAGTAAAACTTTATTAAACTCTGTAGAGCTGAGTCTGGTTATACTCTGTGGATTTATCACTGCGAGTGATCCTTTTGCATGTCATTTTAACCATAATGGTGATAATGTTATCATAAAAATATTGATTATAGCCACTTTAAGGAGACACACTATGCATTTCAGCACGAAACTTTGAATGTAAACAAAACTTTGTCTGCTTAAAATTAAAACTCCACATGGGTAGCTTTAATAATGACCACAATTCAGATTTTGTCTCCATGTTGACCTTTTAAATGTACTTTGTGGTTCTAGTAAAAAGCTGAGTCAGTCATCTGATATCTGATAAAAAAGGGAAAATTCACCGTCCCTGTCAGTTTTCAAAATGCAGAGTCACGCCTGCAGCCAGGCTGTTTTGGTTTTAGCACAACTGAGCACCGAATGTGTTAAATTCAATACAAGCTTTGTTTGCCATGGATATCAAGTGTCAAATCTTTAGTTTGGTTTTCATTTGGTAAATTGTTAGCTCAGAAGAGTCCACTGTATGTAATATTTGCTTCTTCTTAAATTCAGGCTGAACTCCTACTGATGCATGTGTGTGAATATATCCTGAGGCATGCTCAAGGGTTAGTAAACATCCTCGGTGATCTCAAAGAAGGGATGACTAACCTGCGCTCCAGCTGACTTGGACTGAGATCAAAGTGGGAAGTCATACGACGTTCGATGAGTTCAAATGTCGGTGGTTTCTTAAAGAGGAAGCAGTGGCTTTACGAGGACGGCGCAGCAATTCCAGTTTCTGTGGCCTGTACACAGACATGTGAGGACGGAGAGGTAGAATGAAACCACAGCACATAAATCTTCTGCAAGTACATGTGCAGATAAGCATGACAAATGTTTACATTTGTAGTCACACACACACACACCCAACACACACACATACAGATGAAAGGGTGTTTAAAGCCTCAGCATTGTCTTACAGACACAGGGGCAGTACAGTGGGTAACTTCATGAAATCTCCCTTGAAACAGGGAAACATGAGTGTGCTGGAGCACATCCTTAGCTAACACGTCTCCGCTGTTTACAAAAACAAATGTCAGTCAGGGCAGCAATCCAACAATATGGAACAGAAAATCCACACACCAAACAGCTCCCATAACATGAAGAACTTTCACTGCAGAAGTGACATTTCAAGCAAATCGCTCCTCCTCAGACTACTCAGAGCTACAGCCACCTTAAATACCAATAAAACATGGAAAACTGCAGATAAAATTAGATGTTGTAAATTAAATATTAATCAAAATGTGAGATGTATACACAATTGATTGCCTAGTCACAAAAAAGGTTAAAAGTCAGAGTTCCAATGAAAGCCTTCAGGGGCTGAAGCACCCTGCAAAAGTTTTTTGGAGCATACAGTAATGTACCTACTCTGCAGGGACTTTTCACTACTTCCTCATAACTTAGTGGGGAGATATTGTGTTTTCATAGGACCAGCAAAAATAAAATTGATATCCCCTAATCTATATCTGTTGAGCAATGTAAAATTCCTATGATATACCCACTTGTCTATGATAACAGAAACAATACATTTTCATCTATTCCAGATGAGTCATGAAGAAAATTTATTGAGCAAGTATGCAGCCCTTAAAGGTCGGATTACCTTTCTATGTTCCTGTCTTGGGTCCCTGGGTGTATTGCTGTGGTACTCCACTGTGTATTATTATGTGCCAGATACATGTCAAATATGCATTTTCATATATTTTTCTTAGAAAATCCCAACTTTTACTTTTCCAGTAAAGTGTCAAAATCTTTTCCTGACACATCACAGGGTGCAGAAACCCCATCTAATAAAACGCTAGAAGAGATTTTGAGACGACCGAGCTTCAACTTGGCCCCGGTGAAGAGGATTTCAACCGGGCCAGTAAAAATGTAATAAAAATTTAAATATTCGTGTTCTGCCCCGACATCCTTTTCTCATGGGGAAACACACATGGTCAGAACTGCAGCAGAGTTGAAACTTTCCATTCAGGGGTCAATGCAACAATGACTTTCTGTCACAAAACATTTAGTGTGCAATTGCTATTTAAAGCAAGATGAGATTGGATGCTTCAAGCTAAATAACTTCAACAGTAGCAGCCAAGTATAATGTTTTATAGCGTCCTGACAGGCTGCTAAGATTTGTTTTTTTTTTTTTGCTAGAAGGATTTTTGTTTCTCAGATATGACATCAATGAATGAAAACTGTGCTATGCATCTAATATTAATTGCATGTATGTAACATCATCACAACACAGTCTTACCCAAACGGTGAAACAACGGTGGTAAGGTGTGAGATGATTGACAGGATAGGAATGCAGTAAAAATCATATTTCTGCTATATTAAGTTATGTTTATTTACAGAATTACCTCAATATTTGCTTTTATTCTTGTGAATTGCTGGATAATTTTACCTCTACAATACTCTAAAAAGAATTCAAATAAAACCAGGGGAAATAATTCACTCTTTGCAACTTATGCAACAGATGGGAGGGGTCGCAAATAGACACAAGCTTCAATTTAAGAGGTCACAAGCCAAAAAAGTTGGGAACCACCGTCACAAAATAACAAAAACTGCTGGTATCACAAAAATGAGTGTTATCGCTGACAAAATGTTCAGGCATCTTCGGCTTTGTGAGTTTCAGTGGTGGAGAAACTTACAAACTGAGAATGCCTGAAACTCTTTAAGTTTCAGTAGAGGGGTTATCGAGTTCAACACTGCACCACCCGTTGCCTGCAAGACAACACTGAAGGACTAAAACACACACACACACACACACCCAGCGATAGGGACATGTGAGGATAGAGGCTATCCTGAGCAGATGTCCACGACCTGCATGCTGCAAAGTTCAGAGTATGTCCATATACAGGATGAAAGCACAGGAAGGATTCATAGAGTTATGTTGACAAGTGATGTTAAGGCAGCTATATATATATTTGTGCTAGACTTGTCTAATATAACTCAGTGGGCGGATCCATCAGAGTATCAAATAACAGAAATGGGGTTTCATCAGCCGAAGTCTGACAGGCTTCAGATCCATGAAGCAGACACATTGAACTATAACAAGCATGTTTGTGTGAGCAGTGAAACACTGCTGAGTCACACAAGCTGCCCCTGGACACACACGAGAGATAAAATGCTAAAATAAGGAATTAAGATGGGTGTAGGCCACACACGAGTTACAGTTGGCATGCAATTTACAATCAGTTTGATGCGCAGGAAACTGCTGGCAAAATATGGTTGTGTAACAGGAAAGAAAAAAGCAAAGAAGAGGAAGAGAGGGTTCGGAGTGTGGACGTTGCCAAAGGAGACTGGAAAGGATAGGTGGAAAATCATCTGGGAGGGGTGCCTGATACGGGGGGACGGACGGCTGGTTTTTCCACTGCCAGAGAGAGAGAGAGGACGGCTAAATCAAATTAATTAGCTCCTTCATCTCCAGGCAGCTACTCAGGCATGCTGTACTGGCGAAGAGAGACCGTCGGAGGGACGGGAGGGGAGGGGGCTGTAGGCACAAGAGAATGGGAGAAGGCGAGATAGGACATGGTGGAGGGGTGAAAAGCCTGCTGTGTATGTGCGCCATTCAGGAGGACGGGCAACGGAGGGGAGGGGTGCAGAATTCTCTGATAAGCATGAGGGTTGTTTTGCTGGAGCCTCTGTTCAGCCATGAGGAGGAGGAGGAGGAAGTGCTGCATGTTGGCTGACGCTGTGTGCTGCTGTGCTTCGGGGCGATGGTACTTCCTGTTTCTAGACAGCCTGTATTTTGAGGGCACTGTAAACAACCCTGCTTTTCTGCACGCCTCTTTAAATAGCACGCAGACACTTCAATCAGAACCTCCCGGAAAGACGGGGAGGGGGGGGGCTGAGAAAGTGTCTTGCAAAGAGAAAGATAAAGAAAGATATTAGGGTTTTTTTGAGCAATGGCAATGTGAGGTAAACCTATACTGTGATCAAAAATAAAATAATAGCTGCACTGACATCAGAAGAAAAGGAAAAGGAAAGCAGTAAAAATGGAAAAGAGAAAAAAAAAAAGAAAATGAGGCAGATGGTCAGAGGCAGTGGCATCATGCCAGGGGAAACAAAACAGCAGCACAGCAGAGAAAAGTTAGACAAGAAGAAAAGAGGCAGAGTGAGTGGTACGGCCAGGAGAGAGCCACTGCAAGCAGCGTGTGGCCATCTCTGAGGCTTAGTGTGCAGGAGAGAGGGATGAAGGAAATGCAGCAAGGGAGGGGAGATGAGAAGAGGGAGTCCGAGAAAATATGAAGAAGGTTTGTGAGTGTAGGTGGGAGGTTCAGACAATTAAGGAGACGGTTCTGTGAGGGAGGAATAGCAGCCATGTGACTACAGTGAGGACTGTACAGAAAAGAAGTAAGGCCAAGTTGATTCACAATGAAATATTAGGCCTCCCAAAAGCTTAACAATGAGTGAGAGGAGAGCGCTAGTGAAAAAATGGGGTGTACGGCAAAGGGGAGTATGAGCGACTGTGTCAGAGGTCAAAGCCTTGGGAGAAGAGAGCAGTGGACAGCTCAGTGCAGCAGCATTGCCCGGACGAGACTTGGCTGCACTGTGAGAACCCCAGATTAGCACTAAGCCGATTGCAACGCGAGGTGGGATCAAGAGCAATTAATTTAGCACCCAGATAGTTCCAGGAAGAGGCTGAAAGAACCTTAACAAAACGTAGATCTCCTGCAAAACTCCTGGTGTATCCTCTGAGTCAAATACTAGCTGACTTAACATTCCTGCTTCTGTCTGTCCTCTACAAATGAGCTGCCTACAAAGGATCCCGTGTAAAAGAGAGTAGACGAGAATTTGGAAGGTCTGAAAGGGTGTGTGGATGATAAAAGGAAGGATAAAAGAAAGATGAAGACGCTTGGCAGGGGCTGACATGAGCCAAAACAAACACACAAAGAACAGGACATTCTCTTGCGGACAGAAATGGGCCGGCCTTTTCCAAAGGGCTCACAGAGAGAGCATGCCTCCGACCCTGCGTCACCCATTTTTATTACAAAACAACATCCTGGTGCACAACTTAAGGGGAAATACAGCCTAAAACAGATTAGTTCTTGTTCATATAATAACAGGCAATTCACTCTCATTTCGCGTGCAAGAACTACACACTAAACTGCCATGACTAGACAAATGTCCAAGCAGTTTTTTTGTCTATTTTTTGATGGTGCACATAAAGCCAATATTGTAGGCTGGGAGTGGTTATTTTTTACAGCAATAAACACCCAGAATCTGATTCACAAACTTTACTAAGGCCCACAAAGTCTCCATTTTACAGTCAGCAGGGATGTTAATCCAAAGAACAGCAACACAGCCTTCAGGGCATTTTGCCTTTGCTCTTATTTTTTGGAGAAAGTTATCCATGCTCACAACCAGTGAGCGAATTGTTTCAGAAAAAGCAGGTGTATACTGTATTTTGGTGCTTCAGGTGCAATGGCTCACTAGCCGAATACATCTAATGAGGTTGCCATTTTTCTAGAGTAACTAGGGGGCAGTTATAGTTTAGGCATTTGATTGTAAATCAGATTGAAAAAAACAGTCTGCTCCTCCCACCATGCCTTTGCATCTGCTCGTCTGTCTCTCCCTCCCTCCCTCCCTCCTTGTTCGCCTACTTTATTGTGCTACAAAGCTCCCTCCTTCCCTAACTCCCCACCAACCCCTGAAAACACACAGTCAGGCTCTGACAACACCAGACAAGAGCTCCCCCTAGATACATGAATCCTAAACCCCTTCCAGGAATTAATGCCTCTGGAAGGCAAAAACACACGTTGCTATATGTACAGTATATATACATGTACAAAGTAGGAACAAAAAGTTATACCTAATTATACCTATAGTCTGAACTTCATTTTTTTATTTTTACAAACACTACATCACTGTGATGCCTGCACTAAAAGAGCCACCACTGTGAACAACCTATAGCCATCCATCCATACAGATCATGCAGCAGATGTCCAACTGTTCTTCAGCAAGACCTGATGTTATCAGGGTACTTGCAGGCTTCATCAGTTTGGATTTAAGACTTTTCAGCACTTTTAAATAACAGCTAGAATCAATTAGAAAATATGACAAAGCTAAATTTAAGACGTGAAATGATTTAAGTGTAATCAAAAGCATTCAGGGCCTTGAAATTAAGTCATAATTTCACACATTTAAGGCTTTTCCAGCTCTTGCAAACATCACGTTTAAAGGAAACTACGTTAAATTGCAGTGCAGTGGTGGCAGAAGAAATCAGATGCTTTACTGAAGTACAAACAATAACACAAAAGTGTAAAAATATTCAGTTACAAGTTAAAGCCCTGCCCATATACAGAATGGCTCCTTTTAGAGTGTTATATAATTATATATTATAGGATTAGCATTGATTTATTGACATGTAAGCAGCATTGTGCATTTGTAGCTGGTTGAGGTTGAGCAAATTTATATCATGTCATGAATAAAAAAATATATATTTTCGAGAATGTTTTGCATGTAAAATCTAAATCTGCAAAGTAAGTAGTAACTATAACTGTTAGATAAATGTAGAAGAGTAGAAATTGCAATATTTCTCATCTGAAATGTAGTGAAGTCACAGTATAAAGACGCATAGAATGGAAATACTCAGGTACACTATTTCAGTAAATAAATGTACTTAGACACTGCTATATATACAGTATGTACAATTGTCTTAAGTCAATTATGAATATTATGGCGTTTTTTAAGGGCATTTACAGTTGGCCATGTTTACCTGGCAGCAGTGATCCGACAGTATATGCCGTTTACAAGCACTCCCAGATGGTTTGTATAAATTTCACTTGTATCCCTCAAATGGTCAGAAAAGGGGAGGTAATTGCTTCCGATATCGCACTTATTTTGTGGAGATGCTTTTAAAAAAGTGCTGTAACAATCAAATTCTACAACTCTTCCAAAACATTTGGATTAATTCCTACCAAACTACAGACCTGACGCCATCCGGCCTCTATGCACTAACCTCCACGGAGCAGTAGAGGGAGCACCTTTGACAGCCTTGTGGGACTCACTTCCGCATTGAAAATGTGGTTGTGCACCGTCTTTGCAACGCTGATCATTCTCAATCTGAACCAGAGGAGGGAGCCAGCTGGTCAATAATGAATCCTTTGTATAGTCATGGTATAGCATGGCACATGGTGAACAAAGTGATTTACTGTCACATTCTTCTGAGCATTTCAAACGTGGCAGGCACGCAGTTTTTTTTCCGTACAATAAAATAAAACAGAACATGGTTTATCTCCATAAGGATACTCCAGATGTGGCATCATTCCTTGCTCCAGGTCTTGAATGATGCCTTCCTCTGCTGGACCTGCCAAAAAGAGATGATGGCAAAGAGGCATGTTCATGCTGGTAGCGGCACACAAACACTAAGCTGTCCCACTTAACATGAATATAATATTTTAACATGACTTTCTTGTATTAAAATGAGCTTTGTTTAATACCCAAAGAATAAAACAATCCCACAGTCAATCATGCTGGGTTGGTTCAGTGTCTTTATTTTTTTAAAGGCAGTACAAATTATAACAACGTGACAAGATATTTTATGCACCGTTACATAGACATTACATGTAACAAACACTACATCAGATTGAGCTTGTGCAATCATAGCACTGAAATAGAGAGGTTCAACCAATGTCTTTTACTTCCACTTATTTTAACGTATGAAGACAAAACGCACAAAGGGTCAACAGAAACATATTTCAGCACCTTATGCAAATACCACAACACTGCTTGAATGGGACAGTGGAGATTTATGGATCTCAAAAGGACCACACATTAAAACACAGTGTACCGTTCTGCTTTTGGACACTTAGATAGCCATCAACACCGGCCAGACCTTACTTGTTCCCTTCCCTTGGGTACAACTAACGTGAGCTAACCGGATAAATCTATTGTGTAACGTCAAGTTAACAAGCTAATGGCATTTCCCAGTCCCTGAAGACAGGATTAATACTTGAACACTAACAGCTAAACTTTAAGTAAAACGAGTGAGTAAAAGGGTGGGATACCTCCATTGCCACAATCCCCTATATAAATCAGCTGCAAAACAGCTTGTTGACTAAACAGCAAGCGTATCCTTCCAATAACCGACCAATATGCACGTAGTTAGCTAGCTATAGCAAAATGGCTTCAATGGCTTCAACTTCGACACAGACGAAGAGTCAAGACTATTGAAACGCCGGCTAGCAAACTCCCAAGCAGTCCCGACACGTTGAACACAGCGAGATAAAACATTGCACATGGCCGTTCCTCGTTTTGTCAAGGAGCTCCACATTTTTTCTTTTTTGAAAATGCGTAACTATGTGGCCGGTGAAGTTAGCCAACAAGAATAGTCCAGACTCCATCTTTCTCGTTCACAACAAGAAGCGTATCGTCAAACACCGCCATGTTGGGCGCTAATGCACTCCAACGATGCTAGCTGTAATAGCCTTGATTTTAGTCCTTGGGGTATAACGTTATAATACAATACATACCCCCGTTGCCACCGTAAACAATACTCATCTACTACAGCATTAACACCAAGACAAATACGGCTCGCAAAACCAGGGATCTTCCGTTAAACCGGTAACGTGAACGTTAAGCAGCTAGCTGAACGTTAAGCCACCAGGCTGACGTTACCTTGAATAAAAGACACCTTCTTAAACAGAGCTTAACGCAACCTAAACAGGCTCTATGCGTTACAATCAACGCGGCACTGGCTGTGTACACAATAAATGCTGATAAGCGTCTAAAATAACGCACGGAAACAGCAGGGAACATACCGTCGTTGTCGACAAAGTGGTCCAACGTCTGGCTAACCAGACCAGCTGTAACGTTAATGCTAAGAAATAGAAATTTGAACGTTGAGTATTTAAAACGTAACCGGTTGGCTCGTAAAAACTACACTTTTCAGTAACGTTAATTCACGTCAGTGGCCAATTAAATAAACAGCGAACTAACGCGACTTAACCGCCAAAACCACGGCATTTCAGACCGCTTTCGAAACGTGGCCCACGACAATGTTTCCCATTTTAACAAAAATACTGAAGACTTAAGAACAACCGAACAATACAATTTCAAATAAAATCACACACAGAACATGTATATGTAAAAAATAGTAAAAACCGTTGAAAAACAAACGCTAGATAAACGTTTTAGGCTTCCCCCAGACTTTCCTATAAGGTGTGCGGAAAACCCGGTCCACCGGCCGGCCATCAGTCGCAGGCGAGTCCGAGGATTGCAACAAAGTCCCAGCGATCCAAAAATACAGAGGGCGAAACACCGGCAAGTCGACATGTTTCTAAAACAGCTCGAAAAATAATCCATTATACAGTGTTTCTAGATGAAAATATAATGTATTTAGACAATTTCCCCGTGTTTAATAAAGGGTCTCAACAGGCCTCAGCCCTGAGCCTCTTTTCTTAGAGCCCGGGCTGATCTAGAGCGAGACGAACGGGAGAAGAGAGATTTTTTTTATTTTTGCTCTGAGGGAAGAAATTCACATCGGCCAGAATCGGCAAATATCGGAAGCAGGGCGGGTTTTGTTGAAATTATTCTAAGAAGGTTCATTTCTTCGTAGCCATTGGCCCGCTCTTCTCTGCTACTCAATATTAACAAGAAAACGGACGAATCGAGACGATTTGAATTGAATATTCATATTATGCACGCGAAATAGACACCGCTCCGCCTACTCCGTTTTAATAAAGCCAATCGGGATGAGTGTAGATTAAATCAAAGCCCGCCTTTAGTTTTGATTCGTTAAAAGAAACCAACGTGCTCTCTAATTGGCTGTACGCGTGGTAAAATTAATTATTCATACGACTGTCTTGAATGGCCAATGAGCGTTTTACTACAGAGATCCATGTCCCACCTTCCGAAGAGGCAGTCCTTGTCTTTTTGAGTGTGCAACCCCGTAGTATGCACTCAGTCTATATAAACAAGCGTTGAACCGTTTGACGCTCAGAAGCGCTCAGAGCGCTCCACAGTGTAGATCGGGAAAAGGGAAGGGAACAGTCGGTAGCCATCTTACTTAGGACCAAAACACAAATAATTCGGCTATAAAGGCAACCGACAGCAGAGGTCCCTGGGATATCGCCTTCGGAGACTTTCCGGTCACCGTTGGCGGCCTGACCAGAGTCGTGGTGACAATTTAAAGCCTGTTCCTGCTCACAAAGCGGCGTGCCGAGGAAGGACGCGTCTCTTTGAATAGACAGGATGCACGGACCGCCCTCCGGCGACAGCGCATGCCCATTGCGCACGATCAAGAGAGTTCAGTTCGGCATCATCAGCCCAGATGAGCTTGTAGGTTTTCTTTTTGGGGGAGTGGGGTATTTTATTAATTCTCGAACATATCACACATCGCTCTTACAGTTTCTTGACGTATCTTGTAGTTTTAGCCTATGTGGCAAAGACATGGTTCTGTTTACAACAGAAAACGCTCGCTGTTAGCCTAGCCTAGCTAGCTGTGTCAGGCTGGTGGAGCTTGTGCTAACTAGCATGTTGCAGGAAGTTTGGAAAAACTTTAAGCACAACATTATCAAAAAGGAACCATGCTATCACATGAATTAAACCCCCTTTTTATTCATGTAATGTACCTTGTAGGCCCATCAGTAAGTAGAAATTTTGGTTACTTTCGTACTATTCGTTATGGACACAGCTTGTTTGGTTTTACCACTGGTCGCACTGTACGTATTGGTCTGTTTTCTCACACAATAAATGAATAAAAGGGTATTTGAACAAAGTCAGATATGCATGTTTTCTTTAAATCGGGATTGGGTGTTAAGTAGTTTATACGTAGTTTTAAATACTAGATTATTTATGTTCATGTAATTCAGCATAACTTTTTTTTATCATAGTAAAAGTTATTGTTTACAGATCTTAATTTTAGCCAGTTGCTAGACATACTTTGATTTGGTTAAATTTTTTGCATCTGGTAATTGAAGTAATTTAGAACTGAATAGTGGATGATGGTTTACAGAAATTAAGACACTATCTCTGGTGTGGATGAAAGATCTTGGGAAAATACATTTTTATGACTGACACAGAGGTAATTGATATTTATATTCTAGCACTGACGGTAGAGGATCACCTGCTGTTTATTGTAGCATAAACTTATATATATGATGTCTTTCTCCCCAGAAACGGATGTCGGTTACGGAAGGGGGAATCAAATACCCCGAAACAACAGAAGGAGGACGTCCTAAACTTGGTGGCCTTATGGACCCAAGACAAGGGGTCATAGAACGAACTGGAAGATGTCAGACATGTGCAGGTATAGTGTCATGTTAGCATTTCATGCTAAAATATATTATTGACTTGTTGACTGCTGTCCCTATCTGATGTCATGACTTAATGTACATGGATTTGTTTCTTCAGGCAACATGACAGAATGCCCAGGCCACTTTGGGCACATAGAACTGGCAAAGCCAGTTTTCCATGTCGGCTTCGTAACAAAGATAATGAAGGTTCTTCGATGTGTCTGCTTCTTTTGCTCTAAGCTATTAGTGGATTCGGTAAGCGTGTTCAGTGTATTACAGTACATAATGATAAATATCCACTAATGTTTTATCATAAAAGTGTTATTTCAGTCTTGTTCAAAGCTTTTGTAATTTTGCTGTTTAACTTGCTCATATTGCTGTTTCCTCTAGAATAATCCAAAGATCAAAGACATCCTGGTAAAATCTAAAGGGCAGCCCAGGAAGCGTTTGACACATGTGTACGAGCTGTGCAAAGGAAAAAATATATGTGAAGGAGGGGAGGAGATGGACAACAAATTCGGAATGGAACAACAGGAGACGGAGGAGGACATCACCAAGGAGAAGGTATTTAAATGGAGCCTTTGTAATAGTTGATGAGCATTTCAGGTCTCAACAATGACAGCACTGCTCAACTTATTTTCTTTCTCACACTCTTCCCTTCACTCCACACTATGTGACCTACGCAGGGCCACGGTGGCTGTGGGCGCTACCAGCCACGCATCAGACGCTCTGGCTTGGAGCTGTACGCCGAGTGGAAGCACGTCAACGAGGATTCGCAGGAGAAGAAAATTCTGCTGAGTCCCGAGCGTGTGCATGAGATCTTCAAGCGCATCTCGGATGAAGAGGACATCATCTTGGGCATGGACCCCAAGTTTGCCCGACCAGAATGGATGATTGTAACTGTGCTGCCTGTGCCCCCACTGGCTGTCAGGCCTGCTGTAGTCATGCAGGGCTCTGCTCGCAACCAGGTAAAGTAATGTGATCCCAAACTGAATCTTTTTGTTGTGTTGTTACACTGCTCGTTTTTAAGCTGTGTGGAAATGAAATTTTCACGAGACGATGATATCCACAAATAATCAATAAACTTCTGTTTTAAAGGATGACTTGACCCACAAGCTGGCTGACATCGTCAAAATCAACAACCAACTGAGAAGAAACGAGCAGAGTGGTGCGGCAGCTCACGTCATAGCTGAGGATGTCAAACTGCTTCAGTTTCATGTGGCCACCATGGTGGACAACGAATTGCCGGGCCTGCCACGGGTATGTATACAGTTAGATTTCTACCCAGCGCATGATTCAATGGAACATAGTCTGAAATACACTAATGTGAGCGCAGTATCAGCTGTTTTCACATTTGTCTATATTACATTTTATCACAATATTTTTAGGGTGCTCAATTTACAATTAATGTTTCCTTTCACAGGCAATGCAAAAGTCTGGCCGTCCTCTCAAATCCATTAAACAGCGTCTAAAGGGGAAGGAGGGGCGAGTCCGAGGTAACCTGATGGGCAAGCGTGTGGACTTCTCCGCCCGAACTGTCATCACCCCAGACCCCAACCTGCAAATCGACCAAGTGGGCGTACCACGATCCATTGCAGCCAATATGACCTTCCCAGAAATTGTTACACCCTTTAATATTGACAGGTACTGCAGAGTAGTTAGCTTATTCAACTTTATGTAATGTGTAAAAAAACAAAACAATTTATAAACCATTTTTATGAAATGTGATGTCAGCTAATTCTTTCTGATGACCCTCCTAGATTACAAGAGCTGGTGCGGAGAGGCAACAGCCAGTACCCAGGAGCCAAATACATCATCCGTGACAATGGAGACAGAATTGACCTGCGATTTCACCCCAAACCAAGTGACCTTCATCTGCAGATTGGCTACAAGGCAAGATTAAAATATAGCTATGTCTACTAC
This sequence comes from Macquaria australasica, assembly GCA_005408345.1. Lineage (NCBI taxonomy): Eukaryota > Metazoa > Chordata > Actinopteri > Centrarchiformes > Percichthyidae > Macquaria > Macquaria australasica. The sequence goes on along the minus strand of SEMN01000012.1, from coordinate 346,196 downwards.
TAAGACTTTTGTTAGATGATGATTTAAAATATATTTTTATCCTGACTGAAACTGATGTTTTTCTCTGTTTAGGTGGAAAGACACATGTGTGACGGTGACATCGTCATCTTCAACCGACAACCTACACTACATAAAATGTCCATGATGGGGCACAGGGTCCGGATTCTGCCGTGGTCCACATTTCGACTTAACCTCAGGTACCAAATAAAGACCAGACCTTGCTGGCTTTTATACATGTTTCCTTTAAAACCAGCGGTAACTTTTTTAAGATATAATTTAATAATTTGGACTTAATGCAAAATCATGTTGTTATATTATCCATGACTGAAATGAGAGTTATCTATGTGGTGTAACGGCTCTAACATCTCATCATCTCGTCTCCCTCCAGTGTCACCACCCCATACAACGCTGACTTTGACGGGGATGAGATGAACCTCCACCTGCCTCAGTCCCTCGAGACGAGGGCAGAGATTCAGGAGCTGGCCATGGTGCCGCGTATGATCGTCACACCCCAGTCCAACAGGCCCGTCATGGGTATCGTGCAGGACACCCTCACAGCTGTCCGCAAATTCACCAAAAGAGACGTCTTCTTAGAGAGGGTAAGGAGATTGTTACGGGGCGACCAGCAGCTGCTTTCTCTGGTCTGAAAGGGTCTTAATACCGTGCGTTTCTCCACCACAGGGGGAAGTGATGAACCTCCTCATGTTCCTCTCCACTTGGGATGGGAAAGTGCCTCAGCCGGCCATCCTCAAGCCCCGTCCTCTGTGGACAGGCAAGCAGATCTTCAGCCTAATCATTCCTGGACACATTAATGTGATCCGCACACACAGCACCCATCCTGACGATGAAGACAGTGGTCCTTACAAACACATCTCACCCGGGGACACCAAGGTACAATTCCCTGAGTAATTATGTATAGATTAAAGAATAAAAAATGACTGACAATGCCAGTGACCCCACGTCCACCTGATTCACATAGGTCATAGTGGAGAACGGTGAGTTGATCATGGGCATCCTGTGTAAGAAATCTCTGGGAACCTCAGCCGGCTCCCTTGTCCACATCTCCTACCTGGAGATGGGCCACGACATCACCAGACTCTTCTACTCCAACATTCAGACTGTGGTCAACAACTGGCTGCTCATCGAGGGTAAGAAAACAGTGAAGTGCACATACTTTGCTATATTTTAGTGTTGAACAATAAACATTAGGCAACAATTATCTAAATTGATATTTAGCTTTTTTGCAATCAACCCTTTCTAGTCGTTGCCTTTGTTTTGTCTTAATATTTACAAGTTTACTCTTGATATTTTCTTCAGGTCATTCCATTGGTATTGGTGACTCCATTGCTGATGCCAAGACCTACCTCGACATCCAGAATACCATCAAGAAAGCCAAACAGGATGTGATAGAAGTAAGCACAAGTATTTGTATAGTCACCAACATCTCTAAAACTCAGACTAACTCAAATTTGGTTTTTCAGCAGAAATTACATATAGAAAAGTTAAATTTTTCCTTTGCCTTTTTGTCTGCCAGGTCATTGAGAAAGCCCACAACAACGAGCTGGAGCCGACCCCTGGTAACACACTGAGGCAGACCTTTGAGAACCAGGTGAATCGTATCCTCAACGACGCTCGTGACAAAACGGGATCCTCAGCCCAGAAGTCTCTGTCTGAGTACAACAACTTCAAGTCCATGGTGGTGGCTGGTTCTAAGGGCTCAAAGATTAACATCTCACAGGTAAAAGAATCCACCCAACTAGCATTACATTAAAATAGATGAACGATAGGTTTGATTTACATTATTTTTGACACTCGCATCTCTTTACCTTATCTTATTCAGGTTATTGCTGTGGTGGGGCAGCAGAACGTGGAGGGTAAACGAATCCCCTTCGGTTTCAAACACCGCACGCTGCCTCACTTCATTAAGGATGACTACGGTCCTGAGAGTAGAGGCTTTGTGGAGAACTCCTACCTGGCTGGCCTGACACCAACAGAGTTCTTCTTCCACGCCATGGGAGGCAGAGAGGGTCTGATCGACACAGCTGTCAAGACTGCTGAGACTGGTAAGTCTATGCAGCTGGGCAGAATGGTCAGCATGCGGGAAGAAATGAGTCAGGATATGTTTCATAAATATACGTGGACATGCTTTTAGTAGCTTTTTTTAGTAATTACTAGACTCACAGAGCCAAAAGACATGGACTTTCCAAGAACAAAAAAGGCTTTTGGTTTTTAATGTGGCAATCTGTTCTACCCCACCAGGTTACATCCAGCGTCGTCTGATCAAGTCCATGGAGTCTGTGATGGTGAAGTACGATGGCACGGTGCGTAACTCCATCAACCAGGTGGTTCAGCTGCGTTACGGCGAGGACGGCCTGGCAGGAGAAAACGTCGAGTTCCAAAATGTGGCAACACTCAAACCCTCACACAAGGCCTTTGAAAAGAAGTAAGTCACACATCCTTATTTATATACTAGACCTTAATAGCCAAAACACATTCATTTATTGAGATATTTATTATAAATTTGATTCCAGTACCTTGTATGGATTTGTGATTACTGGAAGAGAGTTCTAGTTTCAAACATGCTGTAACCTATTCAACTATGTGGATAATATTGTTAATATTAGTTGTCTATAATCAGTGGCTTAACTCTCCTCATTTTGTCTAATCTGTCTAGGTTTAAGTTTGATTGCACCAACGAGCGAGCGCTGAGGCGGATGCTGCAGGAAGACGTAGTCAAAGACGTGCTGACCAATGCCCATGTGCAGAGTGCCTTGGAGAGGGAGTTTGAGAAGATGAAGGAGGACAGGGATGTTCTCCGAGCCATTTTCCCCACTGGGGACAGTAAGGTGTGTGTGTGTGGTCACACCTCGCCTCTTTAACAGTCTCTTGCTCTGCCACGTGAAATAAAATTAAATACTCACATACTGCAATGTTTCTCCCCGCCTGCAGGTGGTGCTGCCCTGCAACCTGGCCAGGATGATCTGGAACGCTCAGAAGATCTTCCGCATCAACACCCGAACCCCAACAGACCTCAATCCTCTAAGGGTGGTCGATGGTGAGCTCTAAAACAACAAACCTCATTAACCATAGAACAATATATCATCAGTCACTGTTTATTCTTCCTCTGTAAAACTAACAGCCTGGTTGCCACACAAACCGTAGAATTAGGTCTAGGAGGTCATGGCCTGGCTTCAGGTGCTCCTTAAAGCCATGTAAAGCCACCTGGTGAAACCCTGCCTGTTACATAACGAGTAGAACAGCTCAAGTCCTACTCTTTCTCTTTCCTAGAGAGAGAGAAAATGATCACTTATCGCATCACAGTATTGAGGATCCTAATTTTATACCATAGTGACAGTAAAATATAACATTGTTTTTAGACGATACAAAACAACATCAGAAAGCCTCATGAATAAATGTCAATACTTTAAACACAAATTTGTAGCATAAAACTCAGTCTTGTGTGTGTATGGATCCCCAGGTGTTCAGGATCTGAGTAAGAAGCTGGTGATTGTGAACGGTGATGACCCACTGAGCAGACAGGCCCAGCAGAACGCCACCCTGCTCTTCAACATCCACCTGCGCTCCACGCTCTGCTCCAAGCGCATGACGGAGGAGTTCCGCCTTTCCACTGAGGCTTTCGACTGGCTGCTGGGAGAGATCGAGACCAAATTCAACCAGTCCATTGTAAGTTTGTAAGAGTTGTTTAAGAGCTGTCAGATCTCCACAAGGCTGTTAAACACTGAACTTAATCCCGTGTTTTCCTCTGTTCCCAGGCCCACCCAGGTGAAATGGTTGGTGCTCTGGCTGCTCAGTCGCTGGGAGAGCCGGCCACCCAGATGACCCTAAACACCTTCCACTACGCTGGTGTGTCAGCCAAGAACGTAACGCTCGGTGTGCCTCGTCTAAAGGAGTTGATCAACATCTCCAAGAGGCCTAAAACGCCCTCGCTGACTGTTTTCCTGCTGGGTCAGGCCGCACGTGACGCTGAGAGGGCTAAGGACATCCTCTGTCGACTGGAGCACACCACACTGAGAAAGGTGGGAGAGAGGAAACAACCCTCCATATAATGAAAAGAATGTCATCCTAATTTAAAAGCAGTGACTAAAAATTTTTTACTCAGGTGACGGCCAACACCGCCATCTACTACGACCCCAACCCCCAGAACACGGTGGTGGCCGAGGACCAGGAGTGGGTGAACGTCTACTACGAGATGCCCGACTTTGATGTGACGCGCATTTCGCCGTGGCTGCTGCGCATTGAGCTCGACCGCAAGCACATGACTGATCGCAAGCTGACTATGGAGCAGATCGCAGAGAAGATCAATGCAGGTGGGTTGTGTACACACGTTCTTATTGTTTTAACAGAAACAAGGTGGCTTTCTCCTAATGACACTTTTGTTTTTCTGCAAGGTTTTGGAGATGACCTGAACTGTATTTTCAATGACGACAACGCAGAGAAGCTGGTTCTGCGAATCAGAATCATGAACAGCGATGAGAACAAGTTCCAAGAGGTGAGCAATGAGATTATATTCAATAACGATAAATGCACTTTAGTCATTTTCCACATGAATCATAAATAACTATTTTTTCTTGTCTAGGACGAGGAAGTGGTGGACAAAATGGATGACGATGTCTTCTTGAGGTGCATCGAGTCCAACATGCTGACAGACATGACCCTTCAAGGCATTGAGCAGATCAGCAAGGTAACGGAGTGAACACACACACACACCAATAACAGTATTCACCCACGGTAGTTTTCCGATACGGGAGGGTTGCTGATCTTGTACGAACTTATCAGTAACAAAAGGACATACCTGCCTGTGGCTCTAAGTCAAAGGTCATACTCTTCTCTTCCAGGTGTACATGCACTTGCCCCAGACTGACAATAAGAAGAAGATCATCATCACAGAGGACGGTGAGTTCAAGGCCCTGCAGGAGTGGATCCTTGAGACAGACGGAGTGAGCCTCATGAGGGTCCTCAGTGAGAAGGACGTAGATCCAGTCAGGACCACGTCCAACGACATTGTGGAGATCTTCACGGTACGAAAGCATAAAAATGTGTTCTGTCTCAATGGTAGAATTAAAGCAGATTTTTGAAAATATAATTTTTTCCCCTCTTCTGCTTAATCTTTCTCACATAGGTCTTGGGAATTGAGGCAGTGCGAAAGGCTCTGGAGAGGGAGTTGTACCACGTCATCTCCTTTGACGGTTCCTACGTCAACTACCGCCACTTGGCTCTGCTCTGTGACACCATGACTTGCCGCGGTCACTTGATGGCCATCACACGTCACGGCATCAACCGTCAAGACACAGGACCACTCATGAAGTGTTCCTTTGAGGAGACGGTGAGAGGATAATCAACTATCTGAATAATATCAGTCCAAGCCATCAGAAGAAACTTTATCTTAGTGGTTTTTTTTAGTTGCTGATTGGAAAAAAAGGAGTTTTAATAACTTTCCTTTTTCCCGCTTCTCCTCCAGGTGGATGTGTTGATGGAGGCGTCCTCCCACGGTGAGAGTGACCCCATGAAGGGTGTGTCGGAGAACATCATGCTTGGCCAGCTCGCCCCAGCTGGCACAGGATGCTTTGACCTGCTATTGGATGCTGAGAAGTGTAAATACGGCATGGAGATCCCTACAAACATACCTGGCATCAGCGTAGCTGGACGTAAGTGGAGAGATGTTCGTCGTATATAATGCAGAATTGATTGTATAGCAGATTTAGTGTAAGAGATGTAATATTTATGTTCTGTATCCATCCTATTTGCAGCCACCGGCATGTTCTTTGGCACGGTGCCGAGTCCCATGAGTGGTATGTCACCTGCCATGACCCCGTGGAACACAGGAGCAACACCGGCCTACGGTGCCTGGTCCCCCAGTGTTGGTGAGTGTATGCCCAGGTTGCTTTGGCTCTTCTCTTTTTTTGGGGGGGTTTCACTCACTGAGTTTTGCCCTTTTTTTTGTTTTTCCTCCAGGAAGCGGCATGACCCCTGGAGCAGCAGGTTTCTCTCCAAGTGCAGCATCAGACGCAAGTGGCTTCTCTCCAGGCTACTCCCCGGCCTGGTCTCCCACTCCTGGGTCTCCAGGATCTCCAGGGCCTGCCAGCCCGTACATCCCATCTCCAGGTTAGACACTGCAGAAATCTTTCTTTTAGGTTACAGTTTGTGTAAAAAAATTGTAATAATAATTTAGGTGGTGTTGATGTTGACCTTAATGATATACAACAATATTCACTATATACAGTATGTAGATTATGTAGGAGACATTTAAAAATATTAAACAGATATTTAACATGTTTTTTAGGACTTGGAGATGTAAATGTGGAAAAGGTAATTTTAAACAAATACAAAAAAATGAGTTGGTAACTTATCTTATAAAAATCGACTACAACTCTTAAGATTAGATTGTCTGGTTGAGTAAGAGTGAGTCTATTTTTAAGCAAAAATGCAAAACGTAATGGTTCAGCTAAGTTGCAGCCATACTTGTATCATCAATGCAAAATAGAGAAATTATATTGGACACTATCATTTATAGAAATAGTAAATAATTGTGGCCCAGGAATTGATCACTGAGGCAAGTTTTTCCCCTACCTTTAAAAGTCTTTTTTTTTAATGTTTTTCTCTTTAGGTGGAGCCATGTCACCCAACTACTCGCCCACCTCCCCGGCCTACCCCCGCTCCCCCGAGGGGCCCCCGCCCCCGCATATCACTGCTCCCAACATCACCCTCCTACACTCTCCCCTTCTCGCTCGTTCCGTTCCAGCATCCCTCACCATCCCATCTCCCCCCTGCTCATCCCCTCTCCATCCTGCCCCCAACCATCCCTCTCCTCCCCCACCTCCCCCTCCACTCGATGACCTCTCCCAGGCTTCACGATCCAGTCACCATTCCATCCACCTCGCCACCCCTCCACTCCCTCTCCCCCCCCCCATGTTTCCCCCTCCCCCTCCCTCCTTCCATCCCACCTTCCCTCCACCTACTCCCCGCTCGACTTCCCCCACCTACTCCCCGACGACTCCAAAATACTCCCCCACCTCCCCTACCTACTCCCCAACCTCCCCCACCTACACCCCCACCAGCCCCAAATACTCCCCTACCTCCCCTACTTACTCCCCAACTTCACCCAAGTACTCACCCACTTCTCCTACGTACTCGCCAACTAGTCCTAAAGGCTCCACGTACAGCCCCACCTCCCCTGGATACAGCCCCACCTCACCCACCTACAGCCCGGCCATCAGCCCCGATGACAGTGACGAGGAGAACAACTGATGAGCTGCGGAGGAGAAGGGGAGGCAGCTGAAGACACCCCGTCACCTCACAGTGGACACCTGAAGGACAGCACCTTTAACCAGCTGGAGGTGGCGATGCTTCTAGCCACAGGGGTCCCAATTGTGATAATTTTTCTTTGGGACCTCTGTTATGCTCCAGTCTTGACTATCTGAGGGACCCCCCCCCCCCTTTACACAACAAATTGTTAAAACTATTATGTGAAAGACTTGAACTGCTTTGCCTGAAGGAAAAAAAGGCTGCCTTTTGAAATAGTTTTTTAATTTTCACATGGGGTGTTGGAGCAAAACTGCAAATCCCAAGAGGGAATTAAAAGGAGAGGAAAGATGTGGTGAACACATGACGGGGAGAAAATGTCCCTTTTTAACTTTATAGTGTACTGCATCCAGTCTCTCTCTCATTTTCTAAATGTTGGGTGTATAGTTGTGGAAAACATACATATTGCCAAAAGCCTTTTGAAAAGTGGATTGTTTTCATCACTAAAGCATAAGCTCTAAAGAAAATCAAGGAGGTAAGGTTGAGACTTTGTTTACTGCATATTTCACCAAGGTGTATCTTGTTAGACCATATGCTGCTTTTGTAAAAGTACAGTTGCTGCCAGATTTGGGGGCATTTTGTGGATCAAAGATGGAGCTTAAGGTGTTTGATATGTTAAAATGGTTGGGTCAGATTGTCTAAAGAAGAAAGTTGGGTAATCGGCAGAAATACACGACAGGAGAGAGAAACTGGCTTGCAGGGAAAAGAAATTTCACTCTGAACATCATTGACTACATAAGTGTATGTACCCATCGCCCTCCCCTCTTCCTCCTTCACACCCCAAAGACAAAACCTGAAAGATGTCATGAAAACGCCCACCAGCACCCTCTTGTCCTATAGCATTTTGGAGACTTGCATCAAAAGAAAAAAAAAAAAAAACACTTTTCCAGACAATATTCTTCCCTCTTGACATTGGGAGTTTAAAGATTTATATGGAGATAAAAAATAGAATTATAATTCTGTCTTTAATTTTGATTCTAGGAGGAAATGGGGCACACGTGGATGAGGGATACTAGTTTGGCGTTGCTGCTTTTGTCATTGTTTGCATGAGTAGCACATGTTAATACATTTTAATCAAGCTTTAGGTTGAAATTTTTTTTCAAATCCCTCCCACTTCTTGTTAATCTTCGTCCCGTTTCTGATAGCTGACGTGTACACAGGTTTATTTGGACTATTCAATTTATTTAAGAAAGAAAGTTAACTACTATTCTGTGTGAATATGAATAGAGGAAAATTAAGAATTTTAAATTTTTTTTTTTGGCTTTTCTCTTGTTTGCTTTTGGTGACTTTGTAAACCTGTTTGCAGGAGGCTCATGTTTATATACTGTGGATGAAGGGGCAAGGGACGGAGGGGGGTGCTTTTATTTTTATTCGCCCCCGTTCTCTCCAACAGTCCGAGTTTTTGCCACGACAGCGAGTGCTCTCATCCACTAACAGTTACGAAATGTTGCATGCTGTCACCAGGCTGCTTCAGTTAAAGGTAGAAGGGCAGAGGGGTTCAGTGTTTTCACTTCTCGGGATGCCAGAGGGCAACATTTGTCCTCCTGTTGGCTCTTTTCTTCACAGCGGCGTGGAACAGTTTATTTCCTTTTAAGCAGAGATTGTCCAAAGAAACAGCACCTTTGGGCCTCTCTGTTAAAAACAACCTTACCCACTACATTAGTGTGAACTTATTTTTTTTTTTGGAATATGGGTGCTTTCACACATGACTCAACCTAGTTTGACTGTGTTAGGGAACCGTCTGTACGCCTGATGACAATGGAACAAATATTTTCTTTCCCTCCTCGTTCCGTTCAATCTTTCGACGCGGTTTCTGAATTTATTGGACTAGCTGGGTCTCCTCCCTCTTCCCTCTTCATCCACAAGTGATCCTCATTTCTGAAATCAGTGTTTCATTTTTCTACCAATGTATGTACCTGTGACGAGGGAAATCATGGGGAGGGGGGGTGGCATATTGGATCTGACTGGGAGTCCTGAGGAGATAAAATACAACCAGTAATATTTTGCTATGTTATGAAAATGTTTAAATGATTCGTCAGATTTTGTGAAACATAGCTTCCGAGATGGTCTTGAATTGAAAGGACTGCATCTTCTGGCCTTTGAGATAAAGCAGGTTTGGTAATTGCACTTAGTAAATATTGTGGTGGACCTAAGCCCCAGACATTGTGATATTTTGTCCACTATGCTTGCATCTAATCCTGTCGTCTTAACTGTGTGCTGTCCAGTCAATTCGGAGCATCAGGACTCCCGGGTTGTATGAATGTGTGTATGAGTGTGCGTCCGAGGGTGAGACAGGGTTTCAAACTGAGGAAAAGACTTCATGTGTCTGGGCAAAGGAACGTCTAACTTGAAATTGCCACTGTATAGAAATCAGTTCATTATCTCATTCTCTGTATCTTTGTTCTGTTTGTTTTTTGACTTGAAAAAAATGAATAAAAGTTTTATTACACATGTCTGTCTTTTTTATGTCACTCAACTAAAGTAAAGATATACCAATGATGTCAACAAATGCTACATTTTACAGCATGTGGAGTAAAGAAAATGCTGCATTTAATACCAGTAAACTAGCTTTTTTTTGTTAATGCATTCTACTTATAAGTGAATTTACTCAAGTACTGTACTTCAAGACAATTTTGAGACACTTATACTTTAGTATTACCATTTCTATGCCACTGTACTCCACCTCATTTCAGAGGGAAACATGTTTTTGATCCACTTTTATTTAACAAACAGCAACTTGACTTTGCCGATTTAAGATTTTATATATAAACAAGTAATTGTCTTGAAGAAATGTGATGCATTATCAACAATTTAAGTTAAACTACTCAACAGTGTATAAAATAGATTCTTGCTCCACAACGACCAGCCACAACATGAAAATGTTGCTTATTAATCAGTAATACTCTGACACTTTTGATGGTTTAAAGTAAATTTTGCTTTAAATACTTTAATAATTTTAGATGTCAATTGCAATACAGGACTGTAACTTGTAACTTAGTATTTTTGCATTGTTGTATTGCTAGTTTTACTTAAGTAAAAGACAAAGCGCTGCCGTTTCCTCTCAATGAACGCTTACACGCTCCGTCCTCTTGGGGGCGCGCTCATCTCGCTGTGAACTCACCTGCTGGCTGACAGGAAGGTAAACACTCAGTCAGGCTGATTGGATAACGACAGGTTAACTTTGACCACGGGAGGCTAGTTTGAGAGATAACTTCAGCCAACTAGCACGTGGACGTCCTTTCATTCTGGACATTGAATTTACAGGTGAAATGTGGAGAGTCGAGGCTGTAATTTGGGATTTAATTTCCTCACCAGTTGACCTTACAAACTCAAGCTAAAGCCAAACCATAGCTAGCTCAAGATAAACAACTCTCAACAGGCATGCTAACACAAAGGATGAGGAAAACATACCTACTATGCTCAACTGGATCTACAGTATATTTAAAATATAAAAGGCCTTAAAGATCATTACTAAAATCAGTTTATGAGCAGACTTGTGTGCAGGCTGCAGGGATGTTAGGCTATTTTGTCACTGCCTAATCACAGACTTGAAGTCATTTTACTTTTAAAAACAGCACAAGCTTGTGTGTCATTGTTGGAGCTTCGTCTCACCTCTCCAGCAGGTAGCAAACCATCTCTGTGTTGCCCTCCCCGGCCACCAGATGGAGAGAGGGCTCTCCCATGAGGGTCCGCCACCTACACAGAAAAGTTTGGACCTCACCTTGGTGTATTGGTTTGCCCAGAAGAGGCCACTCGGGGCCAAACAAAACAAAACAGGCAAGGCTGTTCCACCGACGAATGTAATCAATAACCCTTTCACATTCAGTTTTCCCCTTAAATAGCTTAAAAGTTGGAAACTCTTTGTTTCACACTGTGTATAATATTGGGCTTGTTCCAGCTGCTCATTGAAGCTGCACCATCAGATACTTTAGATGTCTTGTCCTTAATTTTATACAGATTTTCATAAAATCCTACCTGACACGTGCTATCTTTGGAAACTTTGGGATCTCTACTGAAATTTAGAAAAGAGTTGTGCGAGTTTGAACAATGTTTAGCTGCACAACATGAGTTAGTTATGACTCACTAACTGAAGGGGTAACTGCACTGTAAAACTGAATAAGTTCAAAATGCTCAAAGTTATCCTTATCATTTTGTCACGTAAATATTAATTCATTTTTCAGTTTGTGGATTTTCTTTTTTTTTTTTTTTTTTTACATTTTAATTCCACCTAATTTAAAACATTTACTTAGACCATCCAGTGTAATCCAGTTGATTCAGTAAAGTCCAGTCACTAATCCTTAACTCAGTACCTTTTTTTATTTTATTTTAAAAACTCAAAAACTAACAGAAGCCTCGGGACAGTTACACCTTATCAACTCAAAGTTGACAAGATGATGCCAAATTTAAAGTTAGTAAGACTCAAAATATGAATACAACTTAATGGTTAACAATATAAGTAATTTCTTGTTAACTCAAACAACAGGACTTTACAAAATGTAAGTTTGAAGGCCTGACATTGGCACCTTAGATGAGTGCACCTCTTGTTTGTTCACAGTGATCTTTCTGTAAGTAGTAATCTTCACCTGTGGAAAAAGTGAATCACAGGTTTCCCTCTGACCTGAAATCTGTGCAGGAGGGCATGTTGTGTAATCACCTGAGGCTGCACTGAGCTTCCTACACATATGGGCGTGTTTGACTGGGGGAATCCATGTATGACTGTGTTTGGATCGGTTGCTGTGGCGATATTTACCAACTGTGGAGACCTTGACGTTGAGTCATTGAGAGGGCAGCTACTGGGAGGAGAGTTCATATTTTAAGGAGTGATATTTTGTTAAACATTATGTACAAGGAGAGTAGAAATGAGGTCAGGGCGATAATATGCAAGTCAGTGGTACTAGAAAGCCAGGGGTGGAAGAAGTATTCAGATCTTTTACTTAAGTAAAAGTAGCAATACAACAATGTCAAAATACTGTTTACAAAATCCTGCATTTAAAATCCTACTTAAGTACAAAAGTATTAGCTGTAAAATATACTTAAAGTATCAAACGTAAAAGTACTACTTTTGCAGTAAAATGTCTCCTGTGATTGATATCTTTTATATCTATATATCTATATATATATATATATATATATATATATATATATATATATATATATAAATGCTAACCCTGATGCATCATTGTGTAAGCAGTATTTTATCTGCTCAAGGTGGAACTGGTTTTTACTACTTTATATATACAGTTAGTTTAGTCCAGACCTAGGGGTCGGGCCCCTCCAAAGGGTCACCAGATAAATCAGAGGGTTTGTGAGATGGTTAATGGGGCAGGAAAGAAGAAAAAACTGTGTTCTGATACACAAATCTGTCAGTTTTTTGCTTTTTTTGTGTGAAATATTGGATCATTGGAACAGTTACTGAAATGAAACCATATGAGAAGTTAAGAGGGGAAATGTATTTTTGGTGCAACTGCTACAACTCATAGACATGCTTTTTTGTAAGAGGTCACAAGCAAAAAAAATGTTGGGAACCACTGTTTTAGTCTTCAACTATACATTGTATTGTATAAACTTCTCATGTTTTTTTTTTAATGTAAAATCTTAATCTGAAAAGTAACCAGTAACTGCAGCTGTCAGATAAAGGTAGTGCAGTAAAAAGTACAATATTTAGTGGAGTGGAGGTATAAAGTATCATAAAATGGAAATACTCAAGTAAAGCCTGTACCTCAAAACTTTACTTAAGTACAGTACTTGAGTAAATTTACTTTCTAACACTGTAGGAAGCTGAGAGAGGGATTTCATGAATGGACATTTTTTTTAAATCACTTAATTTTTGTATTTCTTGAAGAAAGAAAGTTTAAAGAAATCTAATTGAAACAAACGCATAATTTCCATGATGGTGTCAAGTAGGCCTCGTTTGCATTTGAATTCTCCCTCCACTTCAAGTCCTGATTCAATCACGTTTGCGCACATTTTTGCTTCTTTTGTGGTTGAGTCAGAGGGCTGGGCTACAGCTGCTGGAGACAGAGGCAGGAAATATCTTGTGTGAGAGAGAGAGAGAAAGAATTTGTGTGTTCAGGGACGTATTTCTCCTTGCATGACTGCTTCTCTCTCTTCTCTCTGCTCAGACGTGTTGTCCCACCGCCAACTCACTCTCCAAGGTAAGGTTTAACAACTTTGTTTTTGCACGTTTTGCTGTACAATCCAAGAGTCTGATTTGTTCTTTCTTTTCTTACTCTTTTCACTTATTTTCCTATCTCAGTCTTTTACCCTGAAACCCTTTTTTCTGTTTTTCCTCCCACACACTTTTTTCCCTGTTTGCTCATCACATTCCTTCGCCTGAAATCAGCGGTGGACTCTCACAACGGGACAATTATCTTTGGTTTAATTTCAGTGCGACTCTCAGCGAAGTCTCTCTGGCATCCATCTTTCCATTCAAACTATTCACTTATTCTCTGCTCCACTTTTCTGTTCGTCTTTAATTTCCTCCCAGTTCGTGCCTGTATCTCTTCCTACACATCGTCCTGGTCTTATTTGCCCCTGTTTCACAACTTCCTTAAAGTTAGGGTGGGGTTTTAAAGGTGTAACACCCTCAGATCTTGTTCCTTTCTCATAACTCTTTGTTCTCTGGTCCTCTCAATTTCTCCCCGTCTGCTTCACTGTCTTGATTTCAGTCTCCTAATCTCAAACATACAGTGCACCCAGCCATACAAACACACACAAATGCACACACACACACACACACACACACACACACACACACTGTATACACTCACCATCAATTGACAGATTGCTCTCAGATCTCTCCACGCCTGCTGCTCTGTCCACCTGCACATTGTCTGCTCTCATATTTCTGTCTGGTTACCACCGCATGAATGACTGATGGAGTCAGTGACCCCTGTAGCCTATCTGTGACCTTGTGTCGCCATCTGAACCCCTCCGTCCACTCGTCTCTCTCTCTCTCTCTCTCTCTCTCTTTCCATCTCCGTGTCTCCTCCATCTAACCAGAAGCCCATGACCACTCCAGTAGCCGAGGCCAAAAGGGCAAGTTTCTGTGTTTTAACGTCTCAGGCTGTTTTTAAATCAGTGCTTTTTAAAGATTAAATCCCGAATGCCTCCAGCTCATACAGTAAATAACTCGCTCAACGGCAACGAATAACAGAGGAAAAACGGCAGATCTCACATTTAAGAAACTATACTCAGAACTTGTTATTGATTGACTAATGAGCAAATCATTTTAGGGCTAGTGCCGACTACCAAGAGCCCCCAAATTGAGGGTGGGCCCATAAATTACCCAAAAAATGTGTTTTGTAGAGTCAGTTGTGTAGATTTTCCATGTGTTTGTTTCACTCTGAAATCTCTGAGATGTAAATGGTTTGAGTGATTGATAATAACACCTGAATGCATACACATGAAATTTTGAAATCAATATTAATGCATATCAGCAGCCTGGACATAGTAGTAGCATATTGCTGCCATTCACCTTTACATGACTCTGCCTCAACCCCAAAATATAGGACACTAAAATGGCAGCGATAAAACCCCCACATGGTCTGTCTGGGCAGAAGAAACAAAATAACTGAAATGACAACAAAATGGCATAACTGACCAAGAGTTACATAACAGTTACTACTTCAGAATTTCTTCATAACCGTATACGAGGAAATGAGAAAGTAGGCCTTTCTCAAGCTCTGTTCTGTACTCTCGTGGATTTGTGAAAAATAGAGGGTGAATATTGGACTTACATTTCCCATGTGGCCTGAAACACGACTTCAAATAGATGCTAATGTTGCTCCCTAACTGCATAAACTTAAAAGCTGATGATATGTTAATGTTGTGCTCACAACTTGTTTCTGCTGCCCCCAAGTGGCCAAAAAATCAGTTATTGCAGGTTTAAAGATGTTTTGGCCATTAGTTTGTATTATTTCAACTTTATTTCTAAAAAGATCATGTTTTTTTCCATCAGTTTGGCATGTTTAAATGACTCTAAATACTACACTACCCATGAGGCGTGGCTGCTGCTGCTATGAAGTCAGAGGCGTGAATCACAGCTGCAGCGAATTAATGAAAACAAAGGTGGCGCCATAGTTGAAGAATTCATACAAAATACACCCAGAACACGAACGCGAACGTGAATTTATTTTAGCTGCAGATCGTGTTTTCAGTTTCCTCAACGCCGCACATAACAGAATTTTCAGCTCTGTGATTGGATGTTTTTTTTTACTGGAATGCACCTTGGGAGTTGTTAACTTATCACCTTACGCTTTTATGTACAAGCTTGTACCTTTTGACTTTTTTATGGATCAACCAGAACGCAAATTTTCATCTTTTACACTGACGATTCAACCAGGAGGATTTCATGCAGATCCAAGCCGTAGAATTGCTCTAACTATGAGTCTGTCTATGCGGAAAATTAACAGGACTTTTACTTCCTGATTCAGGTTGCCTGAAATCACTCTTCCTAGGCCTAGTGACTCGTACTTTTTTTTTCAGAGTTGATGAATGGATGAGGAAGGATGGTGGCGTGGGGATGATAGAAAAGGGGAAGGGGTGTTCAGAGTCCAGAGTTCCTGAGCATGTTGGGGGGGCCTATGATTCCTAGCTACACCCCTGTTTGGGAGAGTCTTCCACTTCCACTCATATTTGTTGCCGTCTTTGTTGCCCTTTGTGTAGAAGGAGGGTATACAGGGACAGGGTAAAGGAGGAGGGAGAGCTGGAGTCGGAGGAGAAGGGAAGAGTGGAAAGATGGAGGAGCCAGCAGCTTGCTCTCCCAGTAATTATCTCCTTGGTGTTTAGCTTTAGTCAGGAACCAGGAACCCGACTCTACACCCCACCCCACCCCTCACCCCCACGCAGCGCCCTATCCTCAGGCCGCAGGTAGGCTTTCATCACACCGGCTCCAGTTACCTGCCAACATAAGCTAACCAGGCCAGGTGAGCGCAAACACTCCTCCTCGCCAGACCTCTCGATCCCTTACAACCTCACACACATACCGGTTCACACACACTCCAGTGGACACACAGAATGGAGCCGGAGTCAGACAGCATGCCGGAGGTACCGGAGGAGATCATACAGTTAAGTAGATCGGGCCTTTTCTCTCGGCCTCCTTACTTACTCTTGGAGCGGCAGCCCAATGCATTGTAACTTTAACCCGGGGCCCCTGCATGTGCTGCCTCAGGCCCTTTCTCTCTTTCCTCGCTCCCTTATCCGCCCTACTCCACTCCTCTACCATTTTCTACTGCATTGTCACCCTCTCTGTCTGGCTTGTTTCAGTCCGTAAACAGCAGATTTTTATTGATCACAGTTTCCTAAAACGATGCAGAGTTGTAAAAGTATTAGCTGATAGCAGATATCAGGAGGGGAGAGTGATTGAGTTGTAAAAACTATCTCCCAAACTGAAAACCCCCCAAAAAATGGAAAGGGGCGGAGATGCTGCCGACATCCTGTTTGACTGACCACAATGCTGACGATTAGCGCTAAAAGTTTCAACACTTTCTGCTGCCCAATGAGAGATTGTTAACAGATAATACGGGAGACTTGTCAGCAGTGTTAGATCAGTGTCCTCAGTTGACTCTAATAACTATAATCATGCTAATTGCTTGTTTTCCAGCCCTTTATCAGTGGTTTCTGCCTGGCGCCTGTCTTGCAGATAATTGAAACATAAACTGCTAACTTTATATAATGATAGTTTAAGTAAGTGTAGTAAATGCTCCACCCGTATTATGTTGTTTATTTTAACACCGTAATATTTATATTAGGCACGTAAAGCTGCAGGGATTTTCTTATCACAGGAGAGGAAACTTCAACCTCGATATGGTTTGATAAGGTTTCAAATGCTTGCGTGTTATCATCCAGGAAAAGCCTTTTGCTTATCTGTAGAAGCACAAACATGCAAACATATAACACTATTACACTGCATCAGATATATTTAAATACTGGATTTTACAGAAGCCACAAAGTGTCTTTTTCTTCCATCATCTGGTGCTGAAGTCGATCAAACCGAAAATTATGATAAAGTTTATTCTTGACCTTGAATCTTAACTGAGCAAGCTCCAGTTTGTCGTGTTACTTAGTTCACATGATGAACTGTGCTATCTCTATCTGCTGAGGAAGACCATGTTTGAAAGTTGAAAGCTAAGTTGAAAGGGGGAAAAGCTAGTAAGTAGATCTTAAAATAAGTTGTTTTTTGTTGTTGTTGTTCAACTATAATTACATGTGTGAAAGTTCATTCTTGATCTTAGAAACCGTGCTCTGTCAAAAAACAAAAACAAATTAACTCAAGGTTGACTTACTCTTTTTCTGGGGCTTTCAACTGCATCTCATCTCATGGACATAGCTCAGTCCATCAAGCGACCTAAGTTTTCTAACAACTGAGCAAACTCCAGTTCATTATGTAACTGAGGTCACATGATAACTTGAGCTATCTCCATCTGCTGAGGAAGACCATGAGATATGGTTGAAACGTGAAAGCTCAGGTAAAAGTTAATAAATGGACCTTGAGTTGATTTTATTTTATTTTTTTAATTAAATTGGGTTGTTATTTTATCTTTTTTCTGTGCAAACAGTCTTGGGTTCCCACTTCTTAAATGTGTAAATTAAATATTCTTTGCTTTCGGATTGTTTGTCGGACAAAACAAGAAATCTGAAGACTTCAACTTCAGCTCTGGGAAATTGTGATGTAACATTGTGACATTTTTCACTATTTTCTTAATAACGAAAATAATCGTCAGCTGCAGACCTACACCCTACACCCAGTTGCCAGTTTATTAGGGAAACCTAGCTTAAACATAATCCTACCTTCAGGAAGGTTGTGATGGTTTGTTGATCAACTGATTCAACTTAATGTTCATTCAGGAGGCTGTAATTTGTGGTGCTGTTTTCTGTTATACCCCAGTATAATAACCAGGTGTTTCTAGTATTTTGTCCACCCCATTTACATCACTGTTTGTTCTTAGTAGCAGCTGGTCTTATCTAGCAAACTAAATAGGCATCATTTCCTCTTTCTCTGGTAGATATACCATCTTTCAATTGTATATTTCTAATGTATTCCAGTGTAAAGTATTTATGACGCTTTAATATGTTTTTATTTTTAAACCTACCTGAAAATCATGACATTGCATTTTTGATACAGGGGCCGAACAGTGAACGGTGAATGTATCTCGATTTTAGCACCTTTTTGCCACATCACAATATTGTGGGACAGCGTGAGAGAAAAGAGGAGAAGAAAGGTAGCAGTAACTCGTCTCTCTACGAACCTCACTTTCTCTCACTCATGCAAAATATAGCACAGCAAGGCGAGAGAAGACAGGAAGAGACAGGGGTGCGGTTGGGTGGCACACTTGATATGTTAACGTCCAAAACAGCTGGGGGTTCTTCGTCTTCTTCCTGTGTGAGAGGCTTTGAAAAAGTATGAGACAGAACAGTGTACAGCAGAGTGACTCATCCAAGTCTATACCTGGCTCACTCTCATCTGTGACATGATCTAGCTTGCATACGGCCACACCTGGTTTTGTGTTATGGCACTAGTGTTGTGTTAGTGTGGCCTACTTGGTGTTGTGTTACATAAAAGTGATGTAAGGTAGCCCGTGGTCGTTAAGCAGCAACACAAGCCTTCATTTTGTGTCGGGTGTAAGTGTAATAGCCCTTAGCACATCAACCACATCCTCCACTCTTTTTTTTTTTTTTTTTTCTTTTTTTAAGGGACTGTGCTTTTGAGGCGTGTGTGTTGAGTCCTGGTCTTTGCAGTTTAACACTTTTTTTTCGTGACAAGTTGTGTACTTCCTTCATGTGTCAGTCCCTTGTGGGCTTGACTTCTGCTTTTACTTCTCCTTACTCCAACCAAAACCGAGCATCCATTCCCACATGGAAACAGTGACACAACTCCATGTATTTACACTTCCTGTTTCAGCCAACTTCTTCCCCTTCTGTTGGAGAGCATTTACGTAAACTACCAGCCAAACTGGCAGGTTTCCAAGTGCGACTCAGAGTGCTATCCATTGTAAAAACAATTGGTTTCTGTTGTCCATACGTCGTCTTTCCTTTTGTCTCACCGGCCTTTTCTTTTCTCTTTCCTCCTTGCAGTATGCTCACCGTCCAGGCAGCACCTGGTCAGTTTGGTCCAGAGGTCCGGCAGCCGGGCCTCCGAGTGTGGAGGGTGGAGAAGATGAAGGCGGTCCCGCTGGATGCCTCTGAGGTGGGAGCCTTTTATAACGGGGACTCCTACCTGGTGCTGGAGAACCGCGGCCAACTGGGAGCCGACCTCCACATGTGGATAGGTGAGAGACTGGAGAAACATCTGGGTTAGATTGTGTGTTTCTGTCATGAAGAAAGAAATGCTACCTGCCGTGAATCATTGATAATATTTAGTGCATTACAAGCTGATGATTGTTAATAAACCATCGGCTTCCTTTAGAGCCAAACGGAGTCTGAATGAGAGAGCAGTCGCATAAAACGTGTTGCAGCACACGCACATCCTCTTAGCAAGAGACAACACAATAGGGTTATGTAGCATGCAGCTATGCAATCTGACTCAAGACTAAAGCTCTTTGGACACTCAACAGGCTTCCAGTGTGCTCGAGAAGGTGGCACATTTACAATGATGGCACCTCATTTCAGGACAAAATCAATCAGTAATGTCAGACTGCTAATCTAATCAAGTCAGCGTCATTTATTTATTCAAGAAAAAGCAAACTGAATAGTATTTCGTCCACGCAAGAAACACAAGAAGCTAAAGGGGGAGATACAAGAGATCATCAAAATTAGACCATTTCCTATGAACCTATGAATTGCTGCCCATAGTGTGCTCAGTCTGTTTCCCCAGTTAGGAAAGCAAGCCAATCAGAGCTCTGTAGGTGGGATCATGAATGGGGACGTCATCGTCCTGGACCAGAGCCAAAAAAAGGCAACAGAAAAATAGCCATGAAAAGGTCAAAAAGATTGACGCAGTGGTACAGGTGGATGTAAGTCAACAAACAGAAATACCATATTTCTTCAGTCAGTGAAAAACCTGTTATATGCTCCTTGAAACCGCTACTGCAGGACGGATATGTCACTCTCTATTGATTGATTCAAAACAAACACACAAAAAAAAAACTCATAGAAAAGGGCAAACATGAACAGACGGAAAAATGTAGTGAAACGAAATGACAATTCAGTTTGTTCATCAGGCTAAATCATGATCAGTTTCCACATCAGAATTACTTTTTTTTTTGCACCAAAGTAAAAGATGGATTGAAATGTGACTTGGTGATCAGTGCAGAAACATGATACCACACATACTGTATCCCACTATATTCTGGAAGTCTTCAGCAGCAGATGGATGACAGCGTTGCTTCTCATTGGAGCAGGAAGCTTCTTCAGGTCTTCAGAAAGCCAGAAGAGACACACTTACACTTCAAGAGAAGAGATACTTCTCCTGTTTCTATTTTGCTCTGTCCAGCTAACCATTGTCCTGTACTTACTACTACACACCTAATCCTGGCCCTGTGCTGCGGTTGAAAAGCTAATAACCCTCCTGGTAATGACACACGAGACACGGCGCTGACCTGCTGCATCATTGTGTGAGGAGAGAGGCTGGATGGAGAGGCATGGAGGGATGATGAGAGGAGGAGGGAAAAGGAGTCCCAAAGGGAAACTGGCATTGTTTTTGAGCAGGGCCCATTAAAAATGCAGGTGGACTGTTACAGTACTCAAATGTGGCTGTTGTTTCCAGCATGTATCCGGTGCTTAGGTAACACTAAGCTGATTGTCGCAGCTTGAAGAGGGCTCTCTGTGCTCAAGCATGCGTCTCTCTGAAGCCTCCCTCCCTCCTCCACTTGTTTACAGTTGATGACCCCTGTGTTGTCTTTGTGCGTCCGCAGGCCGACACTGTTTGCATCTCATCTCTTTGTCTCCGAGACCCATCACCTCTGTCAGCATATTGTGACATCTTAACCTTTCTGGACTAATTTCCTAATGCGTTCTTTCTCCCATCTCTTTTTCTTATTGCGATGTTTCCTTTTTTTTCTTTGCAGCTTAACCTTGGAAAGACTTGCAGGGTTTTGAACAATTAAGCCACACGTCGTACTTCACTTTAATTTTTTCGGATGTTGTGTTTGACAAAACAATGCCAACTCCAGGTCCACCTGCTAGCTTTTGGGACATGATTTTGTCGACATGCAAGCTCAGTTATGATTTCATCCAAAGCTCTTTTAGGAGTAGCTATTCATTCTTGACCTCGGAAATAGTAGTTTGACAAAATAATCCCAACAAGGTTAAATTACTATTTTTTTTCCCCGGAGCTTTTAACCGTCTACATCATTTTGTTTGGTTGTATACAAAAATGCAAACTTCTGGCTTTGTCAAAGTTTATTTAAAAGCTTTTAAAATTAACAAGTATATGGTTATGACCTTTGTAATCTTTTATCAAAGTAAGAGAAAATGCCCTGCTTTGATCTTTTTTGTACGTTCAACAAAGATGGAGTGTCTGAGTAATTAGGACGACAGGTGTCATTCAAAAATTGACCTCCCTCAAACTCACAAACCAAAAGATTAATAGAGAAGAAGAGCAACAGAAAAGAATAAATCAAACAATGAACAAATGTAATCAAAGGTTATCGACCTGTATTTATTATGCATGAAGTATAAATATCCGCATTTTATCCTTTCTCTATTGCAGGTGAGAAGTCGTCTCGGGACGAGCAGGTGGCCTGTGCCATGTTGGCCACCCAGCTGGACCACTTTCTGGGCGGTGACCCCGTTCAGCACAGGCAGGTTCAGGGCTACGAGTCCCCGGAGTTCATGGCCCTCTTCCCCAGAGGGGTCAGCTACAAGGTGAGGGAGGGACAGACCTGATTCTGGATCTCTGATGCGTTTGAAATATGAAAGAAATTCACAGTACAAACATCTCTATTGTTATTGCTGGTTAAATCCATTTTTGTCATTTTACAGCACCCTGGAAATTATGGCCTCTGTGCCAAAGTTCGTTCATGTCACTCGGATTGCACGAACGCCAAGTCGAGCTTGTTAAAACAAACCGGGATGTTAAAGCTGAAGTCTCAGTGACTTTTCCTACCAGGTCAACTAACAAAGAACATAAAAAAATGTCTTTAAATGAATGTCTCTCACAGGTGGGTGGTGTGGAGTCGGGCTTCAGGAGGCCTCAGGGCTCCGGGACGGTGCAGAGGTTGTACCAGATCAAAGGGAAACGCAACATCCGTGCCAAGGAGGTGGAGCTGTCCTGGAACAGCTTCAACAAAGGAGACTGCTTCATCCTCGACCTCGGAGAGGTGAGGTCACAAACTGTAAATCCAGTGTCAGGAGACCACATGCTCAAAAAATCTGTCAGCTTCCATAATCGAGCTACTCACGATACCGCTGCAATACAAAATAAAGTCTGTTGTGACTCTTTGGCCCATCTAAAACTGCAAATTACATGAGGTGAAAACGATTAAAAACAATCTCATGCTGTTTCTTTGCCCTCCAGACCATTGTGTCGTGGATCGGGTCGCAGGCCAACATGTTCGAGAAGCAGAAAGTGCGCGAGATCGCCTCGCTGATTCGTGACACGGACAGACACGGTAAAGCCCGAATTGTGGACACCAGCGAGGGGGAGGAGCTGGAGGAGATGCTCAAGGTAAAAGCACACTTTTATTATGTAATTCTGTTTCGGTAAGCTGTGTTTCATCCTGTAAGGGCTTTCATTCACAAGACATTAGTAAGATTAAGGTGGACTAAGAGAAAAATAATTTTACTTAAAGAGGACATAAATCAAGCCCTGCGATTGACTGGCGACCAGTCCTGGGTGTACCCCGCCTCTCGCCCAATGTCAGCTGGGATTGGCTCCAGCCCCCCGCGACCCTCTAAGAGGATAAGCGGTATAGAAAATGGATGGATGGAGGACATAAATAATTTTAAAGGAATAGTTTGACATTTCAGTACATGGACTTATTCGCTTTCTTGTTAAGAGTTAAGAAAAAAAAATTGTAACCACCCTCGTGTTTGTATGCTAAATATGAAGCGGATTAAACAAACAACAAGATTTAACATGTAAATTAGTGAGCTTTAGAGGTGCCAATAGGCTGATTTTGTTACCTTTGGACAGAGTCAGGCTAGCTGTTTCCCCCGGTTTCCAGTTTTTATGCTAAGCTAAGCTAACCAGCTACTGCCTGTAGCTTCATATTTAGCGTACAGACACCAGAGTGGTATCAACCTTCTCATCTAACTCTCAGCAAGAAAGCAAATGACCGTTTAACTATGCTAAGGAAGTCCTGATAAAAATCTTTGGATCTTTTTTTTGTAATGTTTCTGTTTTCTGAGCTTCCTGTTATGTTGCTGAGCAGGTCCTGGGTCAGATGCCAGAGCTGGCGGAGAGCACGCTAGAAGAGGACAACAAAGCAGACATTTCCAACTCTGCCTCCCTCTACAAGGTAACGTCATCTGCAGAGCTTTAAAAACCCCACTGATTATCAAACTACCATTTACAAGTAAAGCTTAAAACTGTGTACATTTACGCCAAAGGTGTCTGATGCGACGGGTTCCATGACGACGACCAAAGTGTCGGAGAAGAGCCCGTTTGCCAAGGACCTGCTGGTTCGCGACGACTGCTTCATTCTGGACAACGGCGCCAACGGAAAGATCTTCGTCTGGAAAGGTGAGGAAATCACCACTTGACCCCGAACCAGCAAACCTGTGGCGCCTGAAACGTATACCGAGGAGAGTGATAGTTGTTGGATGCCAGTGATATTCGGTATCTCATTAGATCAAATTTTAATGAGCATTGTGAAAAATAACGGCTGACAGTTTTCACAGGTAGGTGAGTCTTAGGAAGCACTTGGATATGTGGAGTAAAAGCATTATTTATAGTTACTGTACAGCCCACATCTGATTTCACTATTCGTGCATTTAGATTTTTGAGTTTTTATCTGGTTTGACAAAGTACAGCGTCAGTAGTAACTTGAAATAAGCTGCTAACAGAATCCTCTGAATGAAAAAGATGTAAATGTTACAACAATGTTTTCTAAGGTGGCATATTTTAAGGGTTTATTTGCAGGTAGAGAATTTCATTTCAAATCAAAATAACAGCACAAGAAAACACACAACTCGCACAGTGAAATACAGAAGAAACATAGCAACAAAAATAAATTAAGTCTGCTTATTGGTATTTTTCAACTCTAGAAGTTTCGCACCAAAAGGAGTTAATTTTTTTTTTGTGAGTTTGTGGGTTTTAGCAACAGCAGCAGTACTTTGATAATAAGCTGCTTCCAGTATTTTTAGACTCAAAATGTTTGCGTTTAGGCCAACATGGTGATAAATGAATAAATGCTTCAGCATTCAGTGTGGAGTGTGGAGAAGGCTTTGAAACCCCACTTACACCTTCAAAATGTACAATTACAGGTACAATTGAACAGTTGACTGAATAAATAAAATATGAAAATAAAAAAAAGTATGTGTGGCAGCTAAAAACCATCTACAAACAAACCAACAAAACAAATTGTCCTGTTATGATCATGCTTTGGGGAAATTAGCAACATGCTTTATCTCTTAAACTGTCGGCACTAATGTCATTAATGTCATTCATTGATTGTCAGGTAACGGCGCAAATGCTGAGGAGAAGCAGGTGGCCCTACAGATGGCAGATAACTTCATCGAACAAATGAAGTACCCCAGGATGAAAACGCAGGTACTGCTCGTGACTCTAACTAAAATAAAGTCTCACACTTACTGTAAATGTTTTTATACCTGCTCTCTCAGTATATCAGCAGCTCTGGCTCCTGCAGCCTTTGCACCAGCCTCCTGTGAGTTTAAATGATCATTTACAGATCGGGATGATCACCTGCTGCAGTACATTTACTGTAACTTCGTCATGTATACAATAAGCAGTAAAGGTTTATGTGATTTGTGCTGCAGGTGGAGATACTGCCGCAGGGGAAGGAGACCATCATCTTCAAGCAGTTCTTCAAGAACTGGAACTAAACGGTTCACGGGAACATTGGACAAATCCTGCACGCGAGAAGAAACAGACAGCATCTGATACAAAAATAAATTTCAGTCGTTATATGCATTTACCTGTATGTACATATTTGTAAGGTACTGTGCTGACAGAGCACATTGTAGCTATTTTCGGACTTTTATAAATGGAAATGAGGGTCTTCTGGTGAGATTAGAAAGCTATGAAAAGAACTTTAGGTAAATGAGTTTGGATTTCTTTTTTTTTTTACATTTGTTCTAGTGTCACAGGTTTGCCTGCATTTGAAAAATAAATCTGAAACTTGCTTGCTACTTGTGGAGGAAGTGGTTTGATTTTCTTTTTCCTGACACGTTGGGGTTTCAAGTTCACTTTGAAATATGCAGAGACTGTCGGCCACGCCTCCTCCCATCACAACTGTTGTTGCATATAAACTACACCCTCTCTGTTGCCATGGCCACATATTACCTGCACACAATAATCCAGTATGATAACATCACCGTCATGGTCCTCTGTAATCAGTGGTGGAATTTAACTACATACGTTTACTGAAAGGTTTAAAGTACTCCCATGTTGTGCTATGCTGTACTCCTATTTGGTCCTTTTTAGTCTGCAGACTATGATGCATTGTTATAGATTAAATTGCCCAACAGTATATAAAGTAGTTAAAATTAGCTCCACCTTGACTACGGTGGTTAAATGCTGCTTACACATTAATGCATCAGTAATAACAATCCAATAATATAATATATATTAAATATTGTACTCACAGGAGCCATTTTTCTGCATAATGAGTACTTTTTGAAGATAGAACGTAACATACTTTTGAATGCAGTTCTTTAACTTGTAATGAAGTATTTTACAAGTAAAGGATCGGAATACTTCTTCCACTGACAGTGACTTAAGTCGCACACTGTAAAGAGTCTGGATCAACATTTTTATCTGTAGTACAAGAGTTTTTAATCAATGTTAAAATGACTACTGAAGTTTTTTTATTGCATTGTTCAAGCGATTTACTCGTAGCCTGTTAATGTTATCTATGTTGCTATAATTTAGATTTCTAATCCATACCTGGTGCCGCCTTAAAAATTATAGTTTTGAGACAATTTAGTAATCTATAACTAAATAAATGTATTTTTTTTATAATAAGCATTTTATAGAAACTCAGAAAAAACAAACCAACACTGACTTCCACTCCAGCTTTAAGCAAGAGGACACAGATATCATGAAGCATTTTAAGGTTCAGTGTCTTGCTCATGGACACAAGATAACCACACAGTGAGACAACTCCGTGATGGTTTTGGCTAAATTCAGTCCAGGTTAAATGATCCCCACTGAAAGAATAATATTTTTTTTTATTAGTAGTTTTTGATATTTCTTGAAAAATTGGACCATGGATTGCAACACTGATTCTGACTTGGTCCAAAAAGTAAATATGTAAATGAATAAAAATTGTTTTCCACTGTTTGCCACTGACGTTTATTAAATCAAATTTTCATCAGCACAGTACATTTATTCTGTTTAGCTGTATTCAGATTTAGCTTATTTTTGCATTTCTTTTTATGTCTTTTTGTATCGCCTTGTCTTTCTTTAATATCTTGCCTTAATGCCTTTCTATGACTCATGTAAAGCACTTTAAATTGCCTTGTTGTTGCCTTACAGCTGCACATGCATCCTCATGAACTGCAGCAGGCTTAAACATTTATGTTGCTACTGCTTTAATGGCTTTAAAGGAAATAAATACCGTCTGGTCCAGTGTGATGTATTTATGGCCTACTAGACTGATGACTTCAGGTCAAGAGGGCGGGGTGATGCATGTTGGGTAGGACCATGATGTAACTTGTTTTACTTTGACGTTTCTTCCAGTAGCTAACCAGGAAGTTATCGGGTAGCTGCAAAGATTTAAAACATGAGGCAGTTGGGTGTTGGTGTTTTTTTTAGCTGAGTCATTTTTATGATTTTCCTGCATTGTAAGCACATTGTTTGAAGCATACTTTCAAAGCACTACTCGGTGTGTGTGTGTGTGTGTGTGTGTGTACATTAAAGAGGGTTTCTATTTGATTTTATCTGACCTTTATTGAACCACTGGATCATCTCTTTTATTTTGAAATCTGGCCAAAATATCAGCATAATTACTGTGAATCACAAAACCAGAGGAGAAGAAAAAAGGGGAAAAGTATAAAAGGCATGGCATGACAACATAATTTCTTAAAAAAAGGTGCGCTTTAAAATTGTTACGTTCATTTACACATGATATAAGATTATGACCAAACCCTAATTATAGTTTTGTCCTTTCACCTCAACAATCTGAAAGTCCTTCCCTCCAAACCTCCAGGTCTATTTTTTATGGTAGTTTATGTTGGAGAGGAGATATGACTGATTACAGTACATAACAATAAACAACTGTTATCTCCAGTCATTAATATTATCTGTGTCAATGCAAAGATATACAGTTTTTACTGGCATTACATGTTACATAAGTGTACTGGTACATGTGGTCAAATAATGCAAATGCAGTTTATAGATCATGTTTAGACCAAATTATTAATTATTTTTTGAACATTTTAACATAGATTTAGGTGTTTTAAGAATGATGTTACACAGTAATTGAAGTCTATTATATGTTCCCTTATTTTAAAGACCCTCACACTGCCAGTTATACCTCATATACTACTATATAAAAAATATATTAAGATCAGAGCATGTGCATCACTCTTCGTGACACAGAGATTTATGGCTGTTATAAAAGAATTATGCCTTCTTGCCCTCTTGCAGTAAACGTGCCAGCTGCTGCCGGGAAGCTGAGCGGTTTCTGTGCTTCCCTCGCCATCTCAGAGGCCATAAAAAGATATAGCTCCAAAGATCATGGAGACACAGGGAGGAACAAATACGTTGATTAGAGAGCTGTGGCTGTCCAGTCTTCTCCAGCGGCAGAGCTGCACCACCTCTCCCTCAGACTAAAGGTACGACATGATGAACTGAGCATGGAATATCAGCAGGGTTATATACAACATACTGTGTATGTCTTTGGTGTGATAGGACTGAAGTTACAGCAACATATTTGAATATTTTATATGTATTTTTATTGTATGTATTATTTCTGAATTGTTTTATACAGTTTAAGAATCATTATTTAGCATTGTGGGTATAAATGTAGTTATGTGGTGAATATTCAACAATATAGAATCAATTATTTTTTGCATGTGATCACAAATCTGAAGAAAATGCTTTTTTAAACTTTTTAAAATTTGCCTCATATTCTAAATTGTTATTCAGGTATCACTCACCCACAAATTCATATATGTGATTATTATATCAATTATTAAGTTGCTTAAATTGTTTTGGCAGGTGTTGGTAATCAATTACCAATTACAGTCAAAGAAATTAATTAAAGAGCAAATTTATAGTTTGAGTCACATTTGATTTTTAATGTTTAATGTGATGTGTTCTCTGCTCCACAGGAGTGAGGACGCCACCATGGAGATGAAGAGTATCATGAAAACTAACAAAAGTAGGTTTTTTTGGTCATATTTTTGAGTTTTTGCCATTGAATGTCACTTTTCTGCTACATGGGTGTTTCATAATTAATTATGGTTTTAATCCAATCTGATATAACCCAGCTTTGATTATGGCGGTAAATGCTTGATCGTGACACCCTTCAAGTCACTCTAATAAAGCTAATAATCACGTTTGTTGGCTATTTGGAAGTATCACTAATAACCTCCATAATTTACTTCCTTTTTCCCTCATTTTCTGCTGGATGTTTCCGTTGGAAATCAGCCGTGTGAACTGATATTAACTGAGACTCAAAAGACATCATTTAATCCAGAATTTGTCCCCCTGCAGGGGTGAGCTTACTGCTGAAGGCGGAGGACGGCAGCACCACCCAGAGCAGCTCCATCGGGGCCGTACGCTGGACCCTGCCTGAGGAGAGCGTTCAGATTCACAGCTCGGCCCCCAGCAGACCCGCCAACACCAACAACCTCACCAAACACTCACAGGTACATGAAATACCCTTGGTTTTGATGATTACCTTGATGTTGAAACCTGTATGCCTTGGGCAGGAATAAACATTTAAATTTGACCTGTTGTGTTTCCTGCAGCAACATCCTCGTCAGAACAGCCTGAAGGATCTACGCAGCCTGGAGGAGTGTGTGCAGTTCATCAATCACTGGAAAGAGCAAGTGGACCAAGTCTGCAAGGTAGGACCTGAGGCAAGGAAGGAAAAGATATGAAGACCATGACAAGTGAATTGTAGACTTGGGGAACAAGACAAGGAGGTACTGCTGTTGTTGCCCCATTTTTAAGAGGCTACTGTAGGATGTTTGCCAGCTTAGGAAATAAGTCAACTGAAAAAAACAAACAGATGAGAGCCGTTTCTGACAGGAAAATGAGAAAAAAAGGTGCCACAGACTTATGCGGTTGATCGTTTCAGTTAAAAGTTCACAGCTACAGATACAGCTTAGAAATGTGCAAAGTTCTTATTTAATAACCTCAGTTACAGTTCATTGCTTTTCCCCTAAGATACAACACCTAACTCAGAGCACAATGAGCTCAGGGACTGATAAGTGTTGCTACAGGAAACGGTTATTTTGCTTATAGTGATGACTGGGTTAATTGGGAGGAAGGACACGTTTATTGACTCTCTTTTACAGCCCGGTTACATGACCTGCTGAGACACAGGTCGGGGACATGTAGGGTGGGCATCAACATGTACTGTAAGAAGTTATGTAATATATCAGACTTTTTACAAGGCGCTTAAATGACTTTAACCTGACCCTTTGACATGTGTAAATGGAAAACCTCCCTATTTAACGCTGATATGACCTGTAAATTAGCTGTAGCTGACCACCTCTGAAATTTCAGGGGTTGTAAACAAAAACAGTCGGTGCCCGATTTTCCTTTCCTGTCATCTGTCTTCATGCCATCTAGTGTATGACGTTGCCTGACAGTGTGTTGTGTTTTAGCAGGGCAGTGGTGAGCCGGAGGAGGGCACCAGCAAGAAAGAAGCCCAGAGTTTAGACCCGCGTACTGAGCGCAGTCTTGAAGAGAGCAGGAAACTGATCCTGCAGTGGGCTGATGAACTCCACCATGTTGACAAGGTCAGAAAAACGCAAACGAGTCCATGTGTGGTTGACTATTGGGGTCCAAGGACCAATCTCTAAATGATTGTGAAGGAAAACATATTCTGATATAAGAAATAGCAGCAACATCAATCTTAACTTACTGATTTTGTGTCTGTAGCTCCTGAAGGAGACCTCTTGGAGTCAAGAACACAAAAATAAAGAATATAAGGATGCTAATGAGGAGACACAACTGAGGATCATGGATTGGGCGAAGGAGTTGCAGAAGGCGACTGAGGTGAGGATTCCTAAACAGAATTAAACCAAGTGCATCTCAGTTAAGAAGTGTGTTTGAATTCAGAATTTATCACAGCACATGAGGGAAAATGATGTTGTTTTACTCTCACGCCAGCAAGCATTTCGTCAGAGCTTTGTAAGAAGAAAGGGTGCCACATCTTGCAGCTGAAATGAGCATTTGTGTTTGCAGAGTTGTGGTGTGCAGAGCGACGAGCTGGGTAAAGTGTTGCGTCTGCTGGGCCTGAAGATGAAACGGCTGGTCAACCTGCTGCCTCTGCTGGAGTTCATCACCTGGTCTCTGCTCAAAGAAGACAGCA
Organism: Macquaria australasica; assembly: GCA_005408345.1. Taxonomy (NCBI): domain Eukaryota; kingdom Metazoa; phylum Chordata; class Actinopteri; order Centrarchiformes; family Percichthyidae; genus Macquaria; species Macquaria australasica. The sequence continues at coordinate 315,261 of SEMN01000012.1, read as the reverse complement.
CGGTGAGGAAACGCCAAGTCACACAAATTAACATTTGTAGCAGATCAATTCTTTTAAAAAATTCTATTATACTACTTTAAAATACTACTATAAATAGGCCCGTTCAGTCTTTAAAAAAGTATTTATAATTAGCAAGAATTACCTTTTCTTTTCTTTTTTTTTTTTTTTACATAAAATTGTATAACAAATTGGGTTCCTCAGAAGGTCAAAATAAATAGAAACCATGGGAAGGTCACTTGAAGTTAAAGATAAACGTTTTCATTGCTCTGATAGCACACAAATAAACCATCATAAAACACAGAATTGGCCTAAATTCAAAAACCGAAACCAAGCAGGCGTTACGATTTGATGCCACGCACTGCAGACGTGACCAGGATATGAAACGACTTTACATAACGTGTGATCTGAGTGAACCCTGCTCCTTGAATGCGTGCTGAGCATCAATAAATGAATTCAGTGATTCAGTTTATATGACTGCGATCTGCCTCTGCCCTGATAAACTGATAAGTAACAATCAGTGTCCTTGATAACTGATAGTAAAGACTCTGCAGATAAACTATAATAACATTTGCAGATGATGGTGCGGTGTTCGTACCAACGTTCTTGATTGAAATTGTGTTTGTTGCCTGGTTTTACTTCATTTCAGCCAGAGCTGAGGCAGGGATACTTCAAGTAACTTTCTGCAACTTGTGCAGTAACAATAAACTGCTCTCATAAAGCCAGTGGTGTCACCACAGCCAGCCAAACTTTGTATTTACAACAGATTTTACAAGATTTACTGCGGGCATAAGGGAAGGCAGAATTAAGGATTCGCCACATGAAAATGCTGTTCCTATGAAACATTTTTTCATTTTATCTTTCTTTTTTTTTACTTTTAAGACGATGATTCCACAGTTATGGTTACTGGCAAAGCAAAGAACCTGGAAAGCCGGAATTCCAAGATATATCCCAAACTCAGGTAAGCATTTATGATGCAGCTGCCCTCTGAATCTTTAGCTGAAGTTTTTAAAATGACACTGATTTGCCCAGTGGACAATTACAGCTCAAAACAGGGTGACTGATTGTTATTTAGATCAGTGGTTCCCAAACGTTTTTGCTTGTGAAGATATTTTGAGTTGAAGAATTTAGTTTTTTCCTATTTCCTACCCTGGTAATCATCTCACACCAACCCCTGGAATCATTGGTTTAGACCATGTACAATGAACAGTTCCCTTGTTTATCCACTGCAACTTTAACATAATGCCTGTGTCTCTATTTTCAGTTTGGAGTTGGATTTGCAGCGCAGCAGGTAAGAGCGACCTCCACTTTATCTTCATCTCATCTTCACATGGAACAGACAAACAGCAAACATCACATTCGCAGTACAATACGCTCATTTATGCTGACACTCTCTCTTTTTCCTATCAGCTGATGTGGTTCTCGACCCCATGACCAACCACCCCTGGCTGATGCTGTCAGACGACCAGCGTATGGTCCAGGAGGGCCTCTCGGAGTCCGACGTGCCTTACAGCTCCCAGCGCTTCGACAGCTGGCCCTGCGTGCTGGGCTGGGAGGGCTACAGCAGCGGCCGCCACTACTGGGAGGTGGACATAGCCAACAATGGCTACTGGCGCGTGGGACTGACCACCAAGGACTCCAAGCGTCACGGCCGGTTCCCCATGACCCCAAAGCAGGGCTACTGGGCCCTGTGGCGCAGCACACACCAGTTCTACACCTGCACCAAGCCAGAGACGCTGCTGCCCACCAGCCTCGTGCCTCGACGCATTGGGATCTACTTGGACTACGAAGAGGGCCAGATCTCCTTCTATAACGCTGAAAAGAAGTCCCACATCTACACCTTCACTGGAACCTTCAAAGGGAAGCTGTACCCTCTGTTCACCCCGCTGGATGGCCGCACACTCATGAGAATCATCCCACCAAATAAAATCTCAGTAAACAAAGAGGAACCTTAACAACTCTTATTGGATGCTTGGAAGAATTCACTTTGACTAAAATTGCCTTGACCAAAAAATACAGAAAACTAAATCTGCACGAAGATGATTTATTTTGAAAAGTGGTGTCATCAGTTCCACACAAATATTTAGGATTTCACATGAATTTGCCTTCTCTAAATGTTACTTTGAATACATTTTTTACAATTTCTCTCCGTTAAACTTAATTTAAAATCTCTTGAGCTTCAGTTAAAAACTGGCTTTGAACACTGGGGGCAGACTCGTGAACAAAGACTGAACTACATCAAAGTGCTAAATGATATTTTTAATGCAACGATATAAGTGGAGATTTTTTTTTATCAGACACTGAGAAAAACAAACTTTGAAAACTCAACTTTGAGTAAAAACAAAAAATATTTATTTTAAAAGAATGTATTGAAAAGAATAAGCCAGGTTGAGTCTGTCCAAAAATGAAACTAGCAGCTGTATATGTTAAAAAAAAAAAGTCACTTAGATTTCTGCAACATTCAGATTTATGTGTAGTCATGAAAGTGGGAACACATTCTGCATCTACAAACATGCATGCACTTTATAATTCTCTTTCAGATATGCACATAATAAATATTTCATATACATATCGTGTTGTCTTTGATACTTATCTCTGGCTTTTTTCTGACATGACATTACACTTATTTTCCCCACAAATATTTCACCTTCATTGCTCCACCCACCTAACAACTATACGTATCTTCACGAATGTAAAGCTCTTCAATAAAGGTTCACTCGACACACATTTCCTTCACTTTTACCTTTTGCAAAGCTTTATCCTTCAAGAAAACGGACAGCTTTGTATGACAAAGTGTAGCTGCAGTACGAGTGCCAGAATTCTGTAGCAATATCCAAGTTTTTGGTATAAAAAAGGTGAAAAACATCAGTTTTGCTGGCACGTTGTACACAGAGAAATACAAAATGTGTGTGGATGTGTGTGCTGCCAGTCAGGAGTCTCTCTTACAAGCCCAGGGTCCATACGCCTCACAGTCGGCAGCGAAGAGACTCCCACCTCCCCTCAGGTCTGCACAGTCCCTGTGATCAGCATCCCACTCCACCGTCACCCTTCAAAACACACACACACACACACACACACACACACACAGGTGATGAGAGAGGACACCTGACAGCATTTGCACCCAAATAAAATTGATCTGTACGAACTCATATCAAGTACGTGATGACTGATGTATGAAATACTTAGGTGTAGATAGATACAATAGGTTACTTAATTTTAGATTAAAGTTGTATGCGTGTGTATGTTAATGTGTATATATGTATATGTATGTATATATGTACTATATCGTTGTAATAAAAGCAAATTGAACACAGATTTGACGAGGTTTGTGTGTTAGTTTTCAAGAAAATACACAAATACAGGCCAAAAATGTGTTTTCTATTAATATCTGCTGGACTTGAGTTACTAATATTACTTGGCACTGTCATTGTACAGTGTATATTTAACATATATTAAAGATTATGGTCCTACTTTTAGTCTCTATTCTCTCATTTTTCTGGGTAACTTTATTTTAATACTAATTTAAGTAAAATACTGTACATAGTGTTAAAAAATGTATTGCTAGAGTAACCTAAACAGTCTTAAGTCAGTATACAGAAAATGAAAAATACATGCATACAATTCAACATATACAGTGTGAAGAACAATGTTTCCAATAATAAATTAATTAATATTTACTCAAGAAAATAACTCTGGAAATCAGAGCTTATAAATTCAACTAAATCCTAACTAAAATAAGTTTTTCTTATAATTAGTACCAAATGATGTAGTTCTTTCCAGGAAACATCCTAGGAAAATATTACTAAAGCATTACTTGTTTTTTTTTTGTTTCTTACATATGTTTGCTTTTGTGTTTCACCTGAATTGGATGCTGCTGTAACACTGAAATTTCTCCCTTGGGATAAATAAAATTCTCTCTCTTTATCTTTCTCATCTGTCAACAAATACAACTACTGCTTCACAAATATCCCGTGATTGCTGATCTACAGGTTGTCTCCTTTTTCTCTCCTGTCACCGTTGTACTCAGGTGTATTATTTAATCCTGCATTTGAAGAATGCTGTAAACTGTGTGCCAGTCGATCTGGACTCACGGCATGTAGTGCTGGACGTCCGTCCCGTCCCACCACAGCCACTGACCCTCCTGCTTGGCGTCTGTCAGTCCCACCCACAGGAAGGGAAACTGAGGGAACTTCCTCATCACACTTTGGATAAATTCCTGAGGAGGAAGCGACATTTAGAGGACTTTAGATCCATCTTGGGACAGAAATGCTACCTGATGTTTTCTGTGTGGTTACTAAGAAACATATACTTTTAATCTTTGGCAGAGTTTTTAAACTTTTAGTAGTAGTGCAATTTTGTTATTTCTGTCTATGTACACACGACATTTGTTGCATTATCTGTCCATCCCAGAAGTTAGATCTGCTGCTCTTCCTGAGATTTCGCCCTTTTTTTCACGTGAAAGGGTTGTTTTTGTTTTTTTGTACAGATTGTAAAAGTTCAAGATCAAGTTGAGAAAAGTTTTAATTAAAGGTCACAGAGAGCTTATTGAGAGCTGTGGCTACCGGAGCTGCAAGTTTAAGATGAATTCATTACACCTGTGTTTCAGATGCAACACACTGGTTAGTCAAAAACCTATATGTTGAGTAGTTGGATGTTGAGTTTAGTACAGAGCTCCTGCAGCTAAATCTACATCTCTGTGAGTCAGTGCAAACCTTTATTTTCTTCTGTAATATTTTTACATTGTGACACATATGTACTGTTCTTATTCCCTCTGTAATCTTGACTCATTTCGCTCTGGTGTCTTGAAACATCTTCTCCCACTTTGCAAAGTTACCATCTCTGCAGAGTCTTTGATCACAGCCAGGCTGCTGTTGTGTTGCTGGCAGAACTCGGCGCTCTCGTTCCACTGACGATTGTCCTGCAGTCCCACTGAAAAGAAGTAGCAACGACTGCTCCACCACAGCCAGCCGTCTGGACACACTCTGCACCTGGAGTCTGCACACAGCAGGAGAGGAACTCTGATGATGCTGATATAATGCAGCACTGACACTTTATCTGTGATCTCTCACTCATACAGATAACCAGAAACTTTCAGTTAATGCATCACCCATATTTCCACCTTTTGAGATGTCACATTTGCAGGAAGTGAGATGTTTGTATCAGAGAAGAAAAAGTAAGTCACCTTGAGTGACAGTGTGGAGCATCAGGTTCAGATCCTGGCGCTCCTTTTGGCACTGCTGCAGTTGCACCATCAGCTCCTTTCCCGAAGTTTTGGAGGTCTGATCCACTTCTGGTGCTGCTGTCCACCTGACTGACGGATGTATTAACAAATGAGCATGAGGTAATTGAATAGCTTGATGGCAGTGTGACTTTATCAGCATAAAGAAAAGTATAATTTTATTATTTACACCTGGGCTTTTCTTTACCATGACATTTCAAAATGTCTTCTGTGGAAAGTGGGGCCTATTACGTGAGGTCCAATAAGAATGACACGTGTGTAACTTGTCCCACCATAAAAAGGTTCAACAAAACAAATCGGAGGATCAGATATGTGATTCAAACGTCTGTATAAGCACACACAGTTCTCAGAAGAGGTCTAATCAGGCAACATAAATGTAACACTTGCCTTCAAATCAAAACACAAAAATTACAAATTAAATGTTGACACAGACTGTCTTAAACACAAGAAATAGATTGAAAAACAAGAACGTAATGGGAAAAAAAAGGTCCATGAAATGAATAAGACTTTATTTTTTTTACTATTGCCGTAAAACTTTATGTAAATAAGTTAGAAAAATGTGTTAGAGTCAACATATAAAGGCATTAGGCACACATAGAAACATAGGAATAAACTAAATACTCTACAGTATATATACAATATTGTATATAACAAATATAAAACGTATCATCTTATATTGATTATTTTATATTTATACTCACCAAATAATGCCAAACACAAAAGAAGTCCCATGACCAGGACTACTGCTGCCGTAGCAACGGCCACACGAGCCGTCTGCTGACACGTTTGACAGCATCCTGCATCTGCGGTAGTAAAAAAAAAAAAAAAATGAAGTAAATAATCATGAAAGAAACAAACGTCATTGCGTCGTTGCATTGAGACACATTTTTAAAAAATGATAATTTCCAGCCATCATCATAGTTTATATGATGTATTCACCTTTCTGACCTCATCTTTGATGGCATTTTAAAACTCTACTAAGACACTTTCTTGGGGTTGTTACACATTAACATTTAACAGTGTAGAGGACATAATCAGTGAAAATATTAACCAGTGACTTTAAGGACTAAATTCAACATCCTTTTAAAAGTATGTTTCATAATATTACTTTTTGACCTCTGACACTAAACTCTATCTGAGAAAAAGAAGTAAACTTGGACAAACTAGCTTTGCTTGTTGTTGCTGAACCTGTAACTGCAACAATCTGGTGACTAGTTCAACAGTATGAGATCGACATACTGTGACGCACATATACATGTAAGACTGAACATGAACTAGGTTGTTGCTACTACTTGCATAAAGAATCCCCTGGTTGTTTTGATCCTTGCTTATCGAGAAAGTGTCTTTTTAAAGCTCTCTCTTTGATTTTTGGTCAAACTCCTGATATGAAAGCACACTTTATTTACACAAGCGAGGTAGGAGATGCTCTTTGTAACTAACCTGCAGGTGTTTCCCCCTCAGCATCTTCCTCCTGGGGTCTCCAATCCATCTTTGACTGCTCTTTGCCCTTTCACTTCAACTGTTTCACATGCTTGTTCACCCATATGTGGCCACCCCACCCCTTCCTCATATTACAGGCGTTCTCTTCAACGTGGGAGCTTAAAAATAAAGTTTAACAGAGGAAGCTGGCAGGGGACGCAGAGTACCAACAGCTTGTATATGCAGTTACCATTTATAACAGTAACGTCTCAGACCCTGGAGGTGTTACATATGCATGTACAGCCCAAACCTCAACCTGACATAACAGCTTTGTCGCCTGAATGTTCATCTGCTGACCTAATCTATCTGCTGCTGATCTATTGGTTATCCTCTCATTATTAAACAAAGCTGTCTGGTCAGGGTGATTCTCACTTTGGTCTGGAATCAAGTTTGTTTGTCGTTAAAAGAAAATGTACATTTAGTGATCCCTGAAACATTTTTGTACAGGTTTCTGTTTCTTTCTGCTGCTGTTTTCCAGTTATTTTAAATCATATGAAGTGAAGCTCAGAGCTGAACATGATACTTGTTATCTAATATCTGTTTGGGAAATTCAATAAAGTTTGAAGATAGAAGAAAAGGGAGGAGTGTACTATTATTTATTCAACCATAGTTCATTCAAATATTGTCTAATTTACAACAAGTGCTTGGAGGAAGTTCCCCACCAATAGTATTGGATAAATGAAGACTTTTAATAAGGTCGCTGTGATGTGTAGTCAGCTGGAAAACCTTTATGAAAAACAATCGTGTTTAGTTTTTTTATTTATTAACATCAGACACACATTTGGAAGCCCATTTCCACCAGGGAAAAAGTTAAACATGATAAAAAAAACTAAAATGCTCACAGTAAACAACACTTTGACTTGCTATCTTGTAATTTTGACTTAGTAAGTAAGAATTTTGATTTATTATTTTTAATTTATTTTATTTTATTTTTAATTTTGTCTTAGTTGGTTATAATTTGGATTTACGGAGTCATTTTGTTTTGATTTACCATGAATATCTTTATTTCATCATGACTCTTTTTTTCTTTTCTTGGTGGGAATGGGCCGGACACAAAATACAACATTGAGACAAGTTTTTTTTCTTTTCTTCCATTTTTCTTAATTAAAATTCTGAATATAAAATACGGAGAGTCAGTGCACATTTTAGGAATTGTAACTAGATTTAAAATCACAAAAGACAAAATTATAACCTCTTATTTCTTTTGACTAAATATCACACACACTTATGTAATATCTGATTTCCTGAGCAGAAGCACAGCGCAGAAGCTTTTAACATTAACATGTTCCCAAACAAAAAAAACCCAACACAAGACAGAAAACACATCTGTCTAAAATACCTTCACCAACACCAATTAAGCAAAAAAATACCCCATTATGTTTCTTGTGTTCCTTAGTTTTTAGTTTATGGCTTCTTGAGTTTCCAGAAAATACCGTCCCCCAACACCTCCTTGAAACTTGCGTTCAACTGCAACAAAACACACAAACATGTGAAAATAAAGACAGCTGTTCCTTATCACACATACTCCAAATGATTTCTGCACATCACATTTATTGTGGTCCATTTTAGAAGAAAGCATTTTGTAGAATAACATTAGCACCTCCTGCTTAGTTAGTTTACCTCCCAAACCCTGTATTTGTTTTTGTCCATGACCCATAACCACATACCTGCGTAAATACACTTTCCATTGTGTATTTTTTATCACAGAGGAGAGGTTCTGCCGAAGAGCACATCATAGACAGACTGATTTCTCTTTTCTCTACGTCTGGGGAACAAACAGAGACTGTGTAAAGAGGAAGCTAGAACAAGGAAGCACACTCTAATTCATGCTGTACAGTTTGCATGTGGAGGAATAAATAATGTCCACTGTGATCGGACGCTGTAGCTTAGGAAAATGTAACGCCAAAGTAAAGTATACTCAGTTTGTTGCTAATAGGCTAAAGCATGCAAAACAACCAGTATGGTCTTTTAGATCTCAGAGTCTCACCTGTAAAACGTGACGCATTTACTGGGGTGCTTGAACTTCCATTCGCCAATGTTTGCACTTCAAAGTCGTACCTGGTCCCTGAATTTAATTGATAAAATGTGTGGTTGGTGGTTTGCACAATATCAGTCCAGCTGTGCTGCCAGAAGATGGAGCTGATTTTGACAGAGTAATTGACTGTTGCTGCGTTGACAGGGGCATTCCACTGGAGCGTGATTTGGCTTTTATTGGAAAACGAGACGTTGACATCAGTAGGCGGCAAAGGCACTGGAAAAAAAAAAGTAAAGGGAGAGTAAATGAGGCAGTGATTCATCAGAGTATCTTTCAGTCAAAGGATTTTCATTTTATTAAACACAAAAATGGGGAAAATACAACAGGGGCCAAAGTGACTCACAGGTGAATTTGGAACTTTCCACTGGCGGGCCCTTGAGTTGCCCGCTAACACTGTAGACGATCACTGTGTAACTGGCACCAGTCATCAGTCCGAGGAAATATGCCATACTGTCTGTTAGGTTGGATTTTGTATTTACAATTTTGCCATCCAGCTGGAGCTGGACGATGAAAGATGAATAATTACTCTCAGGAGGATTCCAGATGGCATTGATGGAGTCATGATTCGAGACCAACTTCAGGTTTGAAATTGGTCCAGGAGCTATGGAGGAGTCACAAAGTCAGATTAATGACATTCAACACAGCAGGACAGAGTGTTTGTTCTGTTTCTGTGAATCATGGATTTCTTTAACTAGCAGTCAACTGCAAAACCATTAGCTACCGGTGTAGTTGACGACGGTCACGTTGTCTCCCTCCACAGTATTATTTTTGGCCAGTGCTGTCACACTGAGGGTTATCTTGGTGCCCGTCGGCAGCGGTGCTACTTTCACTTCCGTATTGTTCATCGTTTGATGAAACAATATGCTGTTAGGAAGAGAAGCGGTTACTTGATTCAAACTGCTGCTGGCAGAGGCAACTGTGCATCTCCAGTGTGACAAGTCGTCAGAAATTAAAAGATAACACCAGTTTATTACAACTCTGGTCTCATTTTCGTAGTTTGGGACATAATTCCCATTCCTATGCAGCAACATTGCTAAAATTCAGACAATTCAAAAGTCAGACGGGGTAAGAAACATGAGCTGACGATAGAAGTTAAACAAACCCCAGGTTAGACAGTCTTATTTGGAAAAGAAAACAAAAGGTAAAATTATCCATCACAGTTTACATAACGACTCCCTGGTTTAACTTTGACCTACTGTAGGCATTTTTCTGTGCACTGAGTTTTACCTCTAAATAAAGTGGTTTAGATAATGGTTAAACTCTTGATTTGTTTGCAGCCTGTCTGACTGCTTGTGTTTCAACGCTGTGTAGGATTTTGTTGTAGCGGTGTTCCCAAAGCTCAGCAACGGTAACACATTTCAAACAAGGCAATTCAAAGTGCTTTACATAGGCAAAGAAAAGCATTAGAATGACATTAAAACACAACAAGCTATAAAAATAGAATAAAATCAATTAAGATTGAATAAGATTTGATTTTAAAGTAAGAAAAAACGAAATTGTATCTATCCTTCTTAATTTTGGAATTATAAATACAAAGCCTCTCTTTAAAGATGTTGCAGTGAATCTGAAGATGACTTTTTCTCCATTTGTGCTCAGCTTCAAAGCCTCTAAAAGGTTTGTTTGCATTGGTGATGTTTTAGAATCAAACTAAGTCGCATTTGGAGGTATTTCTATTCCTGAGAAACAATAAAATCTTTCAGATTTTCAGATTATTTTGCATGCAGCAACATAGAAGAACAAGACTAAGAGTACAGACATGCTAGCTGCTCACTGAGGCTGTACTTAGGACGAGCGACGCTTTGAGCTAAATGCTAACACGCTCACAATGACAATGATGTTTAGCAGATATAATGTTTACCATGTTCACCGTCATAGTTTAGCGTCTTAGCATTCTAACATTTGCTAATTATCACTAAACACAAACTACAACTGAGGCTGATGAACCAGAGTATTGGACAAATAAACATTTTGACCTGATGGTGGCGCTAGAGGAAACGTCAGCAGATCACCAAAGTTATTACAGTTCACCCTGTGGGACGTGAATGTCTGTACCAAATTTCGTGCCAATCCATCTGATAGTTGTTAATATATTTCAACAAAAATGTTAGCCTCATGGTGGCGCTACAGGAAAAGTCAGGGGAACACCAAAGGATTCATCCTCTGGGCACCATGAACGATATTTCAGTCTCGACCAAAGTGGTGGACCGACCTACAGGCCGACCTTGCCATCCCATCAAACATCACTGTAAACATACCAGAATTTAAATAAGTAAATCGATTATTATCAGTATAAATCTATCTACCAACACATACTCATTCCCGTCGTTCGTAGCTATCACCGTGAAACCTGTGTAGCTTCCTATGGGTGGCTCCCAGCTAAGCACCAGCGAGTTGTTGGTAATGTTAGACACCATCAGGTTGAACACTTTCCCAGGCTCTGAAAGAGAGAGCAGACAGACAAATATGAAGCAGACGCAACATCCCTCTGTTTACAGACAACGACCCCAATTACAATCTCACAGGTGTCAGATGTGGCTCTAATTTGCCTCCGCTGATTTGAATTTCATATTATGTGAGGAAGAAATAACCAGCTATAAAGCTCTTCCTCATTTAAACCTGAACGAGGTGATGTGCTTTCCCTGGTCTCAACTATACAGTGCACTTCCTGTTTAAATTCTCTGCCAAATAAAAGGTTAAATAAAAAACATATATAAAATGTCAAAAGTCTGTAGAGAAAAGTGCGTAAGGTGTAACACGCAGCTTACTTAACTACATCAGTCCCGTCAGGCGTTATAATCCTTTTATTTGTGTAAAGTTTTAAGTGGTATAAACTCACTGGTGTATGCCTCGACGGTGGATTCGTTACTCCATCGGGACTCAACTCCTGAGATGACGGTGAATCTGTAAAAGCTTCCAGGCATCAAATTGTTGACCTGTGTGCCCACTGTGTTATTTTGTGCATTAATCCGAATCTGCTCACTCTGGACCTTAATAAGATAGAAATCCACGTTTCCATCTGGTTTGTCCCAGCTCAGGAAGACAGAAGTTTCTGTCACATTGGTGACTGTGAGGGTTTTGACTTTGTTAGGTGCTGAAATAAAGGAGATATATATATATATAATCAGGGTTACAAGCAAAGTGTTTGCATTATTACTAGGGCTTATTACATTCTTTTTAAAAATCTGTGTATTAATTTATCAGTGTATATTTGAAATCGTACAACAAGGGTGGTTATCTGATCACATGTATGATCTGAGCAGGGAACAGCCAATCAGACACAAAGATTTAACCTCCATCTGCCCAGTTTAACTCAGTGATATTTTATTCTACAAAAAATATATGCAATTTTCATTTCTAAAAATTGCATATATGAAATCCTTAATTTCTCCAATAGCAATTTACATGTTAAGTTAACAGCAATATAATATATTTCTAATTGGTAAATACGGATGAAATAACACAAAATTGGCTGAAACCGAAAACATAAGAAAACCAAACCGGAGCAGGAAAGAAATGTTTGTTCATTTTTTCTTTTCAAATGTAGTTACATGGAATACAGCAGACCTGTTAACTGAAGCCAACAGGTGTAAATTAATCAAAATAACAATATTATTTAAATTATGTTACAGAACGAGACAAACTCACTGGTGCTGAAGGCCACCGCCTGCGGGTTGAGGTCTCTCTCACATTTAACGGGGAACACCTGGACCGAGTAGAGCGTACCTGCTGTCAGGCTGACAAGGTTAAGGGTCAAACCAGTCACATTTTCCGCCAGTTCTGTGTTGTTGTTGACTACTATACGGTAATGGCTTATGTTGCCAGGCCCGGGTAGCCATGTGAGGACGGCGCTCTGGGTAGTCACACTGGCCACGCTGGCTTGGCCAAGGAAATGATCTGTGGTGGGAAATAAGATGAAGATTGTTAAATGGCAAAGAACCTGAGATATCCAGGGAGGTAAAAGTTCACCGAAAAGGAAAAAGGGTTTGTAGGCTTCATGTTTTTGTTGCTTTTGGAGGGTTTACTGTGTAGCTGTGGGTCAGAACAGAAGTTTAGATTCATATGCGGGTGCCGTCATCTGTTTTGATTGTGTATCTCTTGATATATGGAGGATGAAATATGTCCTATCAATAATCAATCAATAGTGGCAAGGGAAAAAAACTCTGTTTGAAGACGTGGAGCCAGACGTATAATTATATAAATCTTATACATACATTACATACATTGTATGTATAAGAGGATAGAGGATTTTTCATCTAGATCAATTAATGAAAATAAATCACTTGAATTTAAAATATAAACTTCGAAAAACGGGTCACCTCCTTTTAATCTAATAAAGTTGCTGTATCATCACCAAAACTAGTTGATTATAATCATAGAAAGGTGCATCAGTAGTAGTGGAGTAGTTACAGTAAAACATTCAAATAATTAACAATAAATCTAAGAAAAAATGTATGTGAAAAACACTATGTATGGTTGTAGTTTATGGTAACATGCATTAAACTGGGGAAAATTAATAGAAATAGTTTAGATTTAATGTAGTTAGAAAAGCTACTGTTTAGGTGCGGGGCTGAGACAGGTGCAACCTTACACTTGCCCTGCACAAGTCATATATATATATATATAGTTATTTTGGACTGTGTGAGATCTAAAATCACAGGGGCAACAAACCACAAAGCAGCTTTTTAAATGAGTCTTACCATCATAACATATAAAAGGCAGGAGCTCCGAGCAGTTCTTTTCAACCCAAGCGCCAAAGCTGAGCATGGCCACACAAGAGTCTTCAACATAGTTCTCATCAGGGTCTGGGACATCCGGCAGCAGCATAGGTGATCGCTCACATGTTGCTTCTATTGGCGGTGACGCGGTCATGGGCGCAGCTGTGGTAAATACTGGGGTTTTACTTTGGTCTGTGAAGCTGCTTGTGTCCGTCGAGTTTTTGGTGGCGTCGAATCCACTAAAGCTCGTCACATTTTGGGTCATCAATCCGGTGTAGCTTGTCATACTTTGGGTCGTCGTCGCCGGGCAGGTGCAGGAGCAGCTGCAGCAGTCTCTTTTTGGGAAGGTGGATTTGAATACGGGCCAACCAGGGTACCAGTTCTGGAAGACGAGGGGATCCCCGTTGGCCCAGCTGGACCAGGCCATGCTGGTGGAGTTGCTGGTGGAGGAGAAGTTCTTGCGGAGGCCGATCCAGTAGTCAGAGGTGAGGTTCTGGGTGATGGTTTGGATGTTTTCAGGAGTCAGTGTCACCAGATCTTTGAAACAGACCTGAGAGGATGCGAATGGCTACAGTCAATCTTTTACAGTGATATTAAGATGGTGTCTTTAACAATGTTAGTACATTTATTAAAATGTAAAGCTGGGATGAAATGAAAAATCCAAATGAATCCAAATTGGAAACCGTTATTAGAATTCAACCCTAGATGCTCGTAATGTTTGTGTTTTGTCAGTGGTCATAATGAGGCCATGGTTTGTGGAGTTTTGTGGAGTATTGTAATTGTGACAACTTAAAATGACTATCAACACTTATGATTTTAACAAAACTGTTAATAAATGAACAGCTGTTGATAATCAAATCCAAACTCTGTAACGTGAACGCAACATGGAAGCCAATTTGCTGATCGCTAGCTCTGAACACAATGCCAGTTTTAATGTGATGACTGTGTAATTAAATGCTGATTCAGACACATGTGCCTTAGTAATTAAAACTCACAACCTCTTCAGTACTTTCACACAGTCCGTCTTCACGTTTCAGCCTCTTTTTGTACACAGAACTGAGGTTCGTGCTGTACCTGGCAGTAGCTCCTGGCCTGGTCCCAGGTGAGATTTCTCAACAGAGGGGAGTAGACTTGGTCTGCAGCGCAGCACGTCCACATCAGAGCTGAGGAGAAACACACAGACAGGAGAAAAAAGATCGGATGTCTGTCGACACAGGTTTCAAGTAGGGATCTGGGCCAATACTGACCTTATTAAGCCATTAATAACAATTACTTACAAAATTCAGTTACATTCATTACATCGCAGCTGACCACTGGCTCAGTTTTTAGTGCCACAGCAATCCCTCGCCTTACGGTAACTTGCATAAACATGAAGGCCACACAGTGAGGTACACTGATTTTACATTTCAGAAAAGGAGAGCACTGGTATCGGATCAGGACTCTGTATCAGATAATTTGTTGAGTTCAGGGACCGAAATTGATATCGGGAGAGAAGTCAGATCAGTACACTAACTAGGGCTGCAACTAACAATTACTTTCATTAATCTGCCAGTTGTTTTCTTGATTATTTAGTCTATAAAATATTTAAACAATATGGTATTTGAATTTCTCAGAGTCCAAGGTGACATCTTTAAATAGCTTGTTTTGCCCAACCATCTGACCAAAATCCAAATTTATTATGATATAAAAATTAACACAAATTAACAACTATTCCATACATTTGAGAGGCAGGATGAGAGAATATTTAGTGTTTTTGCTTGAAAATTGACTGAAACTACTAATGGATTATAAAATAATTTAAAATTAATTTTCTACACACAACCCAAAGTTTAGGATTCTAAAATTGGCAAGCCGCATTACTTATTTTCTCTCCTTTTCTTTAATATAACATCCGAACAAATGTCTGCTGATACAGAATATACTGTATCTCTATAATCTCAACAGTAATAACTTGACTGAACAATTGTTTCGTTTTTCAGTCATATTTTAGATGCAGTTGCAAGTAAACTTCTGATCAAAAGATATTTATATTTTTATATCAAGTATTAAGGGATAACTTTTAAAGCAAAGTTCACAAACAGTAATCAGCTGTTAAAGGAGCCTCAGATCAGCAGGTCTCACCCTTATGGACATTTATTGGTCTCAACTGAAGAGGATTGTTCAGCAAAAGGCCCAATAAAGTGAGAACGTACACGTAGTCATTATTTATGCTGTTCTGCCTTTATGACTTGTTCAATTTGCATACCTTTAAATTTTTCGAGTAAGGGCTCTTTAACTCTGAAACTCTTACGGTGCTGTAATGAATAGTCCATTGAGAAATTAATCAAGTTATCGAGCAAAAATGCCACCGTGCCAGCTTCCTTTTGAGGAATTTGCTGCTTTTGTTTAATATCACTGTAAATTGAATGTTTTGGATATAAATGTGATACTTCATAGCCTAAACAATTAAATCCAAGAAATAACTGGCAGATAAATCAATAATGATAAAAAAAAAAAATCATCAGCTGCATCTTTAACTCATCTGAATCCCACTGAGTAAATAAAACTCACCACAAGAAACCAAAATACAGACTTTATCCTTGAGAGACAACTTTCCCATGTTGAGATTCCTGTGGGTCCCAGATTCAGGGAAGCTTCATGAAATTCCACCAGAGGACAGCTACTGTAAAATACAATTTTAAAACAGCAGGAACCAAACCAAATACGTCTAAACTAAGTTTAACTAGCTACTCAGAGGCTACAGGTGCATCATGTGACCTGTTCCTCTGAACAGAAGGAAATGATCTGTGTTCATAAAACACACCTGTTCCACCAAGATCCATGAAGATCAACAGGTAATAAACAGCACATTTGACTGGCAACACAAGGCTCCATTCAACTCAGGCCAGATAATTACTTTTAGTTTTGCATCTTCCAAACATGCAAAGTACTAATATGAAAACAGGGAGGGGCAATAAACGGGCAGGAAGGAGAGATGAAAAGACACAAGACATTATGCATGTCATAAAACAGAATACAAGAACACGGTTTTACGCATCGCATTTATTTTTGGCTTAAAGTTTTGAATAACAAAATGCAAATTAGTACAAAAAAAGCAATGAAAAAACAACAACAATGAACAGCATAGAAAGATAAACCTCTTATAAAAAACTAAGTTCCCAAAATAATCTATAAAGATACAGAAATAATAAATGCCTTTAGGTATACTTTTTTGGCAGTGTTAAAACAAAGTGGTTGTATATACTGACAGTAATTGGTCGCATCAAACTGAAGTGCTGATTATGTGATAAATTGCATGGTCTCTGGCTGGGAAGCCAAAAAAGGAAACATAAAAACAAATCACAGCTGGGGGCGTCCTAACCGATGACATTTTATCACTTTAGACACGCAGTAGTTTTTGATAGCTGAACCAAGTGGCTTGCACCCCATAAACCATCCTAAAAATTCTCCTTTAGGTGTTTTCCTCGTTATAGTGTGTCTGTGTGTACGGTCGCCAAATGTCTTGAAAAGATTTTCCTGTTTTTATATCAAAATTTTTCCCCCACCAACAATTTCAGCTCTCTTTCTGTATATAAAAGTTACAAATACAAAAAGGTGATTAGCTTTTGGGGTGATCCAGCCAGCCACTCATCTACCAAATCTACTGTTAATTTTCACAAAAATCATGACCATACATGTTCCCTGCAGGAATCATCACCATTTAAGAGGAGGCGATGCCGGATGACAACGTAGGGATCCGTGGAAATAAACAGGGCTGAAATGTATTTACAGATCTTCACGATGAAAAACATACATAACGGTTTGTTATTATTTTCATAGACTAAAACAGAAAGACACTGTACAGTACTTGGAGTACAGTAAACGGTCAGGCAGTACAGTTATTGGATCAAGTTTTCTGGTGGAGGCAGGAGGTGATTTGGGGTTCCAATGACTAATAAAACCCTGAAATAAACCTGCTGGCTTGGAGAAAGAAAGAGAAGCCGTTTGTTCTCATGGTCAAAGCAACGAGCTTCTTAGTCACTGTCACTCCTCTCTCCTCTTTGCAGGAGTCTCTTTCCGCTGCAAGGCAGAGGAACCTCATGTTTCACAGACACCTTGGTCTTGGTTTTGCTGCAGAGAGAAAACCCAGTGAGTGTTTAAGTGAATTAAGGCAGATGCGACAGATTTAGTTTATCTGAAATGGTTTTAATGGCACAATACTGAAAATTAGAAAAGCACTGGAGTGCACATGTACAACAAGTTTAAACAATCCTGGAAAAAATATTCTGAAGATGGTGTTTAAGAAAGGCTTTACTCAAATCTTTTTGGGGTAGCATCTAGTCAGTGAGCAAATGACCTGTTCTTGATATCTTCCTTCAAATTGTTTTTTTCTTTTTGCCTACGTACCTGATATAATGTTAGGATGTGCAGAAATGTAGGAAATTTTACAAAATCAATAGAATAAATAACTTGAACATACCATTACATGACCTAAACATAACTTGGAGGAGGTAATTAGTTCACTTATGTTATAATAGTCTACATTACACCAAACAGTGAAAAATAGTAAAGTTTCCTAAACCTCAGTTGACCGTGTGTGCAGCACGTTTAACATGAAACATGGTGACCTCTAGTGGCAGGCGATCTCTACAAGACACAGAAGTGAGTTGAGGCTAAAATCCAGTTAGAGACCACGAGACATGTTTAAACTCTCAACTGCAGCCAAGCTAATGGCCATGTTGAGATATTCTTTAAGAATTAAGTTAGAAGTTTAGTCCACTGAAAGGGATTAAGGCTGTTTTGATGCACTTCTTACCTTTCTTTGTCCAGCAACTCCAGACCATCGTTGATTTTCTTTAACATTTCATAACGCTCGCGACCACGAACCTGCAGGAGAGATTGGAGGGAAATTAATCAAACAGCTTGAATAATTTTGTAAAGAAGTCCAGCTTAATAACAGTAAGTATCTTTACTTACATGCAGAACAAACACGTCCTTGTCCTCCTCCTCTGCACTGGAGGCTGACTTGGACTTCTTCATAGAAGTCGTGTCAGGAGCCGGGGCGCTCTCTAAAAAAACAAAAGTGAGGTTAGCAAGGGAACAGCAAGCAGGTGCGGAAACGGAAATCGAATGTAATGTAACAAAAACGCACTTCGTTTTTTAGTTTGTTTGGTGCCGTTCTGCATCTTGGTGCTGTTTTCCTCCTCAGTTTTGCGGTCCCTGCCTGGACACGCGCAGACACGCACCTCGAAGCACCTCCGGCCCAAAACAAGTCCCCTAGGAAGAAGATGAAAAGTAGTAAGGGTCAAAATGCTTTCCTAGGCTGCACAAACTAATGAAGATCCAATCAGAATGGCAATGCACGACTTAACTGGGGCATCCTTAGCAATAACATACATATACTCTAAGATGGGCAAAAAGGTTAACCAAAGACATCCAGTTACACCATGTCACCCCTTGTCTTCTATATACCGCTTCTCTATATCCAGAAGATACATCATCACTCTCACCCTGACATCTGTTATAAGCGAAGCAAGACTTACTCTGGAGTCTCGAGGGTCAGGATGGTGAGGATGGGTCTGCGGTTCATGCCCCCCATGCAGGAACTGTTGCACATAAAGCTCAGCAGGATGGTTGTCATCTCTGATCCAAGCTGAAACAGGAAAAGCATAACAATTTTTAGTCACTGATGGTTGAATTAGGGGGAAAAGGCAACTTAACCTAGAGAAAACTAGAGTGTCAATAAAAGAAAGAAATAAAGATTATATTATGTTGACAAATGTTTCCATGCAGAAAATGCACTTACGTTTTTTTTGTAATCACAGGAGCCACTTCAGTGAAATGTACTAATTAACACAACTGTGATCCTTGGCACATTTCCCACTACAAATGTAGTTTTCTTAACTCCTTATCGATTCTTCTGGGTGTTAAAAATGCCGCCAATTTTTAAAATTGGAAGACACATTCTTGTATGGTTTCACAATTACGGTGCTTCATGTACATTGAATTTTCATGCTAAAATATGATAAAGTGACAGACACCGTTGTTTGTTCATATACTCACATAGAAAATGACTGAAGGTCACACATTAGGACGTGTGAAGGGGTAAAAATAACTGCTGTAGAAAGAGTAGACATGTTCCCCCTCAGACAGATCGAGTGGGGCAGTTGTACCTGTGGAGGCTCATAAGGGACAGTCACACTTTGCCTCTTTGTGTGCAGATCTTCAAAATACTGAGCTCTCTGGCTTCCCTCCACTCTGATGAGATGGCTGTTATGCTCCGCGGCTGAATTGAAAACAGATCAGAAAAACTGAAAATCACATCAGATCTATGACGTTCACAATCACATTCTTATTAGAAAAGACAAACATTCTTTCACAATACACACAAGTCAATGTCTCACTGAAACATTTTCCTTACAGTCCTCCTTCTGGTGATGGGGACATCTGCGGACCACATCGGCTACGTGCTCAGTCTTCTTATAAACCGCTGTGGCCCTGATGACGGCACCCGTGGGAGGCTCCTTGCTCATAAGCAGTTCAATTGGGCTGGTCCTTGCCAGCTGGCAATACAGCTTGTTGAGAAGCTCCGAAAACTGAGAGAAAGCACAGGGAGAAAGCCATGCACATTATCTGTGCACTTGTAGAGCAGCAGAGCTGAGAGTACATATATGAGGACTCGAATACCAAGTACTGGTCTGAGATCTGTCTCAGAAAACAAAGGGCGCGCTACTATAAAGACTAAAACTCAAACACTACTCTTAAAGTTCCATAAAATGTGTTACACTACTCTTTCTGCTCTAAAGGACTAAAAACAAACTTCATGTTAAGTAAAATAAGTAAGATCAGATTATTCAAATTAAAAGACAATCTTTACCTTGCTTTCATACATTTTTAACCCTTTCTGTGCTGGAGGAAGACAGCGCAGGAACATGTCCCGTCATGTCAGAGCTGTGCTTTACAACCAGACTGCACCTCTCCCACAGACCAGAGCACAAGTCGCAGGGGGAGGGAGTTTCAGGACAGACCACCCTAACCTCAACTAAACTGGCCAACTGCAACCGTGGAAACATAAATGCCATTGGCTCTTCAAACAGAGTGACTGGCTCTAGACCTTAAAATTTAGCGAATCGTCACAATGAATAAGATTCCACATGAATGCCACCATGAGCGATACGAAAGAATGGATTTTTAACGCGCTGCCAAGGTAAGATATTTCGACTATTTATACAAAACGCTTTCAATGTTTTACATACTAAATAATTTTGTGGGTGATAAAAAGTTAAACCAATGAGTGACTTTACTACAGTAAAACCTTTTCATTTCCAAACCTCAAAATTTGAAATTTCTGTGTAGTTAAGTTGAATTTAGTGAATTAAAACCATACGCCACAGTAGCAGCGTTTCTGCATTAAAAATTACACTATGGATGGAAGAAACTTGAACAGTGAATGACGGCTCTGTTGAAATCCCTTTTGTTCTCTGCTGAAGGGCTCAAACTTCTGCCCCTTGCCATGTTTGGTTGCAGGATAATCTGCTGCAAGTCCCATTGAACTTTAACATTCGGTCTAGCATTTAAATTCTGTGTAATTCTGTTAAGATGATACACTATGTGCAGTAAGTACAGATTTGTCTCATATTAATCAGAACAGATATAAGACAAGTCATCTGGGACAAATAAATAACATTTTTGAAAGTTTGAGAGCTTAGTCCTGGGATTACTTACAGTGGAGGTGACGGACTTAGCAGTGCCAGACTTCTGAAAGCGAAGCTGGAAGCCATATTCCCCCGGATAGTCGGTTGTAACCGGGACGGTGGAGGACGGGGGAGTAACACCATCTTTAGTGGGCAACTCCGGGGCCAGCTCAAACAAATTCTCATCAAACCCCTCAGTCAGCACCTGATCATTAATGAGCTGTAAAATAAGAGAAATGAGAGTCAGTCTGCCTCCATAAATGAGTAAGTTCAGATTGAAGTTACCGTCATATGAATATCGATAAATATCTAACAGAACGCCTTCTTCTGCAGCAATTCAACTGAATGTTTTTGAACAAGGGTAGGCATGCATACCAGTATATTCCCCCACGATTCTTCAGGCGCACTAGTCACCGTGGGAATGGTGGAGATGGGCGGAGTCACCCTGCAAAACCAAACACACACACACTTGTTTTTCTGGAGTAATCCGACAAATTAAAAACGTGATCTACTATCAAAGCATAACTTACACGCTCTCCCACAGCTCTCTAAATGAGTCCTGGCTCAGCGGCAGACTGAAACTTTGGTCCTCCATCACCAAGTGTGGATCTACAGGAAGTAAGAATCTGAGTTAGACTGAAGAGGATCTCTATTAAAAATAGTTTACAAAGTTAATCGTGTAGTGTATGACTAACATTTAGGGGAACAATTACCGTCAACTGGTTTGTAGACATTTTGTTTAATTCATCAATTAATTGTTTCATCTATAAAATGACAGAAAATTGTGGAAAAATAACCAAAGCGGTCTTCAAATTGTTTGTTTTGTCTAATAGTCTAACATCCACAATTATGTAAAAACAGAAAAGCAGCAAATCCCCATATTTGAAAAGCAAGAAACAGGGAACATTTGATTTCTTGTTTGATAAATTACCTTAAATTAGTCTTGACTTATAACAGACAGACAGACAGACACGAGGAGTACTTAAGTGGGAACAACTTTATTTAAGTATCGCAAATGAATTAAAGATAAAATGATGCACTTTGGTTTGCTGCCACACAGGAAGTGAGAACGAGCAGGCCTTCGGCTCTGTGCGCTGCTAACTTACTGCCCAGCACAAGTGCAACAATGGAAATGAAACCCAGTTAACTTACTTCACAATCAGCAGCCACCAAAAAACAAAACCCTACACCTGCTAACGTTAGCTACCGTCCACTTCCTGTCGTGTTGGAGGCCCACACAGACTGAATGAAGCTGGCTCGCTTCACTCGACGGATGCCACTTTACTGTAAGGCGAAATGTGCTCGGAAGCTAATAACTATCGACTGTGTGCCAAGGTTGCTGCTCGCAATAAAAAAAAAAAGCACGCAGCCCATTTTATGTTGGCCAGCGAGCTTAGCTCAGCTAGCTAACGACGTTAGCACTACGTTTGCTAAACTGCCATAAAAAAAAAACTTTCTTTGTCGGACAAATAAGTGGCTCTCGGCTCTCCTGCTTTAACGAATGAGACGTGAGTGTGTGTGTGTGTGTGTGTGCAAACACGGCTACCTTGTGCGTCCCGCTGCAGCTGGCGATGAGTCAGTGTGTTCAGAGGAGCTGAAACAGTAAAAAAAAGTCTAAATGTTTTGAGGTGAAGCGGAGCACGCTGCTGGGGCTTCCCACGGAGCGGCGTCCAATCACAGAGCGCTCGGCTGTCCTGACGCCAGCAAACGCAACAACGCGAAACGTTACTGCTGCATTCAGGACCATCGGAAATACTGCAACTGAACCAAACAAAGGGGCAGTTGCTTTGGTCGTGGCTGTGTGTTTGTACAAGTCTTCCCCTCACGAATAAAAGATGTTCAACCACTTAGGTGTTCTTATTCGAATCAGGATCAGATTGAGGACTGACTCTGGGCTGAGATGAAACTGTTTGAGCTTAATGCCTTGTATAGTTTCTGTTGTTTTACTTTATTTGTATTTTATTCTGTCTGTCTGTACTTATTCTGTCCTTGAGCTGCTGTAACACATTATTACAAATATGTAACAAAATATAGAAAGCAGACCCAGAGGGCTCACCTCTATTATTTACAACTTATTCTAATACTATGGATATTTGTTTCCTTAACTTAAACACCGACAGTGATGGACAGGTTTTGATAGAGAGGACTGGTACTTGTATTCAATTACTCTGATTATAGCCTAACTATCAACACTCTAAGTAACTGGAGACAAAACATTTTTTCTACTCCACGTAGACCATAAACCCTTGAATATAAAAACCAGTCATCGGTTGAGAAATGTAAACCTTATAGTGCTTTTTATCCAGAAAAAACGCAGCTCCTCCGTTTACTTGTATTGGTTTACAGGCCAGTCTTGCCCTATCCAACGTGGCGGACGCGTTGACGTATCGCAGCAACGCAATGCGGCGTCTACGTATAAATGTCTATGGTAGTTGCATAGGTCATGGCTGTATATTTGTACAAGTATTCCCCTCACGAATAAAAGACGTGTTTACACAATGCCGCTCAGTCTATAGATACATGTTTTTGTTTGTTTGTTGTATTACATCGGTTTAGATATTTAATTCCCCAAACGTCAAGCTCGGGGACAGGGAGAGGTCAGCTATTTATACCAAACAAACTGTGCACTAAATAAAACTGCTGGCTTCTGCTGAGCACCTGAAGGCACCATGACGACATCGTGACAAACTGCTGGCATAAAAGAGGGTGATTTCCATATGGCGATTTCAACATAACTGGTCACATATTGTGTTTAATGACTGCTACGATATAATGATACAAAAATCATTTGAAAACGCCTCTAAATGTTATAGAAACTATTCTGTTCCACAAATGACAAAAAAAATTACCAGACTCTCCAAAATAATAGAAACTGTGTTGATTCATGTGCACTCACAGGAAAAGACTACAATAGCTCCTACAGGTAGAAATATATATATATTTTTAAAAACTAGGTCTGTACTTTGCAATGGTAAAAGTATCGTAGCTGCAGACACGGTTCAGGTTTGTACCTTGTACCTCTGCAGGAGCTATTACGTAACCCAAGTGACAAACTGTGTGTTGAAACGGTACTTTGACACTTTAGGCAGTTTAGAGTATACTACATAAAATCTACACTCACAATCAAAAAATTCAAAAAGATGTATAATTAGTTCCTTAAAAACTATATTCCAATTAAGAAGTTGTATCTCCAATTTCAATATTTTTGTATGACATTTTCCAAAGTATTACATAACTCAAAAAGGCACAGGTTGCGGTTGTAGTTCCTGTAAAGCTGACAACAGTGATTTGTGTTCAACTCTATCTTTGAAGGGTGAACCCACACTATTCCCCTGCTGCTTTCTCTCTCCAGGGAGGTCAGAGGTCAACTTTGACACAGCGTCCCTGGAGGAGTCAGGGGTCACCGTCGTACTCGAGTGCTGTCAGGGATGGTTTCCTCCTGCGTGGTTTACAGCACAGCCCTACCTTCATGCTGAAGATTGTGTTTAAGTTTAAATCTGTTAACTTCACACTTTAACACTGTTTAATGATTTCATAAATGCTGCTGCTCTCACAGGCTGGATGACGTCGCCCTTCAAATGCCCCTTTGCTGATTAGATAAACTTCTACACCACTGGGGACCAGAGCTGCAGAGAAACTGACCTCACTCAGGCGCCTGCAGCTGCACAAGAGTACGCACTGAATGTTGGTTCTCGTCTATCTCTCTCAGTGCGTAGTGGTTATTGGTGCCACTTTGGAGCTCGGTGGCTGTTTGACCTTTGAGTGAGTGTGCTGATGGTGCCAGCGAGTCCACTGTGAACTTGATCCCATGGGCACTGCATATAGATACAATAGTGAGGTCTAACAGAACAGTACCAGGGCGAAGAGGGAAAAGAGAATTTGCATGATTACTGTTGCGGCAGAATATTGAACTAATCTGATGTTATGTGTAATTTGACATTTTCTCGTAGTGTGACTGTGCACGTCATTAAGGCAGGACAAGAGGCTGCATATAGTGTGTGTGTGTGTGTGTGTGTTTTGAATCCTTTCCAGTGGTTACCCAGGCCGCAGGGATACAGCGCAGAATGACTGCAGGCTTACAGCAGAGAGCTTCATACATGTATAAGAATGAACTTTTCACATTTATTTTGCTAGGAAGATCATTCTTAAAAGAGATGCGTCCAGTTGACCCTCCCTTGGTTTGAGCCTGGCAGCGTGTCTGCAAGTCTTATCAGTTTTACTGGAATCCAGTAGCATAAAGACTGGAAACAAGGTGAAAGCTAACCTGCGTTGTCCAAAAGTAACAAAATCCACCTACCAGTACCTCTAAAGCTCACTAATTAATACAGAATACAGAATCTTGTGTGTTGGCTTATTTCTTAGTCTTTTTACCTTTGGACAGAGCAGGCTAGCTGTTTCCCCCTATTTCCGAGCACATGTGGTTTGCCCTCAGTGGGATTAAGCATAGTACCTCCTCACAGTAAGTGCCCTTTCTTGGGTTAGATTTTGGATTTATTTTGAATTTTGTCTTTTCCAATGGTCCATTGAAGAAAATAACTTTTTAATATTTAATGTAACAGAGATACTTGTTTGGATTTATTGCTTCAGTCACATTTTTATTGCTAATTATAATTTGGCCGTTCGAATAAAATTGTACTTTTGTGGAGTGAATGCACGCCTCCTGCTCTTTTTGAACTTTGTGACATCATGGCTGGTAATCTGTAGTTGAGTCTAATTTTGTACAGTTTATCCCACCTTTTCTTCACTGCATCGTGCCACATAATGTTACATTAGGCCTATGTTAAGACTTTTTTCTCACTACATTAAAAACAGCAAAAGACTGGACTCACATACAGTTTGATGCGAAAGCTGTTGCCTGTCACACACTGACACTAGCCATACAGTGCAACACCTGCCATCCATCACACGACTCAATTTACTGTAACATGATTTTGAACTAGCTGACCCCACCGACCACACACACACACACGTCAAGACAAGGAGGAACAGTATTTATAAGGGCTGTGTCTCCACATCACTTGGTGGGCAGTCACATGTTGTGTGTGTGTGTGTGTGTGTGTGTGTGTGTGTGTGTGTGTGTGTGTGTGTGTGAGGGGGGGGGGGGTGACTTTGTTTCAGATAACAGTAAAACACTCACTGGCTGGCATCTCCAGTTTGGGAACAACACAGGTGACATTTCGCTCTGTGAAATAGTGCTGAACAGGTGGTTTTGGTTAAAAATATTGACTGCATGGAGCAAGGTTGTGCATTTACGCTTATTTATACCATTTTCTACAAGTCTGTACATGTAGTTCTATCATTGTTCTTGGCTCTCTCTATGAATTCATGTGATACTTTTTGGAAATGTAATACTATCTTTTCTGTCTGCCCCTGGTTGCGCACATGAACCCTTAAACTATGTTGGTAGGGGCTCTATGCCACTGTTCTGGTGGTGTAAAGTTTCTCTACATTTAGTCAGAGTCACACACACACACACATGACTGTGCTTGGGGCCCCTGGCTTTGGATGAGGGGTGTCAGGTTCTTCCTCTCTGTCTCAATGTGCGTATGAGGCAGGAAAAGGCAAAGGCGGCCAGCTCCAAGGAGAGACTGGCGTGAGGTGGGGGTGTGTCTGCAAGGGGCGGGGAAAGTTGAATCATTTGATTGAGAGATATGGAGCGGATATTTTTCCACTGAACTCTTTGGCAGATCTGTACTTTTCCCGCCCAGTGCAACCCTCCCACAACACACCCCCTAATCCCCGCCTTGGACACACTGTCACTCCATCGCCAAACTTCCCCTAACCACACCTACACTGCCACCTCAGGTGGCACAGCCCAAATTTAGGGTCCACCTGTTGCCTGCTGGAAGAGGATTAAGCTTTGTTGTGTGCAAGAGAGGGGGAGGGTTTGTGGAACAGGGTGAGCTGTGGTGTGTGACCCCTTTGGCATGTGATCTGAAATAGAAAGGGATTTATGGCTGTTGGGAAGTCAGACAATGGCAGCCAGGGCGTCAAAGACGAGCCCCTCTTTGCTGCCCATGAGAAATGTTGAGTCATAGCTGGTGGAGTGTTGGACACCTGTGCAACCATGTAACCTCCATTGTTTTACCTTCTATAGATGATGCGCCACAGATTTGTAGGTCGAAAAATCAGATTATTTAACATAATATAGCAAATGTTGCGCCTCATGAGCAAAGAAAAGAGTAAGATGCACCACATTCTTGTATGTGAGGTTCTCTTTTTTACAGCTACACTAGAGAGTTTATAATTCTTTAAAAGGCCAGTCGACTTTATGTAACAAGGCTCATAAAAGTGGGCCCTAAGACCAAATTTGGCCCTAAGCAAACCTTCCACTCATGAGCTCCAGATATTGATACATTATTGTTGATTAAAACAGGAATCTTAAAATGTAATCACAGCTCTCTCACTTGGCTTCATCTCCTGCACACCATAATACAAACCAGATCCCCTTGTCTGTAAGATCACATCAGTTTTCCGTTGCACTGCACCGTCTTCTTTCCTCACACATGCTCTCTCCCCTCTCGCCTTCAGCCAATAGTAGTTAAGGTCAAGGGAGCTTCCTGCTTGCGTCTCGACCTCTGCTGCAGGACCTCGAGATCAGCCCACTGGGCCTCTCTGGACTGGAGTAGCCCCCCCCCCTCGATAAGGAGAGAGGCATGCACGTGGGTGTGCGGGTGTCACTCTATCCCAGCTGAAGGGACACAACACAAAGTTCAAAGAAGAGAGGACACCCTGCAGAACAGTACACACCAGACTGATCACTTTGGGTTTCTCTTTGGATCTTACTTCTCCGCGCGTTTTTTGGCGCTAAAGTGATAAAGGTTTAAGTCGGGACTTGTTGTCCTTTTGGGGGAGTTTCACGTCTCTCCATTTGGCACCAGACGCATCTGCCACCTACTGCTAGGCTACTGGGTGCCTGGAGCTGCCAAGTCATGCCGGCCGGGTTTCAGCAACTTGGAGGGGAGGTACTTTTTTCACGAGAGCTTTTCACAATTTTGTATGTGTGTCTGGCTTGTTTTTTACTCGCAAAAGTGATGTGGTGAATTGTGTGCTGTAGGAAAAGCCGTTACTTTTGTTTTACTCCGTGCGCATTTCACTGTTCTGTGCGTATTTGTATTTGGAGAGATTTTACGCTCGGGTTTATCTCTGTCGTACACAAGAACTGTGAGAGAAAAGGCATGCTATGCTGTGCCGAATTGCAGTTTACCTCGTACAATCATATAAATTAGCACAAACTCGTTCATTGGTAGTGCAAAAAAATAATCTGAAAATTAAAATGATATAAAATAAGATTCTTCTAATTTCTCCCAGCTCCAAAATATGTCGTGTACTATTTTCGCTGAAAATGTGTAAAGCATTTGCAACAACCAGTAACTGTCAGTTTCAGTACAGAGGAAAACCAACATCAGCCCTGATCTGAACGAGTTTTGGCCTTTATTTAGTCCTGAGCATTGACCTTGATCAGCCAAATATCTGAGTTTACAGGTCAGAGCTTAGTGGGCTTGTTATAGGCCACCTAGTTTGACTGGTTCCTTTTCACCACCCTCATAAACACTTTTTTTTATTTATTTAGCCTCAAGCCAAGCTGTTGCCTCCTGATCTACTGTATGCAGGGGGACTAATCCTACTTTTAGTCTTTGGAGAGGGCAGGCTTCAATGATGTGTTCCACTGTTTGCTCCTCTCCACAAACACACAGTGGGCTTGGGCTATGAAGACCGGCCTAGCAGGGGGCCATGGCCGGTCCTAAATCTGTTCAGGGTTGACCACTTTCTCATTGGGAGGTCAGTGCCAGGCACCTGTTGAGCGGGGTCTGACACCAGATGTTTGTCTGGGGCATCCCTGGACTCCCGTTCCTTTTTCCAGACTGGGTGATAAAGTTGGTCGGGTGGTGGGGTTTTCTTCCAAATTGGTCGTCTAGATGGGAGACGGGCAGAGTCGGACAATGCCTGTGTTGTATGCTCCCCCCAGCTCTGTTTGAGGAATAGTTTCTAGGTCAGATGTATGTGTGAATCAGTTTTAAGTCTTCTGATTCTGGACAGTTTAATCTGTCCATAATCTTGAAACAAGACAGAGTGGACTGTGATCTGTGATGCCACAAAGACATCAACTCCTGAAGCTGCTTCAGGGCCAAAAAGGCTGATGGTTGATGTTCCAGGGATGTTGAACATTTTGGATTCAATGTAAGCATGAAAACTCAGACAAAGCAAAAAGCAAACACTCTCTACAAGTTCTCCCTTTTAGGAATCAGTAGCAGGTTTTATTTTGTGAGGAAATCACAGGAAAACTTAATCAAAGCTTGAAAGCGGTATTGAATAAATTGCACAAGATTATAATAACTTGATGTGACCCTCTATCATATCTTTTATTTATTAAGATTATTTTTCCTCATATCCGATCAACTTAAATGAAATACATGAAATATACCTAAAATCACGTCATGCATAACACTTGGAATACAGTTATTCTCGATCGAATACACCCACCTTTTATCCTTCACCACTTGAACCTTCAGCAATACAATCTTTAGATTCTGACCACTTTATTATCATGTCCCAGGTGTCATTATATGTAAACTAAATGTAATGTCCACCTATCTTACATAAAAAAAGACAACCTCAAACCAGGTTAAAGTCTTGTAATATTTCTCCCCATATGATTTCAAATTGAGTTGATTTGTTCTTTTCAATAGCATACCCTCCATTATATCTTACAGTTATTAAAAGCAGATACAGATTAATTCATGGTAAGTGAAAAGTAAATGGATAACTGAGCATTCCACTATGCAGGGCAATTTAGCATTTAACGACACGTGTACTAGAGCATAACTGACTGCCTCTGATGTTTACCTTTTCTGCCGCAAGGACACACACACACACACACACACACACACACACCCTTTTGTTTCGGTTCATGAACACTAAACAGCCCTTATCTAGAGACTCAACATAGCAAGGTCAAAACACAGTGTTACAGATGTATTCTAACTACACACAATACAAACTACACACTCAGACTTTGCTGAATCCACAGATCCACAGAATACAATAGAACAGATTGCTTACAGATTGTCTTGCTTTCTTTAAGACCACATTACAAACATTATTCTGTTTAAAACTGAGGACGAAACGTCACTTTAAAAGTGTCATTTAAAGTCGCATCATATTGTTGTTGTCAGGTGGCCCACATCACCAAAATGTCATCTTTTCAGGAAGTCTTGTTGTATGTCTTTAGCACTGAGCTGGGAACCAATCTGCCAGTTACAGTATGAAATGGCTCTTTGAGACATAAACACACTTTGTTGGAGGGGAAGACCTCATCTCTCCAAGGTCGTCTTGTCTGTCACCGTGGAGACAGGTGGGGGAAAGGGGGGCCGGGGGGGAGTTAAAGTTCAGGCGTCAACAGTAAAGCAGCCTGTGAAGTCCTGGACAGTGCTGAAGAGATTGTCTCTCATCAGGAGTTATCACAGTTATAAATAGTTGATGTTAGTGGAGTAAGGCTGAAACCAATCCCAGTGTCCGCTTAAGCTCTCTTATTATTTGCCATTATTATCTTTACAAAAAAGCTTCTCAGCACTGTTCTGAAAATAATACAGGTTTTAAAAAGATGTTTACCTCCCTATATGTGTTTCTTTGTGTGTGTTTCTGCTCCAGACAGTGACTGGAACCTTTGCTCTCTCGGTCTTCACTGCTGTCCTGGGATCTCTGGAGTTTGGATACAACATCGGCGTCATCAATGCACCTCAGAAGGTAAAAAACGAAGCACCGATCACCAGGATGGCTTTCAAAATTAGCCAATAAAATCCCATGAAAGTGCCAAACTGGTGCCAATCTGCATTAAAGAATGGAAGTGTGTTAACAGAAGCGGTGTGTTTGACGCCACAACATCCCACCGTGCTGCCTCAAGCAGTGCCGATGGTGTTAGATAAATGCAAGGGAGTCACATGGACACTTTATATGAAAGTGGGGAGACGGCAGAGCAAGGCCTTAGTTGTACCTCTTTATGGAAACACAACAATGCCATAACATGTCTGCCTCTGGTGTGATGAAAGACAGGATATTTCCATCAGTTTTATGGGGCTGGGGGTTATATGATTAGTTTTCTGTCACATCCAGAAGGCAACATGAAGCTGCACCCACTTATAGAGCCTTCAAATACAAACACTGTATGTACAGTATGTATAGTTAGAGGCACATGATTTTTGAAAACCTGACTTGCTCCGGCCATGAAACATGTTCCTGCTCATATTGCAGCCACATCTGGTGTTCCAGCATGAAGGCACACTCGGGTACTGCATGTGAGAAATGTATGTAGTACTGTATGATTTATGACTTTTACCAGGACTGGAATATGCAGGTCAATAAAGAAATGCATCGCAGAACATTGTAGTTTCTCAGAAGCCAGGATTAAAAGAGCCAATCATGTTGCAGGATTAAAATGTTCGATATAATTAAACCACCCATACACAGGAGAGGGGGGACGCTAATGCTAATGCTAGTTGCCACCAGCCATTAAACAAGAAGAGGAAGGAGAAGAAGAGCCAATCATGTCGCAGGAATAAAAGGGCCAATCAGAAGCCAGGATTAAAAAAGCCAATCAGACACCAGGATTAAAAGAGCCAATCACATTGCAGGATTAAAAGAGCCAATCAGACGCCAGGATTAAAAGAGCCAATCAGAAGCACGATTAAAGGAGCCAATCACGTCGCAAATGTTTTGCATTGTTGTACTCTATCCTCATCCTTGTCTATTTACAAAGGCTGATAAAAGTCAGTTATTTGTGTCACAAGCAGTGTGGGCTGTTCTAGCGATTCAAAATACGTTACCTAACTGACAAATACAAACTTAACTCCTAAACGTATTTCTTACGTATTCTTATGTATACAGCCTGTTCATTTAACTTGACTCATGCTGTCACCTCTGTGCCCTGTGCAGATGATTGAAGAGGACTATAACGTGACATGGGTGCATCGGTATGGAGAGCCCATCCCCACAGGGACCCTCACATCCCTGTGGTCCCTGTCCGTGGCCATCTTCTCCATCGGCGGCATGCTGTCCTCCTTCTGTGTGGGCTTTGTCTCAGAGTGGCTGGGCAGGTAGGGAAACGCCCGCTCTAATTTAGGTATTTCTACTAGAATTGTGTTTATATTTTGCCTGTGACATGTTGCATGAATCCAAGCTTATTAAAACCTTTAAAAACATTTTATATGCTCGAGACTACAACTGATTTACTACATGAAATTTAAGGTTCAGGTGCCTTTTTCCAGCTATGTCAGTGGTTGCACACTTTACTACGTTACAACTACTACTACTTTTCCACCAAACAGCCGGACAGTTTAGAAGTCTTATGTGGTTTTATATCGGGCTAAAGCTTCTTGGTGTTTGACCAATTAACTCTTTAGGGAGACATTTATAACAGTCCAATACTCAGGCACTATAGAGCTTACATACATATCACAATTTAATTCACTGCAAGAACAGTGCAGACAGAAAAGCGTATGCACTGTATCACACCTAAATAACCTTAATAAGCAGAATTCAGTATATTAATCAGCATACATATTGTATAGTTTTAACCAAACTACACAATTCCATGATATCTTAGGCTTGGACAATCAAGTAAATTGTAAAATATTTCAGTGGCCAACTCTATGAGTCATGATCCCTCAGTGTCTCCTTTTCACCTCTGCATGGATCCAAAATGGATCCCATCGTCCAGTCTCTACTTATTTAGGGGGGAAACTCTGCATGGGATTTTCCTCGTCCACCCAGTTTCCATCTGTAATTGCTGGGATGCAAACTGGACTCCAGAGCACAGCTTCCACTGACAGAAAGTGGATCTTAACAGAGCTGGCAGCACTGGGTCA
Source organism: Macquaria australasica (assembly GCA_005408345.1). Classification (NCBI taxonomy): domain Eukaryota; kingdom Metazoa; phylum Chordata; class Actinopteri; order Centrarchiformes; family Percichthyidae; genus Macquaria; species Macquaria australasica. Next base: position 282,259 of record SEMN01000012.1, on the reverse strand, counting down.
GGAGGGGTGTGTGGAGGAGGTGGGGATCAAGGGTTGGCAGCATTTAGCTCAGGAGCACTCGGTACAAGGTCTCCCTAAAAAAGCTTATTGTTCGCTTGGATGTCTGACCTTCAGTGTGTAGAATGATATACGTGCAGTTTGACACCAGAAGACCAGAAGCAATTTTTGTTTAGTTGAAAACTAATCAGACTCAAGTTATTATTCAAAGCAGAGTATTTTTTTTTTGTCTTAAAACATGTCTGAAGGGGATCTTCAAAATATCTTGATGTTGATTGTTTAGTTTTTCAGTATAGGTGGCCCCTAGTTTGAACAAAATGCCTCTGTTGCCTATGCTCTGGTCATTTTGCTGCACAGCACTAGAAGATATATGGGAAACCTAACTTTTTGTCATGACTTGTAATAATCATGGTCTAAAAATAACTTTATATAAAATGGAATAGTGCCAAACTGCATGGATGAGGCTAGTAAATTAGTCATATTTACGTTTTTTTAAGGTTATTTAAGAATAATTACACGCTTCAGTCAGGGATTAAGCAACTATACTAAAGCCTTGATTTGTTTGTGTGACACTGCCCTCTGGAGGCTGAAATATCACTGGCACATCTGACAAAAAACTTTCTGTAATCTGTGAAATGTGTGAAATGAAATGTAATTTTATGATATTATAAGAATGTCATTTTTCCAAACAGCATCTCAGCAATAAAAGCTGTCAAATACTCAAACAAGTTAATTTACTCTTAATAGTGTTTGAGTTCATGTTAATCTTCTGGATGATAAATTAAGACTTTTGGCTATCTTGGACTCTTTGATAATGAAAAAGGTCATATTTTGATTATATTAGATGGTATTAAAAGTGAGAATAGGTAATATTTGAGAACTGAATTACTACAAAACGCCGCTTGTCTGTTTTTGTTCCAGGAGGAAAGCCATGCTCATAAACAACTTGTTTGCCTTCATTGGTGGAAGTATGATGGGGTTGTCCAAGCTCTGCCGCTCCTTCGAAATGATGATCCTCGGACGCTTTATCATCGGTGCCTACTGTGGTGAGCGGTCCCCTGTTCTGCTATTTTAAAATCACAGGAATATCACAGGAATGTTAGATTTTTTGCAGCTATTTTTTTTGCTGCCTTGCAGTCGATCATCTCCTTCACCCCTGATAGAAAGTTTTTGTCTCTCATCCAACTTGTCCTCTGTGCAGGGTTGGCATCAAGCCTGACACCAATGTATGTGGGTGAGATAGCTCCTACGAATCTGCGAGGGGCACTGGGCACGCTGCACCAACTGGCTATAGTCACCGGTATTCTCATAGCACAGGTATGACAGCACACTATGATATTGATGTTACAGAGATTATAAAAATCTTTCTGTATAAACAAAGATTGAAAGTTAAAATGTGAAAATCACCATTTCTCAAAAAGATCTGAGTCTTCAAACATGCAGCTAACTTGTGAGAAAATGTCTGGAGGTGATAAGAACTTTAATCATTAACCACCATGTTTCCCTGAGTTTAATGTTTTATATTACTATTTTGTAATAGCCTTGTTTTTATGTCATCCTTTTAAATCTTTTGCCCTCACATCTGATCCCTCTCCCTGTGCAGATCCTGGGTCTGGAGGTGTTGCTGGGCAGTGAGGACTTGTGGCCAGTTCTGTTGGGTTTAACTGTTGTGCCGACCGTACTTCAGATGGCACTTCTGCCTTTCTGCCCCGAGAGCCCTCGCTTCCTCTACATCATCCGCTGCCAGGAGCACCAGGCCAAGAGAGGTGAGCGTGGCCAGACTGGTCCCAGGATATCTTTAAGTTCTTGTTCTTATTTTTGAATTTGGACCAACTTACTGTGTGTTTGTTGGTCCTAAAAGCCTGAGAGGACATTTAACTGACCTGAAGATTAGGCGGGAAGAGTGAATTTTTATTTTGAAGTGAACTACTCCTCTAGTCCTAACATGTAGCTGAGGAATATTAGGCAGATCTTATAACCTGTGCAAAGACATGTCCAAAAAAACAAACAAAAAAAATCATTGTCAGGTTTACTACACTGTTTAATAACTTACTGTACAGTACCTTGTGCTAAAGTACCCTTGGGTCACGTTATGCAACATTTATGGGGCTGAAAGTACTAGAACAAGTGTTTACATAGTGTATATAAGATCGTAAGTTTGGCTTATAGACCCTCTGTGGCTTCAAGCATTTGTCCTTAAAGAAATAGTGTCAGAAACTCGAATATAACATACACAATTCTCACTCCTTACATGCCTCCTTTGTGCAGGCCTGAGGAGGTTGACGGGCAGGCAGGAGGTGGGCGACATGCTGGCAGAGATGAAGGAGGAGAAGAGGAGGATGGACATGGAGAGGAAGGTGTCCATCCTGGAGCTCTTTCGCTCTCCACTCTACCGCCAGCCCATCATCATTTCCATCCTGCTGCAGCTCTCCCAGCAGCTGTCTGGGATCAACGCAGTGAGTCGGGGGAAACATATTTTACTGTTCAATGACATCATTACACCTGGCATAAAATCCCAGAAAGGATCATCTTTAAAAAAAAAAAAAGTGAATCAGTGCAGTATACTATTGACATAATCTTAATCTGTTTACCCCTCTGGCCAGATTTTCTACTACTCCACCAGTATCTTCATGAAGGCAGGAGTCCAGAGTCCAGTCTACGCCACCATAGGAGCAGGCGTGATAAACTGTGCCTTCACTGTGGTCTCGGTCAGTAACCAAACCGACATGCCTTCATCTTGGCTTTTTGATGTGCTCCTCCTTCCTCATAAAAGAGTTTAACTCTTGATGTTCACTCTTTTTTGAATTTAGTATGATAAGGATTACTGTGCTGCGATGTACCAAAGTGTGTTTCTATTACTGTTTAACATTGTTATCAAAGAGCAAATAAGATAACACGGGAGGATGGTCGCCCTTTTTCTTGTGGCCGCCCCTCAAACCTTCCTGCATCCAAATAGGCCAAGTTTGGTTTGGCAGGTCAAGATGTTTTTGTACAGACATTCATGTTCCCCAGAGGACGAATCCTACCGACTTTGGTGATCCCAACTTTTCCCCTAGTGCCACCTAGTGACATTATATTGGATGGGTTGCCATGAAATTTGGTACAAACATTCATTTCCTCCTCAAGATGAACTGTAATAACTTTGTTGATCCCCGGACATTTCATCTAGCGCCATCATCAGGTCAAAGTTTTAATTGCCAAATGGCTGTAAAACTAATGACATTCCCGTCAGCCTCAGCTGTAGTTGGTGTTTGGTGCTAATTAGCAAATGTTAGCATGCTAACACGCTAAACTAAGTAAATACGGAAAACATTACACCTGCTATGAACATCAGAATGTTAGCATTGCCACTGTTAGCATACTGATATTAGCATTTGGTTCAAAGCACCGCTGTGTCAGTTCAACCTTACAAAGCTGCTAGCATGGCTGAAGACTCTTAGTCTTGTTTTGACAATGAATCATATTTCAGTACAAACTAGGTGAATAGCTAACTTTAGCAACTCAAGTAGAATATGTAAGTTTTAGCTCCATTTGCCTACAGAGGATATCAACCTCTCTGTTTCCCCTGTTTTCTTATTATTAACAGCTCTTCCTGATAGAGCGGATGGGTCGACGGACGCTCCACATGCTAGGACTTGGTGGGATGTGCATCTGTGCCGTCATCATGACCATGGCTCTTGCTTTATTGGTCAGTCTCCCAAAGATGCAAGCATCCTGTACTGCTGTGGCGATTTTCTCTACAAAACTCTGAACCCTTTTTTCTCCCACCTCACAGGACAGTGTTCCTTGGATGAGCTACGTCAGCATGCTGTCCATCTTTGGCTTCGTGGCCTTCTTTGAGATCGGTCCGGGTCCCATCCCCTGGTTCTTTGTAGCTGAGCTGTTCTCTCAGGGTCCGAGACCAGCTGCCATGGCTGTGGCTGGCTTTTCCAACTGGACGGCCAACTTCATCATCGGCATGTGCTTCCAATATGTTGCTGTGAGTCTTTTTGAACTTCAATAGACGTTGTAGATGCCACAATGATGAGTAGCCCACACATGATTTTCTCTGCCTCATTCAAGCGTAGCTCTAACATTTTCTGCAAATGTTCGAGGTCTCCTCTGTCTCGTTGTTTAATCTGATCCCATCCTTCCCCAGGACCTTTGTGGGCCATACGTCTTCCTGATCTTCGCAGCACTCCTCCTCTTCTTCCTCATTTTCACATTCTTCCGGGTGCCAGAGACACGGGGCAAGACCTTCGACCAGATTGCAGCAAACTTCCACCAGCACTCAGCGGGAGGAATGATGGACCTGGACCTGGACCTGGACCTGGACAAGCCCAGCACTGAGCTGGACTACTTGGGGGAGGAAAGCATCAACTGAAGAGTCCCTTCCTGAAGAGAGATGGAACTGAGTACAGCTTGGGATGAACTGTGTATGTGGGCCCGACTCCAAACTTTTATTTTTTGACATGTATATTGAGGTCAATTGTTGTATTCATGTAGATTGTGGTGCCAAAGCAGTGTTAAAGGTGTGTTTTGGAATTGTCCTTTGCTGGTACCACCGCAATATGAGGTTAACGGTTACTAATTGAGCCTTGACAAAGGCTAAAAATCTATGGATTAAAAGTTGACTACTGTAGTTTCAAGGAATAAGACGCACATAAGAACAAAGTGTGTGGACTGTTGAGGCACTGACTGCCAATGTGGTAGAATTTTATTCCATGGTGATGCGCTCGGTTGCAATATTGACAGACGGAGGCGGAGTGACTTTGGAATTCCTGCACTTTATCTACAAAGACATCTAAACTTTTCAGAGTTTGGAGGTAAAAAAACAAACAAAAAAATTTAGGATATACAGCCATGGAGTCAAGTATGGAGTTAACACTGGGAACGCTCTAGAAATGCAAATCCAACCGACTGAAACACATTTAATTGATAGATTTAAAGTTAGAGACTAGCATACGGCATTCAGAATTTAACCATTAAACTCCAACTACAGGATCATGGTCTGAAGTAACCCCTTTACACTGTACAGCAACTTGGGCTGGGTACTTTTTTTGGTACTAACTGAAATGTTTCTGTAGTTTCAAAGTTCGTGTACAGCTGCTTCGATTTAGATGAAATTTAACATTTGGCATGTTCGATTTCAATTCAATTCAATTCAGTTCTATTTATATAGCGCCATATCATAACAAAGTCATCTCAGGGCACTTTATTTTGCTAATTTAAGAAAAGGATATTGTAGGAAAACAAAACATGTTTTTATTCAAAGTTAAGTATCAAGAAAAGTACGATTTTTGTATCCGTACCAAAACTCAGGCATTAGATCAGTATAGAAAAATGTCAAGCAATACCCAGACCCAACAATAACTGTCCATGGTGTCCCACTAGTTTACCCAGATTCATTCAAATCAATCTTTTGGACAAAAGAGCCAAAGTCACTGCTAAACTGGGCTTTCAGTCATGTAGTGTTTTCCCAGCTTAAGCTAAGGCAAAGTGCTATCACAATGTATTTTTCTGATCATGTGAAACTCACTGCACAACCTGCAGGAATGCTACATTTAAAGAAACAATCTGTTTTAGTACTTCATGTGTACATAGTGTTATTTTGGTTGTTGATATTAAGGGTATGAGGGTCTAAGAGTTTCAATTCTTTATGCACTCGTGTTTGGTTTTGTAAACAGAAGCCCGATACACTAGAGCAAGATGTGCAATCAAAAGGGCTGCCTGGAAAAAGCAGATCTTCTTCCTCTTTTTTTATTTATTTATTATTTTTTTAAATCACAAGAGCATCATGTTTGTGCATTTTTTTTCTTTTCTTGCCTTTTCTGTTTGCCGGCTATTCTTTAAATGGCGTGTATCACTACCTTCTGAAGATTTGTATTGAGGTTGTTCAGAGAGGACCTGCAATTTGTAGAGTGAATATTGATGCCGCAGTCATGTTGTGGCTAAAGATAAAGGATACGAGTACTGTAAATGTTTCTGAAAACACCTGTGAAGGCCTCCTGTGTTGTGTAATATCAAGTAATCTAATTTTTTTTAAAAATGCAAATAATGTAAGAAGCAGCATCTTCTAATCTGCACCGTCATCGTCAGGCATGAGGAAATAAGGACTGAATCCTGAGACTTGCAAATACGATTTATTAACATTTTAAGTACTGACATTGCACATAATCCCCTCCAAAGAAAAGCACACACAAATAAGACAAAAGAAAAAAGTTTCTTTTCATCAATCTATCCTCAACTAAGGAGACGAAGGGTGTAGTATGTTTTAAGACTTGAGGTGGTAACAACTAAACTGACTCCCATAATGCACCACCAACCTCACACCTGCTTGGCTTTCCCCTCTTCAACCAAATTAAAAAAGTTAAATAAAAATCAAGGCTGGTTCCTCTATATACTACATGTGTCCCATCTAAGCAATTAAAGAAAAAATTGTTTTTAAAAGGGAGGTTGGAATAACTGGGCTACCAAGCAGGTTGTCCATTCTTTCCCATTTTTCTTTTTCAAGATGTATTTTCAATTTCCACCACCCACCTGTATCACCTTCCTCCCTACCTCATCCCTCTCCAAACTGCAGTGTCTAGACAGGACAACACAACACAAGATGAGAGGGGGGGGGGGGGCATGAGGGATTACACCGAGACGGGGTGGGTTAGAGGATGGGGGAGTGCAGGGAGGGGAGGAGCAGTGCATGTGTTCTGAAATAGGTCCAGTCCTCCAACCCTAGGACCTACGAAAACAAAGACAAGAAAATAAAAAATTGCAAGGGAGACGCAGGGATCGAGAGAGACAGACAGTAAACAGACATTAACACAAAAAGACACCTCCAACCCTCACTAAAGGATTATTTTGATCTGGAATCCAGGTAACTACAGTTTGAGCTTGTACTCGAAATAGTTTCCTGCATTAAAATCTTGCCATCCCTTTAATGCCATCATTCCACCTTAAATCCATTTACAGGAAAACCTCACTACACAGCCCGTTAATGTCCGTCATCTTGCCCTGTGTGACAGATATTGCACGAGAAGTGCAACCCTACACCTTCACGTCTCCCCACCCCGCCTGACCCCAGACCTGACCACTTTAGTGTGGGGTCCCACCTCTTGCCAAGGGTCATGTGACTGTCCTCTCACTAGCGTCACTCTGTTGGTGCTGAGATTGTTGTGGCAGCTGCCTGCTGTGGGGATAGGAGGCAGTTGAAATATCTGTCAACACCAACAAAACACAGGTGATAGAAAACAGCAGTTTTAGCATCTTACCTCAGGTGCTTTGGGCATTTTAGGAGAAGTTCTGGGGGAGCCCTTTGGTGATTTTGATGTGGATTTAAGGTCAGCTGGTTTTGTGGTCTGAGGGGGGGTACCAGGCTCTGAGGCAGACCTCTCTGTATCGTTCTGCAATATGTGCAAGTAAAATAAAGTGTGTTGAGCATGCAACAGTAATCCTTGACAGTAAGCACAGCTGTCAAGAAAATGTCATAGCACTTGCCATCCAAAATAAACCTAACCCTATTTTTCAGGGATACGACACTATACTACCAGGCACACTGCTCTCACAGACTGCTTATATTCATGAACGCCCAGGTCAGCATTTCCTGGTTACCTACATCAGACCCTTGACATCACATCCTGTTTCAGGGCTGCAACTTTGTTGGACAGAGCTTCTCATTCCCATACTGATGTTCTGCACTTGTATTTGGTTAATAGCCCAAGTTTACAGACCATAAACAATAATCGCACTCACTTTCGAGGTAGAGGACTCCGAGTTCCTTTGCCTGCGCCGTCTAGTCTGGCGGCGTTGTTGTTTCTGGCCCTCAGGTGCTTCTCCGTTGGTGTGGGGGCCCTCGGAGGCCTCCGTCTGCTTCACCTCACCTTGCTCCTGGCTCTCTTCTGGAGCAGCCTGCTGGTCGTCTCTAGCCTGATCAGGAGGTGGGCGAGGGCGAAACGGTCTGTGAATCCCAGGACAGTGGAAATATTAAAAATCAGCTTTTCATTTGTGCAATTCAGAAGCAGAAAAATGAAAGTATAGGGCGATATTGTCATGTCACCTGCGGTATGGGCGCCAGAATCTGCGCTGTGGCGGTCGCTGCGTTTGGTCACCCTCTGCTTCTCCGTTCTTCTGCTCTCCGTTCTTCTGCTCTCCGTTCTTCTGCTCTCCGTTCTTCTGCTCTCCGTTCTTCTGCTCTCCAACCTCACCCTGGCAGATCAAGCAGACAAAACCTCACACTAGACTGTCACAGAACATCCCATTACATTCAAGAGCTTCTTGCAATATTCAAAAACTTTGTTCTGCTGCAACTTTACTTTCTTTAATAAAAAAAAACCTGCTTTACACTCATTCAACTGTGGGTTGTAGTGAATCAGATCCCCCTCCCTCCCTCAAACTTCTTTCACTCCATCTCAGATAAATAAATGTTGAAAAAGAAATCAGACATAAGTGACTGTTCTCCCTGCAGCAACCTCCCTCCGTTTTCTGCTTCAGCTTACATCTTGTGCCTCTGGCCGTGGTCTGCGGGGCCGACGGCGGCGCTGCTGCTGAGGTCTCGTTCCACCGTTCTCCCCTGATCCCTCGCCCTCGACAGCGGGGGCTTCGCCATCAACTGGTTTGCCCTGGTCACCAGGCCGAGGGCTGCGGGGGAAGAACCGTCGACGGAAGCGGCGTTTGTTGGGTGCGTAGCGGCTGCCTTTGACTGGAACGCCGCCTGGACCGGTTACATTAGCTGCTTCTGAGCCCTGTGGTACACCAAAGGGAAACGTAAAACCAGCAGACCATAAACTGTGGTGGCAATGCCACACTTTATCGAATGGTTTCCCTGATTCTTACCTTGGCTGCTTCAATCACATCAAACTCTACGACCTCCCCGTCTCCCACACTGCGGAGGAATTTCCTAGGATTGTTCTTCTTGATAGCAGTCTAAGGAGACGGATTTAGCATCAGAGTGGTTCCGTCAACCCATAAAACATTAATTCAAGAAAACGCCCTTTGCCCTACCTGATGAACAAACACATCTTCTTTGGTGTCATTCCTGTGAGAAATAAAACATGATTAGCAAACCTGGCTCATGGGGCTTTGAATTAGATTTAATTAGACTGAGAAACACTTAAATTGCAGTGATGCAAGTAATGTAGAGGAAACGCAGTACCTGTTTATGAAGCCATATCCATTCCGCACATTGAACCATTTCACTGTGCCTTGGACCAAGGTGGCTACAGTAACAGGTAGCACATGATTAAATGTAGTAACATTTCACGTAAGAAACATTGTTATACAGCCATTCACATTACATAATATACTGCCATCTTGCTTGTACCAGTGGCAACCTTGCTTACAACAAGAAATGAGAGCTCTGTGTCAATCATTAACAGAAAGACTTTGAAACCAGGTCATGAGGGAGGGCTGCTAAACAACAAGGCTATTTCTCATTTCAGAAAAGGACATAGGCAAATAAGACAAAAACCTTCCATCCGCCTCGTGAAAACGCTTGGTTTCCTGTTAAAATCGCCTAAACGCATTTCAATTGGCACGTTAGCCTCTCAGTTAAACGATTTGCACCTGTGAGGGCGCGCAACAGCTGATAGAGAGGGAATTTAGGTCATGTGCTCACACCGTTAACAGACACTTAAATACAAATAATATGGCTTTTCCTTCTTAGTACGTACGAAACAAAAAGGACACGAAATGTGCGGAAATATAGGGAGAACCAGTCATGTTCCACCGACCCATTTTTGGCTTAACTGTAAATTAAACTACTTAATTTTTCTGCCAGTAAAAGCTCTTAAGCCGATATTTGGTTTCATAGTAGAGGTTTGACTTCATTTGTATAGACTAAACAATTGCTTCCCACAAAACCCATGTGAAAAAAAAAAAAAAAAAGAAAGAAGAAAAAGAAAAATGACACGTGTTGCTCCAAAAAACGAAACACACCCTGGTGCCAAACACCGTTATTTGCTGATTTAGCTCAAGTGGTACTTCGCTGTAGCTGACTCAATAGATTAAAAAAAAAAAGTTTCACACATGAAAAAGTTTAATTTTACATTAACGTGACAACAATGCAAATAAACTGAATGCGGCAACAACACAAATCTGTTTATTTCACTCACATCCATGAGACGCACATAAATTGAAACTAAAGTTGATAAGTTTTGCAAGACTCCTGCAGGACTAAGCACACATGCTGGCACCATAATCACTTTCTACACCCACCTATGACTTTCCTCTCAGGTTGTGGCTTGTCTTCCACAGGTGCCGATGGTGGAGCGCTCTGCGCCTCAGCGTCGGTCATGGTCGCTGTCGGATTACTACACTTCCACTCCGGAGTCCCCTCCCTCCTGCTCTTCCTGAAACTTTTCTTCTTCTTCTTCTTCTTCTTCATTGAGGTTGTACGGCAGTTGGCATCCTTAACGTCGCATTACTGCCTCCTCCTGGATGTGGGCTAGTCTTCCTCAATGTCCTCAAATTAGTTCAGCAGCTCTCATTAAACCAAACAGCCATTTTCTGCCCTGCGCACTTTAATGTACTTTTTACACCGACCTCTACTTGCGCCGTTGTCTTTCTTCTATATATTTTCTGCATGAATAATCACAACATGCTTAAAATTTAAAAAAATATATGATATAAGATTATATTTCTACAAGTCTATAGTAGGCCTATGGTGTGTATTACTGCAAGGATCTCCATTAGCTCTGCCATAACTACACATAATATTATATTTCTTGGATCCATATTAAAGCACACAACATGACATATGACTGTGTGGCAGTACAGCATGGTCTTGGCCTACACCATACATTATTTAGCCTATTCGTGATAGTGGAAAGAGAAAACAAATTCCTTAAATGAAGAACATTTAAAGAAATATGGATAATTTGACACATACTAACAAGTCCATCTGGTTGTAAGGTAATGTATATATAATGTTTTGTTTTGTTTTTCATGATGGATCTAAATAGTTTTTATTTGACTGTGCAAAGACTCAGTTTTCTGGTTTAAATCACACTGTTACAAATATGGCTTCTTTTACGATACTCTTACTACAAAACGAAAAACAACATTTTGCCATAAAGATACCATAAACAATTACCAGCATGTTCAGATTATGAACTAATTTAAGTAATTCCACCTTAACCTGTTGAATAGGTTCATCTGTCAAGTGTTGCTTTTGGCCAGTAGGGGGATGGAAAGACTGAATTGATGCAGCATGATGCATTTAGTGACGATGTCTTTAAATTTGGATGAAAATCAGTCAGGGAATGGATATAACTTTCATTTTCGCATTACATATAATGGTCTAACCTGTTATTAGTGAGAAATGTAAAATGTAATTAGGTTATTGTAACAATACTATGTTACACTGATGAGTAATTACGGACAATATTGATCAGGGACTTATTCCCTTGCCTTAGTCCAGCTATGGTTTTCTGCTGCTCTGTTCATAGTTCATCCTAAAATGAATCTTCCATATTGGATTTGATTGCTGTGTGAGCTGTTTGGAAAGGTCTAATGGGCATTTTATGATTATTTTGACCTGTAAATAAATAGCCCCTTTAACTTATGAGGGTTGTTATTGTGCTCTGAAGGCTAGCTGTGGATTTGGTGGCCCCATATATAAACTTCAGAGAAGTTTCATTTGACACAGGATTAAGAAAGCAAAAACTGAATGTTGCTTTTGGGGTTATGGTAACTATGCCTTTAATTACAGCACTCAGCACATAGGTCACTGGACTCCAGTTTCACAGCACTAAATTTAACCCAGCAGCTCAAAGAACTGCCAAGTTCAATGAAACCATTCACTGTGCACAGAAGCCATGGGTCTCTGGACAGAAAAAAAGGCTCTAATTAGACGTGTAATTATTAGCAGCAGAGGGAATTACAGCCAGCGGAGGAGCACTCTGACAGGATGGCAGCACTAATACTGTGGATAAAGAAAGTTTTCAAAGATGCAGGGTAAATTATAAGAAGAGATACGTGGATCAAACAAACACAAGTTTATTAAACGTGTTTAGTGAATGGAAAGTCCTGTACACAAGTGTTTAAGAATTTGAAAAAGGTTTTTGAAAAAGGTGGTTATGGCTCATGATGATGGCAGTGTACAATATAAATATTTGTAGCCAATTATTTAATTATAATTAAATAATATAATTATTATAATAATAATTATTATTATTATATATTTTATTATAGAAACCTGTAAAAAAAGATATCTGTAAAATGCACTGATAGATCAAGACATACATTTGTCGTGGCGTTTATGTACAGTACGAGCTCAATGGGAAGGAGCTGAGTGGTCCATGCTGCACTAGAATGAAAAGCTACGCATGCGCAGAATATGCCAAATTGCCGAGGTTTGTTTCATGGGCATTGGGATGGAAGCAGATCAAGCCACTTGAAGTTAGCCAAGAGAAGACCGGAAGAGGTGCAACTTCACCTTCAATGTAAAAGTGTGTAATTATGTCACTGATGAGAAAGAAGAAACAGCCTCGAGTATTTTTCACATTTTGGTTATTGGCATGATAATAAATTAAACGAATGTTTATCAGCTAAAAATACATGAGAAAACACCCATATTCTACACTAACCAATACTGATTTTTCCAAAATATAGTTTCTCTTTCATAACGTCTTCTATTCCTCTAATTTTGAACGCAAATGCCTAAAAGAGTATGCCCAAATTAAATGGTAATAGAACTACTGACATGAACTACATGCATAAACAGCATTCTTGCATAAACATGCAACAGCTTCACATACTTAGTTACAACATAAACTAAATAAAGTATAAACATATCAAAACGTATGAGAAGTAGTGCGCAATCATGAGATGTTTTCTGACAATATAATGCAATTTTTTGCTCATTACAGCTCTACTGCTATCACCATCTATGTCAGACAATGAGTAACAAGAAACTTCTGTACAGAAATGCCAAAGATATGTAAAGAAGTGTCCCCATTACATAATTAGTCCACAAGAGAGTACTGACAAGATCATTTTTCAACTGTACAGTACATATCTTGGTCACATTTCTTTAATAATAAGAGATCCTTATCCAGAATTTTTGTTTATGCTATGTGTTTGTGTTAAAAATATATATCTGCCATTAATCGTTACACTTTTTTTTTAAACTCTCTAATGTATTAGCCTCAATAATACAGGATCAGTCAGGCTCTATTCTACATTCTAGAATACATTGCAAACACTGTATTGCAGTTACATTGTATTATACATTCTGAAATACAACGTAACGTCTACATTCTAGAGCTCACTGTAACCAGCTATTGACTTTGCAAGCTTACATGACAACTGCTATCTCCATGACAACTGTGCTAACTCCATCCTGTCATGAAAACCATGAGATGCAGTTGAAAGCTCTAGAAACAGCTAGTAAGTGGTAAGTTTAGTCAAATAATAGTTTATAACTTAGTGGGGAAGGATGCCATGACTTCAGAATAACATTGCCTTTCACTGAAGGGGGGGGGTTTTATTCTGACAGTTCCAACGGGAATTGTGTGTTTAGATTTGTTTTAAATGTTCTGACAGTGGTGAGGAGCTGGATGAGGGAGAGACAGAGAAGGTGGCGTGTAGGCTACAGACAGTACAGACATCGCGGGTTTCGGGGCTCTGATTCTGCTCGGCCCGGCGGCTGGCTTTCACGGTTGTGTACCTCTGCACGAGGTAAACTGCAATCTGGATCACAAACCAGAAGGAGAAGAGAGGAGAGCGGGAACGACAGGAATGAAAGAGGAATAATAAAAGAGATAGCTGATAGCTAAAGAAAAAGGGGAGCGACATTGCAAACGAGCACCAGCCGAGGAGGAGACGGACCCCGGCCAGACGACCCGTTAGCGCGGACACAGGGAGGCAAAGAGGAGGAGGAGGAGGAATTAACGGGAGAGAGACTGATAAATAGCACAAGAGAGGACAGCCATTATCAATAGGGTAAGTTCCTTATCAAAACATCCAATAGACGGGGCGTGTTTGCGCCTGAGCAGACGAGTTATCCTATGCACATGTCTGTCTGAAGCTGTATGATGATATATTCCCTTTAAACGCCCCCAAGAAGTGATAGCAGCGGTCCGTTTTACCAGAGGGCCACCAGCAGGTCTAGCTAACTTATCGCATCCTAACGGGAGCTTCTCACTGACATGTTAGCTAAAATGGAAAAAAAAAAAAAAAAAATACCCGATGGCTCATTCGCCTTTTATCATTGTTTTAAGTTTGCAAATCCTGAGAGACGACTTGGCTGAATTTGACACCGAGAACTTCACACACCTGTCACAACGTAATTAAACTAACTGACACGGTCTCCTCAATGCGCCGGGGCACGCCGTAGCCCTGGCGAGTATTAGCTTAGTCATTACGGGACCAAATTCAATCAATTTCCACATCTGTGTGCGTGTTAACGGCCAGCGCGGGGTTAAAGAAATAAGGTCCGCTCATAGGAAAGTCTACATTAATGTCGCGACTGGTTTAAGCGCCGTAAAGGTTGTCATTCTGCCTTGTGAACTCGAATCTCTTTATCAGAAGGGCCTCGGCCTGAGTGCAGTCAGCGCGCATGGATGCGGCGACACCGACCGTGTGCGTTACCGACGGCGGGCCGCGGTGCGTCCTGCGCGCTCCGGCGTTAGGCCGCAGTCAGCCTCTCCTTTTCAACGCTGCGGACATACTGTACAACGCACCGCACCGGGGTGCCGCTTAGACCACCATATCTCGCTCCAGTATTCAAGTATTCAGTTTACAACACGAGAGGTGGTTAAATAGGCCCAAGTCACGCCTGCTTGACTTTTGATGTATGGGTCATTAGCGCGGATTAGCGGTCCTGGTTTAACGTTTAACCCGGTGACCAGCCACTCTAATTGAGCAAAAAAAAAAAAAGAAAAAAAAAGCCCATAACTTCTTTCAGTTGTTTTTCTGAATTATATATATTTTTTAGGAATATGTTTATTTCCTTGAATGTCGTGAGTAAGTTGCTAAACTTTTTGTAGCGCCACCGGGACATCACGGTTAGTCTACTTAAAAAGTTTAGTGAGCAAACGATGCCACTAACATCAATGACTAAAACTGCAGCTGAATATTAAACTCCAATCATAACGTTTAAAATGTGATAATTGTATGATTACTTTGTACAGTAGGACTGGGCTTGGTTTGGCTAACAGATGCCATGTTTCTGTTGCTTTATTTAGCCCTGTCTGGTCTGCCTGTTTGCTGAGCCTCAGCACTGAATGGAAGTGTCATTTCCTCCACACCCCAAAGTTTTAATTGGTATCACCAGCCAACTCTCACATTTCCATCTTGTTCTGCTGAGATACTGACAGATATTCACCAGGCAGCACTGGCTGCTTGTCTTTCTTCATGGACTAACTTGCATAAATACTAATTACTGTATGACACAAGTCTACATCAAGTGCGTGAACCACAATAAAGTTGGATCTGACCTGAATGTCAACACTTATATCAGCCCCAGTAAACACCAGTCGATATAGTAAGAAGATAATGTTCAAATCAAATATGTTTGACAATATATTCTGTGTGGCTGTTAAATCAATATTTAATCTAAATTTGTGGTTTGTGATAAGGTGTCAATGAAAAAGTCAATAATGTGAATATGTTATGCTATATGCTATCTTTTTTTTCCGAACCTGTGGCACAGTGCATCGAAAACTGTCAAGTACCAAAAGTTGGTATTCAACGCCTGGTCAGATTTGTAATCTTGTTAGTCCTTTAATCGGATATTAACTGTTTTAAATCACAATTTTGCCGGTTTTTGCTGTATTTCCTTTAGGCAAAAATCTTGTATGGTTGTTTAGACAACATTTAAGGTTTGAGAGATTTGGCTTCTTTTGTTTGATGAAAAAAGAGTTTTGTAGAAAAACATGTTCATATTTCTCAAAATAAAGTATGGAAAAAGTATTGTTTTGGTGTCATACCAAAATTAAGGTATCATATCCACACTAGTATCAACACATTTCAGCCGGTTCCTAGTCTTAATAAAGACATTAAGTACTTATTTCAATCAGAACAATCTAAAAAGTTTGGAAACGGCATCCCTGTATCATCATCCCAGACAACATCTGGTCTTATGTCACAGTATTAAATCAATACACCTCCTGGCTGTGCCTGCTGTCATTTTCCTGAATCAGTTCTGAACGTCTGCATTCCTGTGTGTTGGCCTCCACAGCAGGCATGGCAGATGCAGAGCTGGACTTCCAGACAGGTGATGCCGGGGCTTCCGCCACCTACCCCATGCAGTGCTCGGCCCTGCGTAAAAATGGCTTTGTTGTGCTGAAAGGCCGACCCTGCAAGATCGTCGAGATGTCCACCTCCAAGACTGGCAAGCACGGCCACGCTAAGGTCAGTAAATCCTGAAGTGCTGATGTCCAAACTGAAGCGACAAAACTTTTTCAAACTAGGAAGGAATTTATTGCATGACTCAGACAAATAACTCAAATGTGAAATAGTTCAGACAACTGTTTTTTTCATTGTGGACGCACTTGACCCGTGAGGGAGAATACAGACAGAGGGCGAGTATCAGTGAATTATCACTTACTATCCATCCAAGGTCACAGTCATTAATATTAATGCACATTAATGGACACTTTGAGTCTGAACAACAAGAACAATAATGTGTATTATAAATAATGCATTATAAAAGATGTTTAACTCAAGCACTTTACTTTACACATTGAATATCTTATAGACACTCACTGATAAAATATAGCTAATGTGAGTGGATGTTTTGTTTTGAGATACACTTCAGTTAGAAAGCTGATTGTTCCTCCTTTCTGTGTGTTTTGTGCTCACGCAGGTCCACTTGGTTGGTATCGACATCTTCTCTGGCAAGAAGTATGAAGACATCTGTCCTTCCACCCATAACATGGACGTCCCCAACATCAAGAGAATGGATTATCAGGTGAGACAGCTGGAGGATCTGTTAGAGGTCCTGAGTTGCTCTTGTTATCTAGTATATTGTGAAAATACAGTATTATGAGTCTGTTACATATTAGTATTTAGAACATTTGGACGGGTAAACAAATTACACACTCCCAGGTGAGTTTTTTTCCAGTATAAAGTCAGATTATGTGACGTTACTTGGAGTCAGAGGTGGCTCGAGGCCAATGAATATACAAACTACAAACAAATTATAACAAATGTTTTACTTGCTATGTAAATGTGGCCGAAAAGTAGAGCTGCCTCCTCTCAGTCAGTAAGTAATTTTGAGTTGATGAGTGATTTCTGTAATGGTCTCCCGATGAGGAATGTGTTGGGTGAATAGTCACGTCTCTGATATCACAGTAATATTCACAAATATGCTTTGGTCTTTAATACGCACAAGATTTTCAGAGATAATTCCACATGGCTGCTGGGGGACAATTAGCAGTTATTTGAAAAAGCCCCACAATTATTAGTCAACTAAGAGTCTCTTTAGGGAGAACAGCTTTGCAGACACACAAAGAAAGAAAGAGGAACAACTGGTACTAATGTCAGGGGAGAAATGCTGGTCATTTTTTGAAATCGTACTGTGTTAATCTATAAATGACTGTCGGAAGCACACATTCAATCTGGTGCAGCAGAGCACATGAAGGGAACATCATATCTGGCGTTATCTTTGTCAAATTTATCATTATTGATAGTTCAAAGCATGAATCAAATTGAAAGTCTCCTCATATGGTGCATTCAGGTGCTTGTAAGAAGCAGTAAGAGCGTTGGTGGATCAGCTGATTAACTGAAAGTTAGCACCTAGTCGGTGAACATAGTGGAGAATTGAGCAGCTAAAAATAAATGAATGCAGGTTTAACTGCCTCTAAACTTCTGTAATTTCATTTACTCTCAAACTCATCATGTAACTTATAGCAAATGATCCAAATGTATTTCATATTTTATAAATGTCTAAGCAGGCTTCCTCTTGTTTACACTCTATTTGTGGAGAGACTGACAACCTGTTACATTACACTACTGATCAAACCGGTTGGATTAAAGCACAGCTGTCTGCAGTGGCCATGACTCGCCAAAGTGAAAAGCAAATGGTGTAGGGTTTCCTGTAGAGGTGAAACCGCAGAGTCTCAGTGCTCCCATACTCTCCTGTCAGGAAGTAACTCTCTGAAGTATGATAGTGGAAACAGTTCTTAATAACTTCTGCGGTCTGCGCTAAGGAAATCATTGAAATTGTGCATGAAATAAACTTTACGTATGCTACAGTAAAAGTATGAACCACACATACGTACTTAGAAACCAGTGCAGCGTACATATATAAAAGAAATAAGGAACAGAAAGAGGAAAAAGATAAAGCCTGCATGTATCAAAATACTGTGTCCGCTTACTCTTTTCTGTCGTTTCTCCTCTCCCCCTCTCCCAGCTGATTGGGATCCAAGATGGCTACCTGTCCCTGCTCCAGGACAGCGGGGAGGTGAGAGAGGACCTGAAGATTCCTGAGGGAGACCTGGGCAAAGAGATAGAGAGCAAGCACGAAGCCGGAGAGGAGATCCTGGTCAGTACTGTGACCTCGTGTCACATTCGTCTCTACTGTATTTTTCTTGTCTGAAACAAGGCGGGACCTTTTAGGTTAAGAAAGCCACATTTTGGTGTCAGGTGTACTGCGGAGATCAGAAGGCAGTTAGTCTTCTAAAGTGTTTTATGTCGACAAGTTGTACAGTAAGGTGTAGCTGAATTTATTTTTATGCTCAGATTTTGCTGCCTTGCTAGAAATTTAAATGATTAGGTTTAACATAAAAGACAGAGAAAAATACATTTGTTAAAATTGTGAAATTGTCTTGTGGGCCAGATTTGGCCCTTGATCTGGTAGTTTAAGTCCCCTGTGTTACAATATTGAAGCTGGTGCTGGCGAAAACATCAGCTTTTAAAACAAAAAGCCAAAAAGTGGTGCTGAAGTGATCAAGTGGAGTGAGTAGGAAGAAACTATCCCAATAAAACTCTTTGTTTTGACTCCTCTGTGCTCTTTCAGATCACCGTTTTAAATGCAATGGATGAAGAAGCTGCAATTGGCATCAAGGCCTTGGGTAAATAAGCCACTGCAGGTAAATACAGAGCCACAGCTGTATCGACATGCAGCTGTCCTCTCACCTTAACCTCCCCCCCACCTACCGCCTGACCCAAGCCTGCCTGAAGAGGAGTGTGTGTGTGTTATGTAAAATTATGTATGTGTGTGTGTTTGGGTGGGACACCACTAGCCACCAGCATGTGCCATGCCAGTGCAAGTGTGTGTGATGTCATGTACAGGTACAGTTTATTGTTCATCAGTGGACCCAAGGGGAAGGCAACTCCAGTCAACAAGAGCCGAGGCGGATTTACCTTCGGTGTTATAGAGAAACAAAAAGATGACACATCATTTAAAAACGTTATTCACAGTTATGCATATTCACTATACTGGAAATATCTGTTTTTCCATATTTTTGCATTGCATATTGAACTTTTTGTGTATATATTTGTTTAAACTGGACGAATGAGCGGAAATTTAAAGATTTCTAATTGGCGAAATGTAACTAATTCGATGAGTGTATTCAACATTTGAAGCCTGTATGAAGTGATTTGCCTACCCCTCAATGTACTATCTGTTTCATGTTAACACTATTATGAGCATGAGTATCATTTTTACGTAGCACTATCAAATATAAACGAAAGCTTATGGTTCATACTGTATTTTTGAGAAATGTTTATTTCTTTTCTGTGGGTTGCACTTCATTTTACAGCCTCGTCTGGCCAGTTGCTTCCTGTATTCCCTACTTCACTAAGAAACAGTTTGTAGCATTGTTGTAATTGTTGGGTCAAACTGTTTTATGCACTTTCTTTCTTGCACTTTCTCACTCGTAGACTGTGGGCTGTAGAATAAAGTGTCCACAAAAAAAAACAAAAAAAAAAACATGTTTAAAGCTGGTTGTGCAATGTTTCCTCTGCAGAGGCTAGTTAAAACACTGTCTCATTAAAATATGTTTCTCGTGTTTCTTTTTTTCTTTTCTTTTAGCATCTTCCTTCTCTGACTTTTCTTTCCTCTTTCTTCTCATTCCTCCCCCTTGTAATTCTGTTTCAGGGGCAAACGAGATGCACTGGACCTGGGGAAAAGGAGGGGATATTGCCTCGTCAATGCCATTCTCCCTCTTTTTTTTCTTTCTTTTCGTCTTTGTTTTTCATACTCTCTCTCTCCCTCGCTCTGTTTTCTGACGATCCTTTGGGTTCAATTAGAAAAGAACTTTTAATAAATAATTGGAAACGTCAAACAAACATTCTCTATGTACATACCCACATAATAAAACCACATCTGAGTCTGGATGTACAGATGTAAAAAGATGTAGAGGAAGGTCTCTCACCAAGGATTGAGTAGGTCTGCAAATATTCAGTAGCTACCTCCCATCAGGGGAAAGAAATGTGGTGATGTCACAACTGTTTTGTTTTTTATATGTGTTCTCCTGCTTTACGAAGGGCTTCAACTCCAGATCTGCATTGTTCTGTTGAGGCTTGTTCAGCGTGTGCCACACAGATTGAATTTGTCTTTTCTGTACAGCAGTTTTCTCTTGGTGATGGTCTGAACAAGCCTTTGCTTCTGCTGTTTATCACCTGAAACTTCTCTATTAAACAAAGGTTACCAACATGGCACACCAAGGTTCAGTTTCTTTTCATCTCAAGGCGTTAAAAGTGTCAAAAGGAAACAGAACCCTGCTTCAAGAACATACAAATTCTCATGTTAAAAAGTCCTTCAGCCAAACCTCAATTTAACTTCACCCACTCCTTAAAAACACCT
Source organism: Macquaria australasica (assembly GCA_005408345.1). Classification (NCBI taxonomy): domain Eukaryota; kingdom Metazoa; phylum Chordata; class Actinopteri; order Centrarchiformes; family Percichthyidae; genus Macquaria; species Macquaria australasica. Next base: position 261,537 of record SEMN01000012.1, on the reverse strand, counting down.
TTGCAGAGGCCCTCAGAGCGGGCCTTCACACAGAGCCGTTTGGAGAGATGAGTGGAGTATTATGTGGCGTACTCTCAAACTGTGGCAGATAAGTTGTGGCAGTTTGGTATCCTTACTTTGTATTCATACAGTCCAAACTGTGCAGGATGTCTCCATGGCGGAAAAAATAAAGTTGACACAAACTGGTAGACATGGCATTTATCATTTTATTTAGCAACATGAAAGCTTTAAAACAGCAGAGACTTGCACTTCATTTATGCTGTAGAAGAGGTTAACGCATAACACTGGAAATCCTCCATACTTTTGTCAGAATAATTTGTGGTAACCAACCCTAATGGCTCTAGTGTGATCAACCAGCAGTCTGCTGCACAGTAAAATAGAGTCAGTTAAGTCAATGTGTTTCAGCTACAGTAGTGTTGAGTAGTGAGTGCGTGTGACCTTAGCGGAAACATGTTGATTTAATCCACGTACTCTATATTCAACTACTAAGTGTTGCTTAACATTTACCTCTACTCTGGTTTTTGCGAGCAAAGTCGCTGCAGAGACACGAAACCCTCCACTGATGTTGGCATTATGAATGTTGGTAAAGAAAGAATAAGCTCTGGTTCATGCTGTGTTGCTTCATACAAGATATTAACATTTCAGTGCACATAAGCACCTCCAGAATGGCTTTACACTATTTTACAAATTAACATAATTGGAAGTTATGTAAAAATCAAAGCTGGCTGTTTACAAAAGCACATAAACATGAGGACTGCTGATCCCTCATGAACAAAGTCAAAACAAGATACTATACAGGAAAAAAAAACACAAATCATATGGCATAATCCAGCCTAAAGACTTTGTATGAAGAAGTCGATCCATTCCTCGTCCAAAAGATTCTCCAGAATCTTGAGCGAAGCTGAGAACTCTCAGTGGCAGTGAAGGGGAAGGTGGATGTGAGTTACTTGCCATGGTGGTAGAACCTCTGCCCGCTCTGGCTGTGGGGGAGGAAGCCGTGGCGAGGAGCACCCTGAGGAGAGCTCTGGAACGGGGACTGGTGACGGAAACAAGATGATGAAATGACAACTGTCAGTGTTTGGTGATAAAATTAATTATTCTCTCAGACAAAATATTTAAGAAGTATTTTTAGTTTTTTTCATGAACAGAAACACATGATGGTGAAAGGCTGATATCAACAGGGAGTAAGTGGAACTGACAGTTGGAAGAATACGTTCTCTGAGGTAACCAGGCAAATCCTAAGCACAGCACCAACCAGGGTTGGGAGCAGCTCAAAGACAATACATTATAATCTCATAATCTGGTTGGATGCACTTTTAAAGATGTAAACACAGGTAAAGTTTAAATAATTCAAGCTTCAACAAATCTGAGCGGTATGCAAAGATAAAGGAAGCATTGTCGCAAGTTTCGGCATCATTACATCATCATTACCCTCATCATGTATACACAGCCTGGAAGTCTAGAGTCACAGCAGCAGCCCTGTGAGGCTGGAACGGTCATTACAAAGAACAAAACTCAACTGTTGGATGGAGGAAAAATAAAAGAAACAACTTTGCCATTCTGCCTTATGCGAGACCTCAGGAAGGTGCCAGAGGAAATGCTACGTTGCTATACTCCTTGCATGGCTAAAGATATGCACACCCCTGTCACAGGCTCAGTAAAGGAACGGAACACTCTTCCGTGTGTATGTGTGTGTTTTGGTCATTCACCTTTGCAGTGGGAATCTGGACCGCCATCGATGGTGTGGGCAGCAGTCCGGGAGCAGAAGGATGCATGGCTGGTGGATGCATAGGCCTTAAAGCACCCTGTGAGAACATCAACGACACACAGAATAAGAAAACGTGTGATCAGTTAAGAAAAGTGAGGACTTGAAGTACAGGGCAGGTGATTGAAGGTAATGCTAGCTGCTTCCCCACATTTAGTCAGGCATGTTTGGAAATGTTTGGGCCCAAACTTTTATTATTTGCAACACAATCCCACGTTTTAGAATACATTATCCAACACTTAAAATTGTTTATTTAGTGTCTCAAAATTATCATTTTTTTTTCAGCAAGACTATCCTAAAGATTCCACATTTCAAATGTTCTTACTGCATCAGTAAAGCCTGACTGTTGGTTGGCATGTTCCAGCTGCTTCTGGAGGGGTATCCCTGCTCCAGGAAGGTATCCTGCATGAGATACAGAGATTAACATTTATAATCAAACAATAATTTACATCAGAGACTACATTCAGGTTATTTTACAATACTCTGCAGTGGGAGCACGAGGACGATGACGATGACAACAGAGGAACTGACCAGACTGGGAGGTGAAGTGACTGTGGACGGGGTAGCCGGGCTGCTGGTGGGGGAGATACTGCATGGCCTGAAACGCAGACGCACCTGTGGGAGAACAAAAGGAACTTGTCCTTATTACAATCTCTACATCCCAATTTCAAATTATCAATCTGAGATTACCACAACAAGCAGGAAGGACCATGTCTTATATTACAGGTGACGTGTGATCCCTGACACATCCTTTACCTCTGATCTGAGAGCTGCCTGCGAAACTGACAGGTACAGATGGGCCAGGGGCGTAGGTGGAGGGATGCTGGGCCTGAGCCACCCCATAGGGCTCATGGACCCCCTGGCCCCCGCTGAACTGTCCGTGCTCTGCTGAGCCCGAGCTGAAGCCAGGCGTCTGATAGTGACGTGCCTTGAAGAGGAGGAGGAGGAAGGGTTAACAGTGGAATACAGTGTAAAACTATTCTATACATACAGGACTTAATGAACAAATTATGCTCCATACTCAAACATATGACCTATGGAGAAGTATCTGTGGCGAGATAGTGATACTTTATGAAAAGACATTAGTTCTTTGAGCAAAAAAGCCCTTTACTCACTGGAATCACAGAAGCTGGGAACAGCTGTTTGCTACGTTCTCCAAGCAGTGCACCAGGTCGACTGTGGCTGACCGGACTGCCTGAGAGAGGCAAAGAGAGGGAACAGTTGGCTTATACTAATAATGTCAAAAGGATGATGACAACTTTCTAGATAACCCAGACGAGGTTAGGCAATACAAAATACTTGAAAACCGCCTTACCTTGAATGCTGAGGAGGTGCTGCCCTGCGTGCATGGGCAGGCTGGATTGGTAGCTGGCTGACGTCAATGTTGTGATATCACTAGAAAGGACAGAAATGCAACTGAAAACCAAAAATACTTAGATACACTTCTGGGCTTGATAAGAAAATTCTGTCATACCTTTTGTGTAGTGAATTAGAAAACAAAAGCCGTGGTATCCTTACTACCTCTGCTCCTTTCTGCGTCTCTTTTCCTCTTCATGAAGTACTTTCTTGAGCTGTAGGAACAGCTGGTGTTTCTCTTCTTGGAGTCCCTGGAGTTTTTCCCCCATCTTCATTACCTGAAGTTTAGATTGGGGTTGGGAATCATAGTATAAGAACACACATTGCCCTATATTATTTGTCCCAACCCAAGGTAATCACAGTAGAAACATCAAACTTCCAAGCAGTTTGTGTTTTTAAAATCACGTTTCGAACCTGTTCTTTGGTTTCCTCCAAAGACATCCTCTCCTCTATTTCTTTTGTCCTCTTCCTCTCTTCCTCCTCCTTCATCTTCTGCTCCATCATTTTGTCCACTTCTTCCTCCTCTGAAAAAAGATATTCATGTTGTTCAGTGGTGAAAAACACATTCAAGTCCCTTAATTTAAAAAAGAAACAACGCAGAACAATGTGGAAATACTCAATGAGTAAGCATTATTAGAAATAAAATCTACTTAGGTATAAAAGTGAATATACTATTTCTGGGGGCCTTCAGAGAGTAAACTGTTAATATGTCAGTACAGTTAATAAAGTACGCTACAAATCTTAATTTAATTTAATCCAATACAGGTTCTACAATAAAGCCTGTGTTCATGAAGCTTTTGCCTTTTTGGTTTCATAACATCCCAAAGTGAATGTTTTAGGTTGTGAAGTTGTCTGCAGCATTGCACATAGCTGGTAACCAACCTTATATTCACCAGGATCTGCTCTATCACTAACCTTTCTGTAACTCCTCTTCATGCCACTGACCACCTCTTCATCTCCTACTCTCTCTCCCTCTCTCTTCTACACATACTGTCCCTATCCGCCGCAACCTTCGCTCCCCGTTCTCCTCCTCTCTTGCCTCATCTGTCCGATCAGCTCTCCCCTCACCTGACTCTGTCTCACTCATGCCTCCCGACTCTGCCATGGACACTCTCCTCTCCACTTTGTCCTCTTCCCTGTGTCCTCTCACCTCTCGGCAGGCTCGCCCGACCCCTCCAGCTCCGTGGTTGTCTGACTCAGTGCGTGCTGACAGAACCACCCTACGGGCAACTGAAAGAAAATGGTGGAAATCCAAGAGCTCTGAGGACCTCCTTGCCTGTCTATCTCTTCTCTCCTCTTTCCCCATCTCATTTTCTGCAGCTAAATGCTCTTTCTTTCAATCCAAAATTAAATCTTCCTTCTCTAACCCAAAGAAACTCTTTTCTGTCTTCTCTACCCTCCTTCACCCCCCCCCCACCTCCCTTTAACCAGGCAATTTTGTAAACTACTTTGTAAAAAAGATAGATGACATACACTTCTCATTTCCCCAGCCACCTGCTGACACTTCCTGTCCTATATCCATCTCTTCATCTCCTATTCTAACTTCCTTTTTGCCGTTCTTTCCCAATGAGGTACTAACCCTGGTTACCTCCCACTGACCTACCACCTGCCCTCCTGGCGGGTTTGCCTGCATGTGCCATCCAACCTCTGCAGCTCATCCAGAATGCAGCAGCCCGGTTGGTCTTCAACTTACCCAAGATCTCCCACCCTACACCGCTCCTCCGCACCCTGCACTGGCTACCCGTGGCAGCTCGAATCTTACATCCAGGACATGGTGGGGGGGGGTCCAGCTACCGCTCAACAAAATGACGACTCTGCACATCTTCTGTCACAGACTGAAAACTCATCTGTTCAGACTACACCTTGGCCCATAAAAAAACTCTATCTCTTATTGTTTCTAAATGTAGCACTTGAAGCAGTTCAGCATATTTGATGAAGCTGGCGTACTTGCATGAGTCTTACAATTTTTGGGTTATATCCACATGACTGAACGCAATATTGTAAGTTGCTTTGGATAAAAGCGTCAGCTACATAAATGTAACAACATACATCAACATAACATATCAAACAACATATAAAAACCAATAAAAAAGCTGTCGTTATTTTTTACATTTAACAGACTAAATGTGAAATGTATGGAAGCCCATTTCCGCCAGTAAAAACAAAAGTAATTATAATTAATCATAATTATGACTTTTTTATCTCATAATTATGACTTTTTTATCTCATAATTATGACTTCATAATTATGACTTTTTTATCTCATAATTTCGACTTATCTCGTAATTATGACTTTTTATCTCATAAGTTCGACTTTTTTATCTCATAATTTCAACTTTATCTCATAATTATGACATTTTTATCTCATAATTATGACTTCTGTATCTCATAATTTCGACTTATCTCGTAATTATGACTTTTTATCTCATAATTTCAACTTTATCTCATAATTATGACATTTTTATCTCATAATTATGACTTCTGTATCTCATAATTTCGACTTATCTCGTAATTATGACTTTTTTATCTCATAATTTCAACTTTATCTCATAATTATGACATTTTTATCTCATAATTATGACTTCTGTATCTCATAATTTCGACTTATCTCGTAATTATGACTTTTTATCTCATAAGTTCGACTTTTTTATCTCATAATTATGACTTTTGTATCTCATAATTTTGACATTTCTATCTCATAATATCGACTTTTCTCGTAATTATGACTTTTTTATCTCATAATTATGACTTCTGTATCTCATAATTTCGACTTTTTTTATCTCATAATTTCGACTTATCTCGTAATTATGACTTTTTATCTCATAAGTTCGACTTTTTTATCTCATAATATCGACTTTTTTATCTCATAATTTCGACTTATCTCGTAATTATGACTTTTTATCTCATAAGTTCGACTTTTTTATCTCATAATTTCAACTTTATCTCATAATTATGACATTTTTATCTCATAATTGACTTCTGTATCTCATAATTTCGACTTATCTCGTAATTATGACTTTTTTATCTCATAATTTCAACTTCATCCCATAATTATGACTTTCTATCTCATAATTTCGACTTATCTCGTAATTATGACTTTTTATCTCATAAGTTCGACTTTTTTATCTCATAATTATGACTTTTGTATCTCATAATTTTGACATTTCTATCTCATAATATCGACTTTTCTCGTAATTATGACTTTTTTATCTCATAATTATGACTTCTGTATCTCATAATTTCGACTTTTTTTATCTCATAATTTCGACTTATCTCGTAATTATGACTTTTTTATCTCAGAATTTCAACTTCATCCCATAATTTCGACTTTTTTATCTCATAATTTCGATTTATCTCGTAATTATGACTTTTTTATCTCATAATTATGACTTCTGTATCTCATAATTTCGACTTTTTTATCTCATAATTTCGATTTATCTCGTAATTATGACTTTTTTATCTCATAATTATGACTTCTGTATCTCATAATTTCGACTTTTTTTATCTCATAATTTCGACTTCTCATAATATCGACTTTTTTATCTCATAATTTCGACTTATCTCGTAATTTTGACATTTTTATCTCATAATATCGACTTTTTTATCTCATAATTTCGACTTTTTTATCTCATAATTATGACTTTTTTATCTCATAATTTCGACTTATCTCGTAATTATGACTTTTTATCTCATAAGTTCGACTTTTTTATCTCATAATTTCAACTTTATCTCATAATTATGACATTCTTTATCTCATAATTTCGACTTCTCTATCTCATAATTTCGACTTATCTCGTAATTATGACTTTTTATCTCATAAGTTCGACTTTTTTATCCCATAATTATGACTTTCTATCTCATAATTTCGACTTATCTCGTAATTATGACTTTTTATCTCATAAGTTCGACTTTTTTATCTCATAATTATGACTTCTGTATCTCATAATTTCGACTTTTTCTATCTCATAATTTCGACTTATCTCGTAATTATGACTTTTTATCTCATAAGTTCGACTTTTTTATCCCATAATTATGACTTTCTATCTCATAATTTCGACTTATCTCGTAATTATGACTTTTTATCTCATAAGTTCGACTTTTTTATCTCATAATTATGACTTTTTTATCTCATAATTTCGACTTTTTTTATCTCATAATTTCGACTTATCTCGTAATTATGACTTTTAAAAAAAATCTTTTTTCTTACTGGCGGAAACGGGCTTCCATAGCAGTGGGAACTCGGGAAACACAGGCAGATTGTCTCAGTGACATTATTATTATTTGCAGTCTGAATCACAGCTCAACTCTGCGGTGGCGCACCTTGTCTCTTGCGCTCCCGCTCCCTCATGATGTGCTTGTGGAGGGCTCTGGCCATCGCGTTGGACAGCTTGGGTCTCTCCAGCAGGGCGGGCATGGTGACGGGCAGTGGAGGGGCCAGCTGGTGCAGACACAGTGTTCAAAGGTTATAAGAAACACCCGAAACACACTTAACGGCGTCAAGTGTCTATGTCGGTATAACGGGCGAAGGCCTTACGTTAGCTGCTACTCGGCTAACAGCTAAGTTAGCGCTGCTCGCTTTAGCTGCTGCTAACCGACAGTATACTTCAGCGGGAGTTGGTGCAGGTGACGATGAAGGTGTACGGAGCTTAAACATGCAGCCCAGAGGCACGGTTTCATTTTTAAACACGCCCGAGAGCAAACGTCAACTGGAGTTAGCCTGCTAGCAGCTTAGCGTTGACGTGTTTCCTGGCATCTTTTCCAGTTAACGTCAATTTACCGTGGCGGAGTGATTAAAAGCACAAACGAACCTTACTTTTGTTGCTTTGTGAGTCGTTTAGTAAGAACCTGACCGCCTTGCGGGTTTCAATTTGAGACGACTTGACTGCGTCCGCAGCAGATAACCAAGATAAATCCACAACTTCTACCCAAAATATAAACAGACGGAGAGGTTTTCTGCCCGGGTGGTAATGTTGCACTTCCGGTGCCAAGGACTACGTCCGGTCTTCCCCCGAACTGCATTCTGGGAGTCGTAGTCTCTGCTCCTGCGTTTGCGCTCTCAGATTCCCCAGTCTAAATAAGCAAACATACACTTCCAAATATATATTGTATGTGTATGGACACGTTGTAAAAACCTTGTCAGACACATTAAAGTAGATCTCATGGTTAAAATGCCCCCCCATTTACATATCTTGCATCTATCACATAAACTGATTATCACAAAAATGTAATGGGTAAATATCATATTCACACTAATAAACAAACTACATACTGATATGTCAAAATCTTTTAGTTGTCTCTTGAACGTTTATATATCATTGCCTTGCTCCTTTTTCCTATAGTATATGCTTATATCTTGTGCCCGATTTCTTTACCTCAATTGTTGCTCCCTTTCTGTAAATTGTTTTTGTAACGCTTGAAATAAGTTGATGGACAAAAAGTGGATTTTATGTTTTGGCCTTGGAAAGGCACACAGTATTTGAGCAGCCACAGTAACTGATATGATAAGGCAACCCATTCAAATACAGGAACAAAGGCTGAACTATATCACCAATTCAGGGTGTTGTATATTGTACAGACTGTAACACTCTTGAAGACATGTGATTTTGGGTGATACAAATAAAATACTTAATTTCTGTAATGACTGGAGATTTGGTCAATCTGTTCACTCAGGGGAAAACAATAAAAAAAGATGATGCATTTATTTATTTGCAATCCTGTAACAAATATGACCTAAGATATTCAATAAAGACAAGAAACACAGATAGCTTTTCATCACATTTTATCATGTATGGTCATGAGTGGAGAGAAAGAGCCAGTAATGCAGCTGTATACAGAGTTCATACCTTATTTTTTTTTTAAAAAAAAGGAGACAAACTTAAAAAAAAAGAAAATTGCACTCAGCTTTACAATACCTTTAGAAATTAAGCCATCTAAAATTAACAATAACTACAATAATCATAGTAGCAGTCAACATAATAGTCTTACCACTGAAAGCAGGGGTGATTGTTTAGTCTGAATTATATTACACTCCTTGCTAAGGTTGGATGCGGGGCAGCACACTAAATTCTCATTCACAGACTCCAGTGCCCGGTGAATTTAAAAAAAAAAATCATCTAGACACTTTTTTTTCTAGGAAAAGAACTGCTGCAAAACAGTTATCCTTTACTCTGCCAGAGACAACATAACCTGCCTTCAACTGGTAGATGCTATTAAATTCCTACACAAAACACACTTTATCCTCCTGCAAGACAACAAAAGTAGACAACCAATAGATATCTTCGTTGTCAATAAGAGCGGATTTGAACTCACATACTATGCCTTTCTTCCCTTAACCCTGGGGTATAATTAAGGCCTAGTCCTAACATTATTTTGTTATTATTTCTCAGTGTTTTCAGTAATGTACGATCAATTATGACACTAGAAAAATAACTGGCCACGAGACCACTTAACCCAAGTCGCTACTGAAAAGAAAAATGGAGGCAAATACAATTCAGACTGCAGAATAATAAAGACATATATGGATGGGAGAGGTGTAATGTATTGGTGGTGATGGTGCGTTTGACATATTTACTCTGGGAACTCTAGGCTGCTGAGCTGGATTTAATATTTAAATGAATGAACGGTGGAGGTCTCAGAAAGGTGGGTAGTGGTTGGAGGGGGATGGTAGTGAGTGGGATCAGATTTCCCTTTGGCTGCTCCCATACACACTCTCGTCACTGTAGGCAATGTAGAGGAAAAAGTCCTCTTCATGATGCTCCTGAGAAAGACGGTAAGAAAAAAATATGTTAGTATGACATTAACAATGTAGAAGGAGGCTCACTTTAGTACGAGTATAAAAAAACCCAATGTAATACGCTGTGAGGTAGAAAATTAGGAAGACTCTTGCCTGGTACAACAGTCCCATGGTAGCTGAGGTGGGTGGAATGACGTTGTTTACAAAGAAGAAGAGAGCGTCCTCAGCTCGCAAGTGGATTCTTTTCCGGATGAGGAAGTAAAACTGGCCCACTGATAAAAGAGAGTAAACGAGATTGACAAAATTTTACATATTGCTCTAACACACTGGTGAGTTTTAAATACTGTCCAGGAATTTGACACATAAAGCAATGTTTACCTGTCAGGTCGGAGGGGACAAGATATTTCTTCTTGTCCAGATCTCCTATTCTGGCTTTGGGGGCTTTCTCCACAATTACCTGAAAAAGAAAAATAAGATTCGTTTCACAACATGTCCTGAGCAAATGAATCTAGTACATTTTCCACTGAACAAAGGCTGTGTGTATCTAGCGAGAAGTACATTAATAGTGTTTCACCTTTCTCAGAAAAGGGATCTGAGAAGGCACTAAATTGTCAGTCAAGCGAGGACTGAAATATATTCAGCCCAGATGTGGTGTTTCATTTATATTTTTTAAAACTACCTCAGTATTTTGTAGTTAGAAAGAAAACAGTATGTTTATATGTTTACAATTCAGACCTACGATTTAGCACAGAGGACTAGAGGGAGCACAAAATGAAACTACTTTTTAGTTTCTTCTCTTCAGTCTAAAAATAGGACTAGTAAAATACTACCTGCACACACACCAAGCAGTCGCACATCATTGTGGACCTTAAACGATTAGTCGATGGACTACAATTTAACTAAAGTATTTTTTTAAGCAAAAAGGTAGTGGTTCCAGCTTCACAAATGTCAATATCTTCTGGTTTGCTGGTCTTCTATGACAGTAAAATGAATATCTTTGGTTTTGGACTATTGATCAGACAAAACAAGACATCTGAAGACGTCATCTTGGGCTCTGGGCCATTTTTAAAATTTCCTGACATTTTAAAGACCAAACGAGTGTTCGATCAATTGAGAAATAATTGGTTAGGTTACTCATAATGGAAATAAGTCGTAAACTGCAGCAACACATCAAGTGTAACACAATCTGTGACTGAGAACAGCTGTAAAATCAAAAGGCAGTGAAATGAGATTGCTATTACAGAGACAAAACAAAGGCCTGAGCAGATTGACCCCATCGGTCTTGTGTCAGATTCAGTGGCAAAGGGCCAAAGGCTGTGGACCATACAATCCATCTACAAGAGCCAGCGGGACGTAAACAAGTGTCCCAACTATTTTAAGGTGCGCTGCTGTTAGCGTGTCAACATACAGCCTGAAACTACACCCAGCTCCCCGTTCAGACCTCCATCAGACTGCGTGTCTTTCACCGTCATGGCTACCTCGCTCGTTGTGAACAGCGAGGCGTTGTGTTTTTTTTTTTTTGTTTTGTCGCAAAGGACTTGTCTTCATAATGTACTAATCTTAGTTTAAGAGACACGCACACCCGGAAGGATTACGCGGAGCCATCGCTAGCTGGCCCGTTCAACGCGGCCGGAATCCTTTTCGGTTAACCTCCGAGTTAGCTTTGTTGGCTAACTGGCAATATACTGTCGACAAAAATATGGATAATTATGTGTAGCCGCAACTGTGTGCGTATCACAAACAATTAGCGTCGGCAATCTAATCTAGCCTAGCCTAGCCTAGCCTAGCTACACGTCAAACTGCTGACAGCACGACGCCAGATCGAGCTACCAAGCTAACGTTAGCTACTTACTGGTACCCTGTCCGGATACTTCTTCCTTATTTTCTCGCCCTCGGACCGCCTTTTCTCAAAAGGGTGCTCTTCTTTGTACTGAAACTTCATCGTTAAAAGAGATGACAGACAGCAGGTCGGTCACTCCGGGGTCGTACGGTAGCGGGTCGAGTCGCTGACACACACACGCGACAAAAACAAACGATGCTAACTAGCTTTTAGCTCGCCACAGCTGTTTTCCTAGTGCGACTGCGGCGGAAGGATACAACAACAACATGACGTAGCGCAGAGCCTAGTTCGCAGGGTTAGACTTCACGCCGTCAGAAACCACGTTAGCGCTAATCGTAAAGTGACAGTCGGTAGGTATTAAAGTAAAACGTCTTCCTTCGAGATGAATCGTTTTTGAAGTGGTTTTAAAATCTATGATGCAATTTTCTGTGGAACTACTTTATTTTGATCGACCTCTGCGCGGAAAAACGTAGGGCAGGGCAGTGAGGAGGCAGCTGTCCTTGTCATATGACCGAGGCCCAGCAGTCAGCAGCGAGGAAGAGGAAACTCAAAAACAAGCGATGTTAACATCATTTGGGCTCTAAATGTGGGCCCAGAGACATTCAGTAGGTCCTCAGCAAAATGGGGAATATTGTAAATTATTATTAATCACTCATTATCCGAGAATAGTGCTTAATAATGACTAAATTGGCTTGAAGTTCGGCAATTTCCACTGTTGCCACATCAGACAAATAAGCAATACGTGATCAGTGAGGTAATTATTTGACCCGTGAACCCGTTTTATAGAAAAACAAATCAACCCTGCTCAAGTGTCATTGAGCAAGAATCCCTTCCAGCTTCACGTGGCCAGGTTAATGTGGTTGGGGTCCCTTGGAGAAAAATGAGCTGATGAACCCCTATTAACACACTGGAGCTTTGTGGGGCCCCTCAGGTTCTGGGGTTATTGCCCATTTTTCCCAGTTGGTAATCCATTAAATGCAATGTATTAACTTCACCTGCCATATAAAGAAGTAAGCTTAGACTCTAGATCCAGAAAAACCAACAACATACAAGTGAAAATAAAATGAAGAATATTTTATCTTGCATATAGTATATAGTACGTTTACTAAGTAAATTAAGCCTGAGAGTCATAGTTTGCCGTTCATTTGCCCATTTCGTGAAACACTCAAGTGGCTAACCTGTCTATTGCGCAAGTGTCCCACAGCTCTCTGACTCACTCTACTTGCTCATGTGACATCTGCACCTAAACTCCCCTCTGTGCTTCATAGTCTTATGGTGGTTTGTTATGTGTTCAGTGATAACCAGACAGACTGCATCAAGTCCCTCATGTGTTTAGACACTTCTCTTTAACAATGGAGACAGTGAAACAACAATTTCTCTTCAAACCACAATGTTAACTGTTCATTTTAGGTGATACTTTATTTTTTCCAATATACTTCGTTCTTCCAAACATTAATCTGATAAACCCCTTTTGATCATAGTAAAGTTTTCAACATACGTACAGGCTCATCTCTTCCATGTCAGGGACTTTGTAGGGATTGTAGGTTTTACTCTGCTCTAGCACAGTATGTAATGTGCTGAGTCACTTGTGGACAGGACTGTTTTCCAGATCCTAGGCCCAAGCTGTACAAAACTTGAGTCTTACTATGGGGCTTATCAGGGGACTTACTTCAGGTATGGCAGATGTCAATTTTTGAAAGTATAAAACAATAGACTCCAGTTTCCTTCGTGCCCTCCTCTCCTCCTTTTGTCTCTTCAGGGTCCCTCATAACAGAGGAGCACTGAGGCCTGGGTACGATGTCCTCCGTAGACCTGCCAAATTATTTCTCCCACAAAAGCTCTTCATCATCAGTGACAAATCCGAAGTAACGCCTGCCCCTTCCACTACAAACCATTATGTGATCCCCAACAACCACCTCACCCACAAGGCCTTTCCTCATGCTGTTAGCTTCCACAGTAATGGGCATGCGTTGCGAGGAAGATGTAGGAAGAGGCTAAAAAGAGAAAGCAGTCTTCCCTGGAAGTCCCCTTTAACTGTTTACAGACGCAACAGAGGAGGTGAAATTTAACATGGTGGCTGGCTGGAACTCCTACAAGAGTAAAGTTACTCAACAATGACAGATGCAAGGTTGCTGTTTCAAGCTTTTGATTTTACTTTAAAACCATCATCAGGAGGTAGAGGTGTTGGGAGTCAACAGCTAATAGATGCCAGTATACTCTGGGCCCGCCATAGTACAGCTGCCTACGTCTGCACTAGAATGACTAAAATTAAGGAACACGTCTAATGTTTAAAATAATGAAGAAAAAACCCCCACCATCATCTAAGTTTAGAAACATACCTGTATGCTGTGACTGAGTGGGCTGAAAATCACATTGTTGTGGTGCGTCCAAAACAAAAATACGTTTTAAAAAAAGTAATGAACACTTTGCAAACTGATAAAATTAGCACTGCTGAAAAAGCAAGAAATACATACACCGGTAGTTGCCTGTGAAAATAAAATGCCTAAATTTGCACAAGTATCCTTAAAAAGTGACATCTGTCTACATTTACCACAAGTAAATACACTCAGCAGCCAGTTATTAGGTACACCTAGCTAACACTAATGCAGTCTAATACTACACTCCTGCAATAAATCCTACCTTCAGGTTTCAGTTTGTGTTGAAACAGTTTTAGAGAGGTGTTGATTCAACTCTATGATCATTTTGAAGGCTGCAGCTTGTGCTGCTGTTGAGCTGTATTGTTTTATACAGAGGTTTTCCTGTTATAGCATATCATTATTTATGTAATGATAAATAATCATTTATCATTACATAAATGATTCAGCAAATTCAACAGCACCAGACTGCAGCCTCCAAAATGATCACACAGTTGAATCACCTCTCTCATAACCTCGAACCATGAAGGTAGGATTCATTGCAAGACTGTTGTATTAGACTGCATTAGTTTTAGCTAGGTGTTTTAGTTTTTTACTTTTAGTTCTAGCAGCTGAGTGTGTATCAACATATACACAAAAATTACAAGCTATTAAGTCCCATATATGACAACTCTTAAACATGCACAAATGTCATCAGTTACCTTCATTTGTAGGCCAAGAGGGCGTCCGTGTAGATCGTTTCGGTAAGGGAGACAATTTCTAATTTGATGCCGAAGAGTATTTTTGGAAAAGCCTGAACCCAAGATTACATTTTGTATGTCTCTGGAACAGGGTAGGAATACTAAGTGGTCCAAAGCTGTTTCCTGTCACACCACATGATGGCAGCAGATAGTAAATTAAAAAAAAAACAAACGAGCAGAAACTGTGAATCCATTTGAGCTCTTTCTCACCCCAGCAAAGGTAGTCAGTTGACAAGCTGCAAAATGTTATGCCTCAAGTATAACAAAGATTACAGTATGAATTGCATTAAAAGAAAACAAGCTGGATAGTAACTGGTCGATACTGACAAGTGTTTTATTAGTAACACAGACCTGGAGACAGAGCCAATAAGAAGCCGCTGTGAGCCTTGACAAGACTGACATTGTTCAGAAGGCATTTAAAGACGGAGGGTCTAATAGTTGAACCCATACAGTAAGCGGAGCGGGTAAAAACTGAAAGGGGAAGGCTGCAAATTTGAATCAAATACAAAACCAACTGCAACAAAAACAGAAAGGGGAAAAAATTAAGTGCAAAATCCTATTAGATGAAATCAGGATGGCATCAAATGGCAAAAGGGGGAGAGCGAAATGTCATGGTATGCAGAAGTCATATGATCATATATTATAATAGAGAAACAATCAGATATGGAAAGGCGTCACGGCAGTCCACATATCGTTACAAACCATTCTTTTTTTCTCACAACTTTTCAGTCGTCTTTATCACTGAGTCCCATGAGGAGCTTTGGGGAAAAAGTGATGTTGTGGCTGGAAAAAAAATAAATAAATAAAAAATTCAGGCTGCTCGGTTATTTGTCCAGAAAAATGCCTGTGGATGGTACGTTGCAAGCAAAAGTCCATCAATTACACCGTTTAAGTTGATCCATTCTTGTTTAAGGAAAAAAAAAACACATGTACCTCAGGAATCAATGATTCAGCATTGTGTTGGGGTTTGATGTTGATCTAAAAAGGGGCGGTTTTCTATTTTCCCCTACTCAGTTGCTCCGAGAGGTTAAGACAGTAAATTGATGAGTTGTCTGCTTAAGTGCAATGTCTGGTGATGATGGAGAACAAGAAGAAATAATAATGTAGAATTGTCTTTGTAGCTTTGCTGATCCTCTTTCCCCCGCTCCCAATTGTCAAAAAAGTTTAAAAAGGACTAACGAACTCAGCAAGCATACTCCGACTCATGTACACAAGCTCACCTCCATACGCACACAGTCAGCATCAGGAGCGATAAGGCAGAGAGGCTCCGTGTTTGAAAAAAGAAAAATACAAATAAAGAATCAAGGAAAAAAAAAAAAAAAACAAGCTGCCCCCCCTCCCCCTCCTCAGTAGTTTCTGGGCTCTAGTGATCCCGTACTGTTCATCCCATGTTAGGCGGTCACCCCAACCCTCATCTCCTCAGGACACGTCTGAGAGGCTCAGAGAGGGCTGGTGGGTCGTCTGTGTGGGAACGGAGGGCAGGATGGAAGCCGCCAGAGAGGAAGAGGCTGGTCAACAAGCCCCACCCCTCTCGATTCAGCCAATCACCAGAGCCGGTGCTGGTGGAGGTTTCGACTGAGGACGGAGCGGACATCAGCAGTGAACCTTGGAGATGGAGAGAGAAGCAGTTAAACTACTTTACCTTTAATGGTTAAGATAGTGAAACGTACAATGTCTAGTGCAACATGAAATGTGCATGTTTGCTTTCTTTCTGAGAGTGAGAGGAGAAGATTGATATCCATCTCACCTCTATGCTTTAAGTATGAAGGTTGCAGTCAGATGTGTGTAGCTTAGCACAACACAAAGACTAGAAACAGGTTTCAACAGCTAGCCCGGCTCTTTCCAAAGTGAAAAAGTATGTCGACTAACAGCTCTAAAGCTTACGAATAAACACTTTGTATCTCCTTTGCTTTAGTCTGTCTCAGATTATGTATGATTAAACAAATTAGATGTGTTAGTATTAGTGAGCATTACCGCGTGTCTACACAGAAAGCATTTGAGACGTGTTTTGCATTTGTCTGTCTCATGCGCGTGTGACGGCACAGATACGCTCCTATTTTAATCAATCCAGCTGTCTGAACAGGCCGTGTAACTGCCTGTTTTACTTGTGCCATGTGCGTTAACGCAACCCAAAGTGTATTTTTACACTTCAAGTCTATTTTTTCCGATTTAGGTGTGTAACTACAGTGAGTGTGTGCACTCAATACTGTGCCTGAATGCCTCCTGTGTAGACACGGCATGAAAGGTGCTGGTAGGTGGATTTTCTAACTTTGGACAGAGCCAGGCTAGGTGTTTCCCTCTGCATCCAGTCTTTATGCTAAGCTAGGCTAACTCCATCTTTGTTCTTAACCCGCTGACATGAGTTTTTCCTCATCTTTCTCTCGGAAAGAAAGCAAATAAGGGTATTTCCCAAAATACTGAACTATTCCCAAGATCATCTCACAGCACATTCTTTTGCTAACTTTGCTCCAAGATAGCCTTCAAAGTATAATGTGGTTGCAACATGACAGACTGGTTTGATGGGGCATCTTTAGTCATTAATCAGGCTGTGCACCACACCATATCAATGGAAACATGAATGGAAATATGTTACAAGCAACAACTATTGGTAACAGCTTTATTGAAATACTCTTATTCCAAATGATGTCAATAAGGTGTTACATGCAGTCAATGTTAACTGTAGCCAAATTAAAATTTGATAGGTGTTAACATGTACCAACAACTAAAATCATGTATGACAGTTGCAGCCATTAGCTTGCAGCTCGTAAATGACCACAGCCCATTTGACTACAAAGAGTATGCACAAGAGTGAAAGTGTTGTTGTCTATTTGCTTTTATGCCAACTTTATTATGCCTTTTACCTTAGTGCGTCCAGCATAGGCAGCAAGTTAAGAAGTGCTGTGTCACTAGGGTCGCTGAACCAGGACTTGATGGGTATTGCATTGTCTGGAGAGCAGAAAACAGCCAGTCAGTCGTGTCAGAGAAACGGACATGGTCGTGACTTTATGCTAATCTGTTAAAGAGGCCACTGAGTGTTAGAGGAGCTGCAGATTGAATGTTACAGCATTTACAATACAAGCCTTGTAGTGAGAATAAGTTGCTCAGTTATTGTCCTCTTCCTGCCTCATCACAAGGTTGATCTGTATAGGATGAAGCCTCACTTCATTTTGTATGTTAAAGATGAATGTAAACAGAATACAAGCATCTAAATATACACCTCAACCTGTTACCAATCTGAATAACTTTAAGCTATAACAATCACTCCAGTGACTAACAAAAATATACAAAAACTACTATAAATAAGGCAGAATCTGACTCTGATTAAGAGCACAATTTACATGACGGAAGTCCATGTGAGTCAGTGGTTCCCAAACTTTTTGCATCACGCCCCATTTTGGAAGTAGAAAAACATTTCTTTATCATTCCCAAATGAACCAGAATCATAGACCCTTTTCAAAGCAGACATATTGACTTGTCATAGCAGAATAAGCACAGGTGGAACTGATAACATTAATGATGCTTTGCTCTAGCAATTACTGCAATCAGCAACTAATTAGCTGATTAGTTACACCTGTGACAAAGCTCACCCCCCCCCATCCCCATAAGTTTGAGAACCCCTGTGCAGTTGTATGGTACAATACATGAACTCTTAGTGTACTTCAGATATTTCATATTTAACTAGCCAGTATTTTCCTTGGACGTGAGTGTAAAACATTAAGGGGCAGAGAAACCGACTGACATACAGCAGGTGTAGGTGGCTCCATGAGGCAGTAAGTCTTACCTGGATGGCTACGATAAGCACCAGGCGAGTTGTCCAGGATGACAATACTGGACAGGTCATCGTGTACTACAGACAGGTCTTTAATATAACTACCTAGATCCAATGTACAATGCTGGCAGGAGAAACAAAAACACAAAAATCACTGATGCCATCAAAAAGGAGAGAGACCAAAGAGCCTAAGCAGTATCAGCTTTAATACATGCCATTTAAATCCAGTTTAGAGCAGTACCTGTCTGTAGTATCTGCGTTTCAAGATGTTCCTATTGTTGTCCAGCTTGTCTGCCACCGCTGAGCCGTAGATCTCCATACTGGCTGTAAAAACCACCAGCTCATACCACTGGCTCACCTGTGTACACACACAGAGTATAGAGCACTCAATAGTATAAGTACAGAAGTTACATTAAGTCCTGAAGGATCATTATCCAAAACAAATATAGTTTTATGACTTCAGGGTAGTATGAGAGTGCAGTACAGTGGAGAGTGATAGCAAAGATGACAGACAGGATAAAAGGAGACCAGAGGAATGATGTTTCAAGTTCACAGTGTGCTTTACTGTTCCCTTTTATGTTAATCTAGGATTCAAACACACAAACAGTGACACTGATCACAGACTGACACTCACCACTTCTAAAAAGAAATCAACATGTGGCCTTTTATGTACAAAGAATCTGACTGGGTGCTTGTCAATGACGACCTGCACAGAGAAAGAAGCAGAACAGCCCCGTTCATTTACAGTGTTTAGGCTTGAATGCATGTGTGTTCAAACATGTACACAACATGTGTCTGAATGCTCGTACTTTGAGGATGAAGTCTGGCGGCGTGCCAGGTCTCACTGTGGGTCTGAGGACCCCGTCATGGTGAGAGTGGATCAGCGTCTCGTCCAGGTCCAGAACCAGAATCTTCCTCTTTACTGCATCTGGAGTTTAACATACAATACAGACATGTCTGATACTTTGTTCAGTACATTTACATGCACACAAGAAACCAGGTTACTGGCATAAATGAGATTACACAGGAAATCGCACGTGTTTACATGCACTGTACTAACATGGTCACTGTAAAATCTGCATATACATGCAGCAGGTCAGTAATCCCATCTCTCCCCTACCCCCAACTTTATTCTGAAACCATGACTTGCTTATTTTAAGTGTATTAGTGACAAAAGAAGACACTGCTTTTTTCCCCTACAGCTCGTATGTGTCTGAGTTTCACAAATAGTCAACTGCTCAGGTGTGGAAACGACTTCTTAAGATTTAAAAGAGGCTACTTAATATCAGTCTCTTTCAGTTGGACTTTAAAATTATTTTAAATACAAGGATGCATCACTATGCGTAATCATCTTTCCTTAATTCCTTAATACTGCTGCTATTCTTTCGCTGTCTCAAGTCTTTGTCATGCACAAGCACACATGTAAAATGTTCATCGGAAACACAGATGGTGCATATATGACCAAAAATGGGCTTTCTCCAGAAGAAATCTAGCTGGGGAAATTGGGTACCTCTAACTTCTCACCCTAATTATAGAAACCCAGTTTCTCGTTTACATGACTTGAACAAAATAAAGCTTCAACTAAGAGGATATTATGGCCTTAAGTAATACTGGCTGGCACATTGTGATTTGTCAATGAAGATGATGATGGGTAATTAAGGTTCTGACACCAGGGTTCACTTCGGGGCCCATTCCATTTCTTAACTGGTTTATCTCTTTGGATACATGATGGTATGCTCTTTTTGCAAGTATAACTTACTTCTGTGGGCTGACTGAGCAGTTAAAATACTTGACGCATTTCTTTATTACATTGTCAGCTGTTGGGGCCCACCACAGCTAATTCAAATCAATTTACTTAATTACACCCAGTGTCAATATTGCTTTCCAGGGAGTACTGGGACATAAATTAAGAACAAACAATTATAACAACAAACCTTAAAAACAATAGTAACGGTCTGTCAACTACGTGTACTGCCATCCAGATTTCAGACTAGCTGATTCCAGATAGTGGCACCATAATACGCACTAGAGTATGCTGCGTTTAAGAGAAGGCTGCTCTTGAACGCACCTCTTAAAAGCCTTTTCTGCCAACCTTATTTTGTTAGGTGTGTGAGAGCAATGTGAGTTACAGTTACTTTAATTCTGTCCACAGTGTTGTCAATGCCAGCAGAAACAGCAGCCATTCAAGGCTAAACGAATGTAAAGGAATCACTCACTGGACCTGGATCTCCAGCTGAGGTCACTGTAGTGAGAGAGAGGCCAGTAATGTGGAACTGAAATACAATCCTTCTCTCCAAGTCAAGAGTGTGCTTTTGAACGAGCTCTCTGCAGGCAGAAGGGAAGCTCATTCATAGCGCGCACACCAGTCCATGCTAGTGAAAGTGCTGCCTGTAACGTTAGCAGTTCCTCCTCACTTCCACACCACAAACACGTCTTGTAACTGTTAAGAGTCAAGGCAGGAAACTACATTTATCTGGGGGTTTTTTGGGCATCATGCCATCATGTTGGGTGGATTCTGACATTTACCTGCTATCATATCTCACTTTTTTTGTTTTACTCAAATGCATTTTTTGGGACAATGACTGTTTACCTAGCAGCACAGTGGCTAACCGCTAACCTAAATTAGGAAGTCTTAATTTTAGCATTCTGGTTACAGGTCTTGAGAAACACTGTGGTCTGTTGGCTGCCTCTTTATTAGTAAAGGCTTGGTGTGCAGTGTAATTTAACATGTCAAATATTATTTACATTATGCAGTATTGGTACTACATTCTCTGTATTTTACACTAGCTTATTAAATGTCAAGCATGAATGTTATTAATTAGCTGTGGGTTTCGGAGGTGTCTGCCTTTGCGTTATTGACAGGTATTAATCTCCTTTCACACTGTGCATTTATAGCTGAGCAGCAGATGGACATTTCCTTTTAAGTGCTGATGTTGTCTGAGGGAAATTCAAGCATACTGTCAGCAGAATCACTTATTCCTTCTACTTGTTTGGCTTTCAACTGTAATGATGCAAGAATGTCATCTCACTGTACTGCTGTGGAACCACCATATATATATATATATATATATATATATATATATATATATATATATATATATATATATATATATATATATACATACATACATATATACACACACACATACATACACACACCTTGTATGCGAAATCATTCCTTGTTGGTATGCTATTAAAAGTCACTACAATAACTGGTCAATGTAGCAGAACAGGTTTACTGAAACAATTGAGAAAGAAAATACAGGCTAACTGTGGTTTGCATCCAGCCATCTGATCCACCTTAATACAGTTTTGACCCAAAACCCCCCACAAATGACAGCTGACAGCTCGTCTGAGTTCCCTCACATGGAGAAGGTATATTACAGGAGTCCCATCAAATGCGTCTGTTCAGAAACACTGATGATGTTCATTTACTTTGAGGTGAGGAAGGTCCTGAGAAAGCGGTCAAGCCGTTTGTGAAAGAGTGCGTGCTGTTTTGCTGATAACTTTTCACTTCTTCCTTGACAGACTGGTTTAACTTCTTCTACTTAAAATTTCAACATTACAAATATGTAGTGATAGTGTCTCCGCTCTATCTAGTGTCACAAAAAAACATACATGCATTAAGAAAGAACAGCATTTGCTATACTTTTCTAACCATGTTTACAATTCTTGACTGTCTTACACAAGGGCCCCAAAATCTTTGCTGAGCCGTCATATCATGAAAACAACCGTGTACTCACTGAGTCTGTTTCTGGAAATAGGTGACAGAGGCAAAGTGTCGTATCGCACCGTCTGATACTGGATTATCTGCAAAGGAAACAGTCAGACAGTCCTTAACATATCAGAACACTGTTAAAACAACAAAACATATACAAAACACTGAGCCATAATGAGTGTATTGCACCATGGATAGGTTTCACAAGAGTTTTTTTTACTTTGATTATAGATGAAAAGAGGCAAACTACATTTTTGATACAAAGTACACCAAGGAAGCAACATTTTGTGTGATTTTCCACAGAAGAAAGTTCTTTGGGAATCTTTTGGGGCATAAAGAAAAGTGGCTTTACATCATCTTAATTGCTGCAATCCATAATCCAGTTTGAAAAAAGCGTCACGATTTAAACTTAACTGAGCTAAGGATTATTTAGACCAGAAGTAAGCCTCTCCACGAAGGTCTTGAAATCCCAAAACTTATATTTGAGCCTTTAGACAATACATTCTTGGGACATTGGCTCAGAGAACAGAGAAAAGAGGAGGGACACCATACTGAAATGAACTCAGTTGTGTCCACCCCATGACTCCTCCTCTCTAACTTCCTTGCTCTGCTCTGGTCAGAGCGACTACAGACAGGATCCTTTCCAGTGCCGCTCTTGCCCAGGGGTTCTGCACTTTTCTTCACAGGGCTATTTTTATCCCCCCCAGCTGTCGGTGGGTGTCAGCGGAGCACGGGGCACACATAGAAACGGAGACTTGCAGGGTGACTTTGACTGAGCCTGGGCTGCTTGGTACCTAAGCCTTGCACAGGGCCTCCCCTCTGTGTCCCCTCCCACTGCTGCCTGGCAGAGGAGGCTCGGGGGAAGCCTATTGGTGCCAGCAGCTGCTGGGCACCATAGGGGGACCTCAACCTCGACTCAGCTCTCTGCACCTCCAAGAGCGTCCATCTGGACCCCAGGCCTGCAAACTCAGACTGAGTCCTTTGCCTCCAGACTAGGGCTACAACTAACATTTCAATTTATCTTGCTCTCTTAGTCTTAACTTGACCAACAGCCATAAAAAATCTAAATCTTCAATTTATAATGACGAGAAAAGCAGCTAGCCCTTGCATTTATGTAGCACTTACACTTAGTAAATGACTACAAATAAACTTTTAACTATGGCTGCAACTAACATGTTTTTCATTATTGATTAATTGATTAATGATTTGGTTCCAGAGCCCAAGTTGATGTATTCAAACTGCTTATTTTGGCCGACCAACAGCACCAAACCCAAAGAGATTAAGTTTACTGTTGCAGAAGACAGAAAACCGGCAGATTTTCACAATTGAGAAGTTAAAACCAGACAATTTTGGGCATATTTGCCTAAAAAAAACGTGATATTAAAGATTAATTATCAAAATTGTTGCAGATTCATTTTCTGTTGATTAACTTATTATTTCAGTTCTACTATCAACCGTTATTGTTGGGTGTTTTGTTTTTATTAGCCAATTGTTTCAGCACTGCTGACACAGAGTAGCATGCATGGGATTATGACCTGGTCCTGATATCCATAATCCAATTGATCCAAATTTTTTAATCAGGTCACTTAATGCAGTGTGGTCTTCTCTTCTCAACATCCTCACCTCAAATATTTTCCATCAAATCACCTGTCATGGTTGACTTGATTGCCCTCTATAGGATCATCTACATTTCATAGCTTGCTACATAAGCAGCCGTTGGATCACGACATTGTTCCAGTGCATCACATAAAGCTAACAACAGGGCTAAACTGTGAGTGAGAATGAGAGAACCAGAGGGAGGGAGAGGGAACAGTACGCTCTCTGTGCTGAAATAATCCCTCTCACTTCAGCCACAACATGGACTGGACTACTCACTCTCAGGGCCTGTTGACAACCCGCAAGTGTTACTGCCACACAATAAACTGCAGACAAACCTCCAACAGCAAGATGATTACAACACTCCTCCAAGCTTTGTTGGCTAGATATGGAGCTAGAGTCGAAGTCTGCTCATGTTACACCACATATGCATGTCTATTAACGACTCAATAACACCTGTGTGTGTGTCCAAGTTACAGGCAGGCGGCCTATGTCATGCGAAATGCCATGTTTATTGTGGAGGCATTTGTAAGCAATAGAAGGTGACCTGCAGACTTGTACTTGCTGCTCCTCAAATTTAGTGCATGGATGTCAGAGGTTTCCTCTTCGCACTGCAACTGAATGAGCCATTCATTCACACGGTCTCGTCACACAAAAGCAGACACCTAGATACATTATTGAAGAGCGGAAACAATTAGTCTATTAGAAGATTAGTTGACCAACCAAAAATAAATCTGCAACAATTTTGATAATGGAGTAATTGTTAATAATTTCATTCATTAAGAAAAAAAAAAAGAAGCCAAACATTCTATGATTGAAGCCTCACAAATGCGAGGATGTGCTGGTTTTTCTCATTGTTAATTGAATTATCTTTTTGAATTAACTATTTAAAGACCTCCCCTTGGGCTCTGGGAAAAATGTGACAAACAGCTTTCACTATTTTCTGACACTTTATAGGCTAAATGGTTAATCAACTTATTGAATAAATAATGAAAGTTATCGTTAGCTGCAGCTGTTGCACTTGTGTTCACGCTATTTAATATATTCCTTTAAATTTAAAGTTTTAGGTACTCCTAGCCATCTTTATGCTGGATTATAGAGCAATACATTTGACACTGATGTTATTGAGCCCAAGTGGGAGGTTGAGGCTACTCAGACAGCGGGATTTGTTCACAAATCTACATCATTTACAGGTTATTTGGCAGAATCACCATGAAGGACGCACATAATGAGACAGGTGAGAAACTGGTATTCTAGCCCTCGAGAGCCAACCGAGCATCTCTATAGGTGGACGTGGTTTGAAAACATAATTTTTTAGGCACATGGGAACCATGGCAACGTAAAGGCTTTTGCTCACTTGTCACAGAAACACAGCAGCATCAATTTCCAAGTATCTTTCAACCCCCTTCTCACCGTTCGTAGGTGCTTCCTGAGGATGTACATGATGAAGCCCCATATTCTCGACGTTACGCCGAGAAAAGTGCGGATGCCAAGTAAACATTGCCGGGTCTTCAGCATGTTGATGAGCACGCAAAGACCCCCACAGCAACGCAACTTCAATGCTCAGCTGATAGCACGCTTGTGCCCGAAGTTGTTGGGGCAATTACTGGAGGAACTGGCTTGCTAGTGACAGTCAAAACCCGTGTTTAGCCACAGCCGCCAAACTAGCAATTCAAATGAACGAGGCCGGGCAAACGTGTGAGCACCTCGCTCTGCACACTTGTGGCACAATTAGCGTTAAACGGAGTACACTTTCATTGCAACTGTGAAATCCAGACGTGTTCGCGGTCCAAAGGCGAGCTGCTGCTGTGTGGACCTTAGCACGCAGCTCGTTGACAGGCTAGCCCGGGAGCTAGCTGTGTACCAAGCAACGTTAGCTAGTAGCCACCGAGCTACCGCTAGCTCGACGGGGTGACCACCTTGAACCTCGGGACAAAAATGCCGCAAAAAGCCGCGGGGCCGCTCGTCGTCAAGCACCGGCTCGATGCGACTTCACCCTGTGCGGCGTCCGAAGAGAGAGACGGCTTTTACAAAAGTTCCCCCAAAGTACAACCGGTCCCGGCTAAAGTCAGTTTGTAGTCCAGTGGAAATCCGGAATGAAACTGCGAGCCGCCATCGCCGCCTTGCCGTCACTTCCGCGAGGAATCCCGTGGTCGCGCGCAGCACGTCCACGTGGAGGGAAAACAAACAGACGTGGACGAGCAAGATGGATAACCTGATAGATAGATAACCTGATAACCGGCTGTTAAAATGAATCAGTGTTATTATCTGTGCATCTTTTTTCCAGCTAGTGCGGTTTAACACGAGCACGGTTTCTGGTGAGTCGTTTGTGTGTGTACATAAAGTTTTGCTCTCATTTTGACAGTGGCTCGGTTAGTGTCAGAGCCTCATTCTGCCACTGTGATTCAAAGTTGTAAAACAATACAACATGAAAATTTCACTGGGCGTGGGTGGTTTCTTTTTATAGCCACTGCATATATGATATTTGTCTTTTACAGCTGTCGGTAGACACAAGGGTCTGCCAACTTCTGATTAATGACAAAAAAAGTTTACTACACCTAGGTCTGCAGATCATCTAAAAGATGTAATCAAATCTAATATAAATGAATCTATGAATATTAAATGTAAATTTAGAGTGGCTATGTTTAGCAATGAAACAATATCTACTTATGACCCTGATCACATTATATGGCTGTGATATGAACAGCTGTGAGCAGTATTTTTTCCCTCCGATTGTTTCATTTGTACTGTAGAAAAGAGCAAAACTCAAGAAAAAAAGTCAGAAACAATAAACTTTTTTGTGTAACAGAATGCAACACAAATATTTAAGTTGGAATAAATCATTGTGTAAAGGGTCAGTTGGATGACTGCGTTAAAAGTGACTCACTTCAGTGCAATTGGCTGGTACATGAGATTGTACGTTACATGTACAATATTCAATTTTATAAAAAAGCAAAGTACGGTAGCCTAATTTTATTCAATAAAAAAAACATAAAAACAAAATAAGGTGGTCAATAATATTAGGAAAAACTCTTATAACCATTTAATAAACATAATACAGATTTCTTGCAGAAATATTGTGCATTATTTTCATCTCAAAGCTACTTGAGATGGTGGTAAGGCTTTGAATCTGCACTACTGAAAACAACTCAGTCTTGAATGGCAAGGAGAACATGAAACATGGATCTTCTGAGACTTCAGTGGGTTTTATGTCCTAATCCTACACATCGAGATCATCGTCGGGGTCCTCCTGGTCATAGTCGTCGTTGGCATCAGGCTCATACAGAATTCGTCCTGAACCTGGGCCTGAGTGGAGCAGAGCTGTTTTTCTGCAAGAGAAAAAGGGGACTATTTTTTTAGGTTGTATGTAAAAAATAACAAAACACATGGACTGTAATAACTGAAAAAAAAAAAAAAAACTGTTGAAAAATATGATGACTGTGGAAAAGCTTCTCACTTCTCTTTGCTGAAGACAAAGGGGAGTGCAAGTTTCTCCTTGGCCTCGCGCTCTGTATCAGATAGTCGAAGGTTGAAGGTCAGGTTGGCTGTTGGGTCCGTCTATAGAAACACAATAAGGACACATTCAGTCATAGCTGAGCGCTATCTCTATTCAACTGATCCGCGTATGGTGTGAAGGTATTAAGCATGTGTTATATTGCACCTCCTGTTCCTCAGGGTCAGTCTGTTTGGGTCCAAATTGGCTGGGCTTTCCCTGTACTATGACTGTAAGATCCTCTTTGATGCTGAAAATCTCCTCCTAAGGACAAAAAAACTAAGTTATCAATCATTTACTAACAGTGTAGGAACACAAAGTAGTCATCTCAAAGGAAACACTGCTTACATCTTGCATAACTTTCCCCGATTTTGAGCGCTTTGTTATCTTTGCCACTGCTTCATCTCCCTTCATCCCAGGCGCTACAGTGATGACGGAAGTAGCCAAGTGGCATAAACTTCCCACAGTACCCCTCTGATGCATATCTGCATGGAGCAGACCAATAATAGCTCTCACAGCTCCCCCTGATGAAAACACAGAAAAAGACCCTTAAATAGTGGAATTACTGCACGGTCTTAAAGTTCCAATTTACTCTCAAATAAGTCAGCCAAGATATTTCGACAATAGGATGGTGCACTTATAAAGCTTTTAATAAATATTTGATTGTACTTGTTTTCTCTTAAAATATAATTAAAGATAGCTTTACAATGACTCTCACAGCCTGGATGTTATGCCTTCCTTTATTTAATACCACTACAAAAAACCTGAAAAACATCACACTGACACGCAGACATTACCAAGAGCATTTATCACCTTTTCTAAGTTGCTGAAGAGTCTTGCAGACAGCAGGAGGTCTGAGGTGTCTCAAAATCCATGAAAGGGAGTCGATCACTAAAGTAGCTGGTTTGGAGTGTGATGTTTGCTTCAGCAGATGTGTAAGTTCCTCTAAACAGAACTGGTGAACTGTGAAAGCTGGGTGATCAGTCCAGCCAAGGGGGTCTGTATAAGCATTGTGAAAGTGTAGCCTGAAGTGACAAAAACAGATGATTAATGGTCAGTTTGGTTCTAGGTTAAATAAACTGCCTCATAAAAAGGGCTGCAGGAAAGTATGATTTTCATTATCCAGTCTATAAAATGTCAGATAATTGTAAAAATGCCCATCAGAAGTTTAGACAATTCAAGATTATGTATTCAAATGTCTCATTTTGTTTGATCAATGGTCTAAAATCCAAATAAATTAAATTTACAATGATATAAAACAGAAAAAAGCAACACATGCTCACACTGGAAAAATTAGAACCAGTGAATCTTGCATTTTGCTTTATGAAAATGACTTGTATTATTAACCAATATCAAAGTAGGTGGCTATTAACTTTCTGATTATGCACTAATCACTTCAGCACTAATCTTAGTTTACCTCTGAATGGGTGATCCTTTCAATCCATCTTTCAGCTCTTCCTCACTGACTTCAAAGCCAAGAACATGGACAGGTTCCTCCCTACATTCATAACAAAGTAAAGACAGGTTTTTACAATTGTTTTTAAATTTTTTATAGCAAACACATAACTTAGAAACATTAATAAATAATAGTAAACGCACAATCAAACAGCCACCACACGCATTTCTTTAAATACCTGTTCAATGCAGCATTGATGAAGCTCTTCAGGAGGTGTCGACCAGAGTAACTCACAGAATCTGTAAGTAAATACAAATTACATGACTTTGCTGCATGTTATTCTTCGGTTCACATAGAAAACAGCTATGTTATCGTTTGCAATTTGGACTCAAATTATACAACATGTAAAGCATTACCTTGTATTATTAGAAACCCTCCAGCATCAGTGCCTTGCAATAATTCAAGCAACATGGTACTAACTTCTATAAGTTAAGTAAATTGTAGAAGGTCCAAGTAGCTTCAGCTAGTTAGCATGCTTCTGATTCACCACTTATTTGAACGGGAATACCATTGTAAACAAAAATCGGACAACTCAGTAATTTAACGGCAGAGGAACGACGCCCCTCAAAGTTCAGAATGGCGACACTTCAAGTCGCAGAAACTTGTATTTCACAGAACATAAAGCTTTCTCCGCCCAGTCCAACTCCAGCATGTTTCGCTAGGTAGCATGTTTGGACCGCAGGGCTGCACGGAGTCAAAAACGTCATATCCCAGAGTTCCTGTCACTTTAACGTCGGTCATATGTGGGAAATGTAGTTCAACGACGTTTAGGACCCGCTCTTGACGCCGGGGTGAATGACCGCACAATAAACTACGTTACCCAGAATGCCCCACAGGAAACACTGCGCTGGCAGCCTCAAGAGGTTTCTGCCGCGCACGGAGAAGACCGTGCGGAATAAAGTCCTGTCGATTTGTGTGCATACAGCGAAGAAACGCAAACCCCCCCCCCCAACAAACTTCACCGGAGAAGTTCCCATTATGGATCTACGTCAACTACTCGCGTTTATCTTACAGTTCTCGTATATTTCAGCACCGATGGTTATATAAATACAGCGACGGAGGAAAAAGGAGCTATAAGTGCAGGACGTTAAGCAACGGAGGAATTAGTATTTTGTCGGGCTAACAGTTGTAACGGATCCCCAGCGAGGGAGTATCACAACTTTCACACACAGTGGAGTGGTTTTTATTTTTTATTTTATCCTTTTTTTAGGAAGAGTCTCGGGTCTTCCGCGCCCTTGGCTCGCTGCTACCAAAGCTGCCCGGCGGTGAGGTGCAGCCACGCCGGGGGGAAAGGCACAGCGCGACGGCCGCCACTCTCCGGCTAGCTCGCCCGCTGCTGCTTCTGTTTCTTGGATCGAGGCCTTGTCGGTGGGGCGACAATGCTTGACATAATGTCCGAGCACCAAGGTATGTTTTACTAGTATCGGCGGCGATTAGTTGAACAAACGATCCCCGTGTGGTGTGTGAACCCTGCCGCGTTAAGGCGGCTTTAACCCGACCCAACTTGGGTTTAGCGCCGACGTTGCGTTTCGGTTGCGTGTGCTCCATTAACGACGACCTGCTCCTCGCCGACTCGCGTTTTGTCGCCACGAAAGTTGCATTAAAGTGAACACCGGTGGCTTTGTGTTTCGCCTCGACGCCTAACGTCAGGCGTGTCGGTCGCGCCGTTAAGTTAACGCGCCGATCCGTCTAGCTAAACGTCGGTAGCTGCTCGGCTAACGTCGCACGGCTCTCCCGAGTTGCGTTTCAAGGCGAATCATCTCCGCTGTCGGCCACGGGGGAAAAAAACAAAACAAAACACACTATTTTTAACATCGGCTCTGACTTGAGTGTTGACAACGCAGCCGATTAAGCGCTACGCCGAGCTAACCGGGCTAACCGGGCTAACGAGCCTCCCACTTCGACTTCGAGAAAGCTAGCGCGAGCGGCTAGTTGTTGGCGCAGGTTAACTCCTATAAGAATCAAAATAAGCCGTCGGGTTTCAACACGGCGGACACCAAGTTAGCTTCTCCCCTGAATGTCGGCTAACGTTAGCAGCCGACATCCAAGACGGGACAAAACTGCGAGTTTTAAAGCTCGGCAGCCAGCAAACCGAGCTCCGCTAGCCGCGCCTTTTATTTACAAAATCGAGTATTTTTTTGTTTTGTTGCTTTAATCGACACAGAACCGAGGGGCAGTCGCTCGTGGCTGACGCCGAAACACCCAGACTCCGTGTGAAGTTCAGACGGGGACACGGTGACACCGGTTGCTGCTGTCGGCAGCGTTCACGTCCGACGACCGACTTGCTTATTTTCCGCTCAGACGGCCATCGCTGAACCCTTTCGGCCAGTTTAACGTGACTGAACGAGCTCGGCGTGCTCACCGTTATTGAGCCGTGTTAGCGGGCTAATGCTACCGTCAGTCCACATGTGTCTCATCGCACCCCTGCTCGCTGCTTCTGTGTGTAAACTAGACGTGTCCGTAGAAAATATCAAGCGAATCAAGACTGGTTAACTTGTGACTTACACAATTCGTTTTTGTTTTTTTTTCTCCACCAGATTCACTGTTAACGTGCAAAACGGAACCTCTGGTGAGTACTTTGTGGTGTTACTGTGAATACTCTGAGTAGTCCATTATGTACCTTTTCTTTCCAGTTTTTGGAGCTTGTTTAGACTAGCTTCACTTTCTTAAACAAAGGTGTGTGTGTGTGTGTGCTTTCTGTAGCCCCCAGAGAGGAAAAAGAGGACTGTTGAGGACTTCAACAAGTTCTGCAGCTTTGTCCTGGCATATGCTGGCTACATCCCCAGTCCAAAAGAGGTAAGCTGCTGTGGATATTAGAAATTGCTGTTATTGCGTGCATTGCTCAAGTTATGAAGTAATACCAAAATGTTTTTTCTTGTTGTCTTGTAGGAAAGTTCATGGTCCCCAACGTCATCCAGCTCTGCACACAGTTCAGGGTTGTCAGCGGATGGAGGTGGTGGAGGTAGCAGCTCCACGGGCAATACTTGGGCAGATGGAAGCTCCGACATCCACACCATCCATACGTTTGTTCGTAAAGCTCGAGCAAATAAGGGCAAAAATATTCGCCGCATGCACTCTGATAGCACTCTGCTGGACAAGATGCGCCTTAAAGACTCCCTGTATGAGAGCCAGGCCAGCACTAAGGCAGAGCGCAAGAAGGACAAAAAACTGAAAAAGTTGTCATTGGGTTCTGCCATGACGGCAGCAGATAGCGGCAGTAGCGAAGGAGAGAAAAGAGCCCGCATTAAGCGCAGCAAAAACTCAAAACCGCCAAAAGCTAAGAAGCTCAAAAGTCCATCTGCTCAAAGTGAGACAGACTGTGAGGCACGGCATACACATACAGAGGTACGACCCCTCCGAGAGGAGCTGGCGGTGCACGAGGGGTCCACCCCAAGCATGCAGGACTTGGAGAAGATGCAGCCAGACGAGTCCATCAGGGAAGCAGAGATGAGCTCCAGTGAGGGTGAGACCTGGATCGCCGATGAAGACATTATGGTGGAGTCAGGTATGACATAATGCTTTTGTTCTTCGAAATATCTTATATTTTTATATATATATATATGCTATATATATATATGCTACTATATAATAATATGTGTATGTATATGTGTATGTGTATATATGTATGATGTATATATATATGTATATATATGTATAATATATGTATATGTATGTATATATGTATATATATATATATATATATGTTCACTATGTATGCCCTGCTGCTATACTCTCTCGCTTCACTACTTTCTGCTGCATATATATATATATAGTCTTTCTCCTGCTCATATTGTATCTTTCTCTTGTATATATATATATATGTATGTATATATATATATATATATATATATATATATATATACATATATATATATATATATAAGATGATCTGTCTGCATCTAATAAGGAAATGTTTAATAACACACTCTAATTTCTGGTAACTTGTTTTTTGTCCAATTCTTAAGATGCCTCGATTGATGACTTTTTATCAGCTACAATATCCTATAACTGTTCTCTTTATCAACACAGGGGATGATTCATGGGACTTGATCACCTGTTACTGTGGGAAGCCATTCGCAGGACGGCCGATGATCGAGTGCAACCAGTGTGGCATATGGGTGCACTTGTCGTGTGCAAAGATCAAGAAGTCCAACGTTCCCGACATCTTTTACTGCCACAAGTGCAGGGACGTGCGGCGGTCAGGACACAAAAAAGACCCCTAGAGAATAAGAGGATGGGCGGGACGAGGAGCACCCACCCTGTTTTTGCTGTCCTCTGACACTTGTTTTCTTTGATGCCTACAGCCAAAACAGCCTAAATTATCACCTGGATGGCAACTGTATTGTCACTTTGTAGGATTTCTTTTGACAATCACAACCATTCTTATTTATCCCTCACTTGTTTTTGTTTTTTTCTTACTTTTTTTTTCTTTCTTTGGCTACTGTGAAGAACTGGACAGAATTGACAGTGGAGAATCATTTATTTCTTACTAACTAATTCCTTCATTAATTGGCTTTATTGTTGTATACTGTGCTAGTGATGTGCACATAAAATTTCACGCTCACCCTCATATTCACTGAAGGTGCATTTTGACTTGTAAATTATTTCTTGAGGATATCGACAAATCAGTGAAAATTTCCTTTAGTGTGTCAAGGAGTACCATTTTCAGTTTGTTAGCCATTTCGTCTCAACTTTAAATGAATGCAAGTTTTACACATTGACAAAATCTATAGCTTAATGTCACTCCTGTTATTTGTTTAGAAGTACGTCATAATGCTAGGTGGGCAGCTCAGTTTTGTTCTGATCGTATTTTGGCGATTCATTTTTGAGTTTGCATCTTTGTTTTTGGTTGTCAGTGATAATCACTGAACTTTAAAATGTAGAGATCGCACTCCTCTAGAATAAGTGGTCTTTGAATTCATACAATCTGATAACTTACTATTTTGCATCTAAAATTGCATCTAAATTGCTCCATTTTAAATAGAGACCCAAATACTATTTCCACTGCATATGGGTGGTATTTGGAATATGATGACCTACGGCTGATTCTTGGCATGTAGCTGTGTACATTCATGATTGAGCGCTTAATGTTTCTCCCTGTCTGGCTTGTTAGTCAATCATTGATAGCCATTTACCATGAACAACATTTACATTGAAAGCAGTTAAACTTGGATGTTTTTGTTTCGTGTGGTTTTTGTTTTTCATGTTAAACACTCATCTGATAGGAGGTAACGTTGCTGTAAGACGAATGGTTTGGCAGTACTTTACTATGTCAAAGTGGCTCTGAGGCTCGTTAATGAATGGTTGTAAAATATTTGTTTTTCTGTTTCATGTAATTTGTTTATTTCTTAGCTTTCTGAGAAGCGGGATTAGGGATGCGCCCGCATCAGAGAATGGACATAAGATTGTCTCACATCGAGAACAAAGTTGTAGTGTACAGAAAAGAAGTCGACACCGCGTAGGTTGTGGCATTTTGTTTGTTGTTTGATTTTACCATGTGCTTTTTCTTTTGTTGGTGGGAGTGTCTTGGTAAGTCTCAAGTAGCAGGTGCACTCTCTCTACAACTTCTATTCTGTGTACATATCCTGTTCTTTGACAACTGTACATATAAGAAAGTGAAGAGAGAAAATACCCAAGCAAAATCTATATTTTCTGCAGTCTATTGTTTTCTTTAATCGTAGCTTGAAAAATAAAAGTCTTTGGGAACATAAAGGTGGTATATTTAATCACTTGTATTGAAAGCATACATAAGGAAAAAAAGACATTTGAAACAGTTATTTTGTCACATTTAATTAGGTGTTGGCACACAGCAGTGTTTGTCATGTTTGTGTCTCCTACCACTAGAGGGAGTGGGTTGACAGACACCTGTCAGTATGGCAGTCCGTTAAATATGAGTTAATGAATAAATATGGAACATACAAAGTTCACACATGGATTGGCACTGAGAAAATATGAGGAGCTCAGTTGTTGGAGTTGCTCCTTATTCCCTGTATTCTTCCCAGTGGATGTCAGGTTCATCCTGTAAGACAAACATACAAATGCTCGGTTTTATCTGACAAAAGCATCATCTTTATCAATGTTCTGCTCTATTATCACTGACTCTACAAAGGCAAGCTAATGTCATGCAAGTTGAAACCTGGAAACCTGGACATTCCAGTCTGCTATTTAAATTGTAACATTTAAACACTGATGAAAACACTCATTAAAACTACCATACTTGTACCATTACTGCTTATACACTGTGTATAGAGCAGGTGGCGTTCATTGATTTGCTTTGGAAACAAGTATTCTTCATTCAAGAAATAGAGATAAAATTAATACAATGTTAGACAGCTTTTCCAGGTGTCCATTTCTGTCAGTATAACCTCTAATGTATCACCTTTATCAATAGTTTTCCCACAGCATTTATTTCTTACCTTTCGATTTCGGAAACTGGACATTTGAAAGCCGCCAATGGAGTCCAGAGGAGCGACCTTCCTCCTGTAGACACAGCAATAGAGGAAAGCTCAGCCCAAAACACTTAATTTCTGTGATGTACGGCAACTGAAAATGTATAATTTATACTTTTCATTCATACTCTACATTCACTCTGCACCACACATTCCAAAAACAACTTGAAAACAACGTGTTTTATTTAAAAGAGCAAAAATACCTCTCAGAGTTAAGATTAGACTCTTAGTTAGGCTTTTTCCTGGTTAAATACATTTTAAATATATAAAAGAAATGTTTAACTGAATGAAGAAAAAACATATTTGTAATTACAGGAAAAAGAATTTAGAAATGTCTACACATTTGTCACTATAGATCAAATAGAGAAAGTCAGATTCTATAACATTGATTTAGACCATGGACAGAAAACAAATTAAGAATTATATTTTATAAAGCTTTTTTTCCTGCATGTATTTCATTATGTGTGCCATTCAAACTACATGATACAATGTCTCTCTCATTTTGTCCTCACCTCTTTTCATTGGCTTTACGCTGGTACTGGTACTTCTGCTTCTGGTTCTGGTTCTGGCGCTGGAGAGAAAGGTGCTCTGTTGGGGCGAGGAAAGTCTCTGAATGAGAGGGGCGGCTATTCACATCTCTGCCCATCTCCTCAGCTTCGCCCGCAGAGAGGTCTCCCTGGTCTGAGCGATCCGGCAGGCGGGGGAAGAGATCTTGGTCCGGCCAGTTGACCTCCTGAGGACAATAATCAGATTATAAAAAGATAAATAGAGTGCATAGGATTAAATGCCTGCAGGTATTTGATTTGTCCAAAATGTGATAAGGATGTTGTGTGTAAAGGCCTACCCTTTTGTTTCTGAATCTGCTTGGCAGTACAGCAGCAGATACATACTCCAGCAACAGGTAAACAGCCAGGAGAGGTAGCGCACACCTGGAGCAAAGCATCTGAACAGAGTATAAGATAGCCAGAGTCAGCAACAGGAAAGCACACGCAATTGAATTTGAAAAGAAACCACATGCTTACTTTAAATCCTCTGTTTTCTCTGTGGGCTTCTGTCCCTCAAAGGTGATGATGATGGCTGCAGCTCTGCGTCTTCTGAGCTGTCGACCAGTGTGGAGGGTATTTGTAGCCGTGCATGTAGGGTGGGTTTATATTATGGGACTGGCATCGAGGGCTGTTTAGGCTAAGTGTATGTGTGTGTGACTATGTGACTTCAGACATGCCAATTACATCTGCCGCCTTGCCGCCTGGCATTGTCATCATTAGTGTCAAACCTCTACAGCCACTCTGAAGAGATTTTAAGTGCACGTGCATACATACACACATTCACATTGTCCCACCCACACGCCCTATTCCATTATCCCTGCAGCCGATATGAGGAACGATGGGAGCCAGATAAGGTCGCTGTTGAGGATGTTGTAGCTTGCTGTTTACAGGCTTGCCTTGGAGTGATACGTTACCCTCAGGCTGGATTCAGCTGTTCATAGAGTTAGTATAGAGTTATAGAGGCAATTGTTGTGTAATTTGTTCTGGGCGATATGGCTGAAATCAACATCACGATAATAAGAATATTTACTAATATTGATATGTTTCATGATATGGTAAATGTGTGCAAAATGACACCTAAATACTCAGTTTATAGTCATTACAATGAACTGGGTTCCACTGTTCACACATGTAAAACAGAAACCCAATGACTAATTTAGCTTGTTTTAATATCAATTTATTCATTGTTTTATTTGTTAAATCATTAATTTGGACAACAGAATTTTGTAAAACAATGGCCCATTGCTACAATAACCATTGTATCAAGTCATTTTTGTCCATTACTGAGTCTTGGAAGACTTATTTTCGCAAAAAATCTGTTAGTTCTGTAAAATAACTTTTTTCTAAAACAAGATCTTCTAAAATCAAGTGTCATTTTTTTGTTATTCTAGTGCAGGAAGTTCCCCAAAATTGCCTTCTTTCAAGATACTAACACTCCTCTCTGCAAAATTCTTGAAATAAGGTTGAACACAATTTTCACTTCTTTTAAGAAAAAAGACTTTTAAGGCTCGATTATAAACACAAATTACTGGATGGAGAGATTTTTTGCATTGCACGATATGATCATGTTGTTCCTGTACATCAAAACCTTCTAACACTTGTAAAATAAAAACCTTAATAACTAATTTTGTGCAGTTTTAATTACATTTAGCTGAGATTCATAAAGTTGGGCGCAAAAGTCAAGTTGAAACAAGAGACTAAATCAGCCAATGCTGTGAGATAATTGCAACATGTACCGGGACAAATGCAGTTTGTCACCTCTCATGATTGTAGTGCAGAGAGTTGTTGTCTTTCAAGATGCTGACACAAAACTAAAGTTGATTTTTTATTGGAAACACTGGCAGATTTTTAAAATTTGTTTTAAGAAAACAAGATGTTTAGGTCTCAATAATAAACAAAAATTACTTGACACAATACAATTCCTTTAAAAATTGATATACAGTGATATTTAATGATTGCCACACTATATCTGTCATTTAGATTTGGCAATAACTAAGCTTTTTTGACAAACTAATTCATCTATATAATGTCAACTGCCATCAAAAGGTATTAAAGCCAAAAAACCATGAAACTAAGGAAAGCAAGCAACTCTTTGGCATTTATACTTTGGCATTAATATAAATGATAAACCTAAACAGTTAATTGACAGTCAAAATTGAAGTAAATTAACCAATCAATTAGTCCTATATTCATATCTGCACTAATTTAATGTGTTTGGGTTTGAAAGACCGTAAGAGAAGCACAGAGACAGAGAGATAAGAGATAGTATCAGGACCCCAGTGTGTGTGGTAATCTGGAAAACTTGATCACTCTGCTTCGCCTGACTTCACCAGCGGATTGCCACCCAATCCAGACCACACACAACAGTCTCCACCCCTCCTCCGCCTGCCAGCCTGCCAGCCTGCCAGCCTGCCAGCCTGCCAGCCTGCCAGCCTGCCAGCCTGCTGCCTCTGTCTGCAGAAAACAAAACAAAACAGAGAGGAGACAGTGTAGCAGGGATGGATGGAGAGATTGGCAGAGGATGGGGAGGGGGTCTGCTCGGAGCGTATGCGAGTTCAGACACGTTTTCACTTTTCCTCTTTTCCCGCCCTGTCCTAATTATTTCTATTTTGGGACGCTGAGGCCCACCAAACATAGAGCTAGTGCTGATAGATCAGGCGCGTATAAATAAACCAAGACAAGGCTGGCAGCATGTCAGCAGGGGCAGAGGCCAGATAGGCTGCACTGATTACCTCCTTTATCAGGGACAGGCCTCATTAGGGGCCTCTGACTGGGTGTGTGACTGTGTGTGTGTTTGTGTGTGTTCTTTTATTGCAATACAAATGTCCTCCCAATGATGTAAACTAACGGAGAATCCTTCAAAATGTGGTTTGGGCTTTAGTTTAGGGGTAGGATTAGGATCAGGTTTAATTAAGGTAAAGGTTAAGATTAAGTTAAATGGATACCAGAAGGCTACAACTTATGTTGGTATGTATGCAAAATAAATATACAGTATTCGATTGAACTCAAAAGTGGGCTAAGAACGATACCACTCTTATGTCTGTATGATAAATATGAAGCTACAGCCAGCAGCTGGCAGTGACTTCCTTTAGCTAAGCTCAGCGGCTGCTAGCTGTACAACAAGTGTACCACAGGTATACAAACACAAGTATTTTTTTCTTTTAAGATTTTTGCCTTTATTTTTAGTAGTGACAGGTGAACAGGTAGACAGGGAATGGGCAGAGAGAGAAGTATGACGTGCAGCAAAGGTCACTGGCTGGAATAATACTCCAAAAGATAATGAACTATACACGTAGTTCATGGAAAAAAGTTAACCATTACAAAAAAAGACTTAAATACAAGTTAATGGTGTCTCAAAATAGCACAGTCAAGTGTGCACTAAAGTGTAGTCAAGTATGTTACATTGTACTCATTATGTATCATTAATACAAGTACATGGCCTCAGATTTTGTCACACAGACACACACTTTCATATTACTATACTTTTGAGGATCTTCAATAACTATATTTTACTATCATTTCCAAACCTCAACTGTAACTGAAAATAGTAACCCTAAACAATCTTTCACCTTCATCATAAAGCAAATGACCTGAAAAAGTATTAAAAATGTATATATTCTACTTTATTGTATATATACTTTCATGTTTACTCATGATTAATGTACTTAAAGTGTCCCATTTTAAACATCACAGCTTCATCCACCAATCTCTGTCTGTGTGCGTGGACATGATTCACTGATTCATGGCTTAATGTGTCCTGTGTGTGTGTG
The DNA here is from genome assembly GCA_005408345.1 of Macquaria australasica. NCBI lineage: Eukaryota > Metazoa > Chordata > Actinopteri > Centrarchiformes > Percichthyidae > Macquaria > Macquaria australasica. The sequence goes on along the minus strand of SEMN01000012.1, from coordinate 221,933 downwards.
TGTGTGTGTGTGTGTGTTTGACTTCTCTCATACCCCGCCCTGGTCCAGTGCCCTATAAGTACCAGGCATTGCAGCAGGTGCCAAATATAGACTCAACAGAGACTGTTCCCTCCACAAATGTGGGCAAGCTTAGAAAAAATTAACGTGGAAAAATGTAAATTATATAAACAAAACATTTGTTTGAGTTTATCCAGAAATGTCATGTAAATTCAGCCGTTTGTGTTCGCGTGGTTCACAGAAACATTAGCCACGTTTTCATCTAAATGTAGAACAAATTTTAACCGAAAAATCTGATAATGTAGTTATATCATTCACACCATTTAATGCATCATTTAAAGATTAATCTACCCAACTGTAGTACATCAGGTAGTTAGATATAGTCAGATCCCCCTCCCTTGACCAGCTGCAACATTAAAATGCTGCTTTCCCAGTAATGTATCAGTAGTAATAATCCAATAAAATAAAATAACACTGACAGTTGCCAGTAGTCAAGTGTCCGCAATACCGTGATGAAATACAGTGAGTCTACATTAGTCTACACTTTTCTGCTAATATTTCTGTACTTCTTCCTTGGTAAAATTATGAAGTAAGGACTTTAACTTGTAATGGAGGAATTTACATAGCTAGTTTTACTTAAGTAAAATATCACTACATAAAATATATAATCCACCACTGTGCAGCCTATGTTTGACAAGTCAAATTATGTCCTCTGTGAAAAAGGGTCTAAGAACCACAAAATAGCATGCAGTGAATAAAAAAATGTTGATTGTGATTCAGATTCATTTTTTACATAAACTTTTTTTATTCAATTGGATTTATTTAAAGCTGCATAATCGATTTTGGCCACTAGGGGGCAGAAATACTCCAGTACTCCATGGATGTATAATAAGAACTGGATACGGCGCCTCCGCTCAGCTTTGCTTCCAATTTTTTCCAGTATTGCAGCGAAAAATTCCCCTGCTGTCCAAAACGCATTCTATGGAAGCCCATTTCCGCCAGTAAAAAAAAAAAAGATGAAAAAAAGTTCGAAACTATGAGATTCAAAGTCATAATTATGAAATAAAAAAGTTGAAATTATGAGATAAAAAGTCATAATTATTAGATAAAAAAGTCAAAATTATGAGATAAAAAGTCAAAATTATGAGATACTTTCAAACAACAATGAGAGTAGCAGCTCTTTGGCATGAGTTCTCCTGGTTAATTTGTCAGAAATGGATTGTGAGTACACTGAGGACTTTAAACGTGGCTTTACAACAAATGAAATATTTCACGTCCTTGCTGATTCACATGGGACTGTACTAAGCAAACGCACCCTTGAGAGGATTTTAAGAAAGAAGCAGTTCTGGCGTAGAAAGAATAAAACCAATGTGACAAAGGCAACCTTCATTGAACAGCAACTTAACTTAATCCAACATCAAACATTTACAAAAGTCAACTGTTACAGTTGCCTTATTTAGGATTGCATATCGCTTGCATGGGGTTACGGGTGGCGCATGCGCACTTTCTATCTCATAATTATGACTTTTTATCTCATAATTTTGACTTTTTAATCTCATAATTATGACTTATCTCATAATTTCGACTTTTTTAAATCTTTTTTTTTTTTTTTACTGGCAGAAATGGGCTTCCATATGTTCCCCATAGACCACCATTGTAAAAAAGACGACTGTAAAACTGTTGACAGGACGCCTCGAACTGCAAACAAGGTCCATTATGATTCTTTCTATCATGCATTTTTGATCCGTGGAGGTTTTATATTTTTAAAACTTTCCTCGAACCGAGAAGAGCGATTTTAAAATCCGTGACGTCATCGCAATGTAAAGTCTACGTCATGAGGCGGACACGGTGACGTTGTAGCAAACAGTTGCCTAGTTACACATCCAGCAGACACAGAGCAACATCAGCATTTATCTGGAGTCGTGTTTCTGGCCACACAACGAAGGTAAGTCCAATATTCACTGAACTTTTAGCTCTGTTTTGGTCCAACTTCTGAGAAAGAAAAAGTCAGCTAGTTAGCTGCTAGATGTTTGACTCTCTTCATGGTAACTAGTCGCCAACTCTGTGCTGGGCAGGTCGTGTACATTGGGTTCCCATGTACTTTAGATAGTTTACAGTATAGGTTAGTTTATTCAGATTTAATGCGGTTTAGTTAATGTACAAAGGAAACATGGCAGGATGTCAATTAGCTAATTTAGCCTTTTGGCTAGTTAAATTAAATTTAGTCGACTAGCACACAGCTAATTTGTTTAACTTAGATGTGTTTATTTTAGGTTAACTTGGTGTTAATTAATTTGGTTTTAATTTAAATAATTAATTTTTTTAATTCGTGTAGTTTGTTTAATTTCATTTAGTTTGCGTCAGTAGTGTAAAGTATTACTACTATTACTACTACTACTACCAATCGCTACTATACGTGCAGTTTTCAGGAAGGTGTACTTGTACTTACACTAACTTGTATTTCCATTCTATGCCACTTTATACGCCTACTTCACTACATTTGAGAGGAAAACACTGTCGTTTTTACTCCTTTTTTAACTATTGACCGCTACATTTATTGGTTATTATAAGATTTCTTGTACAAAACATATGGCCGACAGCCTTTAAAATGTTAACTAATATAAAACATTTAATGATAACTCTCCAACATTATACTATATATAATTTCTACATTATTTGTTTGTTTAATGTAGTTTTTTGGTTGACTGTACTGACAGTATGTCATTACTGGGTTATTGGCGCCCTCTGGTGGTTGCTGCTAACACCGTGTTTAACAGACTACCCCCTCCTGCTGCAGCTGCATGCACTGGCAATAACATGTTTCCACTCCCATGACATAGCAGTACACGGTAGTGTTAATAAGGCCGTGTGAGCCTGAAAGGGGAGGAGAATAAAAAAAGAAGAAAAAAATGATGGGAAGGAGGAGGAGCGATAGCAGCAGCGCATAAGTGCAGCAACGAGGAACAGCTAAGAAGAAGACGATATTAAAAGGCGCCTTCTTGGCTCCGTGGATCGGGCTTTTTTTCTCCACTTTTCAGTTCACTTATTTTCACGGTCACTTTTCGAGCTGGGACCGAGAAGAAACCAGCTGCCAGAGAGGTGAGATTTCTGTGTCATTTAATCTGGCTGTAGCTACGTGGCTTTCATGTTAATGTGGCAAGGATCAGAGGGTTTTATCAGTGTGAGAGAGGCGGAGAGATAAAGCCAGTAAGCAGGGCTTTGCAGGTAGGCTATGCTGTGAAAAGTGAGAAGTGTTTTAAGAAAGATGACCTCGTGATTATTTGTATATGCTTTAACCTTGTTTAAACAAGGTAATTCCGCCTTATCTTAATTAATATTATAGTGCTTTATAATGGCAGTGGTAGCAAAATAAAAGCATGAAGAGCAGCAGAGGACTGAGTGGGGTCCAGTGGAAAATTATGTATGACCAGCCCTCCTGCCTCTGCTCAAACATGTCACACCCACTTATATTTTCATGCATCTGAGCTCTCAAACATGCACCATCAAGAACAAAAGAACTGTGTGCTGCTCTTCAGTTTCCACCCACCTGGTTTTTCTGGACTCCTGGACTATATTATGGTGGTTGTAAACATATTCTTAAAGGAGTGTCGCTCAACATGATTGTGTGACTAGATGAGGCTAAATGTTGTTGGTGTTGGACCCTTTTTGTTTTTGTCACTTTCTGTTTCTGTGAAACCCCCTCCCTCCCTCTGTTCTGTTTTTCTTTTATCGACTCCACCTCCCTTTTTTCTTTCATTCCTCCAGTTTCCAGTAGAGACCCTGGGAGTGGACCAGGAAGTGTGACCTCCTTTCACTCTACATTCCCAGAATCCTTTCAGCCAGCTCCTCGCCATGTCCGCTCCTGGTAAGTGGCGTAACGCAGCAACTAGGAAAGTGGGAGAAAAACTAAAAACCCCCCCCCCCCCCACCTTTTTTCAGATTTCTATGTTCAGTTTGACTTTCAGACAGAAGATTAGAATAATTAAGAGCTGTGCTGAGTTTTTTCCACTGCATGTGGGGAAAAAATATAATGGCTTTAACATGTGCTTCCTCATTGGCTTTTCATCAATATCATATTTTGCTGCCGTTGTGAAATGATTAGGTTCTTGCATCACAAAGTTTCCATTAGACTTTCCTGCAGCAAACTTCTGGTGAATTGAAACCCTGTCCTGCCCCCAGATTCCTTCAGCGCCCTTGAGAAATTTGATCCTCCCCAAGGTGGTGAAATTTGAAAGAAATTCCTCGAATGCTTGCATGTAAAATGAGGTGAACACACTTACATGATTTTGCTCATTGGTTCAGCATACTCCTCCGAGTTTAGGGAGAGAAGTTTTGGAGGTGAAAGGCACCGTTGTGTGGGCATGCATGTGGCATACAGGGCAGCCTTCTTGCAAAACAGGCTGGTTTGAATTTTTGTGTTTTGTTTCCTGCAAGTAGATAAAGGAATGTGGAAGGAGGTGGAGCAACAACAAGCCTGAAGTTACTCGCATCCTCTTTTTGACTTGAGGCCCATGTTAGAGAGGCAGACTTTAAACCACACATTTTCAGCTTTCAAATTGTATGCCAGTGGTCCAGTGAGCTCTAAAACGCTTTAGCTTAAGGCTGTTGTTGGACTGTCCTGCAATGCTAACAAAAACCAGTTTGGTCACCTCTGACACAAATATGACACCAGTATGACACACAGCAACACTTAACATTAACGCAACACTAATGACGTGGTGGTAGGCGAGGACATTTTATCTGTAAAAGTTGCGTGCATAGTGCATACAGCAACACGTGACATGTACAGAGGAATATAATACTAAAAATAAAAGAGAAATATATCCACCTATGTTAAAAGAAGCTCACACCTAGCTCACAGACAGAAACCAGACATGCGAAGACCCACATGTACTACACTAACCAATCACAAGCCTGAGAAGTTTTTGAATGTGGAAAACGGTTGCGACAGATCTCAGGTCTCAGAAACCAGAAGTAACAAAAACATCCTCAACTGATCCAGATCTTATTCTCAGTACAGTTAGAAAACCTGGAGATCAGGGTCTGACTGGACTGTAGTCAGTGAAATGTACTCAGATTAAAGACTATAAGTAGGATTTTAGGATTTTGCTTGAAAAAATGGCTTAAATGATTAATCGATTATCAAAGTTGAAGTCGATTAATTTCTCGACTCATCAATGAATTTACTAAATGTTTACGCTAATTACAGATTGCGGTGATAAATCATGCACTGTGCTTGTTCAGAAACAGTGAAACAGCAGTTTTTATCTGTCTGAAGAATATTCAGCAACATCATCAAGACATTAGGTGACATTGTTCTTTTTTTTTATTTGCTTGATTCCTTTTCATTTTTCCTGAATTCATTTTGGGGAAACAAACATATTGTAGTTTGTGTTTTTGAGGCAGGGCACCGAACTAAAATTCAGTCCAGAAGAAGCGCACCTGCTTCCTCTTATGAGCATTTAAAATGACCCATTTAACAAAGAGTACACAAGTAAGGAACCACATCAAAGCTGTTGTTGGTACCTCTTCTGGGAAAGTGAGAAAAAAGTGGCTGATACCTCAAGAAAGAGAAAGAAGAAGTATTTTTACTAGTCATAAACTCGTGGAAATATCCAATCTGCCCTCTGAGAGAAATCCTGTGGTGACACTACATCGCAGACATCTGTTAGTGAGTGAACACATGACAGTCAGCCTTCCACCTAATTAAATACAGACATCCTCATGCACTTCTCTGTTTCACCCACCTCTTTTAAATTGCCGTTTGAGCTCTTTTCTCCATGATCCACATGTTATTTGTGTCTCCTTTTAAAGTACGTTTGAATGACTGTGTATTGAGTGAGTCATTCAGTATTCTCTAATTGCTTTCGACTCTCTTGAACCAAACATACAGTCTTTTGTTAGCTTTGTAAAACATGTTTAGAGGACGTTACATTGACGTGAATGTATATTATCATGTTTAAATGAAGACTCTCTACTTATGAGACGATGTGAAGCATCCAGGCCGCCACTAAAACTGAAAACCGTACTGATTAGTGTAGATTGCTCTGGTCAGATATGCAGCTGTTGAATTCATGCCCAAATAAAGACTTTTATCAGGTCATTGCTGTTTATAGAACGTATTTACCATAAAAACATGACGAAAAACAGGTGAAAACCACAAGGGCTATGACTGTATAGCACAGTCCAGTACTAGCTGTTTATTTGCTCCCTCGTAAGTGCTTTGAATCTGCTCTGTGGCTCGGCTAATAAGTAGCTTATTGGCTCTGCTGTGCCAGCAGGGAAAAGCAGGATGATCCACAGTAAACACACACGCTCCCTCACACATTTACGAGCAGAGCAGCTGCCATAAGCCAGCCACACACAGACCGTGACTTCCTCCGTCTATGTCACTGTGGTGCAGTGATGACCTGAATGCTTGTTTCTGCGTTATTTTATTTTTGATCGGACTTGGCTGAGACATCTGATCAGGATTCCTGAGATAAGATGTTGAAACCAGGAAGCAGCTTTATGTTCTTTTTATGCTTGTATTGTGTTTCTTTGTTTATGTTAGTTACTTATTTTGACTTATTGCTTCCAGTTTGAATGTCATCTGGTTTTGTACTATGAAGAAAGAAGAATAAGCCTGTAGAAGATGATGGTTGAACTAATATCATTGTCTTTTTTCCAGGTTACCCCTCTCCCAACCAGGCACCCTACCCCATGCCTCAGCCCGGCGGCCACTCCGTAGCCCCCTATCCATATCCTCAGGGGGGGTATGGAGAGCCCAGTCAAGCCCCACCACTAGGCTTCAACATGGGCTACAATCCAGGCCCACCTCCTGTCATGTATCAGCCTGGTGCGGTGGGCCCAGGCCCAGTTCCAGGACCGGAGTATGGCGGCCCTCCGGGGGTGATCTCCCCGGGCCCGGTCGGGACCCCGGTTGGGGCCCCGGCTGGGGCCCCGGCTGGGGCCCCGGCTGCGATTCCTGTTGGGGTCCCGCCGGGACTTGAGTACCTCACACAGGTAGGACAAAGAAATCAAAGAAAGGTCTGAAAAACATAGCTCTGGGCCTTGAAATTCCTTAAGATGAGAGGAAAGTCAGCCGGTGGAGTCTGTTCCACCTGTTTTAAGATTTCTCTTAGGAGTGTCTTTATCTTGAACTAAGATGGATTATTCATGCACAGCTCTTTCAGCGTGCAGCCGGCTGACAATAATTTACTGACTCATAGAGATTAATAAGAGGCTACACTTGAGACTTGAGTGTTCTGTGTAGCACCCTAAAAGGATACTGTAAGTGGGTGTGTACCGGTCTAGAGGGAACATTTGAAATGCATGACTGAAGTTCCTCGTTGTGCTTCTTTCACGTGTTTAAGCGAAATAAAGCATCACATGTGAAAATAGCCATAACATATAGACAAAGATTCAATTAACTGTCTCTGTAATTGATTTACCATTTATTAACGTTCATGTTTTAGTTTATTGTACTTCTCTAGAGCTGAAATCAAATCCATTACAGATAAAAGTGTCTGCTTTGCATTAGAAATTGGTGTCAATTACAGTGGATATTCAGTTAGTGAAGAAAAAAGAAGTAATCTGGCTGTAGTTTGTGCACTTTTTCCATTTAAAACAATGTAGAATGACCTCAGTCATCACAGCCTTTGAACTTGTAAAGATCACATCCAACATTGTTCTCTCTAAAACCAGTAGCTCAGGTTTTCTTTGTGTACATATTAAAGGAACAACTTTTATTCACGTAACTTGCTTTTATGACTCTCCAGCAAATAACTCTTCATGTACTCAGACAAAAAAGCAACTAGTATCGAGAGTCAGTGGTTTTTTATGAAAATTCACGGAGCAAGTTGCTTTGCATTGCAAACAAGTGAAACTTGCCCAAAATGTTTGCAGCTTTCTCCCTTGTTTTAACAGGAATAACCTTTTAGACTTGAGGATGGATATATCTTGTAGTGATAAACAGTTCTCCGTCTCACATTGCTTTCACTTGTGGTGTGGTTTTAGATTGACCAGATCCTGATCCACCAAAAAGTGGAACTCCTAGAAGGTAAGGCGTGTTATTTGTTCATCCAGTCAGGTTTAAACTTGCCACTTTGTAAGCAGCAAATGACTAGTATAAAGTATGTCTCTTGTTGGTGCACCGGCACCCCTTGCAATGATTCTTGTTTGTGGTAAAGCACTTTGTTTTTAAAGCGCTTCATAAAAACATTTGACCTTGACCGGCGAGCTTTAAACCTCTCAATATAAATCATAACGTCCTTGGAGTTCTTTACTTATCTACACTTTGTTATTCACCATTTCCACCCGTTTTCCTTTCTCCCCTCTCCTTCCAACCCCACCCAGCATTCATCGGGTTTGAGACCAACAACCAGTACGAGATAAAGAACAGTCTGGGACAAAAGATCTACAAGGCCAAAGAGAAGAACGACTGTTGCACCAGGAACTGCTGCGGCTCGCTGCGCAGCTTCGACATGAAGATCAAGGATAACATGGATAGGGAGGTCATCCGTCTCATACGACCTTTCCGCTGCGTCTCCTGCTGGTGTCCCTGCTGCCTGCAAGAGGTGTGTGTGTGTGTGAAACTGTTTTTAATAGCCTCATATTCATTTACCACACCAACATCAATATTGTACCAATTGAATAGTTCATTCAGCACCAAATTGCCCTGAGCACTCACCCCAGCTAGGGATAAACACTCTGATCTGTGTTATAATATTTGCCCTAAGTGATCCAAGATAATGTGTGCCATTATTAATGTTAATATTTAACCATATTGATTGTCGGAAGAATCTCTGATAGAGAAGATTGAACTGTTACTTGCTAAAGCAGTTGCAATAATCACTTTTTGGGGGAACGTTTGGTAATAAAGTTAAGAGTGCATCCAGGAAAACAAAACAGGAAACGGTAAAAACAACCAAAGCAAAAACTATGGAAGTGCTAAATTATAATCTTATGAAGCACCAGTAAAAAAGACTTGACAGCAAAAGCTGAATAATACATTAAAGGATAACATGGGCACTGTAGTTTATTTTGGGTCAATGCCACAATGTGTATTAATCTGCAGCTGGAAATAGTTCCCAACAAATGCACTATTTACTCCTGTTTGAGTAACGTCTTCTAAAACTACAGTGCCCAGCTGTTTTAGAAAATTACTGAGCAACTTCTTAAAATGAAACTATATTTTTGTGACTTATTTTTAAAACAAAAAGTCTTTAGTCGGAGCCAATGAGCTTGGGGCTGAGTACCACAGACATGTTAGGGAAGTCATAAAGTATTGATACAGACTGACACATTGTTGGTTTGGGTGTTTTCATGGGATTTGTTGACAATAACAACAATTTATCCCCAGCCTTACCCTTTAAAGAGTCACTTCTTGGTTTTGTTTGTTTGTTTGTGGTGCTCATAGCATTGAGAATTTCAATTTCAACATTCAGCACCAGTGTGTCTCTTCAGAAACATTGTCCAGAGTACTCTGGAAAATCAGCTTTAACCAGAACTACTTTCTACTGAACAAATAGTCCCTATAAAAACTGTTGATAGGGTGTTCACTGATCCAGATTAACAGGGTCATTGTTTCTGCAGGGAGACGTTGTTGTTGTTGTTGAGATGGATACCTCAGTATCTGGGCAAATAAATCTAAAACTATTTGCGTGTCTAGATACCACTAAAAGTAAGCAGCTAATTTCACTGATTTACCCACTTTCATTTAGACAGGAGAAACATATTAGCAGAAAAATCTGCAGCCTCACAGCTCTCAGTGGCTCATATTTAGAGGCTTCTGTCTTTTCTCCCTTCTTTTTGGGTTGCTGAGTGGCGCTTCGATGTCTTTGTGCACCAGTCTGCTCAAACGGGTTTGTTAAGACTGTGAATGGACCTTTGTCTGTCCAAACTATCTCCTAGACTCCCCCAATCCTCTGCCATCCCTCCACCTCTTAGACCTTTCCCTCTCTGTCTCTGTTTAATCACATCGTTGGCAATCTGGCCACAGTACGTTCCCATTGGCTTGAACCCAAGCTGCTACACTCTCACAAACTGTAGCTCCTGTTTACTGACCAGACAGGAGCCATGTGAGATGTGTTACCTTTGTTATGTGGTGCCACAATGAAGCAGTCAGAGGCTCACTTATCATTCCTGCTGTCCCGTGTAACGTGTGATATGCTAACCCCGTGATGTTTTATTTATAGCTGTCTGTGTCGAGGCATGAGGACAGATTTTAAGCTCTCTGGCATAACTTTCTAATTTTGTGTGATGTTAGTGTGTATGTAACGTTATGTTATGTGACCTACAGATGGAGGTCCAGGCACCGCCAGGCACCACCATAGGCTACGTCAAACAGGACTGGCACCCTTTCCTGCCAAAGTTTTCCATCCAGGGAGCCAACAAGGAGACCATGATGATACTGGAGGGGCCCTGCTTTGCCTGCAACTGCTGTGGGGACGTCAACTTTGAGGTGAGGTCAGAGGGTTGTTTCTGGGTGAAACTCAACAGATTTTGTTACCTTTGGACAGAGCTAGGCTAGCTGTTTCCCCCCATTTCCAGTCTTTATGCTAAGCTAAGCTAACTGCCTGCTGGCTGTTTTCTTTAAACAGTTTCAGTCCATGTGACATTTTTGGAAACACGTCAACATCTGGATAGACTGTTTCCAGCTCTCCACAGATGGAACTAGAGCCCTTCTTTCTCTCCTCTCTAACATGATAACATCACACATGAGTATGATTTACTTGGTTCTTATAGACATAGTTGTTCTTATTGCTCTGCAGCTGAAGGGCAAAGATAATGACAAGCCCATTGGTCGCATCAGCAAGCAGTGGAGCGGCCTTTTGAAAGAAGTCTTCACAGACACCGACAACTTTGGCATCCAGTTCCCGCTGGACATGGACGTGAAGATGAAGGCTGTGCTCATGGGAGCCTGCTTCCTCATTGTAAGACCATATTCTTAGTTTTTGTGCATTGAATAACACCAATTTTTGTATACTTGCTGCCTCTGTCTGATGAGGGGATGAATCCATTTCCCTCTTTGTTGTCACTTTGCAGGATTTCATGTTCTTCGAGAAGGTCGGGGAGGCCAACCAGCGCAGCACGGTGTTTTCATAACACAGGAAAAAAGGAGAGGGAAAACAACAGCATGAGAACAAGAACTTTCTCCAGTTATGCATTCTCTGTTCATGTACTCTGTTTTTCTATTAGTGTCTTTAATCCTTCCTTCACCAGATTACAGCCAATATGGTGCCATCCTTTTGTACACACAGACCAGTGTGAGCTAATGAACTCTTGATTCCAGATGTCTGCCAAGGATTGTTTTTTTTTTTTTAAAAATCTATCCAAACTCAGTGATTGATACTAGCTGCCATGTTGCCAATGTTCCTTAAACTCCATACAGTCTGTAGACGTTTGATTTTAAGTGCGTGAACGAACCTCCAGCTGAGATTTAATCCCTGCCAAAGAAAGTCAACCTTGCCCTCATACGTAGAAATAAGAGTGGATGTCAGCACACGCTTGAATCTGCTTTATGCTATACTGGCATTAACATTTCATATTTATGCTGTATGTCTATCGATGATTATCACAGTTTTACTGGTGTTTTATGACGAAAACACAATAGATCTAGTGTAAGTGCAATACTATTGGGGGATGTAGGAACTGTATTCACTGCTTTGTTTTTTAAGACATGCTAGCAGATGGCAGTGTCGGTCTGTCAGTCCACCAATTCGGCCTAGACTGAAGTATTTCAACAACTATTGGCTGGATTGCCATGAAATTTGGCACAGATATTCATGGTGCCCAGAGGGTGAATCATACCGACTCTGGTTATCTTTTCATCTAGGAACATTTTCAGGACAAAAGTTTAATGTGTCCAATACTTTATGACCAAATACCTGTAAAACTAATGACATCAGCCTCAGCTGTACTTTGTTTAGTACTAATAAGCAAATGTTAGCATGCAAACAAGCTAAACTAAGATAGTTAACATGGTAAACATTATTCCTGCTAAACATCAGCATGTTACCATAGTGACATTAGCATTTAGCTCAATGCACCACTGTGCGTAAATACAGCCTCAGAGCCGCTAGCATGGTTGTCGACTTTTACACTTACAAATTAACTAAATCTTTATATATAACCTGAACATTAGCCACAGTAAACAGGCTGCTTATTTAGCTTATATTGGGAGGTGGGAATTGTTTAGCGAGAAGAGTGGGAGGATGTTCAATGTCTTTTAGTCGAAGTTGTGAACACAGTAGTTAACACATGCTGACAGTATTTACCAAAGCGCTCTGTCTCCACCTCTTAGCTGTCTTTCACTTCCTCGAAGCCCTCTGTGTCTTAAAGCCTATAGTGTACATAAACTAACAAAACTGTGGCGCAGGCTACAGTCTAAATGCTCTTATGCTCCCTCTGTGGTTTAGTGGTTACCGTGGAGCCTGCCACCAGAGCCAAACCTCGCCCTCCAATTTCTCCAGATACCACTGTGTTGAACATGTGCCAGTGTAATGATATTGGTCACAGAGAATGTAGGTTGAATAGGAGGAAAAATCTGAGTGATGCAGGAATAGAATGAAAGTAAAAAGCAGAAGTTGAGGTTAGTGAACTTTAATCTGACCTCAGAGGGTTTGGAAAATGCAACCAGTGACGGGTTTAAGGAAACACATGAACTTTCTGTAGTTTTTGTAGCAGAAAGAGACCTGGATGTGAACTTGTCATGTGAAATTTGGTCTGTTTTTACCTCATTTGATCGCTGTGCTTTAGAATTAATAAAAAAAAATTGCAGGATTGCAAATGTTGCCTATTGCTGTTTAATGCCACTTTCTGCTCTGTATTTAATATCGTTCTTGTGAGATAACATGGGTGTGCCTCGTGTGAGGCTTGGTTGCCACTAGTGCTCTCTAATCGACTGTCAGCAGCTCTCTATTACACTGCCAGTAACTAAATGTGTCTTATTGCCTGTGCATATATCTATATGCTACCCCCAGCGTTTGTGCAATCTGACCTCTAATAAGGAAAGAGAAAGTAGCCAAAGGATGTACAGTACATTTAATGCAATTATTTGTTCATTGGGTCAGTTTGATCGGTTTCCTGTGTTTCTATCAAAACTATTTTGTTCAGTCTTTTGTAACTCTTGTGTCTCGTGATTGTGAATTACATTTTTTTTTTACAGAAACAAAAATATATCCTGTAGTTATAGTAGAAATAAATGCCATTGTTAAAGTTTTGTGTGCTTTCTGCTTCAGTGATTGTCCAGGAAAGTTTTGGGGAAGGCCCTTGGAAAACTAAAAGTCTAAATGTGGAGCATCTGGTTTCACTTGGAAAAAATGATCTCTGCTCCAGAGGGAAATCCAGTCTCTCATTCTCTGGCACAAAATGAGCCAAAGTCCGGTTCCACTAAAGCTCTGCTCCGCTTTAGTTACTGAGTAACCTTCTCAATACAATATGCTCTTTATTGGTGTCAATGTCAGCTTCCTTTATCTGTCTCTATTCAGTTAACAGAAAGAATATATCCATGCTCTACTTCAGATGCAATAAAGGGAGACAAACCCTTTTCCCAGGTCACATACTGAAGATCGTACCACGCCACCTCCTGGGAACATGTGGGAAATGCAAGCATAGTATTTAAGCAAACATGTCTGCACATGTCCATCCATGCCTCAATGTTCCTGGGAAGTAACTCTAAATTTGACTGTCTTTTCATAATGTGTAATTATATGATTCTTACTATACATGAATCAGCAATTCAGTGGCTTAGCAACCGGTGGTACAAGTTCACCTGAAATTCTACATGCCGCTGCTGTGTAAATATTTACACTAGTGTGTCTACTTACAAGGTGTCTAAGTTTTCTTAAGTCACATCACATTAAGAAGAAGACAACAGACAAATATGCCGTGTAACATAAACATGGAAATGACCAAACCCACAGACTAGCCTACTGTATCTCCAAGGTGTGAGTGACTGGGTCCATGACCTCTCATTTAAAATAGAAATGTAAGGCTCACAAAGCTTTGACCCTGCATTCAGGGCAATGTAAGGACATGAATTTAAATCATGTAATACATTTTAAGACACAAAATCTTCCTGAAGACCAGCAGGCACTCTGACAAGGCGTGTGTTATACAGCCATGAACAAGCTCATCATTGTTGGTACTGTGAATACAAAAAGTTTATGTTTAAAGAGTACTCCACTGATTTACCATTGTTCTCCTATAACATTATCGGACTCAACAAAATCATGCAGCAGCAGCAGAACAAGAGATTATTCCACACATTCTACTTTCTTACCAAAACATGGCACTTACTACATTACCCACAATGCAACAAAACCGCAACCAGTTGGTCGGAGATTCGGGTGTGTTATGTTAGTAGCAACTAATATAGCCTCGAGCCGCTAATTCCTATAATATATTCAGACTCAACAAAATCATGCAGCAGCAGAACCTAGAGATGTCGTCTTTTTTATTTCACACATTTTCTTATTAAAACCTGGCGCCTACATTACCCACAATGCAACTCAACAGTTCGGTGAGAGATTTGTGTGCGTTACGCTAGTAGGGGCTAATGTAGCCTCCAGCCGTTTGCCTCAAGCAGAGGTGAGGAGTTGGCTACAGAGGTCTGCCAAGTTTACTTCTGTTTAACTTCACACACCCAAATAATATTTCATTTTCAAACTTGTAGTCTTTAGCCCCAACCGACACTGACTCAAAACCTTTTTCACGTGTAGTAGTACTCCTCAAGAAACTTTGATATAATTGTCTGACATAACATGTCTGCTACACTTAGGCCTACACGGATTTTAAAACCCAGAGAAGAGAAATAAAAGTAAGTCTATTGAGAATCTGTTATTGGTAGTTACAGTATATACAGTACAGACAGTAAACATAGTGCACTTTCGCAATGAACCAACTGAATAATCTGCTCATATGATCATATGGCAGCTCAGCATTAAGACCAGATCATCAATTTTATTCAATAAAACAATCATTTCTAATATATACAAATTCATTAAAAGGTACAAAAACAAAAAACAAACAAGCTTGATAGAGTCTCATTAAAAATATAAAAACAGTAGTCAGAAACATTGTCTTCAAAATTTTTCTACTTTTATATGCACTGGACCATCTGTTCCCATGTCAAGGTGGTTGATGAAAGTTGCACTGGGCAGCTTCCAGTGTCAGAGTGTGTCAATGTGAAGCAAGATGTTGCTGAAAAAGTCCACCATCCATGCATTATAAAAGGTAAAACCAGCCAGAAAAATCACTTCAGACCCGTCTTTCTGTGCTGATTGGAGGTCGCTCCCTCTCAACGGGGCCGGGCCTCTCCTCCCGTGACCATCGGATCAGGTAGCGGCTGGCCACCTGCAGGTTCCACTGGTATCTGGAGAGGAGCTTCTGACAGTCCTCTCTGGAGCAGAGGCTCAGCGAGTACAGCTGCTCCAACTGAATAGAGACAGACAGAGATCAGAAGCGGCAATCAAAATACAAAATCCACGAACAACTTGAAGTCAGAAAACTGCAGGTTATTTGCAGTTATTAGGTCTATACATTACAGATGAATATCCAATTCCAACTTGACACATTGAATGAAAAAAATATGTTTCTAATTTGACTTGATCTCTGCTCGGTGAAGACCTTACATAATACCTACCGCCCTGTGGCATCCACCTTTGTATCAAGTACAGGGCACACAGCAGGCTATCCATGGCAGTTTATATGCCCAGCAACCTACTCCTTTGCTAGATTAACTTCACCTGGCCCCAGATAGATCTGTATGTCAATTTAGCTTGTGGTAATTTGATTGAACACACCTTTATGTAGTAATATGCACCATGTGAGCACAATAAATAATAAAGGTCTTAAAACTAGATTTGAACACAGGGCCCTTCTACATGACAGAGTTGCTAATACTGTAATGCAAGACCTGTCATTGTTCATATTGTACTTTAGTGGTGAAAACTCCCAAACAAAATCTGCAATTAATCCAATTGGCATGTAGTGAATTGGGGAATTTTGCTGTATTTCTGTTTTTTTTTTTGTATGGCACATATTTTGGGTATAAGTACTTTTAAATTGAGGCTTAAAACGTCTCTGTTTGCCACTGCATTTTATTAAGTTAAACCTGGGACTATTTATTAATATTATTCATTTTCTTTTCTTTGGTTTATTCTGTTTTATATTCATTTAATTGTATTTTTTATCTTTTATTTTATTTGTTTATTATTACCTTTTGATTTTGTTCATGTGTCTTTATATTGCTCTGTGTTTCTTTTAAATCATGTCTTGATGGCTTTTTATGTCCTATGCAAATCACTTACATGAGTTGCTTCTTAGTAAGACTTTGTACACTTTTACAAACTAAAATATGACCCTTTGCAACATGTACAGGTAGATGAGGTGTTTTCCTTCGCATGTTCGTTGACAGTTATTTCATGGTCTGACCTTGAGTTGTTGTTCGGCTCGCACTGGGTTCCAGTCATTGCGCTGAAGTGCAATGTGAACCTCTTCAGTGGTCACTCCATGTACTGCCTCCATAACCTGAGAGGAGCAGAGCAACAAAGCTTGTAATTGAATCCACCGGACAGGTTTTCATACAAAAAAAAGAAAACAATAGTAAATCAGTTTCTTACCTGTGTGGCGAGACTGTCTCTCATGTTCTGCATATGAGGTGACTTCTCCCGATCTCTGCTTCGCTCCCTCTCTTTGTTGTCCGTGTACTCATCCAGCTGCGGGGTTGAGCGTGCCATGTGGGCCATTTTAGGCAGGTTGGAGCCTCCGGTGCTCTGCTGAGGTTGGTGTTGGGGTTGAAGCTGTGTCTGCGCCGGAGGAGATAGGACCACCTGCTGAGGCAATGAGGTGCCTGGGGCCGGGTAGATTGTGGGCTTCTTCGGGGGTTTGAAGCGTTTCAGGTTGGGGGGTGGTGGCCGCGGAGGTGGCACAATACTGGCTTCGCTGAACCGGCGTGGGTCCTGTTGCATCACCACGCTGTGAGCTGCCATCACAGGGGGCAGCAGTCTGCCCTGCTGATCCACTCTGACCACCCCTACTGTGTGAGCCCGAGGCCGGTGTCCACTCAAAAACTCCAGGCTCCGAGACATACCTGAAGACAGGAAGAGGCTTGTTAATGCACAGTGTAGCCTACAGTTAAATATTACATTAGTCTGTCTAGTGTAATAAATGTAGTATTGAACAGAGAGTAGCAAGTTATCCTAGTTCAGAGTGTGTAGGCACAGCTACGATAGCCTAATGAAGCCACTAGAGGGCAGACTGGTCAACTGTGAGCAAATCAGCAAATTAGTGAGAGAATGAATGACTAACGTTACAAACATTAAGGTGCATTTTAAAATAGAGAAGAAATAAATGGACAAATAGCTTAATTTAGCTAAATGTAAACCCCTTTAAGGCCATAATATTTTTAGGATCTGCAAAAGACATAGTGCACGACCCTCTAGACTACTCTAGAAAAAAACAATCTTTAGTGGACCTTAGGAAGACTAGCAACCACTTTGTGGAATCTATTGGGCTGAATAAATAAATGATTTAGTAATGAGGATGTGATGTCCACTTTACTTGGTTAACCAGATGTTAAGAGATTTCCCTGTAATGCAGCTTTCAAACCGGATATTTAACACATGTAAAGTACAATATTATATTTTTTTAAAAAGTACAATACTATAATATTCAAAATCCCAGATGTTATTTAGTCATAAGATGTTAACATTATCCTGATATAAAGTATATCTTGCAGCTTAACTCACTACTTTCTGCAGCTGGTTTGTATTTTTAGTTCCTACCTGCCATTTTCTGCAGATTGGAGCCCTCCTTCTCCCTGGCAGGGCCCGGCCTCCAGCTGTCACTGCTGCACAGGTCAGAACAGTATACACATTAGTCGGACAGCATCGGCTCACAAACTATATTGACTGACAGCAGGTGAAAGTTCACTGCTGCACTGCGGAAAGTCAGTGAAGTGTATATGGTTTTCTACATGATATAGGCAGAATGCTTCTCATTTGGAACAAGTCTTTTCCTTTGTTTTGTAGTTTTCTGTAATGTCAACAAATTAGGAGAAAATCTGCAAAGGCTACAAGGCAATAAAAGAGACGCCCACACCCTAAAACAATATAATATTAAAAACAGCCACTAGAGATGAACTTTGTATCTCTGGACCTGTTTCTTTTATCTGATGGCGTTTTTCAGCTGCAGGTAATTCAAGTCACTGTCTGTTTATGTAAATACAAACAAGCCGCTGTGAGACACAGCCCAACTGCTTTATCACTTGGAATTTAGCTCAGTCAGTAAACTATTGTCATTTTACTGCCATGCAAATTTCCATTTATCACATACTTATTTTGTGCACTAAAAACAACTATGTTAAATGTGAGGTTTGGTTGTCCTTCAGAAGCAAAGAGCAAGAGCTTCTTTCAGATTTTTATCATTCTGTGCCAACATTTAATCACCACACAGACAGAGATTATCATAGAAGAAGAGCCTAAGTAAGGTAGAGAGGAATGAATGAGTAGTATCACTGACTCGTCCAGGTTCTCAGGTGTCCCCCAGCAGCGGTCAGGTTTGATGTCCCCGTGCCCGGTGTGTTGCAGGCTGCCCTTCAGCGGGGCTGAGATGTGAGCGATGCTAGAAGCAGGGCTGGGCCCGGAGTTGCCGGCAGTGGCAGCAGGAGGGAATGACGGCACAATGGCGCTCGCAGGAAACCAGCCGACTGCCAGCGTCCTCTGGTTCTGGCCCCTCCACTCACACAGCTCCAGACTGCACAGAGGGGAAGAACAGTTCAATCGATTAGAAACCAAAGAGTAAGACTAGCGGTACGTAACTTTAGCTGAACAGCATAATGGTCAATGCTAAAACAATAGTATAACAGTAGCACAAGTAGGCATGAGTCACAAAGTCAGTGAGTCGGCTCTGTTAAGTCTGAATACCAGACCAAGTCAGGCTGCAGCAACAAAAGCCCTGAATGTATTAAATTGGTCAGTGATGCGTTTGATTGCTTATGAATTTAACTTTTCATTTGTAAGAAGAATGTGTTATTTCTTCTTTTGAAAGTCTCACTTTAACTTACAGATACAGGTAAGTAGTTAATAGTGTTGACAGACAATATATATTTTCCCTAATCTTTAGTGTTTTACTGTCTATAAAGAGCAGAGAAAGGTCAATAAATTAAAGTCTAAATAGCACCTGAAGCTACATTTGCTGAAGAAGGTTGTGAGAAGCGGCAGTAAGCTCTGAAAAGCTGGTAAGTGGACCTTTAAGCTTAGATTACACATACTGTTCCCAAAGGTCAAAAATGAACCTTAATGCTTAAAAACAAAATATGTTGTGATTAGTTTCATTAATAAAAATGAAAAATTTAAATCTCTCAGTGTGTATTTTCCTTTTTCTAATTATGTGATTGACAAGCATTAATAATACTAAGAGACTTAACGCACATACACAAATGTAATTTGGAGAGAGCGCTTAACACTTTGTGACTTTAATCAGTAAAAGGGTTTCAGTGCAGGACTTATCCATTTTTATGGTTTTAGGTGTATTTTTTGATGCAAATCTTAAATTTTCTGTAAGTGTGTCTAGATCACAAATATATAACGAGAGTGAAAAATACTGCAAACAGTGACACGACCAATATTGTCGTCACTGTGGATCTATTCTGGAAAGAAAACACAGAAGACAGTGTCATAGCTGCTAGACTTGTTCAAACAAACAAAAGCAAATTGCGTTCGAGGACTCCATGAGATCACGGCCGGAATGCACTTTTGAGAGCAGGCCCATTTAAACCCCTGTTTCATCTTAACAAAAGGCCCATTGTGGTGGTCAAAGTTTTTCCTTCACTCTTTTAGTCCCGCCCTCCTTCCTCTCACCCACCCATGGTCTACGACGGTCACAAGGTCGTTGGCCACAAGAGGAAGTTTTCTGTGTTCAGCAAAGTCTCTTGTTGCTTGCACCTCCACTGGTTTAGCCTGCATAGGCAGACAGAAGTAAGGAAAAATAATACTTAGTGAAAAATTATGCATTTCCACAGCATTTTAAGTGACAGATTCTGCTAATAAGGCTTGATCAATAGTCCTTCTTCTGATGTAATCACCAGGGACATTAAAAACTTCACATTATGTTGCAGACCTCTGCCACCATTGTGATGAGCTTGGCGAAGTTGGGTCTGTCAGCAGGATTGCAGGCCCAGCACTTCCTCATGACACCGTACAGTTCTTGGGGGCAATCCAGCGGTTTCTCCAGACGCTCGCCCTCCCGTTCCACACGCCACAAAATCTGGATTTATTAGAGTGAATATCGGAGATACTAAAACGCTGAGTCACAGAGCATATCACAAAAGCAAACAGCATCAGGGCGGGGACACACATTCCAAACATGAAGACAAATACGCTGATTGGCATGGATACAAACATGGAAAGCATAGCACAAATGCTCGTATGTAGCTGACAAGTGTGTACCTGTCTGCCTGACAGACCGAACCAGGGCTCCTCACAGTAAGTGAACATCTCCCACAGTGTGACGCCAAACATCCACACGTCTGAGCAATGGGAGAAGGCGCCGACACGAAGACTCTCTGGAGCACACCTGGACAAAAAACAGGTACATGGACCACAAGGAATTAGTGAGAATTTTAAATATTATTTCCTCCTCCACCATTTGAATTTCCCCATTTTCCCGACAGTCCTCACCATGCAAACGGGATCCTTCTGTGTGCTGTCATGACATAGTGGTCCGTCTCCTGGCTCAGGCCTCTCATCAGGCCAAAGTCCCCGATCTTCACCATCTCCCTGGTTGCCAGCAGTACGTTTCTCGCAGCCAGGTCCCTGTGGATGAATCTCCTGGTCTCGAGGTACTCCATACCCGCAGTGATCTGGGTAGCAAAGAGCCAGAGGCGGACCAGAGGGTACTCATACTGACGTGAGCGCAGGGTGTCGTATAGTGAGCCCAGGGGGGCCAGCTCTGTTACCTAGAGGAAGGAAAAATAGGTCATTGTGTGTTCCAGCTCCTAAACACGTCTTCGTTTTTAATTAATCCCCGCTCTCCATGTTCAAACATCAAAAGACAACAAAACATCTTACCATCTTGAGGGGCTGTGTGAGCACCACACCATAAAGCCGGATGATGTTGGGGTGGTCCAATGACTGCATGGTGCTCACCTCTTGGAGGAAGTCTGTCAGTGTGTCCGTCTGCCTGGACATATTGCTCTTTAGTGACTTTACTGCTACAGACTGCTGAGAGGAGTAAAAAGAGAGAGACACAGGCTCAGTCCCAATCCTGCCTCTAAACCCCCAGCATCAGTTTGTTCGCATGGAGCTTGCGTCATGTAAATGGCATTCTTCACCATCCTTATTAAGATGATGGCGGAAACTTATAATATAAACTTACATATAACTTTAAACCTGCAATAACTGATTTTTGTTGGCCACCTGTCGGCAGCAGAAACAAGCTGTAAACACAACATTCACATATTATCACCTTAAAAAGTTGATTTAGTGAAGTTGTTCGCAAACAGTTGCCTATATTTACACATTCAATAGAAACAGAGAAACAATAGCATTGATATGGAGTCGTGTTTCTGGCTACCTGATGAATGTAAGTCCAAAATTCACTCTTCTATTAGCTCTGTTTCGGTCTCCACCAACTCCTGAGGGAAATATCTGGCTCTTTAGCTGCTAAATGCTACACTATGTTCAACAGCTAGTCGCTAACTTTATCTGCCTGCTGAGCAGTGAGTACACTGTGGGTTTACCAGAGCTTTTTTTTTTTTTGCTGAACACTGATGAGGAGTGAGAGTGAACCAAAACAATAAAGTTGTGGGCAGTAAAAGCAAAACAATAAGCTGAAAGACGCTAAAATGCTCCGTAGAGCTGAGGGGATGTGCAAAGTCGGGTGATAATTATCTGTTGGTTGGTCACTACGAGTGCCCCCTCTCACATGCATGTAGTCATTTGACCTATTGTTAATATAAAAATAATTACTATAGCAGCTTTAAGTTCCATCTTGCTACTTTGTCAACACTATATTGATCCTGTGCAGTAAAATTAAAGCAGCTATCACTTTGTCCCTAGATAAGTGCATTTGATTTGTACATATATACTGTATGTATGAACACAGCAATTAAAAATAGAATGTACCAACGATTTTATAGTACATGCTGATTGTTTTGGGGGTGTTATACTATTTAACTGTATCATGATATACAGCAACTATCAGAAAACTGTCCCTTACCACTCTCCCAGTGGGCGTGTGCCACTCTCCCTTCCTCACCACCCCAAAGGACCCAGAGCCCAGTTTCTCTCCCAGAAGCAGCTCGCTGTCCTGGATCAGACAAGGAAGAGCCCGGCCAACACTCTCCTGACCCTGAGCCGGTGCGTCCCCGCTCCACTGCTCCTGTATGCATCAATAAATTAATAGAAAACGTATTACAGACAGCCACGCCTGATTACATGTAGTCCTCACACAATAGATATGAACCCAATGATCAAGTTGATGTAACTATATGTTTCAGACCCTGGGTATCCGTGATCGTATCTTGTAGCGTTTCAGAGCGTCCCATAATCTTCTCTGTGCTGGAAGAAAAGAAAGAAAAAAATGTAATTGTATCCAATGTGACATATCTGTCTGAAATGATTAGATCAACAGAAAATGTATTTGACAACAAGTCAAATACTCTCTGGTTCCAGATTCTCAAATGTGAGGCTTTGCTGCTTTTTCATATCATTGTAAATGGAATATCTTTAAATATTTGGGACTGCTGGTCAGACAAAAACAAGCCCTTTAAAGACGTCACCTTGAGCTCTGGAAGAATAATAAAAATATTTGTTAATTTAACTAATTGAATCTACCAGATTGACTAGTAATCATGCAGAACACAACCACCTGAGTGGTGGGTGTGTTTGTATCTCAATACATTACTTGTTCTGCTCTGTGGTGATTACTCTCTTAAATGTCTGTCAGATCAAAATAGAGCTGCATCGATTGATTAACGTTCAAAATAATCAGCCCTCAGTTAGTTGCAGCCCTTGATTGAAATATGGTTTTAGTACAAAAATACATGAAAATTATATATATTTTTAATGAACAAAGTAACACACCAACCAAACTCCATCAGCTGA
Organism: Macquaria australasica; assembly: GCA_005408345.1. Lineage (NCBI taxonomy): Eukaryota > Metazoa > Chordata > Actinopteri > Centrarchiformes > Percichthyidae > Macquaria > Macquaria australasica. Next base: position 198,843 of record SEMN01000012.1, on the reverse strand, counting down.
CAAAGGCAATGAGATGTGGATGAAAACTTTGGATTAAAAAAGCAAGTGGACGCTGCGATAAGATTTTTTTTTCAAACATTAGTTTATGCAAATGGTCCGTTAATCCATCAGTACTGTAAATCCAAAGGTCGATTGGGAGCATTTAAAAGACAACATACTTCTGAGGGTAAACCTAAAACAATGCTGTTGTACCAGAAGTAATTTAAACCTTTCTTTTTCTTGTGATGAATCAAGTATCAGTTACTGAGCCAAAGGGGAAATCCTCCCTGTCTGAAGAGACAGATGTGTATTGATTTCTACCCAGCAGGGATGATCAAAGGAGACGATCAGGCTCACCAGGTTTACTGATTCCTATCTGCTCCAGGTCGGCCTCCTTGACGTAAGAGAAGTGCTCGATGCGGGTGATGTTGAGGCCATCTCTGATGCGCAGGTAGAACTTCTCCAACTGGACCTCGGCCAGGAGATGGTACAGCCACTGAGTGTCCTGGTCCATCAGCATGACCCGGCCAACCTGCCTTTAGGGTCAAAGGTCAAAGGTCAAAGGTTAATTTATATTTTCCTATGCTATCTCCTAAAATCTCTTGTTAGTTTTCCAGTCTGGGGACGCAAGACAAAACCCAAAGACACAATTAGGAACCAGTGCTCTATCTCGGTCTTCCTCATCTCATTAAAGAGCCTGTTTAACGGTAACTTTGCTCCCACTTGGGACTTGTTAGGTTGCCATGGAGACCTAACAAAAAGTCCTTGGTGTGAGATGCCAGAGGGGGATTGTTCAGCTTTTAGCTGTGTGCCAACATGTCCTATGAGAAGGGATCTCATACTGGCAACTAATTAACTGTCTGCTGATCACGTTTGCTCTATCAACATTTCCGAGGGACAAAGTGGCAGAAGAGTGCATCATTCAGCTTTTTGTAACCAGGAGAACAAGACAGCAGTGTCATTTGCATGTGCTCGCACTTCCAAACAGGCAGATAGCTACCCAAATGAGAGCAAAATCAGATAAGGGAAATGGTGACAGATGACAGAAGAAGCACAGAAGTGAAGGAAGAAGAGAGGAACAGGTAGATGAGGGGGCAGGAAACAAAAACAGACATCAAAGATTTTCTTTAACTCAGACGCATGAACAAGTAGGTCCAGTATCAGTGCCGTTCACTGGGTTGTGACTCATTTTGAACGTCTGAGACAGCGATCCTGCAGGGCGTCCTGAAGCAGTGTGAAAAACAGAGAGGTGGAAACTTGTCGGTGGTTTAGGGGGACCCGTCGGACGGGATCTTGTTAACACAGTATTTATATAGTCATACTGTGTGTTGACATGACTTTAAATCAGCTAAGGCTGAATGGGGCATGCGTCTGCTTTCTAATTTGCATTTCTCTGATATCTTTAATGTTGACAATAAAGCAATTACAGTTTCCTGAGCTTGAGTGCAATAACAAGAATGACTGAGTTTGCATAACTTCCTTATTGCTTAAAAATGAAACAGTAAAACACAGCAAATTCTTCTTTTGTTGGATATAATCTCGGGCTTCTGCTCTCAATGTTACTAGAGGGTTGTGCAGCCATAAATCAGTTGCTTATCAGCACACCGAGCCCAGCGGGTATGAGTCAGGGAAGGCCATCAACATTCCCCTGTCAGCAACCCTGGGAAAAAATTAATAGCCAACAGATGATTCAAAAACCAGGCGAGCGCAGGAGGGTACTAGCCTGGGCTTGCATTCATTTCCAGGAACAACTCCTAATTAATTTGCACCTAACTTGAGCGAGCATGAGGCTAATTTTCTGTAGCTCACATTCAAATTCAAAGGAAAAACATTCACACACACAGAGAGATGCACGTCGGTAAACAAAAACAGCTCTGTGGTCATTCTCTCTATGTACAGAGTGATGAATCTTTAACCTGCCCGTGCAGCTACTGAAAAACCCCCCTCAGCCTGATGGCATGTGTGACCAAGTGTCCGACCCTTTAGTGAAAAACTTAATGTGGCTGAACAGTCACTGGCCTGGCTTTTATCTTGCAAGCCATTATCTGCAACTTCAAATATGCCACCAGCGCTTCTGTTGGAGAGCATTTGTTTACACTGGTGACGCCTGCTGCTTCCTCTGGCTGAGCAAATCACGATCGACCCACGGTCACACACCTGACACCCTCAGCCAACAGAGCAGCCCTCACAAAGCTTCACTCGCAGAGAAAAAAAGTGCATATTTTCAGTCACAACTATAATATTAGATCACACTAATATTCTGATCTATTATCTAAGAAGTACAGACAATAGGTCAGTAGCAGTACAGTCAAGAGCAGGAGTGGAAGAAGTATTCAGATATTTCACTTAAGCCAAAGTAGCAATACTACAATATAAAATACTCCCAGCGTTCAAAACCTGACTTAAGTAAAATTAGGTAACTATTATCAGCCAAATGTACTCTTCATGCATCAGCCCCTCTCATGTTATTATATTTTATATTATTGGATTATTATCACTGATGAATTACTGTGTAAGCAGAATTTCATGTTGAAGGTCTATTGGGTCATTTGGGTAGTTTAATCTATTATAAAGCACCATGGTTTATTAACTGACCCCATGTTTTGTATATAAAACCTGAATCTGAAAAGTAACTCATAATTATAGCTGCCCAATAGATATAGTACAATATATCCCTCTGAAATGTAGTGAAGTAGAATATAGTAGCATAAAATTGAAAGTACAAGTACCTTAAAATTGTAATTAAGTACTTGTAAAGAGACACAATAAGGTCACTTGGGATATTTGCCATTAATATTCTCAATTATTCTGGAGAAGGACGGAACATCAGGGTCAAAAGCCCTTAAAACATGATTTAATGACCACTTTTGTGAATGTTTAGAATAATTCTCATTAAGAACTTTTTTGAAATCTGATTATTTCATAAAACCCTCAGACATTAGACTTGTCCAGACTGCAGCGTCCCTATAAACCCGGTCCCAGACAGGTATAATCGCCGATGCTTACCGTTAATCAAAAGATCTCAGTACTCCGGTAGTTGACAGCTATTTCTTAACCACACAAGACCCGAGACGAGTGATCCATGTCGGCATTGAAACCTCCAGCGACGTCGACGGAGGGATTTTCCACAAATCACAACTCTTCTCTGGATCCTAAACTACCTCGAATTAATCCACCATCTGATAGATTCAGGCAGGTTATCGGCAAAGATTTATTTATTTATTTTACTTTTTTCTATGAGTCACTACAAGCCCATTTGCGATCTCCCTACCTGCGTGTTTTCCAGTCTTTACTCCGCCTCTTTTCAGTTTTTCAACTGACCACACCCCTTCCTGACTTTTCTCACCTGAGCTTTCAAAACGGCGAAAAACCCCTCCAGACACTTATGAAATTACCTGCACAGGTAATAACCCTCATGAATGTAGGATCTATTGCAGGGTTGTAGTTTTCGGCAGCATCAGTTTTAGCTAGGTTTACACGATAAACTGGAAACTGAGTGTAATGAAATGTAGATTTTAAAGCAATTAAAACAAATTAATTCTCCTATAAAATACAGCCTAATTTGTTATGATGAGTTGTGTTTGCCTTAATTGATCAGAGGACAACAACATGTTTTTAACTACCATGGCGTAAAGTTTCCTGTTAGTCATGGCTTAGGTGCAAATTAATACTATAAATAACATTATTAAGTCCACGTTCAATTCTTATGTTTGGACTCAAGCGAAACTTGCCATGAGCTATGAGTCAGGTAAATAAAAAACACCAATGGTTTTCATACCTGCTGCTGCCAGGCAAGTTTGACAGGATTTTTTTTAGGCTCCCACGTGGCTGTTATTTTAATTTGAATGCAAACCATGCAGCACAGTGGAGGACCTGCCTGCACTTTGTACTTCCTGGTGCAGTATCTCCCACAGTCGCTCCTCCCTGCCTGCCTTCCTGAATTACACAACACACACAATAGATTTCAGCGGAGCAGCCATTCAAAGGACCCTGCAAACAGCTCACTTATACTGGATCAAGAGACACGTGGCAGTTCGTTTGATGATTGAGAAGAATCTATTGCAGGAATACATTTGGGGTTTTTAATCAGTAGTTTATAGGAATTCACATTGGCATTTTAGCTCCTATTTTAGTATGAGACCATATTGTTTTTGTCACAAGTTGTTTTCGGTAATGCTACAGCCAAGAGCTTAACAAACAATACAAATAATGACAAACACAAATGACGACTAGGTGACGAATTAAAGCGTCAGCATAATTCACAACTTTAGGAAGTCATACTTAACCCACCCGACAGGTATTTAGACAACAACCTGTCATCTCCAGGATTTGATGAGCTGTTAACAGAGGGTATGTGGGATGAATGTTACCACTCCTTCTACTGTCTTAAATCTCTGAGGCTGAAGTTCCTCAGTGTCATCGTCCGTGTGGGAAGCTCTCTCTCTGTCTTTTGTCATGTGTCTGAGAGAGGGGCCTGGCTGCATGTGAGGGGACGTGACATTTGAATCACTGCTGGGAAAAATGCAGTATTAGTTGTTTGAATTGAGCAGAAGCAATCCTGAGAATGAGGAGAAATAAATATGATAGTGTTTTCTTGCTCATAAGGTATGAGAGAGAGACAGTATGAATCAACAATGTCAAAGGAATGTCTTGTGAGTCTGTGAATATCTGCAGTCTGGGTTTAGGACAATGTGAAATGAGTGAAAAAGAAATCAGATACATGATGATGTATGACAGAGGAACAAAGAGTGAACAATTAGTAGGCAAGTCGATTAATCTGTTTGCATTATTTGCCATAAAGGTCAAGAGTCAGTTGTCACAGAATTTGAAAGGAGACAATATGACCTAGTGCCTTTAATTTTAACATAAAAGCTCATAATGAGACTATTGTGAACTTACAGGAAAGGCGTCAAGCCCTTTAACCTCACTGATCTGCCTGTGGGTTAGTCAATAAAGGCAAACACTGTTCACACCCACAGAGCTTTATTTTAAATTCTAGTGGAGATCCCAAAGTTTCAAAAGACACCAGATATGTCAGACTGAATTTTGAGGAAACCTTTACATCTAGAATATTAGCATGATGAAGCCATTAAAAACAACAACAACAAAAAACCTCAAAACGATTTTAAGAATATTTTACTCTGTGTAAACATTATTAAAGCTGATAGAGATGATGTAATTCTCAAAGTGTTCATGTCATGGGCAGGCAAAGTGATTAAGATAAGATCAGATTAAACTTTATTGTTCCCCTGAAGGGAAGAGGTAAGTGGAAACATGATACAGATAAATAGTTCAAATAACAAAAAATCAAATAACAAATAAAGCAATGTTAGGAAGCTGTACACAGGCACATTACCTCTAGACCAATGTCAAATATCAATGTGACATAGTAGATATACATTAAATACATGATTTTATATACATTTGTATTTGTGGATACTAATTATGTGTAAGAGATATAATGTATATTAATACGTATATATTAATAACGTGAAATTAATGTGAATAATGTAAAGGAGATGTTCTTTGATGCTGATATTATTAATGTTTTTATTATTAATTTGGACTCCAAAGAGGAGCAGCCACCAAGGCATCAGTGAAAAAGTAACACTTATCATGATCACAATAGTAATAACCAGGTAATGTCACTAATTTGATTATTTATTAGTAATAAAAAACAACAAACAGTAAAGAGTAGTGATATAAAATCTGTCCTTTGATCGATGTTATCACATATTGGCTGCTGATTAATTCTGGACGAAGAAACAGCGCCCCCTACTGTGTGACTGTAGTAATGGATATTTGTCTGCTGCGGGAACGTCATTATACAGCGACAGTATGCATCTTCTCTTCACAGGCCGATGTTGATAATAGAGCTCAACATTTGTGTTTTTCACGCGAGGATGTGATTAGGGGGAAAAATCGTGCGATCTAACTTTACAAGCACGTTTTCAGAACAAAAGTCCGCTCTCCGGCTGTAAACACGTGGCTCGTAGTCGCGTCCGACGCTCAGTTATGCCCAAACTGTCCCGTGTGAAGTTTCCAGGAGAATGCAGGACTCTTCCCGGGGGCTTTTGGTCGGCCGTGGACGTGTGGGTGAAGAAACCTCACGTTGTAAACAAGCGTCTTTGCGGAGCCAAGGGGACGGAGAGCGAAGACGTGGGCCGGGAGGCTCTGCCTTTCCCGCTGGACGCTCCTGAGCTCCCCGGCGACGCGTGGTCCTTCCTGACCGGCCGGGTTTCACCGGCACAGGAAAAGCCCTGGTCATCCAGTGTCAGGACTTTTATCCCTAAAGTCAGCTGTTACGGGACAAACCTGCACAAAGAGGTTGTCCTCAAAGGTAAAGAGTGGACTCCAGTGAAAGGCTGCTACTAAACTCTGTCCTCTTTATAATAAAAAAAGTGTCTTTGTGTGTTCAAGACTTTGGCAGACAACAAGTGACCTTTCTTCCATTTGAAGAGGACTCTGAAGGCCAGGCGTCTCTAAAGAGGGGCAACATTTATCAGCTTCAGCTCCTCCATCAGGACTGTGAGGAATGGTGAGTGGCTGAGAGAGCAACAAACCAAAGCCAACAAACTCCACATATTAAGTGCCCGGAGGTCCACATGATTGCATGCAGGGACACAATAACATGTCTCAATTTGTTGTTCGAATACCCTGTTTTTGAAAATGTTAACATATTTGTCCTGGTTTGGTTTATTGACACCATTATAAAATACATGTCAGACTTTTTTAGGGACAGAACGATAAAGTCTTTGACTCCTTTCCATCCACACTTATCCAGATGAAAACAGGCATTCAGTGTCAAACATACAGTATGTATTAATGTGTTTGTGATGTATGTTGAGAAATCAGCGTTTGAAAGTGTGATTGGAGAACAAGAGGTCTGTCTCATTATATAACATCGTACCATTATATTATAATTTGAGCAGATAGTCTAAAGTGTGGTTAATGGAGAACAGGATCTGTATTATTATAGTACAATATTGTATTACAATATGAGTATTAAGATGAGAAGGTGGAGGTTATCTCTTCTCCTGCATCAACTCTTGTCTTTCTTCCTCCTTGTTTTTTTTGTCCTTTTATTCTAAGTGGTGTATGGAAATGTCTTCAGATTTAAAATTGTATCCTGTTTTCTAAATCTGATGGATTGAAACAGGACAGTGCGGGCAGAACATAGAGGAAACCTTAAACATGTAATCCTGTAGGAAATCTGTTGGGTAGATAAACAGAAATTGAATTGATGGGAGGGGAAAAGAAAAGGATTGTTAAACAATCTGCATATATCAAGGCCTGATTTACTTCCTAGGGGAGCAAAACTAGCTGCTGGGCCTCTATGAACTCCCCATTCCTCCCCCTCTGTGCTAGAACTCTACAGGGTCCATATTTGCTGTGTGGTAATTTGATCAAGCACATTCATTTTGAAATATGCAACATTAAATCACAAAACTAAACTACTGATGATCTTAGCACTTGATTTTGACACAGGGACTCCTAAAGACAGACCCTTTTAAGATTAGGTAATAAAGCGGGACCCACATTAAGGCCCTCATCTTGTCAGTACTGTGCTTTAGTAGCACATATTCCCCAACACACCAGTTGACACACAGCAAGCCTGGAGCTTTCTGGGCTCCTAGAGCTCAGTTGCCCACTTTGCCTGGTTGGTATATTATGCATTGGAAATTAAAAGTTTAGGGGACATAAAACAAGTAAAATTAAACAGTCCAGATGACTCTGCCTTTATCTGCAGGGCCTTGGAGCTGCATGCGTTGACTCCAGATGCGTGGTTCTCTGATGGCGTGGCGTACCCGAAGCTGCCCTGGCTGTCCACCAATCTGCTGCCTAAACTGGTGCGCTGGGCCGCCGAGTGCAAGAGCAGCGAGTTCAGGAGCACCTTGTCTCTGCTGCCGGTGGAGAAGTACAGCCTCATGTACCAGCAGCTGAAGGAGAAGTACAAGGCCATGGTCAAGGTAAAGTCAGCTCGGTGCAAGGCTGCTGTTTATATTCAAACTATTGGTTTAGTGCTGTTAATATTTAGGTTGGGTATTGATCTTTATTACTGAGTGCTGATATTTTCTTTCACACCCTCTCCAGGTTTGGCCTGAGGTTACAGATCCGGAGAAGTTTGTCTATGAGGATGTTGCCATTGCTACATATCTCCTGGTGGGTTCAAACCTGGTTGATAGTGTTGTTTTTAACGCCAAAATCAATGATTGATTGATCAGTTATACTAGAATTGGGTCTTGGAAGATTGATATGTGAATTGAAGAATAGTCCTCATGCCTCACATGTCTTTTTGTCTGTATGACCACTGCCAAGAATACAAACATGTCCGTACGTGTGTGTGTGTAGGTGAAACTGATTTTTATCGGTCACATGCTGTCGGGTCATGCAACCAAAGCTGGGTCAGTCAAGTGTGAAAAATGGCTTTGACCCAGTAAATCAATTCAGAGCCGGAGGCAGGTGAAAGGGTGTCAGCGGCAGCAGGAGTCACACTGCAGGTGGTTGAACAAACAGTAGTATTGTGTCTCTGTCACTGTACTGCAGGTGCTGTGGGCTGAGGAGCGGGCAGAGACAGGTGAGACTGCCAGGCAGTCCTTTGTGGACCTGGGCTGTGGAAACGGCCTCCTGGTCCACATACTGGCCAATGAAGGGGTAAGTTAGGTGCCTCCCTCCTCTAGAGATGATTCGTTTCTGAATGTATGTACCGTTAACACTGAATCCTTAAGCTCAATCTGTTGTTTTTTTACTCTCATCTGTGATGTACAGCGTGCTGCTTCCTGGTTAAAAGCTTACTGAAGGCCCACAAAAGCCACAGAAAACAACCATGATGTGATAACTCTGATGTAGACAGGTGGTTTGTGAGCTAAAAAAGCGTATAAACAGTGGTTATGTGGGCCTAGTTTGGTACTGAAATGAATGCAACACTTCCAACTCGCTGACAGACTGAATGAACGACAAAACAATCTTTTTGTAATGTGCGTTTGAAAGGGGATGCAGTTGCTTAGCACCAAAAAACAACCAAAAAAAAGTATTTGAATAAGCAAAATAATTCATAATTTCAACCTCCTACTCTCTCTTTGTTACATAGGTTTAGTAAGGTTTGGTTGAATTGACTATTATAAAATCCCGAACACTAGCCCTTCAAAGCAGGTCTTTCAATTAGCCAGATCTTCCCCGGCAGCTTAATCGATGACATGGGGCTGTGAGGTGAGGGGATTCATGTCTCTGAATATATTAAATATACAGAACCATGTCGCCTTAATGGCCAATCACAAACTAGGACAGGTGTAATTGAAATTACACACAGCGGATCGATAGTCAGAGTGTGAATGTGGCTGAGAGCGATTAGCCGCTGACCGTCACGCCGTCTTGTGTTGCAGCATCCTGGAAAGGGCATCGACGTTCGGAAGAGAAAGATCTGGGACATGTACGGCCCCCAGACTCTGCTAGAGGTGAGCGAGCGGCGCATGAAGAGGGCGGATTAATTGTAACCATATTTAGGTTTTTAATGAGTGTTATTATCTTTTCACATGAAAAGTGGAATCCATATCACATGCTGTAGGTGTCTTTTCAGCTGGCGTCGCCCCCTCGCTGCTGCTGCTGCTGCTTTGATTAATGGAGAGAAGACATTTCTCACTTTTAAACAGGTTGAGCTGTTGATTCTTCTGTTAGTTTGAGACAGATACACATTTTAGAACATGAGAAAATCTTTTCTATTAAAGCACAAAACATAAATCAGATCGCTGACAAAAGAAATCTTAAGTCAAGGTCCATTTAATTGCCGTTTTGGAGCTTTTGATTGTATCGCATGATCCTCATCAGCAAATGGAGCCTGCCCGGTTGTCATGGAAATCTAGACGTTCAAATTTCCATTTTTAATTTCAGAGCAGTTTAAAGTCTTGACCTTGGAAACGGTACAATGCAGTTCCATGATAACTGAGCAAACACCATCTGCTGATGAGGATCATGTGATACGATGGAAAGCTCCGGGACAGCTACTAATAAACCTGAAGGTGAGATTATTGATTTGTCAACTGCTGTCTCCAAGGCCGAGACTGAACTTTGAAACTTGTCCCATTTAAGTTTCAAACAGTGAGGATTCAATTTGAGCTGCAGACAGAAAATAAGACATGCAATTTAAAATAAATAGATACATTTACGAATAAATAAACACGTATACATTTAAAATACATGTCGACAAAAAATCCATCTGCAACAAGTTTGATAATCCATTAACCGTTTAAGTAATTTTATAAAGAAAAATGTCAATGTGTTGGTTCAAGCCTCTCAAATGTGAAGATTTCCTGCTTTTGGTGGTCTTATATGACAGTAAACAATCTCTTTGGGTTTAGAGCTGCTGTTTGGACAAAACAAGCATTTTAAAGACATCACCTTGGACTCATTTTTTTGACACTTATAGACCAAACAATTAATTGATTAATGGACAAAGTATTTGGCAGATTAATCAATGTCAGTCAATGTCAATACTTTAACTTTTAAATACTTACTTATTTAAAAAAAAAAAGCATAATACAAAATTCAGAAAGAAAATAGTTATTTATCAGTAATAAAACTGACGTTGTTACACTGACATGAAACAGGTAGTGTTATACTTAAGAGACCCTTGTTGTAATGATTGCTACAAGCTACAAAAAGACAACAGTGCTACTGCACAGGGGACCAACGCTGACTTCAGACAAATTCATGTCAACACACACACATTTGCGAGGAAACCTGCCACCAGAAACACTCCTCTTTCCTGTCTGCCTCCTGGCCTCAGTCATTCATTTGAAACAAGCTGCTGACTGCTTCCATTTCAGGTAATTTATTATTGACTGAGCGGACGTGGCAGACCAATCTTTCTGGGGCCCCCAGGGGTGCTGTACTCGGTCCTGAACCTTCATTTGGAAGCTCTCTCTGAGCCTCACAGGCCTCAGTGCTCTTAACTTACTTCATCTGTGAAGTTGGTGATGGGCCTGCCTGTTGAAATGAGCCAAATATGAAGGGTTTTATGTAAATTCTCAACTGGATTTGGTGGAATTGTGTTATTTTGATCATCTAAAAGTCATTCCTGATTCTATCAACTGAGAAAGTAGACCAACCAACCCAAAGAGTTTTTATTGATATTTTTTATTTTGATATTGACAGGTGTTCTGTGATATATTAAAGGTTTGAGAAGATAAAAAAGTTTCCCTTTTTAGACAATTTCCATAAAGTGATTCAGAATCAAATCACGCCGGCGTGCATCTTCGCTCCTCTGAGGAGCTCTTGTGCTTTTTGGGTCTTTGCTATTTCAGGAAAAGGCAATTACTCCCAGTGAGAGCTTCTTATTCCCGGGTACGGACTGGCTGATTGGGAACCACTCAGACGAGCTCACACCGTGGATCCCCGTTATAGCAGCCAGGCGAGTCATCAGCAGACACAATCTCACACAGCAGCTCAAGTGCCAGCTGATCTCTCCAATTGGGAATAACATTATGGGCAGAGGGAGGATGTGTGAATATGTGTGTGTTTGTTCCTGTATGTCACTTCACAAGTGTGTATTTTCTAAAACGACCACCTGATGGCGATGTTGAGCCTCAGTCTTATTTTCTCTAATGTGGCTACAGATGATAAACTCTAGTACCAGATAGTTGTTTCCTGTCTTTTGAACAGTTCCAGCATCTTAAAAAACATAGAAGTACTTAAAGGATCATAACTAGCATACAAACTCAGTATATTTACCACTGAAGGTTTATAACCATCATTTTCTTTGGCACTGGGTAAGAATTTGTCTTTTCCTCTCGCTGCAGGTCATCTTACTCCTGCCGGTACTTCGTCCTCCCCTGCTGTTTCTTCGACTTCTGTGGAAAATACCAGAGACGGCAGTGTAAGAAGTCTCAGTATAAGGAGTACATCGACTTCATCGCTGAGATCAGCCAAGTCAGTGGCTTCAACACTGAAGAGGACTGTCTGAGAATACCCTCCACCAAACGGGTAGGCTTACGTCGTCCAGAGTCAGAACTGTACTCCATAGCTTATGTGTTTGACTTCCTATATTTTATACACGACTTGTCTTATCTATAAACATTTGTCATATTGTGTGATTGACATCTTTTTAAATCTTTTTTTTTTTCTTTTAATCTATACTCCAAAACAAGTTACAGAGTGCTATTTAAGCTATTCCTGACTACTTATTTTGTTGATAAAAATGAGAACATACAAAGGACTGTCCATGTGACCTAGTGGTATAAAGCACCTACAATGTAACTGCAGCTTTCCCGGTTTGATTCTCCGCCTGACCCTCATTTTGTAAAGACGGACAGAAATAAATCAAGTGTTTATCATCCCTGAAGCCGAAGGGACATTTCTTTCACAGCTGGCAGCCATTAATGGCTTCAATGCACATGGACACATAAATAGAACAAGCATTTACTGGGCTTTTTATGTGTTCATAATCAGTTTGTTCATAAAAGCAAAAGCTTAGAAATTGTTTTTCCCAAAAATCAGTACATATAACTAAAATTGTTTATGTTGGAATAATGCTGTTTGTTTTGTCTAACATATTGTCATTTCTGCTGTTGAGTTTCTGGATTTACAGTTTTGGGGCGTCAACACCCGTAGGAGTCGCCCTGACATTCAGCTCCTCTTTCTGCAGGTGTGTCTGGTGGGAAAGTCAAGAAACTACCAGCCATCTGACGAGGCAGAGGCCGAGCAACGAAGAGCTCATTACGTCCAGAGCCGCCAGACCGCCTCTGGGGTCACAGTTCAAGGGTCAGACATCAGAATTGACGGGGACTGTTGCCATGGGAACAAAGCCACTGACAGGACCCCCGGGAGTAGCTGGGGAGCCGGGTTCCAGCCCAGAGACAGGGTTGAAATGGTGCGAAACTGTGCTGCTCTCCCGCGGGACTTTGTTGATGGTGTTGTCCTGCAGGTCGCTAACGTCCTTCTGGGAATGACTGAGGGGTCCTCCAGTGACTGGAACAGAGGAGGTAAACCGCAACAGCCACAAAACGCCTGATACAAACAAACAAATCACACAAGTCTCCCTGGACATGAGCTGCTACTGAAGTGATGAACAGGTTCAGATTAAATCCAGAGAAGGACACATTATCTGTGAAGCTCACTGATCCTGTCTTATTATTGTGCACTTCGGGAGTTTCTGAATTTATTACTCGGTACTATCTGATAGCTATACTGTCCTACAAAGGAAGAGATTAGTATTACGGAAACAGTAAAGATGAGAAAAAAAGGGATCAAAGTTTTCATGCTGGCTTGCAAACTGCATAACGGATCAAAAGGTTGTAATGGCTTCATTTAAAAAAAAAAAAATCATTGCCTTAGAACCAACATAATACTTAAAAAAATACAGATACTACACTCTGCGAGGGGAAAATACAGCATCTACTTTCTTGTACGTTTTAGTTAGTCTGTTTAAGAACACATTATTTAGATACAGTCCATAGCTTATAATTAAATGTATCTCTGTTTTCCTAGGTGTCTGTCCTCCTACCATTAATATTCATATTGAAATAATTTGGAATAAATATACAGTTTAGTACATTATATGTGATTTAAAGGTAGCTGAAATAGCATGATTTCCACTAGTCAAAAGCTGATCTGCTAAGCTAGTTACGTTAGCTTTAGCAGGAATTTAGCCAGGTGTGACTGGATTAAGCCACTGCCTCATTTAGTTATGTGGAATAACTAACTCAATTACTGTACCAAGGTGTCAGTATATAGTAGTATACTATAGGCAAAAAATCAATAAGTAAATTGGTTTTGGCTTTAGCTAAGGCCAGCGGTGGCTATCTTGCTAGCTTTCACGTTAGCTCTCTTGCTTTAGCTGTCCAGTTTGCTGTCAAAGCAGTGTACAGTTGCTGTGGTTTGGCTTGATTTATATGACAAATGAGATATAATGTGTTATTTAGTGAGCTTTAGAGGTGCTGGTAAGTGGATTTTGTTACCTTCGGAAAGAGTGAGGCTGTTTTTCCTGTTTCTAGTCTTTGTGCTGAGCTGAGCTAACCGGCTGCTGGCTGTAGCCTTGTATTTAGTGGACAGAAATGAGAGTGGTATTGATCTTCTCATCTATCTCTCCGCCAGAAAGCGAATAAGCATATTCCTCAACATGTCAAACTATTTCTTAAACTCCATTTAGACTAAATACAGTATGTAGTTACTGTGTTTGCCTTTGTAGGGAAGCTATAGACCTGAATCCTTCCAAAACAACACAGGTGAATCACTTCTTACATTTCCCGTCAGTACCTTTTAAAATATATTTCCAGGTGCTTCGTGGCACGTTGGCAGCTTCTGCAGCCTGAACCTCTCGTCTGATCTCCCCTCCGTCATCCTATCTAACCCTCCACCTCTCTCGTCAGCACCCTGCCCCCTCTCGCCATCAGTCGGCGGGGCCTTCGTGACACAGAGCGGTGCCACTTTGAACTCTGTATCTCTTCCCTCCGCCAGCCGCTTCCTGCGCCGCGTGGTACGGAGAGTGCCACATGCACAGTATCGCTCGCACACCGCCCACGCATCACCTTTGTCAACGCCACTGCACCCCCGCTGCCACACAGACACACACAATATGAATGAGATGAGGAGATGAGGACTACTATGATTAAAACAGAAGATTCTCTGTCAGGATGTCAGTGCTGAAATTAGAGGTAGAAAATATGAGGGAGAGCGAATAAAGGGAGCCTGTGACTCTGTATAGAGATGGCTGGATGAATAATGCACCACCATCTATGATTTATGCATGAGTATGCATTTGTATTGAGGTATTCCTACCAGTTATCTGCTGTGTAAGAACAAAGGGTAAATTCAGGATGAGCCTGCCTATTTTGAAGAGATCCGGGAGGGCCTCGGAGTCACCGACACCAGCATCTTCAAAGAGTATGAGGATTATTGATAATTTAATCTATTAGTTGTTGATATTTAAAGTGATACTTAAGTAGAATTTTGTTTACATAGCCTCCTGGGTTTAGTGTAAGTCCAAATTTTGTTCAACATATTTATCAGCTCCTAGTCTCTCTCTTTTTTTTTTTAAATCTCTCATTGCAAGTACAACAGACCTCAAAAACATACATTTAGCTAATAAACTCACAGGAACAAACAGGTTTCTGCAATGTATAAAAAAAGAATAGCTTGTCACCTTTATGAGCCTGTAGATTTGCCTCATTTACCCAAGCAAATATTTGGTGTTGGATACAAAAGCAGTCATAGACACAGCAATGATTGAGGGCAAAGAAAGCTGGGCTTTTTTAAATGTGTGTGTGGTGTAAAATACTGCTGCTAGGGCTGAGTATCGAACCGTATTGACTGGAATCAATCAAGTAGTCAAGTATCGAACGTTTGCATCAAAATCTTGGTCAGATTCTTTGTTGACTTTGAACAGTCAACAAGCCAAATCGAAATCAGGAAACTTTTATAACTTTAGACTGTTTTATTTAGTCAAAGTTCATTATTTGTAACTAATATGAACAATACCAGCCTTACCGCTGTTATACAGAATGATATTTGTGCCCTGAAGTTAAAATACTGTAAATCTCACTGGCATTTTGAAGAGTTAACGTGTGAAAAGTGTGTGAACGTGTGAGGCTGACCACTGTAGCTTTGAGTCAAGTTACTAATTCATGCATGCTGTACTGCTGACTGGGCTCATGTAGTTATGTAATCATGCTGAGAACAAAAGTCAGTGTGTAGCTGTACATCTAAATATGCATTACACTCCGCAACACTAAACCTCAAATCAGTAAAATCAGGTTTCTTAGACATCTTGCCAAAAAAATCACATATCATGTAAATGTTCTTTGTATTGTTTCTTTTTGCACTGATTGTACTGAACAGAAACAGCTTGCATGAAAGAGGGAGTGGGTGAGAGCATGTTATTAACGGGTGGGCGCCTCCCATCACACGTTTTGCCAATTTGGTCCCACAATCCTCCCAGAATCATCATCCTCATCCTCCATACCTGCAGTCTTCACTGATTTGAACTGCACTCACCCGCACTTGTGCACAGGATTACACCTTGTTCATAATATGCAACGATTAGTCGATTCATCGATTAGTTGCTCAACAGAAAGTTAATCGGCAACAATTGTTTAAGTCATGTTTTATGAAAAAACGGCAAAAAGTCTCTGGTTCCAGCTTCTCAAACTTAAATATTTGCTGCTGGCCTTCTAGTCTTCAGTGATTGGCATTTTTTCCCGACATTTTATAGACCAAAGCGATTACTAGAATAATCTAGAAAGCAATTATTCACATTATTCTATAATGAAAACAGCCACCTTGTCTATAATCTTTAGAAAAACTTTTGTTGTGTTCCTGTTTTCACATTATAAAGCCATTTATTCAGGGACAGTAGTTTTAGCCAGGTAATGGCTGCAACTTCTTTTGGTTATTGCGAGTATTGTTGTTATTATTATTATTATTATTTTTATTATTATTATAATAATAATAATGATGGAATGGGATAGCGCACTGCGTCCAAACTTTTTTGGCTTGTGACCCTTTATAGCCGAGCATGATTGGTGCCATTTAATAGTTTTTAGAGTCCTGAAGAGGTAAAACTCTCCAGTAAAAAAAGAACTTAATTTCTTCTGGCAGAAATGTGTTTTTCCTCTTCTTTCCCATCTTGTGACCCCTAGGGGTAGTTCTGACCCGCAGGTTAGGTAAAGATGGTAAACTACAGATGGTAAACTACAGCTGTGCTCTTGGTAGCTGAAAACTATACTTTCGAATGTTTTCTTCACCACTCAGCAATTCTAGAGCTACTTTCCTCCACTCAGCCTGATTATGAATTGGCCTAAGCAGCAAAAACAATCATCCACAACAAGCAATCAATCGCCGGCCATCTTAGCGTTTTGCAACGTTCATGCTTAAAAAAGTCCAACTGTACACCAAGACGAGCCATTAATAATCTTCTACGTTGGTCTTAGTCCATGCTGAGTCTACACTGTCAATAATGACCTTCTCCCATTAATCCCCATTAACATTGAAGGCAGTAAAGGGCAGCTCTAAATGGTGTATTGATATTATATTAAGGCCTGGAGCTCCCTGGTGTCTGGGCTGTAGGACGGCAGTCTGCCCAGCTTCACACTCTGCAGCACAGGACCGTGTTTGGCCCTGCGAGTGTCTGTGAACGTAGGAGTGTGTTGCATATTTTAGGTATTAAATCAGCAATTTGACCAGCTAAACTTAGGATGTATTTTGGTGGACAATATGTTTTCTCACAAATTTCAGTGGCAGAAAAATAGGTTTTAGAAAACTGAAAACCATCATAGCTCCAAACCCAGTTGTAGATTTACTGTAACATGATGTATTAAACTCATATATGAGCTCTAAAATAGTATTTTATTATATTTCTTTGACCAACTGCACTTGGATCAGAGGCAAAGACAACATATTTCACAGTGAAATTCTCTCATATTCAATCACCTCTGAGCCATCAGGGATTTCCTGAAGTGCCACCAGAGATTTGGTGTAAAAGTATGATGGAGATCGCATTAAGATGTCTGCAGATTTAGGTCAAACATTGTTATGAAAAGGCACAAAGCAGCATTAGCAGTCCTGTGGTGTGTGTCCCTCTCCAATATGAGGAGGAGTATTGTCATTTGTACAAACCAAAGGTCAGCCCTGATTGAATTCTCTTCTGGGGGAAAAAGGGCAAAGCCAGAAATACAGAAAATCTCTTGAAACGCAGCCCAAAGGCGGGGTGCTGTGAACACAAAGGGGTACGTCATTTATCCGCTTACTATTCGCTAAACTTGTAGCATAGGATTTTGTGTATTTCAATATCCCCCTCTCTCCTTTTTTTTTTTGCTCTTTGGTATCTAAAATTACTGTCCCGGTGGGGGAGTGACTACAATGACTCAGGCTCTCAAGCGGCCGGTGGGAGATGCAGCGGTGAAATGCATGCTGGTTGCTCTGACAGCTTATTGGAGCAGCTTTAATTGAGCACACTTCACAGCCCTGACTAACGCTGAAAGACAGTGACTGAGGTGTTTCCCCCCCCCCCTCTCTCTCCCTGTAAAATGTTCTGTATATAGCATTGATCACCCTTTCACTCCTGGAACATTTTCACTGAGAGGATGTCAGACTGTAGTCATGGCTGTGCCTCTCTCTCAAAACAACTGGTGACATCGACTCAAGATGCTTCTTTCTTACCCTGTAATGGTGGATAAAAATTCCTTCTGTGCATGCCTGAAGCACTGGGTTAATATATTGATGAATGTAACATCGACCGACCTCCTGCTCCTGTGGTTCTTTGCTCTTATCTTTCATCCCCCCCCCCCCCCCTTTAGGCAGCCTCTCTGTGAGCGAGGTCGCCGGGCTGTTGGAGCAGGAAACCCTGCAGCTCCTGAAGAAGGAGTGTGGAGGCCTTCAGACGCTGCTCAAGAACAACCACCAAGTCTTTAGAGGTAGTTGGACTACACGCTTATATACATCTTCATAGCTGGTCCACGTGAAATTGGGGAAAAAAGTGTGTTTTTACGTGGTTAAATGTAACTTGAATGGGCAAAATATTAGGAAAACTCAAAGTTCACTCACTAGCTTTACTGCAAGCTGTTATCTCATGATCTTCATCATTAGAAAAACTAGTTTACTCATTGTTCATTGGCACTATCCCTTCAAATCAGTGCCAGTGATACAAAAGTAAATGAGAAACAGAAAGACGTTAAGGAGCTGAGATAAAAGACAACGGGGCTAAATGTCATCAAGAAGATAATCTTCACTTCTCTCAGTCTCCAAGGCCCTAAAGTGCCCTTTTTGCTAACTTCTGCTTCTCATTTTTTAACAAATTTCTGTGATGGAATTTGTTATAATTGCTTCAACTAGACAAAGCATTACAGAGTGAAATGGGAGAACCTGCTGGTTTGGAAATTATTTTTTTTTACCACTTTAAATTCCCATTTGCAAGTTTTTTTTCTTTTAATCATGTCCTCAGTGTTCCTCAACATAGACTCAAGGAAGTCTCTTGGATGATTTAACAATACTATAGGTTTTTGTTATGGCCGTCAATTTTAATTATCTCAACTTAGTAGCCGAGAAGTCAGGATTTTCCGTCAGTTTGGTATGGCCATTTGTCCATGAGTCTGGGCCGTTGTTGCCATGGAGAAGAAGCCAGTTGCAAATCAGAGCTGTAGCGCATTCAGAATGCTTCGCTGATTCAATTTGGAGCAAAAACACAGCGTTTCAGTTGCTGAATTCATCCAACATTTATCCCGGATCCTAAAGTGAACTGCTTTAAACTGCTGAACGTTTCATCACCTTTCTGATAATGTACCTTGGGAGTCAGAGTTCACTTCCTTTTTAAGTTTTTATATACATATACTTGTATATGTATATACTTGTCATCTCTCTACTGCTCCCCTTCTCCCCCATAAAAGGAAGATATTTTCTAACACAGTTGCTCATATTTTGTTCTGATGATTCAACCAGGAGAGTTTCAAGCCTTAGCCTCCGTCTGCCAAGTCACCTGTTATTGTCTGCGGTGTGCAGAAAATAAACAGATTGTTTACTTCAGGACGTCCCTGAAATAATTCCTCCACTCCGCAGCTCTGTAGGAGCAGACATATTTATAACCTTTGGAAGGAGCACTTTATTCTGAAGAGGTCTTGCATCTTCCTGTCTTTCCTTCTCTTTCAGTGGAAGGAGGGAAGGTGTACATAAGAGACTGGCGGGACAGGAAGTCCTCCAGGGTGGATACCAAGAGGAAGCCCGTCGCCCCCGGTGCCCTGAAAACTCGTCCCTGCTGGTTTCACGACCACCACCCTCAGCGCTGCCCCCTGCAGGCTGAACACTGTGCCTTCGCCCACGGACCTGATGACCTCCGACCCTCGACCAGACCTCTGAAGAAGATAAAAAACGACGCCTTTTGATCGGCTCAATTTGAACTCATTTATTTAGTTGATTTTTAAATTGAGGAATTACTTTCCTAATTAACAGCATTCACTCTGTCCATCAATGGTCGAACCTGCTGTGAAAAGTCCCCACAAAGAGGAAGAAGTTCAGGTCGAAGCAGGGTGAGTTTTATTGATGCAATGTTACATCATTTCTGGGAACTGAGGTCTTGAAATTTCACACTATCCTCTCTCTTCTGCACGAGGCTGCCAAAATGTGATGCTTCCTGGTGCAGCTTTTGGCTTCACTGTTGGACCTCTGGGTTATGTTTTCTGCTGAACTTTAATTTCAAAGGATTATTTTGTCTTTCTTTTTATTTATTTAAGAAGTGGACTTTTGTAAAGCTCAGAAAACTGTATATTAAAGTGTATTTCAAGCTACAACTTTTTTTATTTATTTCAAGATTATCGAGTCTATCATGGATGTTTTTCATCCTGGTGAGGGGTTTGTCGAGCACTCAGGATATTTTGTCAACTTTTCGCTCCACTGCAGCAAAACTTTAAAAGCTTCTGTATACTTCACTTAGACAGTTAGTTCACCTCAGACAGGTACTTTGAGGTTTACAGACAGGGCAGAGGATAAAGACTGGACAGCGTTTGAACAAAGTAAATGTTAGCGGTATGAATTATTTGTTGGCAGGAGTTGAGGGGCGAGCTGCATGTCGTCCCCTCTGGACGGGTGCTCACTGCTGTGTCTCTCTAGCACAGTTTGCATCACCCCGTGGCTCAAATGTCAAAGACACTAAGACCCACCCAGGGACGGCAGCGGGGTGATGAGAAGCACCTCCTCTGGGTTTGTTTGTTTATGTGAGCGATAACAATCAGACCACTGATGCAATAAAGGACAGACTAGTTTTAATTTTGCGATCGCGTACAGATGAAGAATGAGACGTGACAAATAGGAATATTGTCGTTGGCGTCGGTTTCATCGCGTTTTCCCTATCTCACCAATGTGCTGTGTGCACTGACATTAAATGGTAGAATATCTTGGTTATCTCTTTTTGCAATTTGGAGCCACTGATGTTCACCCAAATTATGAAAAGCATTTTCTCATCTCTAGCGTTATCTCATGGAAGCCCATTTCTGCCAGCAAAAGAGAAAAAAATAGATGAAATGTTAGCAACGACAAAAGTAACAATACTCATTAAGTCAAAAGTGTGAGACATTCTCAGAATTTTGACAAATAAAGTCAGATTTTTGACTTAGTATCTCATAACTGTCTCTAAAGTCATAATTTTGACTTAAAAACTCATATTTTTGACCTTTTCCCCATTTACACCTTACTATCTCTTAATTTTCACTGATAAAGTCATTTTTTTGACCCATAATTTTGACTTGGTATCATAATTGAGACTGAGCTCTGACTTTAGTATCTCATATCTTTGGCACCTCAGAATTTACATGAACTGACCCTTTAAAAAGCAGCTGCATCCATATGAAGGACACACCACCTGATGAGCAGTGAATCAGGTGGCCTCAGGTAGCAGCTGTGTGTCATGTGCACTGACTCCAGTCCTTGGTTTATCCTGTTCTGAGGATAAATCCATACTGCTCTTGGAAGGGACATCCGAGGGTTAGTTACATATTAGCAGACAGGATGCCCCCATATACCCTGGAGCTCAACGGCTGTGTCAATGAATATTGATGAAGACGTACATGTATTTACTCAGTCTGACCACAGGTTCAACACAAGGAGAAAAAGGCAGCATCTTAATAGTTTTCTGGATAATTTCGAGTGCTGAAAGATAATTTACCATTGATGAAAGGCCATTTAGATATAAACGATGCTTCAGCTGTGATGGACAAACTACAGTGGAGCTGAAAGTGAGTGTGGTTGTGTTTTGACAGGCAGTGCTCGGTCATAATGTGCACAGCTATGTGCAGGTTTTAATGACCTGTTTAAACCCCTCCCTCCCCCCCGGCATCATTATGCTTCCAGGAAGAAATCAATTGATGAAAATAACTCCTGCTGCTTCGGGTCTGCAAAGATCATCCGATCCAATCGACCTGCTGCCCTACATTTAACTGCAGAGGAGTGTGACGTGGCCGGGGGAGCGGAGGCGTTCACCTGCCCGATATCCAGCTCCACACTCATGACCTTTTGACCTCATCCCTTTCAGACCCCCTCCCCACCCTGCCCACACTGAGTGAGTCTCCCTGCCCCCGACCCTCACGTAAACACATCATAGGAGGTCTGCTGCTCACCCATCTGAAGAATGCATCACCGCGCCAAAAAAAATAACTGATACAAACAAGAAAACAGTTTTCTCTGCACAATACGTGGGAATTATGGCTGCAGGGAGCCTAGTTTGGGTAATTTACACGTTCGACCTCTTTATTACTATAAAAACTATCAAAATAAAAGACTTCTAAGAAGGGAATGTCACTCTTTGGTTGAGCTTGTACATACATACAACCTGTGATGAGGGTTTCGTGAGTAGGTATGGCAAGCTAAGGTTGAGAACCAGGACCGTAGGAGACTGTTGATATATATAGGAGTAGCACATCACAACATGAATTCCTGTGAGTCCAGTTGACTTGTTTTCCAGATATCAGGATCCTGTTGCCGTTCCAGTGGAAAACTATGTGAATCGTGAACTATGTAAACAAACTGTTTCCTTTAAAAGTGGATCTGTCTTACTGAACAGGGCAAATGGTACCTCACATGTTAGTGATGTGTTGCAATAACTAAAGAAGAAAACCGTGTTCTTTTCTGGGTTTCTCACCTGTATACATGTGTTTGAATGACGTCCGTAAGCTCTGAAGATTTTAAGTCCAGAGGAAAGAATGAGAGATGCTGAAAGCAAAAGAAAGGACAGAAGGCAACACATTAGCAGACAGACAAAATGACTCCCCATGCCTGAAATCTAGGTCAGGGAGAAGTGGCTGCATCTCTTTGCCTAAGCCAACAACTTTTCCTGTGTTCCCCTCATGCTTTATTCATTGTGGCACCATGGGGCCCGATGTAATGTAGCGTCTCCAAGACACTACTTTGGACGTACAGAAGTCTTTCTCAGCAAAGCGAGCCGTGTAGGACGCTGACAGCTGTCACTGCGATGAATTCTTTTGTTTGACTGTTGCTGCCTCAGAAAATCTTCTTTATTTTATCTTTGTGCATTTTCTAGAGAGAGGGGTTGTTGCAGTACATTATTTGTCAATATGCATGAATCTATGGAACAGCAAGATTAGGATTAGGATATACTTAATAATTCATTTTTCCCTCAGTTGACAGTTCACTAAGCCTGTTGCTACAATACAATAACAGGGGCAGATTTACCATTTGAAATTCTTAGTAATTTCCGAAACAATCCTTGATTTCAGAGATTGGAAGACAAAAGCAGGCTCCTCATTTCTAACTGGTGACTTTACATCAGAGCGGCACATACGTGTCGGCCTACTTCGTAAAACGTCATGGCCACGCCCCTTTTTGGGGGATAGAAAACCGAAGCTCCTGTAGATGTCAATGCAATTTGACGTGTGTTTGGATTACAATTTTGACAAGTTTGTATGTGTTCATTTAAACAAACTTTTGTTTGATAGACATGTCTAATAGTTATTTCGCTGCCTGGCCTGAATCTGAGTGTTTGCGATACCTTAATAATTTCTTTTGATAAGTCAGCTGTATGACTGTACTCCAGCAGCCTCCCACTCAAGCTAGCTGTCAGTAGTAACTGCACCAGCATCATTTAGCTAATTACCACACTGACAGTGAATATTCATGTATCTTATATGCCTCAAATCTCAGTGTGAAAGCCTTGGTTATTAATACCATTGTATTTAGTTTTGCAGCCTGCTACACGACAGCTTTTTGTGGCATTTTCTCTCCTTATGTGAAAGCGCATTCTTTCCCCCAAATCATTTATTTATATCTGTATGTAGGCTATATGTATTTATTCTTATTTCTTTTTTTTGTCTCATGTCATCTGATAGACCTGCACATTGGCTGCAGCACCTTTCACAAAAAAAATTATTCCAGTTGCTTTTGGCTTGATGATGTAGAAAGTACTAATAAAAAGTTTATAAAAGAAATCTGAAATTATTCAAATAACAGAAATGAAAACACTCATATAAACTTTTTCTAACTTTGTTTTTTAACTTGCTTGAAAAGAAGATTTTCCAGCCACAGAAAAGTCCACAACACGTCTTAAACGCTCCCCTGCTTGAGCTTTGATAAGTCGAGGATGGTAGTCTGATCCAGGCACTCCATCAAAGCTTGTCTCAAAGCTTACAAGCAGATGGTCACAGCAGATAACACGCTCAGAGTGTCATACTGTACCTGCAGGAGACCCCTTTTCACCCACTTCACCTCTCCCCATCCAGCACCCCCTGCCTCGACCTTCCTCATCACCCACTCAGACCTGGGTGACACTCAGAGATAAGGGTGTTAGGCCCTCCAGCTGTCATACCTGGTGCTCCCTCGGTGTGGCATTGCATGAACTGTCCCCTGCAGAGAGACAGAAAGAGTGAGACGGTGGTGGGGGGTTGTTTGGAAATATTTCCATTTGACATTTCACCATTCAACACGTACTTCATTTGAAATTCAAAAAGTTTTGCGTCGTCGTGCCATCACCAGTGGAGAGCTGCCAAGCGTGGATGGCGCTTCTTCTTCGACACAGAGCTGGAAATACACAATACACACATGGCCCGTGCCATGACATCCGCCCAATTCACTCAGATTTACATGGAGTTAAAATTAGAACACAGTTTATATGTTCCTGCAAGCATACAGCTTTCTGATCTATCGTATATTCACTGATTTATCTCATTTATTAAACCTGAACTGAGAGATATCTTTTGCAAACCGTAACTTTTCCTCACAGATTGAGCCACAGCATCAAAATATATATTTTTTCACTTGCTGAAATTGCCACTTGGGAGCCAATCCACTGAATTAATATTTGATGAGATGTTAATCTAATACTGTGTTCTGCACAAAATGCGATGCCTCACAGAGTGTGAGTTCCCACTCTCCCACTCCTTTCCTTTCCCCCACTGCTAATCAGATCAAAATATAGATTCTCTTTTTTCATGCACTATTCAAATTACCGCCTGTTTCAATCTCAGCAACTGTAGTGCCTGGGGAGCATTAAAATGCTGAGTGATGAGGTTACGTTTACATGACAAATTTTCATCTATAAAAAGCTTCAAACTCCCCTATTTAAAAAAACCCAAAACAGAATGAAATCTGTTTCTTATTTTAAACAAAGTCTTTGTTTCTCTAAGTTAAACAAAGACTTTGTGATGGAGGCAACGGATATCCACAACACACAAACACCAGCTGCACAACATTACAAGCTCAGGACAGATTCTGGACTAATGGTTTCTCTCTTGGTTTAACTTTAACTTTCACTCATCTTGTCGCTCACCCACAGGTTCTGCTTTTCAGGTTTTTGGTAAAAAAAACTGTTGCAAGTTCACAGATTTAGACCGAGTGTCAGTGGTGACGTATATGCTGCTAGTAAAAACTATTTTTATTGCATTATTGCAGTAGAAAAACAAACAAGTGAATAAATCACACACACATAGACACGATTATTTCCAAAAGAAGCCAAAAATAAAAGGGATGGCCTAACACACACTTCAGCACTACTGTAATACTTTTCCTCCAAACAAACAAACACATTTATTATCATGTGGAATACCAAATCAACACACAGTGATGAAACAATAGGTCCAGAATAGATGAGAATAGATGACACAAACGGCAAAGTGCATGTTTAATATTGCGTTTTGTTCTCAAAACTCTTCATACAATCAACTAAATCACATAATGCATTTAAAAAAACAATTATTTATTTAAAAAAAAAAAAAGACACTTTGGTGAAAACTGTATTCAGTACCTGCACTCAGTAGTTTAGAAATAGTGAAAGGCTGACAGAAAATGAGGGGGGAGAGAGATATGGGTGATACTAAGGTCCCTGTCCAGACTGGAACCAGCGACATTGCAATAACATGGTCAGCATCTTAAAACCCCTTGACCACCAGGATGCTCCATGCTATGTAAATTGTGCTTTCTATGTGATAAAATTGTCTGAAATGTAAAGAGAACTTTGTGCATTTGCAGCCTGAGACCACATTTAAGCATCTGAACATGTAAAATTCACAAAATGTCCTGCAAGAAAACAATATTGTCTACTGCTGCGTGAACAGGCTGAGCCACTAGTCATTTAAGTAGTTCAAGATGATTTTGGCCATTGGCAGCTTACAGAGCTAAACCGTATTGTATCATACTCGTGGGACACAAGTATGTTCACTCTCGATTTCTGTTTCCAGCAAACATGAAGCAATATTACATAACAATCTGCCCTTTTTGCTCTTAGTCTGACATGACGCCTTTAGCTGATCACCATGTGAAGAGCGTTACAGTGCCGTGAGCATCCAGTCCCCATGAAGTACACGACTCGCCTTCACAAACTCGCTAAAGTGAAAAAAGAAAATGCGTCTGACCGACATAAGAGTAGCTCGGCGGCTCTGATGTGAAGTGAAAATGGGGGTTACCATAGAGGCAGACCTGAGAGAGGGTGTCGTTACCATGGGCGACGGGCCAAGGTGACCCAGGTGGCATAAAAGCAAGTGAGGCTATTGGACCACTGTGCTTTGACAGCTACACTTAGTCTATTTGATATCATCCAGAAAAAGCCAGTGACACCGCATTACCCAGAAGTCTCCTGTCAAATCATGGACCACTGAACACAAACTGTATTGTTGCATGATGGATGGACATAATCCTGCTTTTAAATTGTGCTTGAAAAATAAAAAAAGCACCAGTGTTTACCTTTCATCAAGCACAGCCTCTCCAAATACAGTGTTGTATTAGCTCTCTGTGTGTGTGTGTGTGTTTGCTTGGAGGTAGGCACCACTGGCAGCCAATAAGGAAAAGTTAAACAGTTCAACAGATACATGTGGCTGCACAGGGGAGGGCAAACAGTGTCAAAACACAGATATGAGTGCCGCTGTGCTGTTTGTTTAATTAAAGCTGGCCACTGGAGCGCACATTTGATTTGGATTTTATTCACCTAAAGGTCCTGTTTGTGCTACAGTCGCATAAAATCAAAGCATTTACAAAGCAATAACCACCTTTGAATAGTCTGACATATTGGGAAATATGCATTTTTTTTTTGCTGAGCGTTGGATGAGAAGATCAATACCACTCTCACGTCTCTGCGCCAAGTATAGAGCTAGAGCCAGGAGGCGATTAGCGTAGCTTAGCATAGCATAAAGACTAGAAGCAGGGGGAAACGGCTAGCCTGGCTCTGTCCAATGTTCAAAAATAAGCGTAGCAGCACTTTTAAAGCTAATCTAAGACATTGTATCTCATTTGTTTGATCTGTACACAAATTGAAACGTGTAGTTTTACGAGGTGTTACATGCCGGCTAACAACAGTGAAGCTAAGTGACTTCCCAGAGCTTGTTTTCAGTTGCCTGATGGTTAAACTTTTGTTCTATCAGAAATAGTTACAACACACCTCAAAAACCTGTCATTCTTACTTTTCTGCTTGAGTACACAACAAATGAGATAAACTTGGTTTAGATCATAGACCGTATATATGTCAAATGTCAAACTATTCTTTTACTTTTCAGTCTATGATGGTGCTTGATGTTTGGCTTCTACCTTTTAGCCTCATAACTGATGCAAACTAGTGCAGATTTTCTAAGTGGTAAAAAATAGCTTAATGTTTTGTCTTTTACAGGCAGATTATTGATGCTATAAGGTTGCAGTACGTAGGCTGTACTTTACCGTTGTACTACGCAAGGATCTTTCGCTCTAGTGAAAGGTATGGGCCTAAAATATTTAGTGCGGCAGTCTTTGAGAGTATTATGAATATGTGTCATGTTACTGTGAGAAACATCGCCATGTAATGATATTAAACATAGGTTTTCTGTGCTCAGTGTGAGCTTGGTGGCAATGGCAACATCCAAATAATCAAGTGCCAAAACACACGGATCAGAAGGACTTCCTGTTTCGGTTCGATTGAATATCCACCTGCCTCATCTCTAATGAGATTCTCTAAATCATTACCATGATATCTAACACCAAAAGCCACATATAGCAGACACTTTCATTTTCTAAACCAGCCTGCCACAATCAAAACAGATGTCTGCTTTGAAATGGATTTCCTCAATCTAATCGCGCTTTGACAGGAATGTTTGGTAGCCGCTTCTTTGCTTTTAAAGACTCCCTCTGCCTCCCCAGAGAGGGTAAGAGTGGGCGACGGCGGCTGAAAATAGCACTTGTCGAGAAAGGATGAATTGACGCTGCACCTTATGCTTAATTAAAGATTAACGAGAAATTGCTCGCTGGTGTGGAGGTTTCTCAAAGCCTCACTTTACTGCTCTGTTTAGTGTTACGTAACACTTGTTAATACTGCATGGACCATGCTAAAAAAGTAATGCCATCTGCCAGTGCGGCAGAATCAATCCTGCCATGACAGGCCGCAAAATTTGAAGCTGGTATGTTGCCAAGACATTGATTAATTGGCTGCTCACAGCTGCTAAATCACTTAAATCATACTGATTTGTGCAAACTGTATCTGAATTAATGATGAACGCCCCCATGAAAAGGTCCAAGCAGTGGACTCAATTTGGCATCTCTTTGCTTGAAGCACTGACAGATGGTTTTTGTGACTGATGCAGAGTGCTAAAGCCGTGCTGCTGCTGCACTGAATTATTCCAGGAGCTCACTGGTTTACATGTTAAAAAAAACAAAAATCATACTGTATATTCTTTGACTTTCCGACAGAGAGAGGCCATTCCTGATTTGTCTTTGATTCTCAACGAACACTTAGCCTTGGCTGTAGATAGGCAAAATGTAGATAGATGTAGATATTTAAATTTGACGGACTATAATAAGAAATTCAGGTTCAATAAAAACACAAACTTGGTTTTGGACACAGCCAGTGGGAATAGTTGTAGAGCAAGGAAAGATTACACACACATACACACACGCTTGGGAACTGCCTAGTACAAGTACAGTCTTGTACTTCTGGCAACTGAGCCGTGAAGCTCGCTCACCGGTGCGTTAACGGGAGTTTTTGGAGAAGGGGAGCACACTTCCTTTGTGCAGAGCAAGCCAGTGACTTCTGCAGTTTTCATGTTTCCACTGCCCATTCCTGTTGTACACGTAACATACCGACCCAAGCTACCGCTATGCAGCCTTTAAATCCTTATAAATATCCAATGACTGTGGGCCTCTGCTGTGTCGCTGTCCTGACCCAGAGCGGGGTAGTGACTGCTTTCCTGCTCTGCCCTCCGTGACTCATGCAACTTTTTTAGCATGAGTCACTACACTGCAGTCCACACCTTTAAGATCATCCAAGCCTGGAAAATGCCTTGAAGGATGGTCGTAGCAGATATTTGCACATACAGCCTGTTCTGGGGGAGTCTTGTCCTTAAGGCCGATGGGTCGACTCGCAATAAAGACTAGACAAGGATGAGTAAAAGTGGAGGTGCTGTGAGTTGCGCAGGCAGGAAAAACTGCTACCACAGGGGATTCAGCCTTCAATCTGTATGTATGTGTATGCAGGGAGAGAGAAAAAAACAGGCAGAGCTAGAGAGGAGTGAGTCAATGCTTAGACTATGTGTATTTACTATGACAAAGGGCTGGGGCACAGGGAGACAGCTGGTGAAATTATAGATCTCATAATATGTTCACTGGCAGGAGAGAAAATGCTGCTGTAACTGTTAATTTACACAAACTTTAAACCCCCCAAAGTGCTGTAATACATTTCTTCTATCTCAGAGTCGATGAACACTGATGATAAAGCTTATTCTTGCGTAATCGGGAAATAGTACTATCAATGCTTTATGTGAGAGAGACAATTTGCCAACGATCCTGAGCCCCAGTGACGGTTAGCCCTCCTAAGTTACCGTTGCTATGTCTGTCAAGTATTCTGTTCTTGCACATATCCAGTTTACAATGATAACACAGGCTGATTTGCCAGTCAAAATTATTATACACTTTTGAAACAATAGGCCTTTGATTTCAGACAGTAAGAGGCAAGAGCAGCTTCTCATTTCTAGCCGGCGACCATCGATTTTGTCAGCTGAAATGACAACCGTCGCATGCAGATTTCATCAGCTATTGCTAGCTGGCAAATGAAGCTAATGTGAACTTCATGAGTTGGTTGAAAACGCCATTTCCAGCTCACTCATTTCAAAATGAGGACCCTGTAAAGCAGTCTTAAAAATGTGCTTGATGGCTACGTACATGATATCGTGCTAAAAGACTGATGCTAAAGCTGCATGTCACAGGCAAAAGCATCCTTACCAGTTGATGATATACTTATGATTTATAGTTTGTATTTTCAAACATTTCACTTTGTTTGTTACAAGAGAAAAGGCTTGTAGAATTAGCACTATTTTGGCAAACGTAACGCTATGTTGGATAACGAGTATGGCTGGGGTTGCTGGAGTGCAAACATCCCGAAATCCAATAGAGCAGAACAATAAATTAGCATTCATGAATTGCTCCCACACAGTTGGGAAATACTACACAGTGGATGTGCTGCTCATGAACAGGTTTCTTTTAATACTCTACCTGTAATCTCACAAACAGCAGCATGAAATGCTACACACTATTTATTCAATTCCTTATGCATTTGCTTTTGTATTTTCTGGTGGAGTATTGCTTCTACTACAGCCTCACATGTAGAAAAATGCAAAGCTAGACAGTCCAGCTGTGCCTAGTTATGTTTGCTGAACTATGATTGGACAATCACTGTTAGGGGAAGGGTTTAACAAATGATCAATTCTCACATGGCACTTACAGTTTGATAAAATCTGAATTGTTACTTGATTTGACACTGATTTACACGTCTTTTATGTGCTGAGTGAGTTGCACAAAGCGTAGACGTATGAAAGCCTTCCAAACCCCCATTGTATGTTTTTGAATTCATCAGGAAACCTCGGCCAATTTCTCAGTTCCAAAAATGTGCCTGTTTGGAGACGTGCGGTTTTCATCCCACAGCAGCAATGAATAACAATGAAGATTTATCCATTTAGTAAAATGCACACCATGAAATCCATCTGTGTCACACTGTAATGGTAATGGTACAGTGTAATTGCAGAGGGTCATTAAACTGTGGGGTTTTATTATGGATGACAGTGATGGGCTCATTATTGGACAGAGTGATGGATAATTTACAAAGCTGTACTTTACACTACATAGTATTCTCTGCACCCAATGCAGAACTCCACTCATACTGGAGGTGACAGGTGGGTGCCAAAATTACAGCTGCTCTCTTTAATGCCTTTGAGATGATTTTCTTGATACATGCTGCTTGTTAGGTCTTAAAATGTTCACATTTAATTTTACATAACCATTTCTTTTACAGTCACTCCTACTTTTATTTGAGTAAGTTATATGTTGGAATAGTAACTGCAATGAAATTCATCCTCTACAGAAAATCAGAAGAAGACAATTGGCAAAAAAATGCCTGAATTTATGCAAAAATGTTTTACATAACTAAAATATAAACGTTACAAAAACATCAAAACTAATAATCAAGTTTGACAAAAAAACAAAACAAAAAAATAACT
Source organism: Macquaria australasica (assembly GCA_005408345.1). Taxonomy (NCBI): domain Eukaryota; kingdom Metazoa; phylum Chordata; class Actinopteri; order Centrarchiformes; family Percichthyidae; genus Macquaria; species Macquaria australasica. Next base: position 167,440 of record SEMN01000012.1, on the reverse strand, counting down.
CACTCTATTTAATAGCTTTTAAATAAGACCTCAAATCCATCAGCATTTAATTTTAGCTTAACACAAGACGTTTGCCTGAAGAAAATGAAGTCTAACATTTAACATTTCACTCAGTTACTTAATTGAACGTCCACTTACTGGCTTTTTTTCTGCACTTTCAACCACCTCTCATGGCCTAAATCAGCACATTGAGTTTTCCTTGGTCGTCATGGAGATAGCTCAGTTTTCATCAAGCAACTTTACTTTTTTCCTTTGTAGCGCTTTGTAGCACCTAAGAATACATTTTGCTTGAAATTAGTTTTTTACTGAGCTACTCTTTTACTTAAATAATATTCTTGACAGCCTACTGATACATCAACTTAAACAGAAGCCCATTATTTACTTTAGTAATGGTTAGCAGCACTGTTAACATCAAGTCAAAGCTTTCATATACAGCGGCACATTAATCTCAGAAAGCAGTTGTGATGTCTACACAACATCATTTCTACAGGGCTGGGCTGTTCATTACACCCATCCCTGTAAAAGGCTTATTAAGTAGTGTTTGCTTCATCTGTGTGCCTGCTGCTTTTATGAGGCTCTTTTCATAGTTTGCTGCAGAAGCTATAATGCTCCATCACGTGCCTGCTGGCCTGCTCTGTCTGCCCACTGGAGCCCCGGCTGGCTTCAAAGCGCTCCTGTCGCCTAATGATAATGAATGCAGTGTGTCTGCTCAATGTGCTTAGTGGCTCACTGTCAATCTGTTCCACTCAGACTCAGGTTACAGTCTGCTCTCTCCGCAGGAGCAGCCGCTGCCAAGAAAGACAGTTTTCCTGGTTCGCTTGCCCGCTGGACGCTCTGAGTCTGTGGTCATGAACCCTCTGCAATAACAATGTGTTTGTGACACTGCGGTCCGAATCAAAGGAATGCTCTTTAAATCCAATGCAAATACTGAAGTCAGCAGTTTGATACAATGCTGATTGCTATTCTATCCTGTGTCTTTTGCAAAAGCATCCAGGAAGCCTGTGTAATATATTTCAAAGCTTCATAAAGAAGGTCTTTGACTGTATGAAAGGACTGATGAAGAAATCAATAAATAGGCCGGGCATAGCCTACTGAGTCATTAATAAAACACTAAAGGAGTCCTTTCAAATGTGGCTTTATGTGGTCTGTCCTCATTGGGTCAAAGCAATCTATTTATGCTTCTTCCTCACCCCTGCTATCTCTCCATCCACTCCTTTAGGTCTCCAGATAAAAGAGGGCTCATTGTGAACAAAGCAAAGGGTTTGACAGAGCTTTGGACACCTGCAGCGGACCAAACCATTCTGTTTGCTCAGGTTCGATAAAACAGGGGCTATCTGAGGGTGGGAGAGACCATTTGGTTATGGGAGAGATGCAGAAGGACCATGAGAAATGTCACTACAAGCTCATGATGATGCATGCCATGACATGGCTGCATTTAAGCCTTTGAATGCTGTCACAATATTCCTCCAGTTGCATAGATACCTTAAAAATAATATAATTTCCATGTGCTCCTTTTGATGTGTGATTTTGTTTAAAGCAGCAGATAATGGAGGTTTCATAACCTCCCTGGATGGCAATAGCAACCCCCATGTAAATGATATTTACATCCACATCGAGAGCATGTGCTGCCAGAGATGGTGCGATAACTTCCCAGACTGGGGTGTTGCTATGGGAACATGACTCATCACAAGTCTTCCTGCTTTACCTGTGGCAGCTGCACAGTAGTCATGAAAGCTATTTCATACTCCTTTTGTTTGCCAACCAGCAGCGCTGAGCCTCAATTTTCTATAACATATCATATCAGATGTCTGGGGAAACACAATGAAACACAGGTGCTAAAAAGGCTTTTGTAGCTTCTTTTTTTTCCACAGGAGGTACTGTATAATTATGAACATGTTTTGTGGACTGCAGGACATGAGTATGAGCCTTAACAGAGTGGGGCTGTCATTGAATCAGAATCAGTCAGTCAATCATCTGATTGTATGAGGAACAACACCATGAAAGCAATTCCCAAAGAAAATGCATGTGATTGCAAATTTGTGAATATGAGAACTAAATGAACTTCATGTATTAGCTGAGTTATAGATGCAATTGAAGCTAATGGAGGCTTTAAAAACACTTCAGCATTTGGCTTTAATGCAATATGACATATAACTCATATATGGTATATGCTCATATGCAATTTATTGGTGTGCAATAGTAGGTATATTAAAGTTTGAATGGAGTTTGCACTGTATATAGCTGTTAAATTATACATATAATGGGAGTGAATGGGTCTCCATAGACTTTAATGCATTATATAACTCATAAAATTTGCATGTCATCATATCGAGCTTATGTGCAGTTGATCAGTGTGTGATACTGAGCATTTTGAAATTTGAGTGAAGTTTGTACTGTATACAGTTATAGTTATAAATAAAATGGGAGTGAATGGGCAGCCATTGACTTGCATCATATACAATAACTCATAATAACTAATAACCTGTACATGTCACCATAAGGAGCTTTTGTACACTTGATCAGTGTACAACAGTGAGCATTTTGAAATATGAATGGAGTTTGTATAGTATACAGTTGCTTATATATAAATATAAAGACATCTGTATGGGATTGTTTTTAAAACGTAATTCAAATAATATAACATTTAGATTTCACATATGAATTGTTTTGGTAACATTAAGAGATGTGATTCAAAAATGCATTCAAAAAATTATTAAATATGCTAATGTATGTAATTAATAATAATAACGATAATAAAAAGAAGAATCATGCAAGGCAACATGATGGTTCATCTCCTTATATATGAGATGAGATCAACAGGTTTCAATGTCTTTTTATGATTTTGCAACATATAACACACACACACACACACACACACTGTAAATGCCTGGCAGATGTTTGAGCTCAATTTTGTTTCTGTGTGTGTGGTGCTTCAGGTATGTTGTCATACACTGAGAAGTGTGGAGGAGGCCCATCTGTCACACCACTACAACCTTGTAAACAAAATCCTGAGCTGTCATCCACAACAGGCCCACGTCTTTTTATCCTCACTGGTTACATCCCAGCAGGCTGCTCTGGTGAGGGTAAAACATAGCCGCAATAAAAACAAAATGTAAAACAAATCGTATCCCAGGCAGTATGCAGGAAATGTCTGTTTTAGGCAGCTGTCCTACATTATGAGGTGTAAGGTGGGAGCTGTGGTGCGTTACTTCAGGTGGGCTTATTTATAAGATGGATTGGTTACAGCTGGGGACTGTTTTTTCAAAGTATCACTAACTTTAAGATCAAATATTGATCTGTACATGATAGATCATTGGAGTATGAGTCTGAGCACAGCACGCTTTAAAGGTTAATGACTTCTGACCTCGTTTCTAACCCTATTCGTGTAGAACCACAAGAGAAGCAGTAAAAATGTCATGTAATTAGTTAAAAAGTGATTTAAAAGGTGATGCAGACAGTTTGGTGTCAGACATATTGGTGTCCTTGATATCATGAGTAAAATCTATTTTGAAAACTAAATGTTTGCACAATATTTGAAGTTGCTGCTGTAGTTTGTGCAAAATTAGGCTTAAAATATGCAAGCTACTGTTAAAGACAGTATATGGTTTTCTTTGGAGTTAAGGAACATCATTTAAGTGCTATAATTCTATTCAGTGTGAATATTAAGAGATCTCATATTCACAAATCTGCAGACTGACTAAGATATTTATATGCACACCTGGAGGCAAGTGAGCAGAGAGACAAGCTGATGAAGTGTGTGCTGAATTAGGACCATACTGGTGGTTTTGCATGTTTTAGTTAATTTTTCCAAAGCATTATGAATAGATTCTAAATTGATTTCCTACCTTTGAGGCAGCTAGTGGTTAAATAAATTTCAATATTATATGGAAATCAACTTGCAGAGAGCTGAAACTTGCTTGAAATAGATAATCCATCACATTTAGTTTTAGTATTTTCGCAAAGTTATGATATCCAAACATTGTAATGCAGTTGTTAGTGGTGCGTTCAAAAAAAAGACCAAAACCAACAATGTGTTAGTCCTTTTGTCAAAACTACTCAATACTCCAAGCCCATTTGTTCCCACTGAAGACGCAAGTTTTTTAGTAATTTGTCTTTTATCACAAAGTCCACATTTGCTTAGTGTATCTTAGTTCTTTGGACATATTATTAACTGCATTATCGCCCAATTTTAGTATCACCCAATAATAATATAACTTATAAATAAAGGAAGAAGTCAAACTAAATAAAAGTGACTAAATGCTCACTTTGAGTATTTAAGTAGATGGGAAATCAATCTAAAATCCACTGGCAAACTTTGGGAAATGGTTGACAGTAACACAAAGGACACATAGGGCTAAAAATGCTAAATAACTAGTCTATTGTATGAATGATTTAGTGGTTGAATAGCACATGATAAAGAGTAGTAAGGATCTGTGTACTGCTGCAGTGAGAGTCTGTCCAAAGGCATCATGTTACCCACTACTGTATCTTGTGCTGTGACTCAGAGACAAGACATACCAACCGCCAAGCTACCTAATGCATGACCTGAGATCCCCTCTCCCCCTCCCCTCCTTCCTGGCCTCAGGCAGTACTCTGTGCTCTCGGAACACTGTAAAGGCAGTGAATTTAAAAAAAGGTACAAGCTCCAAGTGACATTCCAGGTACCTGGAGGGCCGCGGGGGGGATTTCATTACTGTGCTGAGATCACACTTTTTCTGAACATCCAAGGCACTTCTCTTGCTGCCTGAAGGTGATCAGGATGTTGGTTTGTATGAAGGTCAGATGCTGTTATGTAAGATCATTGGTCAGAACGGCAAGTCGAAAGCTTTCAGAGCAGTCGTTGTTGTAAGGCTATGGTCGTGAGGTGCCCACAGTGTGCTCTGTTCCAGTCCTGCTCTCCCTGCAACAACAGGACACTCATTGTGTTGCTCTGTTTGTGCGCTGTGCACTCCACATGATTCACTTTAATTCAACAATTTGAGATGTCTAATATAAGCCTGCTTTTGCCATCTTCAAGTAGATAATTAGCACTGCAACTAGCTATTATTTTCACTATCAATCAACTTTTTTATTCTGCAAAATGGCAGAAAATAGTAAAAAAAAAAAATGTCCATCACAACTTGAAAGACATTTTCAAATTGCTAGTTTTGGCCAACCAACAGTTCAAAATCCAAAGATCTTCTGTTTACAGTCATATAAGGCAGACAAAAGCTGCAAATCCTCACATTTCAGGAGGTGAAACCAGAGAACGTTTGGCACGTTTCTTTAGTAATGACTTATGCAGTTAAGTGAATATCCAAATATTTGTTCATGGACTAAGAGGGTGGTTTTGTGTTGTGGACTGTTGGTCTGACATAAAATGCTAATTTAATATGACACCTCTGGCTCTGGGGAAAATTGTTGGTTAATAAGCGGGGCATCTTCAGTCGCGATTGCAGTGTTTTGAATGAATTTGTTGAACTGCTTCACTTCCTTGAGTTATTCTGGAGGATACCTAAAACTGCAGCGGCTGATTGCTCAACACACATAAAAGCATCCTCTAAAAGCAATCTCATTTGCGGTTCTAAAGCTGTGTTCAGTGTTTCGCTCTGATACCTTGGTTAGGTAATTCACCGGCGCTGAGAGTTATATTGGAGGTGACACCCCATCAGGCCTATAAATAGCTTTGCACTTTTCCCCCAGGAGCCCAGCTGTAGCTTTCTCCCAGGCATTTGATCGCTTGTTTGTAGGGGACTGACATCACCCACTGCTGCTTTGTCTCTCTGACTCTCTGACTCCTGCACACACAAACACATGCACATTAAAACACACGCCGGCACATACACACACACCCAGTGCTGTAGTAGCTTCAATATTGCTGGAATACAGTATGTGAGAAAGACTTTCATCAGCTGCTGCTATTATGCTGCTTTTAAGAGGCAGTCACTCCATAGATAGTTCTCCTCAGGGTTCCTTGAACTACATATAATGATGACTCACCTAATAATTTTAAATACTCAACTACCATTGCCACGGGTAAGGCAGGTCTGAGTAAAGTGAATTCTCTGATATTGTATCATTCTTCAATAAATAAAACAGTGCACTTAATTGGAGGGGATGGGGATTCGGCCCAGCACAAGCCTCATAACAAGTGGGAGTATGAAGCGAATGAAAAGGAAAAAAGATATACAAAACCCCTGCGGGCTGCTTCTGACCCCAGTGAGTCACTGTCTACACAAGCTTCTCCAGAATTGGCATGACTCAGTGACGAGCACAAACATTTCTGAAGTGCACTTCTGTTGCTGGCTGCAGCACGCTGCTCCAATTTGGATTGGGTAACATTTTAATGCTCAGTGTTTTGTGCCGTGAATTTAAGCAAACACTGATGGCTTTCAATTCCTACAGCTAATTTGTTTTTATAGTGCAATCCTTTTTTCTTTTAGGGCTTTTCTTTATCCCACAATAAGGAGGTATGTGTGCATAGTTACACATAAAAAAAACAAAAGAAACATGAGGTGCTGATTTACCTCACAAGAGAAAAACAATGAAAGAATCGACAAAGTAAATAAGCATATCCACGTGGGAGTTTATAAGTAGCTTTAATTGTGGATAATAAATCCATTACTAATGCTTTATAGATCTGTTAGAAGCCATTAATAAGAAATATTTGACAAGTTGCCGCTAGCTTCAATGGATCGTTAAACCGCTTAGCTTCTGGGAAAATCCATTTATTAACAGCTTATTAATGTTTACAATATATTGTAAAAACTGTTTATTAATGAGTTGTTAATACTCATAGCTACTGACATGATGCCCTATTAGAAAGTGAGAAATCCATGAGCATTGATTAATGGGTTAAACTGCATTATAATATTAATACAGTGGAAAGGATAAAAAACAAACAAAGTGATAATTCACAGCTCCAAACATCTTCTTACTAATGGCTTATACTTCATCTATAAAGCATCAGTAAATGATTATTTAATTATTAATCTATCAGTCACAGCTTATACATGCTTTATGAAGGGTGTCTTATTATAAAAAAGTGATGTAAAGTGCAATAACTATCTGTAATAATGGGCTGCCTCTCTTTTTTGTTTTCCAACTTATTTTCTACTCCTAGAGAAGGCACATAAATGAAGGCTGTATGTCTGCTGCCAAGAAACTAAATATCCAGTGTTCAATATCTCCACAAAACTTGACACTAAAACACTGGTTCAACTGTCTGCTGGATGTCACATTTCACAAAATATCTTCATAACCACAAACTTATTGGCCAAAGATAAAAAACAAAACCAAAAAACAAACTGTGATTTTACCAACAGCAGCATTCTCTTGTAAATGGCAGCCCTGTTGTATATTTTTGCATACCAGACACTAATTATGATGCACAGTGAATCTACAGTAGCCACGGGCCTATAAATAATTCATTTCAGGAAAAGGATCTATTTGCCCCCATGCCACTGAGGCGCGCGTGTGCACCTGGTGCCATTTGGTCACGGCACAAGCGTCTCCAATCATCCAGGAGCACATCCCTGGATTTCTCTGTGCCCTTTTCCTCCAGATCACGCATTGATTTTGAGCAAGGCGTGATCAATGCGGACAACACGAGAAACTCGCACGTGAATAACTTATGCGGAATGATTGATTTGTATTTGCGCACAAGTTTGCGCAAGCAAATCAAACAACGGCCAGAGGGGAAAATCTCAAATACTCCAATATGTAAGACATAAGGTGTGACTTTGGATTGTTTTTTGACTAGGACAAGTTGTCCCCATGTCTCTGGCTGTGATTCTTCACGTGATATGTAAAAAGGATCAGCCATTTCAACAGGCATGCTGCTTTCTATCCTCAGTCCCCTGCCAGACCTGGATCTGCCTGCGCGCCTTTTGAATGGTCGTAGCTGCTGAGAGACATGCCACACGCGCCCTGCTTCACTTCGCAAAGCTTCACTCCTGCACTTAAACGTCGGGCGTCAATGGGAATTAATTGGCAAGTTTGAGAAGGGAGATGGTGGCGGCGGCTGCTCGGTTCAGCACGCTGGACAGCGCTCGTGGAAGTTGGAGAGGACGGCTGCGCGCGGTCACACGGGGATTTAATTGAAATGAATTTTGGGAGCTGCTGGAGGAATGAGCGACGGGTGACCATGGTTGATTTGAAGTGCTTATTATCGACAACAGGCGTAGGTAACCCCAGAGTGGACTTTCTGGAGTGAGACATGGACTTTGCTGAAATTATTTTCGCTTTGTTCATCGTCGTGGTCGCGGTCGTCTCGCTGTTGTCAAACTTGTTGGTGCTGCTATGTTTCGTCCACAGCACCGAGATACGCCGACAGGTGCCCGGCGTTTTCACCATGAACTTGTCCTTCTGCAACATACTCATCACTGTTTTGAACATGCCGGCCACTTTAGTGGGGATTATCAGGAACCAGCAGCCTTTTGGGGATTGCGTTTGCCACACGGTGAGTTTTCTGGAGACTTTTCTGACCGCAAACACCATGTTGAGCATGGCAGCCCTCAGCATAGACCGGTGGATAGCCGTGGTCTTCCCGCTCAGTTACTCCACTAAAATGCGCTACAAGGACGCGTTGATCATGGTGTGCTACTCCTGGCTCCACTCCTTCACCTTCTCCCTGACGGCGCTGCTCTTCTCCTGGGTCGACTACAGCGACGTTTACGCGTCCTGCACCTTGCAGCCGAGAGAGGAAGGCAGCGACAGGATTAAGTTCACAATCTTCACCGTCGTTTTCCACGCCACTAGTTTCATGCTCTCCCTGCTCATCTTGTGTTTCACCTACTTGAAGGTGTTGAAAGTCGCCAGGTTTCACTGCAAGAGGATTGACATTATCACCATGCAGACTCTTTTCCTACTGGTCGACATTCACCCAAGGTAGTTCACCTAATGCATTTATATATACGCATGTTTCCTCATTGCCCTTTCAATTTATAATTCATAGTCTTGTCTCTATTTTTGAAAAAGCCTGAAAGTATTTTGCTGTTTTCAGCGTGAAACAGAGATGTTTAGCTGAGCAAAAGAGCAGAAAGCAGAGAGCTACAAAGAAGATCAGCATCTTTATCGGCTCATTCATCATCTGCTTTGCTCCCTATGTAATTACCAGGTAAGTCGAATTGATAGTAACTCATAAATCATTTAATTTCCTGCAAAACTCCTGTACAACAACTTAAAAGATACATTACCGCACTTATAACAATACAGCTTGAGCAATTACCTTGTGAGTAGCCTAAAAAGGTTAAAACGTAGCCTGAATATCATCTCTGCATCCAGACTCATTAGACATGTTGTCCTCTGCAGATCAGTAAGATACAGATCTGTCACACCATTAGATCAGATTACAGACAATTCAACACCTGAAGTGGACATGCACATTGCAGTTTGTCATTAGCTAACACCACACTGCTCATTTTCACCTGATAATTTCAATTATCATATCTTTGAACCATGAGATGGCCAGAACAGGTGGCTTGCCATGCTGCTTCCACTGAAACACACACAATACAGTGTAAGGCTATAGACACAGTACAGACAACAAATAGTGGCTCGCAGAGAAAAGAGGAAATGATTCAGGGGCCCACAAACCTGTTGTCAGCCAGATGTGGTGCTGATGATCCATCAGTTTGACATTTGCGGTGCGTGCACATATGGGAGGGAAGAGGGAAGACACATTAAGGGAAAAGTGCCTGAGAAACTGGAGTAACCTCCTGACCAGGCCTGCCCACGGGAAGCATCCTGAGTGACTGTTCAAACCAAAGCATCTAATTATGATAATTCCTACTCATGTATCTGTTCTGCTTTTACACACATCATTTACTGACGGTAAAAGTGTAATATTCTTCACTCTCTGTGGTAACCTTATGCTTCGATGACATTTTTGTTTCATGACGTTACCATGATTAGCTCAACATAAGGTACTGTACATAAATTATTGGAGTGTGAAGGGAGCTGAACCAATTTTGGCTCAATTTTTAAAAAGGCAAAGCCCTCTGCAGCATTATTAAAATTTTATATGGATCTTCCCCTTGACATAAAAAAAACTGCAACACTCTCTCCCCTAATACATACATACATATATATATGTATATGCTTTTCATGTATGCGCTATGAATACCCTATGGAAGATTTAAAATGCATAAAATGCAATCCATCTCAAAAAGAAGACGCTCCCCTGCACCTCCTCATGAAAACTAGTGCTTGGCATTTAATATTGTTGGGTTTCTCTGTTGCAATACACCTCGTCTCTTTGTTTTCTGTGTTGTGACTTTAACATGACATGGAAAATTCATGTCACAATGAAAAACAATTCATCCAGTTATTAGAGACAACAAGCTAAATAATTGCACTTTTAAGTTGTGTTTTTCATTTATTTATTTATTTATGACGTAGTAAATGTATACATAAAAAGGAAATACATTTTCCAATGTGTCTCGTGTTTCACTTTATTTCTTTGTTAGATTTGTTTTCATGTAGGCATTTTAAATCTTCCATACTGTTTGTTTAATTATAAAAACTAAAGGTGCATAAAGGATTTTGCTCTATAGGTTCAGTCTTACCTAATCACCTTTTTGAACATTTCAAAAACTGAAGAACAAAAGAGCTCTGAATGGCACCTTTGACTAAAATGTACTTTATTAAGTCATGTTTCTGCTGCCGCCCCTTCAGGTTGGCCGAGCTTCTACCCTTCGTGGACATCAACCGCCACTGGGGAATCATCAGTAAGTGCCTGACATACAGCAAGGCTGCGTCCGACCCCTTCGCCTACTCCCTCCTACGTCAGCAGTACAAGAAAGTCCTGGTTACTGTCGTCAACAGGCTGCTCCGCCGTGACCTGTACCCCTCGTCTGGCCATAACAGCTCTTTAGACACAGAGAACGACTACTGTCTTCAGAGGATCAGCTAATGGCAAACGCGCGGACATGACAGATACACACTTCAAGCCAAAAATAAAGGTTGCCTCTTGGAAGAAGGTGGGCGGAGGAAAAGAATGAGTAGAGAGACAGGGAGGACAGGATATTGTTAGGAAGGGAAAAGAGAGCACATAGAGGGGACAGATTGTCGGTGTGGGGGCGAAGAGAGAGCAAAAATAAAGATGATAGTGGGTGGAGGAGAACGAGAAGACAGCAATGAGGGGGAGGATGAACGGGCGAAGGGGAAGACAGATAGGGAGCGACGGGGACGATGTGGAAGACGCTGGCCTCAGACAGTACTGGTAAACAAGGGATCTGTGATTCATCGGCGATGGCAAAACACACAAAACCACACAGATCAGACAAATCAATTTTATCGAATAAGTCATGAGTTCAGATTAATCTCAAACTGAAGGCCCACACTGCTGGAGATAGGCCCTTTATTCACTTTGAGAGACACATATAAAGTGGCCTTTTGTACTGTACCAACCACTTTCTAATGATTTTGGCAAATCCACATGTAGTGACCTTTGTACCGCCACAAAACGCAGGGACAGAGCTAGAAGCTGATGGTCGATAGGCCGAGGAGTGAAGATGTGAAAAGAAGGAAAGACTATGTTGTCCCTGCCTCTGGATAATGTAATTTCAGTGAATGGATGTACTCTTACTATATGTGTGGAGACTCCACTGCTGCACATTATTGCCATGTTCTGTATTGACCATGTTAGACTACTTTGCAGTGTCATATCACTGAATATTGATGCACTTTGTCTAATTCTCTCAGAGCTACTATAGTTACAGGAGCCAAAGGCAAATAACATTTACACCATGATATTAAAAGACAAGGCTGGTGATATTCTATATTTTTGTTATTGTCAATGCCATGAAAAGACCAAAATCAACAATGTGTTCCTCCGTCGCTCAATACTTTATGACTTCCCCACTCATCTCCAAGCCCACTGGCTCCTACTGAAGGTTTTTTTTTTTTTTTTTTTTTTTACATGTTTTCCTTTATTTGAGGGTGACAATAGAAATACAGACAGGAAATGTGGGGAGAGCAACAAAGGGGTATGACATGGGCTATACTGTGTGGTATGCATCTGTCTACTACTACTACTAAACTACTAGGCAACCAGACTCTCCAAAGATGTAAATCTTAAAAAACGAGTCATGGATATATACTTTCCTTTTTAAAAAAGGTTTTGTAATTTTCTAAAACAGCTGGGCACTGTAGTTTTTAGCAAATGTCACTCAAACAGGAGAAAAAAGTGCTTTTTTTGGGGACTATTTTCAGACACAGATTAATACACATTTGGTGCACTGGTGATTATTTATGGCCGCAGTACAGGGTATGTTTGTTTGAAAATAAAACTACAGTGCTCCGGTTCATGGTAATGAAGAACCATGTCACATAATGCAACAGTGTGGCTCATTGATGTGTTTTTGTAATAGTTTTTGGATAATTGACAAACAAGGACCAATAATTACCTTATGTAGATAAGCACATTTGAATGCCAGGTGTAGTGGCTGTTTTACTATGCTCCAAGTTCCTATGCCACTTAGTCTGCAAAGCATCTTAGTTTTGACGCATGTTTAATTTAATTAAATCCAACTCTCTCGTGAATTTAACCAGCGTAGGCACAAGTCCAGGAGGAAGGGATGATGTGATTGAGAGTTTATTTGAAGATTGGGATCACTGGCTACACAGACTTGTTAGTAGGATTGTTGTTTTTGGCCTTTTCATGGGATTTTTTGACAATAAGAAAAACATAGAATATCACCCGACTTATCCTTTTAAGTGTGAGTTTGTAACTGAATGTACTAGAGATAGCCCACTTTTGACTGAAATGCATTTGTACAACTGTTCTTTGTTTTGCCAGTTGACTGGAGAAAATGTTTCTATGGATATTTACATGATGTTATTATATATTTTGCACTGTACAGGAACAACTTTTTGTCTGGATAAAGGGGGAGCAATGTGATGTAGCATAGGAATGCTTTCAAAGTGCTTTAAACACACTGTTTTGTGTTTGTGCCAGATTTGAATATGTGACTTTCCCAGCTGTTCTATACTTTATAATAGTATAGCTGCTTTATTATCAAAAATCTGTTTCTTTAGGTGTACTTAATGTCAATGTATTTTTCCTCCTGTGAGCCACTTCCTGTTCTTTGGCAGTGTGATTAGCTATTAGTGGAATCTGTGCAATAAAAGCTGTCAATTATAAAGCTATTAAAAATATTAATGTTTTCACAGTAATGTCATTGAGTCTAGATAATGCCCTTTGATTTAATTTGTAAGTTTGTAAATTCAATTCAAGCAGTACAGTTAAAAGTCTTGGACACTAAATGGGAAATACTAGGACTTTTATTCAAATGATAGATGAGGATTATGGAAAAAGTATAGGCTATTTTCAATATCTGAAATTGATGGATACATTTAAGGAAACATAATTTGTTATTCTCAAATAAAACTATTTTGGTTCCTTGTTCACAACCAGCTACACACCTCTTTCTGTTGTTGTTGTTGCCATTGTTGTGCTTCCATCTGCCTCGTGGCACTAATTATATCACAGATGATATACGGCATAAACAATGACTGTGGTGTCACATGAGCAATCTCTGTTGCAGCATTATTATTGCCAAGTGTAATTAAAGAGATGGGTCAAAGATCATTTTTGCAGATTAATGATTCTGATTTACTCTGACTCAGTAATGACTCAGGCTTAATTTGATGCATGGAAATAGACCAACAGTAATTATTTGCAGTATTAAGTGAAGGAATCTCCATTCTTTTGTGGTTAACTCAACCACCAGCACCTCTGAATTCAAGCAGTTCATGCTAAAAGCAGCTCAAGGTTGTATTGAAGCCAGGGCATGGCTATATTAACACATTGTCTAATCAACCCCAATCATCCGAAAGTGATAAAGGAGGAACTGGTGATTAAAACTGCTCAAATGAAAAATGTATGCATAGCAAAATATCTGTCACAGCTGCTCAAGTTTAAAAGGACAACAACTGAGTGTCACCCTACTCTTGAAATTATATTTTCTATATGACTATATGACACTTATGATTAAGCTCAAGGTGAATTTAAAGTTTACCTGAGGAACATGACCAAGTCTGCAGGTACTGCATACTATATTAACAAAAAGGCCTTACAAAAAACCAGAATGAAGGACTGTTGGAGCCTGACATCTTGTATCATCATCTTTTTGCAAGAAGTCCAGTAGTCCCTCTCTTTTAGCTCTGGCTTTAGTCTCTACCAACTCCTGAGGGGAAAATGCTCCAATACGTTCAGCCTTGCACACAGACCTGTGCCCTTATCTTCTCTGTCAGCCCTATGATATTATCTTTCTCTTAAAGAGTTCTCTCATTGTACATTGTCTTTGTTTGAATTCTTTTATTATAAAAACCTGTATCTGTTTATGCAGCTACATCTGATCAAAATCACTCTCTGTAAGTATTTTTCTATGCACATCTCCTATAGCAGGAAAAGACCAGTAGGAAAAGAGGCTGCATGGTGATAATGTCAATCCTCTTGCAGTGAAACCTGGCGACTTTCAACACCTTCAAGTAGGTGAAACACAAGATGAGCAGGGAGAGCATGAAACTAGTCATCTCTCCCAGAAGGCTCCATGTCCACTCACTTAGTTTCTGGGCCGTGCAATAATCTGCATAATGAATCACCATGTTAATAATCTAATTCATATTTCTACTTTACTCTCGCTCGCACCACCCTCAGCTCACTCCACTCATTACAGCCGCAGGGCATACAGGACATACTCTATCCAGTCTTCAACCCAGGGGTCCTGTGCCTGTCTGCATGATGAATAATCATGCTTCCCATTATGCTAATTCAGATCAGATCAGCATGAAGGAGAGAAGACCCTATAATTAGTTGAATGAGTAAAACAAGCTCACTTAGAAAATGTAGGTAGCTGTGACAAAATGTTCGGTGTGCAATAGTCTCCAGGATTTTGTGTGTGTGTGTGTGTGTGTGTGTGAACAAGAAATCAGGTCAGGTGGCAATCACCGCGGCTGAGTCTCCCCTTGAGACAATCAAAGGGTTTTGCTCCGTCTCATGACTATCTTGGTAGTCATTTTGAGAATCATTGATCAGTTAAGGAGAATATTAAGGCTTAAAGCTTGTGTTTTGCTTGATTGCCAGGTGTCACAGTCAGTGGGGATGGCTGCAGCTCCCGTCCACTCAGCTGCACTCAAGCTTCCTCCCTTTTGCTTAAATGTTGATTTTCTGGCTCTAAGAGGGAGTTTAAAGGTAAAGCTGGACCCGAAATAAACCAGACTTAATCATCAAAAAAGCCTTTGTCAGCGAAGTTGAGGCAGGCCACAATTAGTGCATGATGCTTCTTACAATATTCTGTATGCAACCAAAATATTAAGGTGATATGATAAAGACATTTTGGAGTTGTTTAAGGTTAAACTTAAATGAATTTAAATTAGCTTCAAAAACATTGAAGTTCCATCTGTGGTTTAATAATCTGCGTATATACCAGCCAGTTCATAAAAGTAGCCACTGCTAGCTTAAGCATCATTATTCCTTCAAGTTACACCAGAGTTGATTTAAACACTAAAGGACTGTCCTTCATAATTAAGGCAAGTAAAGAGAAAGAAAAAAACAGCTAATATTTAGTCTTTTATGTTAATGCAGTTACCACCTTTAATGACTCAACTGTTCTCCTGCCAATTAAGGACCTGGTGTGTGCTATTGGCCAAACAAGGTCATGTGACTGAAGAAGGCACCTGTGGAAGCAGGACACCCCAATTAAAGAAGGTGAGACTATTGCGCTTCAGTTCATTTGAACCCAGAGTCAAAAACCTTCCCTGGAGCAAAAACTCAATAACTAAACTCAAAAGTGTGTGTATGTGTGTGTGTGTGTGGGGGGGGGGGTAATAAGCTGCCCTGTCATTTTTTACTTAAATCTCCGTAAATCAGCGCCATATTGGCAAAATCTACGTTTATATTTTCACGCACGTCCCTACTTCACCTCAGAGCCATTTCCTCTGTAACCTGATAGTTGACCGTAATACGTGTAATAAAGTCGTTTTGAGGGACCTGAGGGAATTTCTACAGAGAAATTGACGCACACACACACACACACACACCCTCTGGCTGCGTGTGTGAGGTGCCACATCGAAAGAGGAATATAAACCGCGGAAAATGCGCATCATGCTGCTGATCCTGCTGCAGTTGTTGGTCCTTGCTTCGTGTGCTCCTCGACAGTGCGACCCAGGATTTCGGGGTAAAGTTTTTCAACTTTATGTGAATACATACTTTATTTTTATACGTGCATCCGGACCTGCTGCATGAATTAGACATGGCATCTTTTCATGTGCAGACTCTGTAGTTTTCTAGAAGCAGAAGGTGACTTTTATGCAGTAAAACTTGGGAAAAATGCTTGTATGTAACTTTTACAAACTTAAAGCCACAGAGTGGTTGTGAATATGATTAGATGTTGGCGTATAGCTTTTAAAATGGCATTAATATTCTAGATGAAAGTATTCTTTATAACTTTATGATTAGGATTTATAATCCTGTAAAAAATAAAGTGTAACCTTTAGTGATTTAATGATACTTTGTGGACAGACAGGCATTTTAGAAAGCTGCTGAAGCAAGACCAGAAGTTGATCAAGCAGTGTTTTGTAGGCCACATTTGCAGAAACCACTCTGCCATCTAGTGTCTGCCACAGTGTCAGCTAATGACATACTGATGTGTCTTGCAGGACAGTGCAAGCCAACAGTGGAAGAAAAACGTAAGTAGCCTTGGGCCTGGAGGAAGAGCGGCGTCCTGCGTGAGCTGTTTCTCATCCAGCTCATGTTGTAGTAGCTGATCGCCTCTCTGGACTGTTTAACTCACACATGGTAGCTTTTCTCTGGCTTTTTGAGCCTAAAACCCACTCAGTTTTCACACCAGAGATCAGGCTCTAAACCTCCCTGACAGGTCGAGTATTTGCACAGTTACATCCCTGTGGATTTGAATTGAGTCAGTGTTTTTAACAACAAAAAGGATGAGATCATAAGTCATCACTGGGCGTAGTCTTAATGGAATCTGGCCCCGAAAGCCATAAGACCATCGTGTATTTTTAGATGATCAATGGCGTTATGAAATATTCAAATTCTAATTTCCGGAGATAATAGAAATATTTGGGGCCAGATGATTGAAGACAGCACAGTGAGGCTCATGATTAAGTCTTGATCCCTCGAAATAAGATTGATAAAGTTACATTATTATTGGCTGTTGGTGTGAATAACTGTTCCCTACTGGTTTCTGCACTATTTCATGTTTCTGCTGATCAGCCTGTGTAATCATTTAATTTTAAAATGTCCCTAACCTATATGAATCTTAATGTCTATTTTTTTTTTTTTTACCTCAGCCAAATGCACAGATGTGTTACTGTCCTACTGCGACGACATGGCCTACACTCAGACCATGTTCCCAAACATCCTCGGCCACAAGACCCGCGAAGACGCCGAGGCAGGCGCCGAGTACCTCCTCATGAGCGTGGCTGAGTCCCTGCTCGGTGGGGAGTGCAACCCTGAAATCCGCATGCTGGGCTGCTCTGTGTTGGCTCCGCGCTGCGAGAAGGAGAAGGTGCTGAAGCCCTGTCGCGCCACCTGTGAGGCGGTGCATAAAAGATGCGTCCACACTTTCGAGGCGATAGAGATGGCTTGGCCCTACTTCCTGGACTGTGACCGCTTCTTTGTCAGTGACCAAGAGGGATGTTATGACCCGCTGGAGGGCCTCAGAGGTGAGAGCTAAGTACAATATCATCTGTATTGTGACCTTAGTGACCTGATCTGACCTTAGTTTTGACTATGACTAATTATATCCCTGTTTATATTCAAAATGTTGGTTTCTACCTTTTTGTTTTCATCTGCAAGAGAAACACAACTATAGTCTTTTGAGTTTCAATAGAGCATTTTTCACGTTTTCAGCAGGCATCTGGTTCGCACACATGCTCATGTGGCTCGGGCTCTGAATAAAGTCCAACTGGAACGGCTTACTTCCCCACATAAACCCTCACTTACACTTGGTCCTGTGGCTAGTTTCATTAGCAGCCTCTCCTTATAAACAGCGCCTTAATGCACCGCAGAAAGGCACACATTGTCTGACAGTATTTTCTAAAAACAGCTGTAAATGCCTCTCAAAAACAGGTTTCTAAAGATAAAAAGATACTCTGCTGCCACTCTCAACAGAAATCATGTGTGAGCCACATGAGAGCATGAACAAGAGGAACTGATTTGAGCATTTAGTAATATAATCTATATACAGTAAAATGTGTACATGGTCATATAAGTCTTAAAGTCAAAGAATGAAATGAACTATGCTGTCTTGACCTGTACAACTGGAACAGTGTCTCACTTTTCATTGTCATGAAAACGTTTTCTGCAATACAGAATTTAGTTCAGATGTCTGGCAGCAGGTTGGACCTATGTAATTATTCCCATATTTATATTAATTTCAAACTTATGTTCCTGTTCTGGTACCATGTGACCTTTAGCTCTTCACACAGTAATACTGTACAGTATGTACATAACTTGGGGTGCTTGGAGTGAGAATTTTAGTCTCTTTAAGCTCATTATTTTGGTATTATGGCCCCTCAGCGTTAGTGTTTTGTTTCAGTCTCACCACTCTCATCAACTTTGTTTCCAGCAGCAGCAAAAAAAGCAGCAATAAAAGCTTGGATATACCAATTGTACGCTACCTGCCCAGCACCAAATGACAAAGTTAGCGACTAGCTGTACGTGTTCAACAGCGGTTCACTAACTGGAGCATTTAGTCGCTAAAGAGCCAGATATTTCCCTCAGATGTTGGAGACCAAAACAGAACTAAAAGGAGAGTGAATATTGGACTTAAATTCACCAGCTTATCAGAAACAAAACTTCAAATAAATGCTAATGTTATCTGTTACTGCTTGATGTGTAAAAGGGCAACTGTTTGCTAACACATCCACCATATCAACCTAATAGGGTAATACTATTTCAGTGTTGCATTTACAGCTTATTCCGCAGCCGCCAAGTGGCCAAAAAAATCCATTAATGCTGCTTTAACATGTTATCTGTTAGATTCAATGTGTCTTAGAAGGAGAGGGGTATGGTTGCTGCCTCCATATACTAGGGCATACAGAGTAAATCCTGCTAAATGGGAATGGGTCAGTTAAACGTGCAAGCTCTTGTTAAAGATGAAGATTTAACCTATGACAACAGTTTTACACTTTTATATATTCATGCGTTTAAACCAGTAGTGAGACTTTTGACAGACACAGTCTTCTAGGTCATTTGAATCTGGCAGCACGAAGGTTTAATGTGCTCCATGTGGTTTTGGAGCTATTATCGGTTTCTGTTAAGTGTGAATACAAAAATAAGGGCAGACGTCAGCCGGTGTGCCAGTTTAATGTGTCAGCTGAAATAAGCACATTCGGCTCATTGGGCATTTGGTGTTATATCGACTTTCCACGCTCTCGTTTTGGTTTCTGCTGTACATACCAGACCCTTCAAACATCCTATTTATAGCCTGGCAGCTCTACAAGGATGGAGACAGCACTTTTATTTGACAGATCTAAAATGTGGCCAGTCACTGACTGTTAGAAAAAAAGAGACAAAACTGAGACATGCTATGTTTTTCTTTACAGCAGAGCAGAATGCAGAGGCTATTGACAGCATGGAAGTCCTTCCTCCTGAGGAGCCCGCCACCTTACAGTTCACCTACCACTCCAACCCTCAGATGATCAGTATCTTGAAGAAGACTGAGGAACGATGCTCCGACATAGCGAGAACCTACAGCATCGGCCGCAGCATGGAGGGCAGGGAGATGCTCGTGATCGAGTTCTCAAACAACCCCGGCGAACATGAACTGCGTGAGTAAAGCTCATCAAAGTCTGTATAACATCTGCATCCTTTTTCATTATCAAGGAAGTTCGAACAATCACTGTAAATGTGACCCTCTGTAGTGGAGCCAGAGATGAAGTATGTCGGCAACATGCATGGAAACGAAGTCCTGGGCCGCCAGCTGCTGATCTACTTGGCTCAGTACCTGTGCTCAGAGTATCTGCTGGGCAACGAGCGCATCCAGACCCTCATCAACACCACCCGCATCCACATTCTGCCCTCCATGAACCCTGATGGATACGAGTTGGCTGTTTCTGGAGTCCAGGACAATAACTACGGTGATGATGAGGAGCAGGTCAGTTCTCCACGGTTACATATATTTATCGCTGTACACTTTGAGTCATTTGTTTTGTAATAGATCTGGAAAACCAACCAAACACACTTAGAATCCATACGTCCTTGTTAAATGTTACAGTTAAACAGCATGTGAAACATACCTGAGCTTAAAATATATTTAAACACCTTGTAACATGAGTGCAGAGCAGAACAGGAAGGGTCCATTTACACACATTACAGAATGTATTGCACTCTGCTTTGTTTTTAGCATGCATAAATTAGTCAATAAAATTGATTAGTGAGTCAGCAAAAGTTATTGACAGTTTTGAGAATCAAAGCAAAAATACCAAATATTTGCTCTTAAATGTCAGGTAAATTTAATAATTCTTGGTTTTGGACGTGTTGGAGCGTGTGTCAATATTTTCTCAGTTAATAGACTAAACAATCCATAAATTGAAAGAAATATATCTGATGATTGTTGTGTACTGAGATGTCGTAAATAAATATACCAGTGGTAAGCGAGACAGTGTGCTGAGACTTGTACGTTTTTTTGAAGCCCTAGTCAACTGGAAATTTCCTGCAATTACTGTCTGCATCATACTGTAAAATTAGAAATCCAGATATTCATTTTAAACTAATAATATTTGTCATTGACAAATTTTTTTAAAACACAAATTTGTGAATTTCACAGGGTCAAAGATATGATTCTTGGAACATCGGCCGAAACAATGCTCAGAACATTGACCTGAACAGAAACTTCCCTGATTTGACGTCCATTGTTTACAGCCGACGCAGACAAAAGAGATACCACACCGACCATATCCCAATCCCAGACTATTACTGGTTTGGTAAGGTACAGTATGAAACCTTATCCATATATGTCATGTCAGTGTGGAGGAACCTCTCTACCAGTTGAAATTGAATGAACTTGTTTCATTTCTTGGTCCGAGTAAGTCTTAATGCCGCAACACAGGTTGCACCAGAGACTTACGCTGTCATGAAATGGATCCGCTCCATCCCGTTTGTGCTCTCCGCTAACTTCCATGGCGGGGACCTGGTGGTGTCCTACCCCTACGACCTGTCCAAACACCCGCTGGAGCGCAACATGTTCTCCCCAACACCGGACGA
The DNA here is from genome assembly GCA_005408345.1 of Macquaria australasica. Lineage (NCBI taxonomy): Eukaryota > Metazoa > Chordata > Actinopteri > Centrarchiformes > Percichthyidae > Macquaria > Macquaria australasica. The sequence goes on along the minus strand of SEMN01000012.1, from coordinate 146,226 downwards.
TCAGGTGAGCGGGCTCCATGAAACACATCACCTCTAGAACAGAAAAATACTGATCTCTCCTCACCAGTCAGAAGTGCATTGAATCCACAAAATAAAAGAAGCTAGCTTTGCCTTGATAATCTTAATGAATAATAGCTGCAAACAATAGCTAAACATGGCATGAAAGTGGAGATATATATATATATATATATATATATATAATATATATATATATATATATATATATATATATACATATATATAGATATATGAATATAGATATATATAGATATATATAGATATATATATATATATATATATATATATATATATATATATATATATATATGAATATATATGAATTTATATATATGGATATATATGAATGTATATGAATATAGATATAGATATATGAATATATATATATATATATGAATAGATATATATATATATATATATATATAGATATATATATATATATAGATATATATAGATATAGATATATATATATGTATATGTATATATATGTGTATATATATATATATATATATATGTGTATATATGTATGTGTGTGTGTATATGTGTTATTACCTATAAAACTTAATTACAAATTAGGAAATGCACAATCATTTATTTACCGCTGTGTCCTCAGTTTTTGGACATATTTCAGAACTTAATGTGAATGAATGTTTATCTTCTCATCTGTAATGAACCTGAAGAGAGAATGAAGAGAAAAAATAACCGTCAGGTTTTTATTTCGTAGGTTTTCAAGCTTCTCGCAAGAACATATGCAAATGCCCATGAAAGAATGTCCAATGAAAATGCCCGGTGTGGATCGTCTAGTACTAACAGTCAGAAAGGAATCATTAATGGAGCACAGTGGTCCAGCTTAGCAGGCGGTGAGTACAAAAAGTGAACATTTATTCATCAGGTGAGTCTGAAATACAAAATGAAATGCTAGATGGAGCCACTAGAGGTCGCTGTAAGACCAGAAGCAGTGAGGAGGAACCCCTGAGAGGTGTAGGGGAAAGGTCAGCATGGTTTCTTGTGGATTTCTGGGTAAAGCAGTTTTCTTTTTTTGTCTCCGGTCAGGCATGCAAGACTTCAACTATCTTCACACCAACTGTTTTGAGGTGACCGTGGAGCTGGGTTGTGATAAATTCCCCCCTGAAGAGGAATTGTATATCGGCTGGAATGAAAACCTCGAGGCTTTAATCACATTTATGGAAGCAGTAAGGACCTGATCATGCTTGTGTTTTGCTGTTCTCTTGTTTGAAATGGTTCTTTGTAAGCGGCTTGTCTTGTGCTGTTCTTCAGGCCCACCGAGGCATCAAAGGCATCGTGAAAGACGAGGAGGGAAATGCAATCAAAGGTGTGCGGATATCGGTCAGAGGAATACGGCATGACGTCACCACAGGTAATAAATATCAGCTGCTAACGAGAGGCACCATTTTTCACAGATGTATCCTTGTTTTTCATTCTATTAGATTAGCCTAAGCTATGACATTCGTTTTGTTTCCAAGTTCTGCGGCCAGCATGACACATTTTGTTCTGTTAAGGGGCTCTCCAGGCATTTACTGAAATTACCAGTTTCTGAATAGCTTTGCTATATCCGACTGGAAGTGCCTGAAAACAAAACAAATACGTGATTTTTTATTTGAGGTTATTAAACCCACATTTAATGAATCTAGTATTGTCAATGCACAGTACTTTTACCCTCACAAGACCAACTCTGTAATCATACAGCTGTCTTGAGTTGTCCAATGACATCTTTCCCATCTCTACCATCCATCCTATATGTCCCTCCCTGCCCGGTACAGTACACACCGGTGTCTTTCAAATTCCGTGCCCCCAGTTAGTAACACAGGCAATGAGTACGCTGATCTTCAGATATAAGCATGTAATATAGTATTATAAGTCCAAACGCTCAGCCTCCTTCTCCCTGCCCAGCTGAAAACGGAGACTACTGGCGCCTCCTCACCCCTGGCATCCACATCGTGTCTGCCTCGGCCCCGGGCTACACCAGAAGTATGAAGAAAGTCCACCTGCCTCCTCGCATGCACACAGCCGGCCGGGTGGACTTTGTGCTGCAGAAAGCTGCTGCAGAGCCTGACATGCAAGAGGAGGATGACACCATCCCGTCTATGGGCACCTATGACCGCTTTGACCCTTATAATCAGTACGAGCGCTACACCCTGATGGCTGATTTGAGCCAGAACCGCGAGGAGAGAGCAGAGAAGCCCTGGTGGTGGAACTACTTTGTCCTGCCGGGAGGACCTGCGCCAACCTGGCTGCTCAAACACTATTAGAGCTTTTAATGGGAGAAGTGGAGGAATAGTATCTCTTTCTGCAGCATACACACAAACCGAGCTGTCATGTAATGTGAATGTGCTGCTTTTTATTGGCGCAGAAACAGAAGTGTCAAAGCTATCTGTCTGGCCTTCATGTTTCACGCTTTCACCTACATGTGCTCTGTTTGGTCCCAAGTTATAATGTAAGCACCTCACAAGCTTGACACTAACATAACTTCAATTAATGGCCACGATGATATAAACATATGTTAAAAAAATTTTTACAGCAGAAATAAAGAGCTTTTATGTCAATAAAATGATTGGGGTACATAGTCAGAATGTGAGTCCTTACATCTGCACCGAACCACGCAAGGCAAGTTTATTTGTACAGCAACTTTCAAACATTTAAAACACACAATTAAAAGGAAAATAAATATATTGAAAAAGAGTACTCAGATAATTTTGTCCCAATGTTGGTTCAATGATTAGATCTTTAGTAGGTAATGAAACCAGGTGGCCACTAGGGGGCAGGCTGAATCAACTTCTGGTCCAAGTTGCTGCAAACCATGGACTGGTTATTCTTCCACACAGTGTACAATTTGTAAAATTAGCAGAAATAGTGCTGTGCAGGTGTGTCTTTTTTGCTGAGTCAGAGTTTTGTAGGACTTAAAGGCTCTCCTGGTTTCTTTTGTATTTCTGTCTCTTTTATCTCTCAGTTGTTGCTGTGCAGCTTCATTTAATGCAGGTAAACAAGAAAGTGGTTTACTGTAAAATGTTAATTCCACTGATTATAAGATGAAATGATCATGTATACTGTACGTTACACGTCTTAATTCTGAATTGGATGTATTTATAACAAATAACATACAGTACAAAATAATGCTAATCTTTATTCATAGAGCACTTTTCAAAATCCACGTTACAAGGTGCTTCACAAAGACAGCAAAATAAAACAGTGAAGTCATAAAACAAGAACAAGAAACCTAACAAGATACCAATACAAAATAAAACCATTTAAAAGGAAATAAAAGACGGTTCAAAGAAAAATTAAAACTCACGTAAAATCAGGAAAGGCTCTCAGATAAAAGTACGTTTTAAGAAGGAGATCACTGGCTTTGCCAACCTGAAAAGTGAGATCAACCAGTAACCTTTTCTACCTATTTCCTGAACATTTTTAAAAGAAAATATTTTAGAAAGTATTATAAAGTCTTCAACTTATGACCCCTTAAAATGAAGCATTGTCTATTTGGAACCCTTATCACATGTGACATATATAAGCTGTGAGTAGTCCCACCAGAGTGATTATCCTTTCTCTGAATGTTTTAAATTTTTTAAATGATTTTTAGAGGCTTGAAAAGGGAAAAGCATCCAGTGGTTCCACAAAAAACAGCCAAAGATTGGAAAACAACTTTATCTTAGCTTTATCTTGTGACCCCTTGGAGGTGTCCCGACCACCAAGTTGAGAACTAGTGATCTAAACTCTCTTTAAAGCAGCTACAACCTGCACTCAACATGAACCCTTTTATGACCTGATTAATCCAGGACAATCACTGAAACGTCTGTCAGTATATAATTACACATCCACCTCCCACACACCTGAGCAGGAAGAATGTTTTGTTAACAACTTAAACCTAATTTCTGTTTGTGTATATTTCCAACTGTCACTTTTATGGGGGAGCTAATCGCCTTAAATGCTTCCTGCTGTGGAAAGCTCATGTTTTGATAATTATTCTATAGCCTCAATACCATGACACCTATAGAATAACAGACAAGCAATGAAGGAACTAAATAAACACTGGGATATAATGTGTTATTGCAAAGTAGAATGGGTTTATTTTGAGAGTCCTGGGAAAGCAAGATAAGTACCAAGTCGAGGCAAAAGCATGAAAAAAGAGCTGTGCAGTTGAAGAAGTAGTTCAGCAGCAATGGAGAACTGACCAAGAAGGTGAAAAAGAGGGTGTGAGTGTATTGTACTGCAACCAAACTAGAGGATCTGCTTTATGAAATATAGAATATAAGAAATAATAAAGACAAGATTAAAGAGCTATGGCATATTTATCACATTTGGCTAAAAAACAACCACCACAACAAGATAAATTCACCTTAATAAAGCACCAAATGGAGATCACAGTAATGAGACGTAGTACAAAATGGAGTAAAGCGTGCAAGAGCGCTGCCAGCCCCAGGGTCCAGTGAAGTCCCAAATCATATAAACAAAACGGCTCTTAAGAATTTTTATGCAAGGTCATGAAAGAAGCATGGGAAAAGCAAATTACCCCCACATAAAGGTCGAGGAATACTATTACAGAATCATAGAGAAAAGTCTGCTAGATGACCCATGACAAGCTAGTGAAAAAAAAACAGGCTTCTCAGGGGATTTACAAAACACAAACACATGATTTGGCATCAAACCGGGGGCAGCCAAACAGCAGAAGAGAGACCTTGATCTATAGTAGATGTGGAAAATACTGTACATTGTCCCAGTAACAGATCACCCTCTGTGGAGAGCTGTCAGTAGACTGTCAGTAGGCATCAACAATGTCTTTTTCCATGAGATACAAGTTTGTTTCAAATACTGGAATTCATTCCTATGCTGTTGCAGTGCCTGGAAATTGGTATTGTGACGGCTGAGAGGACGATCTCCCTAACAGTACTGTATAGTACTGGAGGTAATATTATAAAGGTACAAGAGAGTCCTGTACAGAAGACTGCCTGCCAAGTTGAATGGTAACCTACACCTTACACAGACAAGTGAATTAACATCTCTGATTTGATCTAGAAGCAATAACTACAGTATTAACTAAAACTAAATAAAAATAAAAGTTTAAGAATATATCTTTATCTTTACATTTCCCAGAATCAGAGCAGACTCGTGGTTTAAGATAATTAGGGCTCGATATGTTCAGTTTGGGCTGATTGCTCAACTGTTGTGTCTGTTGACTGTCTGTTGTTGTAATGCTATGGGAGCACGTGTCCTATCTTTATAGATATCAGATGTATACATGAGCTGATGCTAAGAGTCAAGCATCACTTCAGTAGTTGATATTCTAATCAGGTGAAAGCAGACCTAAAGTTCAGGTATAAATCGGCATCATGCTAGTTTCCGAAGCTTTCAGTCGCATCTTGTGGCCTTCCTCAGCTGACGGAGTTGTTCAGTTGTCACAGAGATGGTTTGTCATCATATGACCAAAGTATGGGATTTCGGTCATGTGATTAACAGTATGCAGGCTGTATACAGGGGGGAGATTAACCTCTGTCTAGTAACCCCATCTCCATGACAACCACGGAGGAAGGACACAAGATGCGGCTGAAAGCCCCCCAAACAACAAGTAAGTGGGCCTTGTGTTGAGATTTTGTATTTATTTTTTGCTTGTGTCCAAGCTGAAGAATGAACCTTTGAGCTCAAATGTGCCAAAGTGGTTTTACAGGTGAGACTTCGTTAGGTGTAGTGTGAAGTTTGAAGAGGCCTGATTGGGAACTGCAGTAGTCTAGCAACTGACAGTGTAGTATTGTACAGGCATCTCACCGTATAGTAGCAGGGATAGATGTTAGTCTTTGTGTTTTTAGGTCCATTGTTTTATGTTTTCTTTCTCAGTAGTCTCTATACAAATACCTTGAGACCAGCAGGACATGATACAGAGTCTGCACAGGTGAGGAGTAACTGGAAAGGCTGAAAATACAGTTAGAAAACTAAGTATTTATTGGAAATTTGGGGACACTGCTCATATTCTTCTTGATTTCCCTCTTGATTTGCAAACACTCACTCACTTTACATGTTGTTTGTCCAGTTTTTTTTTTATTTTGTCTTTTGTTTGCTGGACACCAAATGTCAGTTTCTTTGTATTGCCACAGCATGTGTACATTGATTCAGTGCTTACAGATTAGATACTTAGATCTGACTCACTTGTAATGATCAGTTCAGCAGTCTCAAATGTAAAGACAGTTATTACGTGAGAGGAACAAACTGGGTTTACTCATGATTTAAAAGCCATTTGCCTCGGTGTAAAAAAAAAAAAAGCTCTTAAGAATCAAATGAATATATGATGAGCTGTCTAATGCTGTGAGCATACACCTGGCGTCAAGAGATCCGTAAGATCATAAAGTTGTACATCAAGTGCATGTCTAATATCTGACAGTTAATATTAATGAAATGTAGTTTTCTCTTCATCACCGGCTCTGTAAGAATCTCACAGGTGGATTTTTTTGTGACATTCTGAGATTTTATGAGAAATATTTTAGGCGCAGGTACAGTAAGTGTATCTGTCAGTTAGCTAAGAAAAGGTTGCTCCGCTGCTCCACAAATTAACCTCTTTTAGGAATGTTGAAACTTGACGTTAATGCTGCCACAATCCCTCCCACAGGATAATGGAACTGAAATCTAAAACCAAACCCAACACTGTGTCAAATAGGCCTGAGCCTCCCTCTGTATGAATGAGGGAGTGACTTTTTAGTGAACATATGACAATCCTATGTAGGACTGACCCTGTCTGGGACCGGTTCCTCGAGCCCGCACAATGTCAGGTGGGTCGCTGGGTCACCAATTACTTGGTGAGGCTGAGAAAGTAGCATTAGAGCCGCCCCGAGCTGCCATGATGTATTAGCATCATGCTGCTGGCAAGTAGGTACGTAATGCCTCATTTCAGTTCAGTGAAGCTGCTCTCTGTTCTCAAAGGAGCTTTAATACGCTTATGTCCCTACTCAAGATCAGTTTGTAACTATGACTATTTCTGAACGCTCAGTCCACCATGTGAATATAGTGCCACCATTCATTTTTTAATGCTCTCATTACGACTGCCAAGTGTGCTACAATTAAGATATGGACTTATGAAGTTAATATTTGTCATTATTTTCAGTGTTTGTAGACAAAATTAACATTCAGATTTGGAATCAGAGTGCAGTGATTTACCATAATTTGAATTAAGCGAGAAAGCACATTTTATTTATATAGCACTAAAAGGAGTTACAATGTGCTTTAAAGGAAGGAGAAAGAGGGAGACAGAAGATACAGAGAAGACAATACACTGTATAAAAGATAAGAAAAAGTTATAAAATCAAGAAAGAGAGGCTTTAAGATGCTTTTTATAATTAAGCATTACTTTTCATCAACAAATCTTGCGCATCACAAATTCACAGGTAGCTTCACTGTAAATGGACATTATGCTTATGGTTTTGTATTGTGGCTTAGGGGTTAAAACACTTCCTTCATGAATTCAAAATAATCTAAAATGTTAATTCAGAGGCTTAGAAATAAACAAATGGGTGGCACATGCCCTCAACCAGCGATGTCTTATAGCCTTTGTTGTGAAGTATGTCACTTCTGCCCCACTCACTCCCTACGTCTGTCCTATCAGCGCTGTAAAATAATTCTCAAAATTAATATTAAAGGTTTTTATCCTTATGCATAAATATGCCATGGTTGGTGTTGTGATGATATTTGCTCCTTGCTGAGCTCCTTCTGATCCAGTCACAGTAGATGTGATTGAACTATTTCTGATTTGTTTTGCTGTAAGGTCAAGGTCACATCATCTTGTTTGTTTCTTTACGACAGCCACAAGAACCCATTTTCCTGCAACAGGTGTTTATACTTTAGAAAAGTCCGGGACACCATCAGAGACATTAGAGAGCATTAGTACACTCCCGTCTTCATGGCAAGGTGTTGGAACAAAAGCAAGTCATTCAACTCCTTCTACTTGAGCCTGTAACAAATAAAGAAGTAGGAACAAGAAGCAAGAATGAGTCAGGTTTGAGTAACAATGACACCTCCATATTGCACATCAAGTGAAAACCTTGTCGTAAACTCTCAAACACCACACTTTACTTCTGTATCTTTGTGGATGTAACTATATTCTCTTTTTACCATCCTTCCAGGGGAGATTCACTGGGCCCTGCCAAACTCCCATGATTGTAAAAACAGCATTTCATTTCCTAATAATGGCTCAGTGTCAAGTCCAATTCAGTCTGCTTGTTAAGCGGCAGCAATTACAGAATCGTACATGTGCAGACAACTCCTCCGGTGGGTGATAATAAGCTACTTTCTTTGTTACAGACCCTGAACAAACTCGGGGGGGAACACGTGAAGCAAAGATAATGCGACCAGTCGAGCGTGAGTGTATACAAAACCCCACCAATCGTTCTTGTAGAAAACCCCTCAGCTATGACAAAAGCAGGTCCAACTGGGTTAAGGTGATTCCACTTTAATAGTGTTGGGATCCCTAACCACAACAGAATGTAACAATAGAAAATACAGGTGCACGTTTGTGAAAAGTCACTTTCTTCTGAAAATAAGAGGCCGCGTCCGGGTTGATTGACTACTGGTGTTTATGAACTTGGGAGGTACGTTGAGAATTGGAGAGTTTCTTTGTTGCGTTTTTCTGTTGGTATATTTGGGGTTTGTCCTTCAGCGTGACGGTCAGAGGTCACCGTATAACAAGGCCTCACAGGCTTTAATTTAACCCGCAGTCTCAGATGAAGAATCACTGTTTGTTGACATGTTCCTCCTGAGTTTGATTGTGTTCATTTGTTTTGATTTATTCCTGCAACGCTCTGATACTCTCTTGTGCTGAGGGATCAGAGGGGAGATCTGTATGGAGATGGCATCTGCTTGTTCAGTCCAAGTCGGAGGCCTTTGCCTGGTGGAGCAGAACAGACGTTTAATTTTCAAAGATTTAGCATGTTTTCTAACAGTGAACCTTGTCAAATAATTTATATACATAGAACAGAACATATAGAAATGGTTACTAAAGTTGAAAACTTATTTGTGTGTGACATGTCTCTCTGGGTATGAACAAGACTGAGTGTCTACAGCCATGCTAGCTGCTCTGTGAGGCTGTATTTAGGCACAGTAGTGCTTTGAGCTAAATGCTAACATCAGCATGCTAACATGCTCACAAAGACAATGCTAACATGCTGATGTTTAGCAGGTTTCACTAAACACAAAGTACAGCTGAGGCTGATGGGAACGTCATTACATTTTGCAGAATGTCATTAAATTTTGGTTTATTGGTCATAAACCAAAGTATTAGACTAATTTAGAATTTTGACCTGATGGTGGCGCTGACTGAAATGTCATGGGGATCACCAAAGTTATTAAAATCCACCCTGAGGGGACCATGAATGTCTGAACCAAATTTCATGGAAATCCTTCCTGTAGTTGTTGAGATATTTAAGTCTGAACCAAAGTGATGGATTGACCATTGCCATCCAGAGAGCCATTGAAATATATAGATAATAAATAATCATACCAAACTCAGTGTGAAAAGAGATGTGTCACATCACTTTTGGCCTCTCCAGTTCTTGTCAACCAGATGGCATGTGTCCAAAATCAATCAACAAAGGTCCTTTCATACAAGCTAGTTTCTAGTACGTTTGCTATATATAATCTGCTCTTCTTCATCATGCATTACAGGACTTATAATGAAGACCATGCTTCCTTTGCAAAGTTCCAAATTGACTTGCCATCAGAAAAGTGTCAGAAAATGCAAACGTCTCTTTTACTGGTTTTCTACAAAAACAACATATGAGCATCAAGGATCTGTTGCATCAGACGCTGTGTATTGTACTGTGTCTACAGCACTAAACACATCTTCCCTGTCTCTAGCTTAACTGTGTACTAAGGATTTGTATTCATACCAGACAGGATGATGTATTAGCTGTGGTTAATCTGAGCCCATATAATGATTTATTGTAAGGTCTGAATTCACCATGTTATCAGACCAAGTCCACACAAAAGAGATGCACTCTGACAGCTAGGAATACAGGATTTTAGCAGGAAACAACTGCAATGTACATTTTTTTGTGATGACTGCTTTACTGAATAAAAATCTGAATTCCAATGCCTCAGAAACACCATCACTTCGGATAATACCAAACAAACTATTTTTGTTTGTTTTTTGTGATTTTTTTTAACAAGATGTGATATTTACATTTACATTTTTTGAGAGGTTGACTTTAAGGACAACTTAAAAATGTTGTTTCCTTACTTCCCCTTGAGCCTGGAGTGTAATACCTTGTACACCTTAAAATATTTTGGATTTAACCATATTCCTGTCATAAGAATACAACTTTTGTGTGAAAGAGCCATTTTCACTTAATGTAATACACTGTATATCAGCAGGATTTTAAAGGATTGATTTGATAGGAATGTTAGACAGGTGTAATTTGTGACATTTTGATTTGGTGGCTTGTTTGGTTGGAGTTCCTGTTTACACCTACCTGGGCATGACACTGTCCAGGAAGTAACAGCTTTTCCAGGAAGTGCTCATTTCTTGGGGTCTTCAGACCTCTTCTAACGTCACAGGTAAGATCGCGTGGTCTTTGCTTTTTCTAAAATTGAACAGCTTGGTCATATTCCAGTATCCTGTTCTGTTTATGTTGGATGTTTTATCCTGCTATCAAGCACATGAGTCTGTATGGATGGCAGAGAGGGTCGGTTGTTTGTTTGGTACAGATAACTTAAGTCTGGTTTTGGTGTAAAGCTGCAAGATAAATCAAGTTGATTTTTGTCAGTATTTTTCAGTGGAGTAAGCATCAAACAACGTGAGATTTGAAATCACATGGTGAGAAGACTCCCAGGCTGTGGGGTTGATCAAGTTTGAGGGTGTGTGTTTAGGTACTGACAGTACCTGGACCTTTTCCGAGTGTATGAATATTAATAGATGGATTTTCCTACATGGAGTTAAATTGATTGTGTCAGAGAGTAGGAATATATTGGCACATTAGCAGGTGTTGTATTACACAGCTTTCATATTGTGTGTCTCTGCTGGGCTTGGGGCCATGAACTCAGACTTTGAAACGACCTTACATGTTGTCGTGCGTGTTTATTTGCTCGTTCCTTGTTATTGCATTGTCTCAATGATTTGTAAGGCGAGTCCATTCCCATTTAACACTGACAAGATTGACATTTTAATATAATATTTTACTGAAAGTTTTCAACACAACCTTTTTGTTTTTTCCTCTTCTAACCCTCGTGGACTTTAATTGACGTCACCTGTGTCATCATCGTTAGCGTCTGAGTGCAGGAGTGGGTCCGCCGCATTTCAGTGCGCAGGTGCAGCGCGTAACGCGTAACGGAGTGCCGGGAAACTGTTGAAACAGAGTATAATTTGTCAGCTGGAAAAAGCCATGGTAGCTTTCCTAGTTGACAAATAGTTGCCAGCATGGACAGTAATGTGCGCCGGTGTGGTAATGGTGAGGACTTGTATGAGGACAACATCTTTGTGAAATCATTTGATCTGCAGATGCATTTTTGGTGGACAGTAAAATGTGAGGCTGATATATTTCATGTTGGATGTAGTTTATTGAACTGGTGTCTTTTTTTTTTAATTGGCAAAACAGCTCTGTTGGGAGGCACCATCATGCATGTCTGTTATTTGTTCAATACAGAATACAACTGTCATTGCTGTTTTAATTCACAACGCTCATCACTGACTTTGCCAGAGTGTGCGTCAAAGTTTGTCGCTGTGTCCTAAGTCCATACTACAGACTGAATCTATGTAGGTTTTGAGTTTGTAGCGTGTTCACACGGGACAGTGTACTCAAACGGTCAGTATGCATAGTAAAAAAAATATTAAAAAAAAATATCTTGGAAAACAAAAAAAGAAGACATTTTGGATCGTAACAGTGTGGGAATATTTGAGGGCACAATATAGCCTACTGTTGTGCATGAATTACACATAAATTTGGATACTCAAACAAAATCCGCCACTGGAAATAGTGCCAAACAAATGCACCATTTACTTCTGTTTGAGACACCCGAGTGCCCAGCTGTTTATGGAAGGAAATCATTTTGCCTAGCTTGTGCAGTTTTAACTAAGTTTAAAAAAACCCAAATTCCTTCTTGGCACCAAAATAATAGTGAAGACTAATGTTAGCAGTCAACTCTCCCCTCACAGTAGGGGATCCTCCTGAGCTATTCTCAGCAAAGCCCAGTCTAGACACAGTTGAATTTAAGGCCAGAATAAAACATAAAGCACAATTGAAATAAGTGTTCTTGATCTTAATGCACATTATCGCTGTGTCCCAGGGATAAAACACTTAAAAGTCAACCATGAAGAAGAGAAAGCCCGAGGGCTCTTTAGGCTGGGTACATGTCCATGATGCACCCGGCTACTTTAGCTGTCATGCAGCAATATCTCAGAGCCTTCGCTGGGTGCACTGATGCTTGGCTTAAGCCATTTAGCAGCGCCCTGGTTAACTGAAACCGACAAAACTTCTGATTCCAGCCCGATCTTAGAATAACACCCCTGGCGACTGTGAAGCTGTCTTTGCCCATTTAATCCAGCGCTGTCCCACTACTGCATTTGTAGCTGACAGAAATGCAGAAGAAGATGCCGTATGATGTTACAAGTGTTGCTCAGAGAACTAAATTAAATGGAAAACATTACGATAAAAAAGAGAAATCAGATCTGGCTGACAAGGAAAGGAAAAAGGGGTGAGACTTGTATTATTGCTCGAAGAGAGTGCCAGACTAAAGGGGGCAGAAGTGGCGTAACATGAATAAAATAAGATGGCATTTGGCCACTTAAAGCCAATGGGGGCTCCAAAGGGTAAAGTGTTGGATGATTTCAGTCGAATATTTGCCAAGAATTGCTCTTTGCACATAGTAGTTGCCCAGAATCATGCAGAGCAACAACACTGGTTGATGAGATGTTTACAGCTGAGTAGAAATGTGAACACCGGGCATGGGAGAAGTCAAATTTGCTCATGACACTGGATAAAATTTCACTGAACATTATAAATACAATGTTACAAGAGTACAGGGCTTAAAAATGGCTGACTGTGTCAATATTATGACATTTCCTGTAGGACTGTATGGCTCCAGATGGATAGCTGGATATTTGCTTCTTGCAATCCACTCAGTTACAAAAACATGCCCTCTTCACAGCTTAAAATCTCCATCTTCCTCATTAGTGTAAACCCATTTCTTTGCTCCATGTTTGGGAGATGCTCAGAGGCTAGCATCTGAGGCCGCTGTTATCAACACATCATCTGGAAACAATAATATGCAGACAAAGATGAGGTGAAGCCACAAAGTTAGCACAGCCTACGCTATCATAAAATGCTAATATTTAAGTTGGCTGACGCATAAACAGTAGTGCAATGGATCAAGAACAACTGTATGCTTGTGTCCCAATTGCATACTATGATAATAATATATAGTATGTACTATATGATAATTGTCATAGTGTAGTGTTTTTCAGTTAGCATACAAGACATTTGCATAATTTGACAAAAGTCTAAACTTCCACTAGCTTTTCAGAGCTTTTAACCTCATCTCATTGTCTTTTTTAAGCAGGTGGAGTTCGTTGGTTGTCATCACATGACCTGAGACTAAAACGTTTCACAACCAAGGGGCCGCAGTTATGGACCAGGAGCCAATGGACGGCTGGACAAAGGCCAAGGATGCCACCCATACCTGACCAAAGTTCCATGATGCGAACTCTGAGGACGACCATGAGATGTCATTGAAATTACCAAAGAAACTTGTAAGTGGACCTTGAGCTGAGATTCATTTTATTGTTGAACTACTGTACAGTCAGTTACTTCTATTAGTAAATGTAATATGTGCACTGACAGGCCGCTGTCAAAGAGAAAATTAAATATTTCTCCAAAGAGTTAATTCTTCCTGATTGCTGACCCACTAACATTTGCAGTTCATTTATATGCTTTGAATTGGATTGTATATTTTAATTTGTGCATTGCATTGTGCAACAGTTGTGTCCATCAACAACCCTGTCTCCTAGAAGTTACATTTACAGTATATACAACTAATCTGCAAAAGCAAACACGCTTTGAAGCAAACATAATGCCGACTGGATTACATTTTGTATTAACATAATGAGGAAATGTTGTTAATTAACGTATCTGGCAAGTCACAAAATGTTGATACTGAACGTATCAGTGAAATGTTCCCTGACATCGTATTTCCACCAAAAAATCCAATCTAGCAATAGAATATCTGCTGGTATCAACCACAGCATTATTACACTCCTTTATCGTTATGTTTAGGCACTGGCATCACTTTTTTAAGGTTAAAGAAAGATCAGTCTAATTTATTTTTCTGTACTGATGTATCAGTGTTGTCTGTAGCATCCAGCAGATTTCAGACATCACAGTATGGCACAGCACCCAGACCATTTGTAAAACAGATGTAGTTCATAAAGGCCAGTGTTTCGTCACAGCATGCTCATGCTAACAAGTTAATTAAGCATAGTCCTGTGCACATGAACTTTAAGCTTGCATTAGTAGTCAAAAGAGATCTGCCGTTAGGTGCACCGAGCTAATTATGTGATGATAAATCTTCTATGGCATGAGGTAATTTCTCAGTGCTCTTTAAAGATGATGGAGAATATGGCAGATAACTGCTTGAAGCCTTTGCGAGTCAGCAGCGGCTAAGCTAAATGTGGCAGCAAGTGTCAGGCCAAATCAATACACGCTTCCCAGGATTCCTTTGGTGCCATAATCCAGGCTGTGGTGGGCACTGACCCTGGGGAGGCCTGGCCTCTTGTTTTCTTGCCCTGTTTTTTTCAAAAGCAGCTACACTTATGGATATGACAGCATTGAGCACAAGCTAATTACCTAAAAAAAAATGGGCAGAATTTGTGCTATAAACCGCTCAGCTCGCATCTGAAACACGTTGAAACCTCTCTTCCCCACATTGGGAAGCGGTATGTGCAGAAGTTATATGAAGGTGTTTCCAAAAATTGCAGATGACCTCAAGCTCAAAAGCTGTATAATTTTCATTCCCTGTGAAACTGAACTCTTAATGTGTGGCACATAGATGATTTATGTGTCAAATACTCCCTTTGGATACGGAGTTTTGGTCAACTATTTCACCTCACCAATTCATAATTTGACTAGCATGAACTGCATTTTGCAGATATTTCTCTGAGAGAGGCCCCCGGTGTCTTCCAGCTGATTTCACACATCCCATTAAGTCATAATCTTGTATTATCTGCTTTAAAATAACAAGAGATAATCCTGGCATCAGGCTAATCAGCCATGAAATTGAGGAATCTCCTTGACTGGATTCCACCGCGGCAAGTTAACACATGATGTGTAGAGTGTGCAACAATAGCATAAAAAAGTATAGTTTATGTCCAAATTTCTTCCAATTTTAGTGTTAAATTCAGTATAAAAACATTTAAACCCTTTTGAATATAAATATGCACTTCTGGGGAGTTTTTAATCGCTTTTATTTATTTGAACAGGAGTCACTCCTCAGGAGAGATCATTTTATCCAGGACGAGGAACTGGAGGTGTGGGGAGGAGGATTTCCAGAACATCACATCTTCTCTTGTAAGTGATGCTCACTTACTTAAGCCATCAGCCGGTCATTAAAAATGTAAAATTAGCATCTTTAAAGTGGAACACGCTTCTGTTCTGTGCTCGGGAGGCAGTGAAGCGCGACGCTTGCATATGAAATGCATTTGGTCATCCCCCTGGCAACAGGGAAGGAAAAGGTGCACTGAGTGAAACGAGAGCAGATTGCTTTTATTCTTTATTTAGAGAGTTATTCTAGACACTGAGTCACAGATGCCCTGCCATCACAAAAAATCCTTCGTGCTCAATTGAGGCTGTTGAAGGAAAATGTTGCAGGCTTAGGTCTCTGTGGGGAAGAATGAAAAGCAATTGTGGGTTTTTATTTGTCTCAAACATGTTTTTTTCATTTGTAAATATGTCACAGATTCGGGCTGCTGACATTATATTCCCCCTGAGACAGTCAGGTAGCAGGATAAAGACAAATTTGACACTATAACATAAATAGACCAGTTTGAGCGTGAATTTCTTCCTTTCTCTTGACGTAACAATGAAAGGGGTGAGCACAGAGCTACTGGAGGTGTGTGTGTGTGAAGTTTAATGCATCTGTTAACAGGCAGGATGCTTTATGAAATGTACTCTTGTTCACACTAATGTTTGGCCTTGGGCCTTGGCCATAAACCTAAATGTACTTGTATTAATGTGTTTCAGATGTGTGTGTGGGGTGTAATTTGCTCCATATTGTCAATTTCCTGCACAAACTATGTAGCTTAAATTGTCCTCTGCGTGCTGTGTACTGCAGCCCGACCCATAAGTTGGCTGACTTATCACAGATATATCGCTATCTGCACATTAGTAACAAGATATTGCAGTACAGATATGTTTGAGGTAATTTAGAAACAGTGTTGCCTATATATAACCACACTAGCGGCCCTCTAATTTGTTCCAATATAAAGTATCGCAACGACTGTTGGATTGATTACCATGAAATGTTATTGACTTTAGTGGTCATCTGACTTTTCCTCTTGTGCCACCGTAAAGTTGACATTTTTAGTTTATGACCAAATACCTGCTAAATTAATGGCATTTCAATGAGCTTCAGCTGTACTTTGTAATTGGGGCTAATTAGCAAATGTTATACCTGCTAAACATCAGCATGTTAGCATTTTGCTTAAAGCCCCCATGTGCAGCCTCACAGAGCCGCCTGCATGGCTGTAGACACTTAGTCTTGTTCAGTATATATCTTGGTTAAAAGTCTTTAAACTCTTTAATTTAGACAATCTGACAAAACATTTCTTAGCACAAGGTCTGACAGCCTGAAAACTCCAGTGAGTGGATGTTGTGCTAAGACATTTATTTGAAATCAAATTAACCTTTTTTAAAGGATCTTTAGCAACAGTGTTTATTTATGATAAAAAACAATTATCATCCAGTATTTTGTTACCAGATTTTTACACTCTCACATCTCTATTGGCTTCAAAAGTCTAGTATTGGTCGGACTGTAGCGTGTTTTAATAAAAATACTACAGTAACTGCATTTAAATGCACTGCAGATCTTCTAATCTCATAGTTTGAACTACTCATCAGCTGAATCTTTACATTTCACTACAGCTTCCTAAAGCTGCTACTGTGGAGTTTTAACTAAAGACCAACTTTTTTAAAGGCACAAATCATTTCCCCTTCTTGTCATCATCAATCATAATTACGCAACAATTTCTTCACCTTGGATCAATTTGTGCCATTGAGATCAAACAGCAGTGTTAATAGGCGCCTTCTCTAAAGGTAATCTATATCATGTGGTGTGAGCAGCCTTTCAAGCCTCATGTTAGCTCATGCTCATGTATATTGTTTGTCACTGAAACAGTTTTTCCCTGCAGCTAAAATGTAAATATATTCTTGTGTCCCATTTTTATAGTTGAGCTCCCTCTTGGTCAGTCATTTAGATAATTTTGGCTGTTTGAAATGTGCAAATAAACCTAATATGATTGTATTAGTTAAACACAATACTGTATGTCTTGGCATTTAAAAGTAGAACGTTAAGTATTTTTAAAACTATTATTTAATATGGGATTCTAAGTTTTGCATGATAGGAAGATCTGCTTTTTAAATGTGGTCGCTCTCCTAATTGCATTTGACAAGTGAGCAAGCTCTAATCATCATTGTTTCAGTCACAACACAAACTGGGTCTTCAAAGGTTTCACCCGTAGTGCAATTACACCAAATTACTCTCACCATTTTGAGTCAGTCAGGGGCTCTGTTTTCAACCCATGCTGCCTGTAAACAGGATGTTTCAAAATGGATTTACATGAAACTTTGTGGAAAAGGTGGTTGTGATGGAAGAAACAGGATACCCATCGTTCCAGTTGGTCTAAAAGGGGGTGTAGCAGTGGCTTCACACAAAAAGGCATACGGTATAAATTCCAAACGACAGATTCATGGAAAACCATTTTGTTGTTGTCTATCAGCAGGCGTAAGAAGATACAAAGTCTTTAAAAAAGTCTGCAAACTTTTCAAAAGCTTGGTACAATGATAGAAGGCATGAAAACTAAAACTGTAATAAAAAAGTTCTTTCATATAAAAAACAAATCTAAAATGGCTATTAAAAGGGTCTGAAAACGATGTCATTATTGTTAGTTTTTTCCTTTCTTTCCTTCTTTACTTAAGCTTAAATGTGTGATTCCTGGAATAACGTTCACTGAGTATAACAGCACAGAAGCAATCCACTCAACCAACCATGACGTTAGCCGAGTCTGCAAAACTCCAGAAAAAGTAAATAAATTCATGACATACTTCAAAATGCTTTATTACTGCATCATATTTTCTTTCATCCAAACTGAACTAAAACCAAATCTAAACATGGAAGTTCATTCTTTACCTCGGAAATACTAGTTTGACAAAACAAACTCAACTCAAGGTTGACTTACTAGCCTTTTCCGGAGCTTTCAACTGTCCTAAAAGTCCTGGATGAAATCATAACTACTGATCCTTTGTGCCAACAGAACCATCTCCATGACAAACTGATCATACTGATGAAGACAGTGTCGTATAATTGGAAGCTCTGGAAAAAGCTAATAAGCAGACCTTGATTTGGGATTGTTTTTAAAGCTAGTGAAACTAAAATAGAAGTAGTAAAATAGAAAACAATCTTGAAACGGTATATAAATAATTGTAGTTTGAAAAGTGGAACTAAAATTACCTCGAGAAGCCCTAATTTACACTCAACAAATACAGTGCTGCTGTAAAAAGTCTGACTAAATGCTTAAAAGTGGCTACAGTTTGAGTCATTATGAACACTTTCCAAGCAGCTTGGTAAAATCTGACAGAGCTGGCATGTCCTGCATAGCATTGGTTAAATAAATGTACTTGTGTGCGCCATCTAGTCATCTCTGCAGGTTGTTTTCAGGCAGTGAGCTTTTTTTAAAATTCTTTTAAAAGACTTTTAAAATAGAATCAGCCATTTTCCTCAGACAAATTTGAATGGAAACTTGCATTGAAGCAGACAGCTTAAGATAAACAGCCAGGTTTAGTGTTTGTCTTTGTTTTGCCTGAGTTAGCGCGAGACAAAACACTCGGACAATGAGTTAAAGATCAATTGTTAGACTCCTCAGCCATTTCATCACATTATCCCAATTGGTTGGAACCACATCATAAAAATCACAGTGCTTAAAAGGCATTAGCATGTCCGTACCCAGGCGATGTAACACTATAGTGTTGGGAAATACTGTAAGAAACAGACTGCTGCAGATGAAAGGGCATGAGCCCATCATTGTTCCTTGCATAATGTGTTTGTAGTTAGCATGAGGCAGTTGTTTCTCACCCCCATGTACTGTAGTTTAAGCACCCTGTCACTTCAAACTAGCGTGATCTGAAATTTTTCTGGGTGACTGCTGAGAATGCTAATGCCTTGGAAGTTGTATCCTGTGGCTCTTTTTTTTTTTGGCTCAAATCAAACCCAGAGAGGCTCAAGGAAGAGCCAAGCAGCAGCCATGCCCACTTGAGAAAGGCTGGTAATCTAATCCTTCAACAAGTTCGTTTGGGATCACAGAGTGGGAAGTACAGGCCTGACACTCCAAAAACTATTAATTTTTTGTCTAACTATAGTCATTAAGGAGTCTGTACCAAAGAGATGAAGATTGTTGAGGGTCGTGACTTCAAACCGCAGAGGCTTAGTGGTCGATTTGTACTTGTTTACATGTTCCTGAAATAGGGTGTCATTTTTGGAAGCCCACAGCGGCCTTTAAGTTCTTCCTTTGTTTTCATGAATTCTCATTCAGGTCTGATATTAAGCTTCTTAAAGGGTGGGACGCACATTATAACTGTTGAGTCGCTGATGAATATGATTTGGGCGTGACGACTGATTGGACCAAGTTGGACCGGGTCTGTTCCAGTCTGGGACAGATAGATTCATACAGTGTGTGATATGTAAAGATCTAATCTGAAGTCTTCAGATCCAGCCGCTGCCAGTTGTTCTCATGAAGATTTTTAAAAACATGTCTGATATTTGCGACTGACGTGGATGACCGTCGACGTCACTTGTGTGTCGCCCAAGGGAGACGTACTGGTAAATAAACAGCACCTGAAGTTCACTCACCTCGCCTCTCCATCCAGGATCTCAATCAAACTGTGCTTTTTTCCTCCTTTTTTGGCCTTTTTTTGGTGCAAATTGCATTGCATATTAACAGTGCAAGCTGCTGGTTGCCGTCCATGTTTGTTTTGGTACAGGAAGACGCAACGATTGCCAAACGCTATTGCATGATTAGTGCTATGATGTAAAAAAAAAAAAAAAAAAAAAGAAGAAGATAATAATCATGATAATAATAATCGTGATGCATACATGTGTTTGAGATACAGGACTTTGAGAGCTCTAGCTATGTACATTATGCTTAAAGATGAACCTTTTCATGATCGTTAAACAACACGTTCTGGCATTTTATGGCATCACAACATAACGCTCTTGTGTCCTTGTAATATGAAATCCATTCAGTAACAAACATCAACTAAAAAGTCAGTGACATCATTGTTTTTATGATAGAGGAGCTAAGCAGAGTTGGTATATTTGTAATCACTAGAAATTTGCCGTTTTAAAACGCTATTTGGTATATTGTTGTCTGCTAAAAACCTGGCAACAATCCTGCAAAGATACGTCACCGCTAACGTGTCCACTTCAAAAACGTCAAAGCAACCAACCTTGTTGGGCCTCACGTCTTGGTGTGCCAGGGGCAATATTTTAACTTTTATGTGGGGCTAGAACCGCCTCCATTGGGTTGAAAATATTGTGTGACACATGCTTAAAAAACCTTTTAGTAGTTCCTCAAGACCTTTTCTTTTCTTACACATGTCCAGAGCCGGAGTTCTTGTGGTGTTAGTCAGAGAAGTAACAATAAATAATGATAAAAATGTTGAACTATGCAACTATAAGCAAGATAATATGGCATGTCTCAGTTCTTCCAGTGAGGTAATTTACTTAAGTATTTAACATAAAAGATAATCATTTTCAGCCTCAAGCAGCAGACAGAGAGGACATTTTCCATATAACCATGGTTGCTTATAATTTACTGGTTACCAATGAAGATTTTACTTATTTATTTATCAACTGGTCAAATATTCATGAGCAGCCAAGCAAACGTTGTGGCCACATATTCAGCATACCACTTGAAAATATGAGCAGCATTAACATGACAGCATGCTCTTTTCTAGCACGTTCACATGTACAGCAGAAAACATTATTGCTCCTGGCAAAAAAAAAAAAAAAAAAAAAATCTGTCGGAACAGCTTTAGTGTTTCACAGCTCAGAGGAAACACAATGAGTTTTATGCACTTGATTGTCACTGTTTATCAGTATCAGAATCATTTCCAGTTTTGCTCAAATTATGGCACAAGCGAGCAGTGTTTTATGAATTTAGCAACAGGGAGCAATCAAAAAGGAGACGTATAGGGCGTTAGTAGTTATTCAGAACCACAACACAAGCACAGATTCTTCTTTTTATAATCAGTTTAGACCTTTTAAAGCTTAATTTGCCCATTCACTGTTAATTTATGGGAAGTTTCTGTCGTTATCCACACAGCATTTTCATTAAGCAGCCCATCTCCTTGTAGCTTGTAAATAACCTGCTATAAAAGACTTAATTTTGATTTCCCTATTCCCTCCCCAATGATGAGTAACTAGTTTCTAATTTCCAAATGTGTGGGCGTTTAATGAGGCCTAAGATATTTTATTCTCCTGCTATAACGCTGTCTACAAAATTGTGCGCTGCTGAGTGTAATCATGCAACGCTATCTGGCACAGACACTCTCTGGCAGCAGCGAGGCAAAACCTGCAGCCCAGAACTGCTCCACTTAAGGGAGGCTGATGTGAGAGGAGCAGACAGGCGAGAGTGGAAGGCCCTCCAGTCATGCAAAATGCAAAAGAAATATGACTTTATTACAGCTCCCTAATGGTGACATAACAATCTGTTCAGCCACTTCCCTCCAAATCTCAAAGCAGTTTTGGAGAGTGCTTCAGTCTACAGGATAGGATGGGTTTGGAAATCTCTTGGTATGAGTGAGTTTAAACACAATTGAGTTTGAAATATGGCTTTGACCAGCTCATCTCTGACAGCTTTAATTTATTTATTTATTTGCTTGTTCTCCATGTCCAAGTGATAAATGTCCTGAGAGAAAGGAAAAACAATACACAACAGGATGTAAGAAATCTTTGATCACTGAAAGGGTTCCTATAGTATATCATGTGCTGTCTATTTAATATTATTAACTCTGTTTTTTATGTCCACTGACGACTATTTCTACCAGTCAGAGAAACAGTCGATCAGTCAGAGCTCAAATAGCTAGCCATCTACCTAGCGATAAGATCGGCGCAGCTGCACAGATTGACTTACAGAAATAAAATCAAACGTTTTTGATCAAATAAATGTTAATTTTATTTAAGTGAACAGCTCCTAGTGTCACCTGAAAATGACGTAGGTAACTTGCTACGGATTGTTTTGGGTGAAACAAAACAACAAGAAATCTGTTAGCATGAAGATAATGTTAGGCTGAATGAATGAGGTGAAACAAACTGGCAACTCGGTCTGGTTATCAGGCTAGTTGTAGCTGTTTGCCAATAAATAGCTGCAGGCTGTAACTCCCTTTAAATCCATGAATTGTCATTTTTGATGTTTGTTTTAGGACTAAACAAACATGATACTACCCGTTACGGCATTTTCTTGAACTTTAGAGAGAGTTAGGCTAGCTGTTTCCCCCTGCCTCCAGTCTTTATGCTAAGCTAGGCTAATCGCCTCCTGGCTCCAGCTCTGTGCTTCACGTAGTGACATGAGAGTGGGATCAATCTTCTCACCGAACTCCCAGAAAGAACGCAAATAAGCACATTTTCCAAAATGTCAAACTATTCCCTTTTGATACTGAAAAAATGGATTGGTTAAGAGACACGTTAATTTTATCATTTGTTCATCTCTGATGAATCTACATCTATGATAAGTGACTCCAAGAGGAGCAGATGCTTTGAACCTGCCATGTTATTAGTAGATATACTGTATGTTGATATAAAGTACAACTCAAAACAGTTAATGGGTGAATTTAAAGTTCTAACACTAGATGTTTGTAATGACACAAAGGAAATCGACAGCTTTCATCCAACTTTTTCATCCCTTGTTTGTAAAATGTGTCATTTCAGTGAGCTAAAATCTTTCTTTTCACTTCTTAATATGAGCGTTTTCTGTAGTAAGAACACTCCTTATTGACAGTATGATGAAAAGATGTACTCAGCAGTGCAGATTCAGTAGTAAAAGTGTTCTCATGTCTTTTCTGCTTGGCCCAAAGGCTTCAAAAATACAATAGATATTTCATCTTAGGATTTCTTTCAGTTAAGTTTCATTTTACCTCAAAGAAGTCCAAATATGAAAAACGAAAAGTCCTTATTTTGGTTTATTTTCTCTACATTGGCCGAGTGTTTGATGAAAACCAACACAGATATTGGTCACCATAACTCTTTCAGGGCAACACTAGCAAGGGTTCACTGTTTGATGTCTGGTCATAAATCTTTAACGAGGAACATTTTGCAGCTATCTATTTGTGGATTTCAGAGATAAATAAAATAAACACAAACTCTTCTGTTTTCTCTTTTGTAGGGTTGTGGAATTAAAGTGGTGAATAATGCATGGCTGAAAGCATCCGTCTCTCTGAGTTGCCTCTCTTTGGACACCAGGGGATCTGAAGGCAAGTAAGCACAGATATTTATGAAGTGTTGTTTGATTTCAGAACAAACAGACGCTATCAAGTGACTTCACCACTCACCTGTTTTTAAAAGCACTGTGCACTGTGGACAGAATAACCAGGAAATCACCTTTTGGCTTCGTAGTCTCCAACTTTCATCTCCTAATAGGAGATGATTGCAAGACTTTTAGTGACCCACTGCTGTTATACTGTAGCAGAAAGTTACTATACACGTGAAAGAGAAAAGTCTAAGTGCAAAACTTTGACTCAGACTTTAGTAGAAGTTTTGTAATGCTGTAGATCATTGAGAGTATGGATAAGATCGCACTGAATGTCAGCGAGTCTGTGCAAACTTAAAGAGGGCTCAGTAATTAGCTTTAGCTGGACAGTGAAACCTCATGCAGCACTCATACTGTAGTATGTAAAACTGACTCACTTGAGTGCCCTTTAATACAAGACGTCGTCGCATAGAGTCAAGCATCAAAATCTCAACTCAAAGTGGGTGATGTTTAGCTTTGACTTTCATTACTTCATAATCTACTTTGCCCTTCTTCTCTGTTTACACCACATGTGAGTAGTGTGTGTTATAAAGGTACAACTGAACCTCTAGCTGCACTGTCTTTGTTTTTTATCAATATGCTATTATCTGTTCTTGTTGTACAGTCTGTTCATGGTGAAGACAGACATGTATTTTATTTCTGAACATTTCTGTGCCGAGAAAGTTACATTCTATGATATTTCAAAAGCCTGTATAGTTTGTTTCCGAGCTTTAAATTTGTGGAAAATTAATCTCTTTAACACCTGCAGTATTTGTTGACGATGGATTTAGAAGTCAAAGTGGAATGTTTTAAGAACGTACACGAAACTGAATTGACGTAGACATTTGTTGACAGTCTGAAGTGGCTGTGAACTGTACCCTTTGCTGCACATCATTCATCTCAGCTGATGACTAATGTCGACAACAGTGTGTAATAGAGGCTTGGATAGCAGATGACAGGTTTTGTGAGAGTCTTTTGAGCGTCAGATCATGATGAGAGTTCAACCTCAGGCTGCTGTCATGCTGGATCCATTTGTCGGCTGAAATGTACTGTGGAGACGATCTTCAAGCCTTCATCAGCAGATATAGTTTTTCTTTATTATTTTGTTAAA
This sequence comes from Macquaria australasica, assembly GCA_005408345.1. Taxonomy (NCBI): domain Eukaryota; kingdom Metazoa; phylum Chordata; class Actinopteri; order Centrarchiformes; family Percichthyidae; genus Macquaria; species Macquaria australasica. The sequence goes on along the minus strand of SEMN01000012.1, from coordinate 121,342 downwards.
TATCAGCTGGCATTTTTGTAGATTCTTGGCATTTTCTGCTCAAGGCATGGTAGCTGTAGTGTCCATCGTGCAGTAATTAACAGAACAGTTAGCTGTGTTGCACCATCTGTATCTGCATATCACACAGAGCCACCGGATTTGTTTCAGATGAGTGGTTCAAACAGAAAGAGCTGGACTGTCACAAATTGTGTTTCACTTGGGATTCCAGCGAGGGCCAAAGAGCTGGTGAACGGGTCAGAGCTCTGGCACCGAGGCAGCGTCGCTGTTTAGCTCTAATTTGACCAGTGCTGCTTCAGAGACCGGCCTCAGAGGGCAAGTGGAGTGGGGAAACTGTTGATTCATTCTTCAGTCTGAAAACAATCACATTGCAGCATCATATCGCAATTATTGTCAAACAGTGCGACACATTCGTGTTTGATTGAGGGTATTCAGCTGGTTTGGGATCCACTGTACAAGCGTATGTCATCACCAGTTGAATAATATGATAATATGGTCGGCATGATGGCTTTTTTTAGTCAGTAGGGGGCCTGTAAAAGGAGATGGGGACTTTGTGTGTAGTGACTCATTCTCATATCCTTCTAACGTGGGAATTTGAAACGGGCAACCTCAATACCTGGAGGCTGTTTGTTTGTTGAGTTCTTGGCTCCTCTCTGAACTTGGGAAACTTCCTGCTACTGACTCATGCACCAAGCACTTCTGTTACTATGCACTTTATGCTTTTATATTTTTTAGTATATCATTTTGTTTGTGTGTTTTGTTGAGATGTGTGTATTTGTGTGTTCATCTCCGCTGGGGATGAATTAAGTTATTGAGTTGTTTTATTACAAACAAAGTAAGACTAAAACTTTAAGGATGTGTGTTTTGGAGGTGAGATTCTCAGGCTATCATGCTCAGTTGTTGTTGTTTTTTTGGCTCCAGTAGCTACCAAGATGGCATTTGAAATCTATGAGTGAAATCAAAGAAGCTTCATCCAAGTGTTTCTACAGTTTGTGTATCATGACTTTGTGGCTACGGGACAATCTGTGGTTGTTCTGCTTCCACAGTGAACAGTTTGTTGATATGGAACACTGAAGGAATTAAGTTGTTAGTTCATGCAGGCGGCTTTTGTGCTATTGAGGTTGTTTCTCAGCAGCTGGGAGTTAATGGTACTCTGAAGCCATGTGTAGTGGTTTAACTGCAGTGATGACACAGCCTGTTTAACAGCAACAGGTGCATCTACCTGGCAGGCTGCCGCTCAGGCTATCAGCCCACAATCCAGTGATCCCTATTAGGGGAGTAGTTGTCCTTTTCACTGCATCAAGCACAGCTCAACTTGTATTCCACTCAGCTGCTGATTGCTCAGTGATATGTGTGTATACCGATGATAAATTCCCATGACTGGGCTGTTGCACTTGTGATTTCTGGCTGTCACACTGGATGAGCTGAGCGATGCACAGCTGCTCAGCCCCCTGGGGGGTGAGGGGGGGTTGTCAAGCACGGAGCACATGCCGCTAATTCAGAAGTCAGCAAAAATTACATTTTTGTGGTGAGAGATGTGGGTCGGGTTACCGTCCGATCGCCAATTGCCTGGAAGAGGCAGCAGTAAATACACCAGCTGTCAATTAACTGTCACTTTCACACTACAACCTCATATCGAGTCAGCACTTTGCACATGACGGGACGTAAAAAGTTGAGTTATTTCCTGCAAAGTGAAGCACAAGATTTCCTTTTTTAGCCTTTTGCTAACTCGCATGTCTGATAACGGTATGGGTGCAAACTGTACTTGATAGAGTACAGATGAGTACTCTAAAACAATGGTTCCCAACCTGGGGGTCGGGACTCCACCAAGCAGGGACAAGATACACCTGAGGGGGTCATAGGATGATTGATGGGTCACAAAAGAAGAATAAACAAATTTGTGCTCTTATATTTTCCTTTTAAGCTTTGTTTTTTCTTGTGACATTTTGATTTTCTTGCCTCTTCTGGCTCAAATGAAACAATTAGAGGTTTTATCAATGGGTCACAAGCCAAAAAAAAGTTTGGGAACCACTGATCTAAAAGGTCATCAGCCCTGCAAATGTTTGTGTTTCTTTATCGCTCATTTAAAAACATTAATGTTGCAGTGTAACTTCTGGCGGCAATGAAGAACAGCGAGCAAGGAAATAATATTTAGAATCTTAGCATCTATTTTGATATAATGGATTTTAATGGCACATCTTTTTAACTTGCATATTTTGTTACTTAAGATGCAGCAGATGTCACCGTTGTGATTCAGCTTGCAGTGTCAGTAATTTTACGAAGAGTTCTGCTGTTTCCAAAAAATGTCAAAAATGAACCTTTAAGCTCAAAATTTGCTTTGTAATGTTAATATTTGACCTCAAACGTTTGGTGTTGTGTGTGTTCTCTGAATTAGAAAGCCTCCTCTCTGTTTGCAGCCACGTTATGACATTAACTGCACTGCAGATCATGATGAGAAACATTAAACAGCATTAAGCACAAGACACGAGCAGCATTTTCACATTATGCAATACTGGAGCGCAAATAAACAGCAAGATTGTCATTTTCGTGTCTCAACCGTCCTGCTCCTGAGCAGAAAAAGGTATTATTGAGGCGCTAATAACCTGCTATTGATCAGAGTGAGAATCCCTCAGGACTTCTAAGAAACTGATACGTCTGCATTCACACACATGAAAAGGTGCACATGTACAAGCGCCCATACAGACACATTTATTCTAGGGCAGGCATATGCAGACTCTCTGCCTCCCAGTCACATGTTAGTCACAGTAGCTTCCTCCAGCTTCAGTCGATAGGCTTCCATTAAGAGGGGGTAGGCTGTCAAAGCAACCTGTGACCTCCTCTCGCCCCCTTGGAGCCCACTGGCCTGTGATGTCCGTATCAATATGAATTTCAGCCCTTTGCGTCCATCAGCCGCAATTCCCAGTGTCCATTAGTCTCAAGTATCTGTTTCCTCCAACTTGTACTATTGATTTCGGTGAGTCTTTTGTAACAGAGCATGTACACTGATCTTAAAGATGGGGGCTGCTTGATAGGCGGGGTAGATTCTCTCATCTGGGGCGTCGAAGTTCCTCCGTATTCTGCTCATTAAATGATTTTCATAACTTCTGTTACTCTGAATGGCACTTCCAGTCTCATCACTGCTCAGACTTGCTGTACAGCGGCTGTAGTTGTGTGACGCAGCGGACATCTGATCCTGGATCCGATGACATGTAGTTTAAAGTTGGCCAGCTAGACCAGTGCCCTCGAAGGTCAGGGCTTTTCATCTCGGAGGCCACAATGAAATGACCTGTTGTTGTCAGAAGCAGAGGGATACCACAGCAAACACAGGGCACAATATGCTCTTATGTCCCTGGAGATGTCGTTTTTCAAACACTCGCCTACATCTGTTACTGGAGAGTGTCATGTTGGTCTGATAATCAGTCATGTCAGACTTCACCTTCCTTCAGGGGAAAGACTGAGGCGATGACTCCTACATGAGACGAGATGAAATTAGATGAGATAAGATTTTACTGATTTATCCCAGAAGGGAAATTAATGTGATAGAAGAGGAAACGGGTAGGAAAAAAGAACAATTTGAAATGAATAAAATTAATAAATGAATAAATAAAACAAAAATAAGGTATTGTAATGTTTATAGCTTTTAAATGTAACATCTTTAATTCCTTAAGTCATATACATAATTTGTTTATTGTGCAAATATATACATATATATGTGTGAGTCTAGTAGTTCAACTCATCAGGCCTTATAGAGACTGTGATACTAAAGTCATACTAAAGTTGTGATATGTATCTAATGTATATGCATAATATGATTATAAATATATTTGCATTAGTGGATTAAAAAGTGTTTTTTGTCTGGTTTGGTTAGAAAAGTAACCAGTAGGCCTATCGATGTATTATTTAATCATGAAGTGACTAAAGGTTTTTTTTTAATTTTTTTACTGTAAATGCATCATATTATTATACACTGTTAATTTTATTATATTAATCAAATATGGCATCTGTGACCATATGAGCCCATATAGACCGCAGGATGTGTGTGTACTGGAGCTGAGGCCAAAACATTTTTTTAAGTCCGAATGTGGAAGTTTATTCGTGATGTTTGGGAACAGAACCTGTATATGTAGCAAAAACCCTAAACTCAAAGGTCCACTCACAGTACTCACTTTTAGAGCTTTCACACACGTCTCATGGTCTTCAGTCAGCGAATGGAGCTGGATCATGTTTTTAAGATTTGATAATTTTGTTACAAAACAAAGTTGGAAATGTATTCTTGACCTTGGAAACGGCAGTTGACAAATTGATCTCACCACAGTGTAAATATTGTAGCTGATTACATCACTTCATATATAATCTCCTGCAGCAGATGGAGTTTGTGGTGAGATTATTTTGTCATTTGCTGTTTACAAGGTCAAGAATGAATCTGAATCTCAATTTTTAAGCCAAACGTGGACGAAAAGTCCTTAAAATGCTCCGAATGAATGGAAACTCGATACGAAACGATGCTATCGAAAGCTCCAGAACAGCTCCTAAATTGACTTTTTTGTGAGATCATCTTGCCGATCATCATCCTGGCAGACTGTTTGCACACCACATGGTCAGTTACACACAGTAAACCAGACATGGCGTCAGTGTCCTCATTGGCTGTGAAGTGGGTCACATTTACTGGGTTCAGTTAGTATTAATCACAGTAATAATATATGTTTACAAACATTAACTCTAAATTAGGGCTTGAAATACAAACATAAATGCAGAAATAGGATCTCCTGGGTGTCTTGGTTCCTCCTCACTGTGCAGTGTGAAGAGAATATGCTGACATTTGGCCACTCTTCACTGCTGTGACATATTTGCCACTAGGGGGCCTTCGGGGGATGAGACGAGAGACTCACTGACACCGTAGACCCGGTTCCTGAGAGAGGAAGATGGGTGACCTTTGGCTTTATTTATGTCGTCGCCACTCATGCAGGACCTTTTCATCAGATACGGTCATTGTAATCCCTCAGCCCCCATTCAATTTACAGAGGCACTCTGTCACTGCAGACCACTAAAGTCGACAAAATTAATGGATCAATAAGCCCTCTGAAAGCCAGGCGGGAGGGTCCAGATCCCCCTGGTCGCTATCAAGTTACGAGTCATAATGAATGGGGTGTTGTTTATGTTGTAATGCGCAGCGTCACTGAGTCCTTTGAACAAACCACCCTCTTAGCCAGGGCTTTGTACACCACTGGAGAGAGTTTACATGTGATGTTTGTGTGTTTTAGAGTTTATAACTGTCTTTATTAATGGTTAATAAAACTTTATACATCAGTTATAAGCTATTAGTAATATGAACTTTTGTGTAGCCAGGCTGTTCATCCTCCTGCATGACACTTGCTCTTTGGTTGATCAGGAAGGATCCCTCCAATGGTCCATTTGACCACTTACCTTCTGGAAAAGGGCTGTAGGGAATCTGGACCACATCCGTTTATTAGCAAGTCATTAACATTTACAACAGCAGACATGGTGGGCTATTATAAAACCCCTTTATTAATGACTTAATAACATTTATGACTGCATACGTGATGGCTTACGAAAAAGTGAGACACCCATGAGCATTTATTTACTGTTTGATTGCCAACGTTTAGGAGGATAAACACCTGCCGAAGGGATTTTTTACAACCTGGCAACCCAAAAGTTATTAATGGCTTATAACTGACCTACAGTATATAGCATTAGTAAATGATTTATTGCCATTAATAAAACCATTGGTTACAACCATTTTTAAAGGGTGTTTGAATTTGAAAGTCTAAAACAGGTACACAAACTTCACATTTCATACATATTGATGATTAATAATTTGAAACAATGCAAATGCAATAGTTTTGCATAACAAAAGTGTTTAAAAAAGTCCAATAAACCTTTAATACCCAAAGAAATATAACTCATGAATGTTCAACCCTAACCCACTTTAAAATGTGTTAACATGAACCTCCACTGACAATAACAATAAGTAGAAGGCCGACTACAAAAACAACAGTTTTGAGGTTTTGAAGTCAAATAATCTTTATTTTCACATCGTGCCAGCAGTAAAACAAATCCCTCTGGGTGTCGTCTGATGTGTCATGTTTTTCATCTTTACCAATTAATTCACTTTCTGTTTTGTGTTAGTGGGAAAGAACAGCTTTTGGTTTGGAGCAAGTCGCTCTTTGTTCTGCTTTGTTCTTCTTTTCTGCTCATTGTTTGCTAATACCAGCAGAATTGTTCATTTCACTGCAGGATCATGTCACAACGGTTGAAAATTTTGCTTTGGGTGGATAGAAATCCGGCTATTTCCGGGATGTCCTGGTGGATCAGTGGGTCAAGTGAAACCATTTAAAGACATTGATGGGTTTGATTCCAGTTCATGTGTTGCATGTTGATCATTCTACATTATCACGCAAGTTGTCGTGGGCCAGCAGCAGTCAGGAGGTTAGAGAGATGATTTTGTGATCTGAAGGTCGCTCACGTGTCTTGCCAACTCCACTACTTTACTATCTCTGCCAAAATTAGCCTTAAAAAAACAGTTGTAGTGTTTACCAGCAGTTACAGCTCCATTGTGATTCATCATGTTAAGAAAATTCAGCTCAGTCTTCACAGTTAGTGGCTGCTCCAGATCCAGCCTACCTCCAGGCAGCTCTAACGGTAATTGCTAGTAATTATAAATCCCATCTGAGAGTGCACAAAGAAAGCTCACGGCAAAACAGGCCTGTTTTTCAGTGTGAAGCGCCAAACAGTGTGAGAATAATGGCTGCTTATCAGGGTTATTAAACAACTATTCAGACGTCCGGGTCTAGTTACGAACAAGGCCAGTGGTGAATGATTGATATGGAAATCTCAATCAAAGTTGTCACTCTGTGTTAAGGAGATGAAATGAGATATGACAACATGTCAACCTCCTTTGAGACGAAGACAAGATGATGATCCTTTAGCTAACAAGTGTAATACAGAGTAGTCGTAATATGACTTTTGGACGTGATTTAAAAGGATGTTTAAACGCGACACTGATGATAAAACGAAGCCATAACAGTCGGGTCACATCTCCATATTTGCATGCTAATGGCATGAGAGAAACTCCCACCACAATCATTCAGTGGGACCACATTATCACTTGCAATTCAGGGATCAATGATTTCAAACAATAGCGCTCAGCATTCATACATTTAACCCAGAATGGAAACCATGTGCTGCGTGGGTTACTGATGGTCAGACTGGAGAAACGTGCTGACAGCTCTGGATGGCCTTGAGGTGCACATCAGCCCGGAATAACTCTGCCAAACTCTCAGCTCTATTTCTTTGTAGAAAAACAGTCTTTGTTGCCACTGTTGGCAGTAAGTCAATTGCATGTATTAAACTACCCCACAATGCTCACCAGTCATCGATAGCCCTAAATGAGTGCATATGGTGTCTTGGCTTTGGGCGTCTTTTTGATCAGGTTGAGATTTTAATGGATTTTTCTTCGCCTCTGACAGATGAGGTTGGGGGGGTGGGTGGAGGGTGGGGTTGGGGTTGCAGCCCGGCCCGGGCAGACTGCAGGCTGCCGGTGGGGTCACTTGAACCTTGTGGTTGCAGAGCAGAGTGCTGAGACACAAAGAGCCAACGCTGCGCTCACAAGTGTCCGACAGCGGTAGAGTCAGGAAGTCTGGCGACTGTAAACCCCACCCGATCTGACACCCCCGCCCCCCCATCTCAGACACACTCCAAGACACGCCAAGCGGGCACTTCTGCGCACAGACCTGTACTACCACACTTGTGAGGACATTTGTATCGACTTACATTCATTCTCTGCAGACTTACACTAATTCTAACCATAACTGCTCAATGTATAACCCCAACCTTTAACCTAACCTTAATCTACATAATACTTACTTTAAAGGCACAATCTGTGATCCAAATGTAAACAAGTGTCACCCCACCACCAAAAAACACAGAATTAACACAAGACTACAGAAATTTGAATTATTAGTGTTTTATTATTAATTATTATCATTAATATTTGTAAACACTGCAGTTAAATAAACCTGTATTTTGAATTATGATCAGCTGAGAGACATAAAATAGTGATTTCCCATCAATGACTCCAACTATATAATTATTTAGGAGAATATACTTTAAATTTATATCCATGCTGAAAAAATGGCAGATTGGGCCTTTAACCCTAAAACCAAATATTAACATTAAAATTATGGACTAGCATATTAGTTTTAGTGGTGTGCTTGGAAACAGAGTTTTGAAAGTACACCATATACACACACACACACACACACACACACACACACACACACACACACACACACACACACACACACACACACACACAGATTTGTGCTAGCAGGCTTTCTCTTTTAAGTCTGAAGTTTTTTTTGTTTTTCTGCCTGTTAACTGGAACTTTTGCACAAACTTGCAAAATAGAGTTTACAGCCAGAGACGTTCAGAAATGTAAATGATCATAAAAGACAAAAAAAAAACCCTAACCCATGTTCAGGTCTGTGCTTTCAGGCTTAATTTTGGAAGTTTGCAAGTTGGAACATTTAGGCTTTTGCGTGTAAAATGTTTTGTAAGTTTGCAGAAATATAAATATTTAAACTTCAAAAATTAGGGCAGATCAGACACGCAAGTTTACAGAAACAAACTTAGTTGTGCAAGCTCACAAAACTAAGATTATAGGTACAAAAATCTGTTATTTTCAAGCACATGTGTATGACAGATTTAACATTCTACTAAATTAAACGGGTAACTTTGACTGAATTTTTGTCCGCACAACATGATAAATACGTACCACATATATTCACAAAGTTTACACTTTCTATAAGGTTTCAGTGCATTATGAAAAAAATACTTGCGAAGACGTATATTGCATTACCACCAAGAAGTCAACAATAATTAGCATAGCTCTAAATACATTGTGCAATTTATACTAGTATTCATAACACATTATTTTTATAATGACCGATGTGAAGTTACAGCATATTCTACACCAGTTTTCTTTTAATTTATGTAACTTCTTTAAATGCACTGCAATGTAATAATATGCTGAAGGTTACATAGGTTACATATATCCTCAATAAATTATTCAGTGTAATTAATGCTATAAATCTAAATGGGATTAATGTGATAAGCAGGGAGGTAAAAGTTGTCCGAGTTGGATTATTATAAAATCCAATTCAACTGTGAAAAATTAAAGGCTTAGAAGGATCTGCAACAGTTTACAGTTGGTACCATGCTGCTACATATGTTCGAAATTAGAATAGTGCTGCTAATATTTGTACTGTTAATTAGATGTTTTTGCCCCGAAATCACAAGGTTGCTCTCAGTTAAATGAAAGGCAACGCTTCAGTTTAAAGTTTGATTTGTTGAAACACACTGGTGTGTGCAAAAAAACTACATTAAAAACAGAAGAATTGCCTGTTAAGTATATGTTTCTCCTTTTTTACTAGATTTTAAAAGATTTACCCCTACGCTTCCTTTCTTTTAATTACTTCAGAAGTTTAGACAGTCAGTAACATATCAGTTAGTTATTCCTTTCTTTCCTCTGTTCATTTTTGCATTTAAACCCAAACATAATAAAAAAAAAACTGATTTTAAACTTGACATCAGAGCAGCAACAACTCATTTCCTTCATCAGCGTCCTTTTGTGGTAATAATGAGATACAGTACAACTCAACATGCACAGCAAAGGTAGACAGGAATCTAGCAGAGAAAACAACAGATTTGCAGGCAGACTAAGTGGTTGAGTGAACAGGTTAACAGTGACAGGGCCTTGAATGGCTGTGACAGCGAGAAAGCAGCGAGAGGCTCCAGCACTGAAGGGGGAAGTGACCCGGAAACGGTGTGTAAGTGCAGCTTGCTGGGCCCTTTAGGAAAAATCTCTCCAGAAGCACCGAGGCAAGTCCACCTAAATACACATTTCTCTTATTTCCCCCGCTCTTTCTGCAGAGATGCATTACTCAGCGACACTCATGCGCTCTAACGGCAAAGAAAAACAGATAGTGGGGAACCTCTGACTGTGTTCATCACCTACAGACCTGTAACAAGACAAATAACTATGATTCTCTGATTTGAGCCAATTTTCAGTACTTTGGTGAGGAGGTTTTCTTTAAAATTCAAACATAAGAGCTTCTTGTTGGTGGAGGACAGCCCTGAAGTTGTCAGTCTGAACAGTATGGATGAAAATACTTGTGCCCTATGTACCACGAATCACAATGTCATGACTTTTCAGTGGCTTACTCTTCATCTCCTGGCTTTTGCTTTTTGGCTCAGATTTGCTTGTGAGGTGTGAAAATGTGCAAAGCTGATAAGTGCACAATGTGTAATTATGCAGTAGCCTGGCCAGTCGTTGATAAAGAAGCATTTTTCAACCTAATGTGTTACTTATTTGTTTTAAATCATGGTTCAAATGACTAAACAAACTTTTTTTGTAAGTTTCCACACTATAAAAGACTCACAAAGACGCTCAGACTTTTTTAAAATTATAATATACTTTTTGTCAACCTCATGTTAAATGTAACATTCACAAGCAGACGACCAAACTTTGTGCCAAATAGCCTGACCTTTCTGACGACTGACGTACACTTTCTTGCACTTCTTTCTCTTATGCAATGATACGTTAGCATGACTTTTTCAGTATGAGGTGGTAAAATTCAAACTAAACTTGTAGTGTTTTTATATCAATGTGCTGTGCATGTGTTAAATACACTCTTAACAGCAGTAACTCAGGGTGTAATGGGAAGTTTTTGTGACTGCCACATATAAATGTAGATTTGCTGCCATGCTTCTTTCTCTTCCAGTGTTTTCTTTAATGCACTACAGAATAACTAACATTAGTCAGATAATCCTAAGTAGAGCCAAATGTGTATGTGTATGTATATATATGTGTATGTATATATAATTGTATTTTTTGTTCTTTGCTGGTCGACTATGAGACACTACAAACATTAACCAACCTGATATGGTACATTGTCATATTTTTACTACATTCTGTTAATTAATGCAGCCTCATAAATTAAGTTTAGCACATTTTGCCATTACAAGTTTTTTTTCTTTTCTTCTTGTTCCCACTTGAGTAAAAAAAGAAAAGTTTCCCAATTCAAACTGTAGCTCATCAAAAACATCCCTCTGCTGTCTTTATAGATGTTGATCTTAAAGTAGGCTGTTTCTTCCTGTTAGCAAAAATGCCACCAGTTGTAATATGTGAAAATGTTTTGTCCTTTTATATATAGTGGCACCACAGTGATATTCACGTCAACGTGGCTGCTAAAAGTCCTACAACAATCCAAACTGTATTTACTGGATGTGATTTTGTATATTACTTAAGAATTATATGTGAAAGTAATAGTTTATAATCCTCTCAGGTTAAGGTTTTGCTCAATTGTTAACATTATAATTAATGTTAACAGCAGTCTTTTGCAGCTTAAAAGATTCTAATAATTAGTGACGCTAATGAAATTAATGTCAAGACGAAAATGCTTTCTTCAGCCCACTAAATGAATCAGTCTGAACAAAGTTACTTATGAAGCCAAACAGTGCCAACAAAAAGTGATTTGGCCTTTGGTGGTAGGTAAATGAAGTTCCAAGACACAAGTGATCCACAAACACTTGAGTTTGCAAGTATGTGACGTTTAAAAACTCTTTAAAACGCACTTCAGGGTCTTTTGTGCAAACTAACAATACAGAATGAGACAGGCAGCAAAAAGGACCGTTACTGACTGTAAAGAGAAGTTAATTTAACAGCAAATTCACTGCATGTAGAGAGGCACCTGATGATGATGGTGATGATGATCACTAATACTAAAGCTAAAAGAAATTAAGAGTTATATAAGCAGGCTGAGGCAGTAAGTATATGATACAATCAAGTTAAAGAGGATAAATGAATGAATGAATAAGTAAATACGCAGGGAGTGAACTAGTGCTGTAAATGATTTGAGTGAATTCAAACTGTGTAATAAGAAATTCGCTTCAAGGTTGTTTCACATCGCAGTTCGTTAGAAAGCAAATAAAGTGACCTGGAGCCCATTCGCAACATTAGGATTTAAGAAACCTTTAATTACCCCCGACTTCAGCACTGCAGAGGAAACTTTCACTTTGTCATTGCCTATAATGACTTTCTAAAATAACACAAACCTTTTTAAATGCATTATGCAGGACCAAATGCACAATAAAAAGGCGTCAGTTTGAGTCAAAACACTGGTAAAATTGCAAATATTACACTTTTTTATTGCAAAATTCATCAATGTCATGATATACTAACTGTATTCACAGTTTAACAGTCTGTCATATGAAATGTCAAGTGGAAACAAACGATAAAAGTGTTTAATTAATAATAATAATAATAATAATAATAATAAGGGCCATATAAATACAAATGAAGTGTTGCTCCACAGAAACTCATTTTAAAGTTCAACACAAGAGTTTGAAAAAAAAAAAAGACAAACATATTTTTGCGGGGTTAGAAAGTTGATTCAGCATCACTCTGAGGGACATTATTAAAGTAAATTCATCCAGATGACTTTACTGCGAGAAATAAAACCGCTCAGAGGAACTTTAATGCGTGCACATTTTTCTGACGATAAACTTTCTATTCAGAATTTCCTAGGCATTGAATAATAATAATAATAATAATAATAATAATTTGAAAAAGGACAAAAAGTGGCACATGCATGTCTTGGATTAGCTGATATGTTGACATCAGAGTTGTTTTTGTGAAGGCAAACAAAAAAAAGAGACCGGCCTTGTATCTAAAGCCAAGACAGGGGAGACTGTGTGTCATCGTGATCCCAAACAGAGAAACTCATCAGTCTGCATCAAACAGGCCCAAATATTTGCCAGTGTTGGAGAAGTAGATGTAAGGCGCAGCGTTTGCAGTCGGGTACAGGACAGGGAAAGGCATGGGTAACAAACATCCGCCCAGCAGGCTGCTGTCTTTGTAAAAAGTCGGTAATTGCACGTTTTTTCCTGCCTCTGAGGGGTGCTCGGCGGTCAGCGGCCCCTCCATGTCCGTGGATAGCTGCCGCTTCAGCTTGTTGCGGCGGTTCTGAAACCAGATTTTAACCTGCGTCTCGGTGAGCTGCAGAGAGCTGGCGAGACACGCTCTCTCCGAGCTGCTCAGATACCTCTTCATGTCAAAAGTCGCCTCCAGCTGAAATATCTGTCTCTTGGAGAAGATGGTGCGCGTTTTCTTCTTGGCCATGGCTTTAGTGTCCGCGGTGGCCTGCTGCTGCTGCTGCTGCTGCTCGGTCGCGTCCTCGGCGGTGTGCGCGCTTTGCGCCCCGGGACAGGAGCCATCGGTCAGCGGCGGTGTGTTTTCCCCGCGATCCGCACGATAGACTCTGGGCTTCGTTTGCGCTGTGAATGAAGCGACAAAACGTGCTTTGATGCAGCGGCAAAAGCAAACTTACACACTTGTTTTTCTGCGTGCAAACACATGCGAAGAAGCTGCACAATAATCGGTGTATAAAAATCAATAGATAAAAATAAACAACGACCTCTAGTCCGCGATCTTCACCCCTACATTGTAATATATCCCATCATTATAAATCTTTACGCATCATTCTGCCTAAACATGTCTATCAGCCTTAAACTGTCTGTTCCTTGAAATTGTATGAATCATTGTAAATGAAGTACTTCGGATAGACACTTTCTTCGTCTCTTTTCTGGTTTATCTTCCCAGTTACCTGTCTCGCCTGCTCCGCTGTCATGCCTCCTCCGGACGTCCCAAACCTCAGCACACCGCGCTTGGAAATCCTTCTTACATCCACTGTCCCTCTGCTCCTTAGACCCGCCAAAGTCTCCGCTGTCCTGCCGCTTCAGGTTGAGGATGTTGTCAATGGTGAACGTCAAAGAAGCGCTCCGACTCGGGGCATCCTCTTTGCTCATATTCCCCGGCATTTCATTTGCTCCTCCGAGATTCCCGAAACACCGACGTCTCCGGACGCTCCGAGCACCATCGCTCCTCGGCTGCGACTAGCGCGCAGAGGAGCCGGCGCGACGTTCTTCAACGACCCGGAAGACTGCGGTGTAGCAGCTTTTGATTGGTGAGGTTGCGGGGCAGATGAGGGCGGGATGCAGATTTACGTCTGGCTGCCATATTGTACCTTTAAACACTTTTCTGCGATTGAAATTCACGCCACATACACCGTAAAACTGAGGGTTTTTTTTTTGTAAACTTGGAGTCAGCATCTCTGTGGGGTTGCTTGGTATCCAAACTGTGTCATGACATGTAAAAGACTGATATGTTGTTGATTTTTATTAGTAGGCCTGTGCCACATTCATATAACAACTCTCTAACTACAGGCGTCATGAGAATTATAGGAGCTAAAAATGGGTTCAGGAGCCACATAAGCTTAAAAACATAGTGTCACTTCCTCCACAGCAAAAGTCTTTAACTTCTCTAATGTGTGTGTTTTTCTTGAGACTGAATGTGTTTATCCTGTACACTTCATTGTCTCTTTAATCCAACATCTGAATCTGTCCATACCCCTATTTTAACTTGGCCTGTTTCACGTCATTAAACCCATTATTTGCAAATAAGGACAGCAAATACTTAATGAATGCAGCCAACACTTTTAATGATAATCATACGTTGCCTTGCCAGTAAGAGACCACAAAACAATTTGTGCTTACATTTTATTTGCATGTGAACATATCAGTGTACAAAAGTCTGTATTCAAATCCTCCTTAAATAAAAAATGTGTCAAAGAATATTGCTAATAATGTATCCATGCTAACAGCTATCAAAAGATCAAAAGTTTAATTTTTTTTTTATAAATGATCAAGTTTCTACATTTTGGTCCAAGGATACAGTGCATAATATTCCCAAAGTCATGTGCATGGGCTCAGGTAAGGGTCAAAACGGTTCAGAGCTTGTGGAATAATGTTGAGAGAGAATTTAAAACACTGTGGTTGTTTCTCAGCCTTTGTAAACCTGTGACGAAACTCTGCATGAGGAGTTCAAGTTTGTGGGTGTGTAGAAAAGATCTGCAGTTGTGTTGTGAGGTTACACCGAGAAAGCAGAGCTAACCAGCGGAGTACAGATTAAAAGCAGAAAGTACAAGTCAATTTTAAAAAGTGAATTAAAAGTGCCAATTTTGGCTGTAAAAGCAGGACCAAAAGTCATACTTGTAACTTAAATGTGGATTAATCTGTAACTTCAGTGTCAAACAGTGTGGGGAACTTTTGAATCTGTACTCAGATGTTCACATACATATGTTTCTCTTAAAAATTCACTTGAATTGTCTTGTTTTTTTTTTTCATAGGTTTACAAAGGCTGATATTTGCCACAGGTTCAGTTGACAAGCTCAACATCTTACTGACCCTTATTTGATCCCATATGTGTGGATCATTCATACAATTTCTGTGAAAAAATCATCACAAAATAAAAGCTATACTTGATACCTGCGTGACCAGGGGACAGGATTAAGGGCATCTTAAAAAGCCAAAAACATCCGTCATAGTCGCAACATCTAGCACTGAATTTAAAATGACTGTAGCTGAAGATAATTACAAAAAATGGGGAGAAATGGTCTTGTTTTAAAGGATTTTAAAGCAGCCATTCAAGGATCATGATGTCCTAATAGATGAGTGATCCACCTTAATCTAAATCTGGCTGCACTTATTGAAGTTGCTTCTATAAAACCTCAAAGAACCAGTTGAACACAGGATGAATCGACTTTATTGGTATCTGACTTTACAGGATCTGAAACTGAACTAAAATTAATATTTTTGCATCATTTTTATTTGATTAATTGGTGCCAAAAGAGTCACAAGTATGCTCGGGCTCTTCAACATCACTTCCACCCTCAGAGTCACACCAGTCCAGTCATCTGTGGCGTTAGGAACGACACCGGATGGGTGAAGTGGGAAGTCAATGGGTAGTTGATGGAATTCGAGAAGCCGACCACAGGTGGCGACACTTGAGCCAGGCTGGTCAGCGTCACAGGCGTGGTGACATTCTCGCGATACAACACGGGAACCCTGACCACCCTCTGGGCGGCGTAGGGGACGGCGGCGCTGCTGGCCTCCACGTCCGCAGCGATCTGCCTCTTCCACTTGTTCCTGCGGTTCTGGAACCAGATCTTCACCTGGGTCTCGGTGAGCTGCAGCGAGGCGGCCAGCCCGGCTCGCTCTGAGCTGCTCAGGTAGCGCTTCAGGTCGAAAGTGGACTCCAGCTGGAACACCTGACTCCGGCTGAACACAGTGCGGGTCTTCTTCTTTCGCACCGCTTTCATGTCACCTGGGAGGAGGAGGCGGGAGAGATTTTACTAAATGTATCAGGATTTAACTCCTCTAACGGTGCAGCTTTAATGGGGGATAAAATATTCTGCCATGGTTTGTTTATTGCGATATCAGTATATATCGTGATAAAGTTTAAAGTTTCTGGAAAGTCAATTTAGAAATAGTTTATTGATAAAATAACCAGATGGGAACATCTGATTTTTAGCCAATTAGGGGAATGATTGGCTAAAAATCTGAAAAATCAATGTGCTTACTGATTACTATTACTCACAATGACTTAATACAACCAGAACTATTACAGGGATAGATAGCAGGGTACATAAACAGTGTAGAAAAATCTTAAACATATTTCTATCATCTTGTGATTTATCATCATATTGCCCAACACTGCAGCTACAACCAAAATAAAAGGAACCACAAAGCTGTTAATAAGAATTCATGCTGTATTGTTTTAAGTTTAAGTGATTATATTTTTCAGTCTGCAAGTAACATGTTTTGATGTGTAACACCAAGCCCTAATTTGGTTGATGGTGGCATCAATAAAGTTGTGGATAGCAGCAGGAATAACAGGCTGTAGATACTCAGCCAATACACTACTGTCCCTATACTTTCTGCTTCACATAGATATTCATTACTGATACTTGCACAGTCTACCCTTTTTGTTTAAACAGATTGTCTTTATCAGCCTAAACTGAAAAATGTACTATTCTTGTATAATTCTGTGTCACTTAAATGTAGATATTGAATGTAAATAATATAGGTACGGAACCTTTTTCAATTTAAATAAAGCGGTGCTCTTACTGGACCCAAGAATAGCCAGCCTACACCCCTGCAACTTAATTTAAAACTTATGTGGACCTCTGTTGCTGAAAATGAAATCATCAGAATTAAACTACACCAAACCAAAAAGTTATAAATAAACATCTAAATTTTAGACGAACAACTATTATGCCTGAGGAAGCGTTTTAGGAGGAGAGCGCATGCGTGGTGACGAATGCCCTCTTGTGCAGGCCGCAGAGCACAAGGTGGACTATTTTGTATGTGTTTATGTTTGTTTGTTTTTGAAGGTTAGGATGTAGCATGCGTACTTTGGTCGCCTCACCTGTATCGCAGCTGTCCTCTCGAGAGAAGCAGGAGGAGCGCGCGTCGTCCTCCTCCCTGTCATCCGTCAAACTCTCGTCCCCCCTTTCCTCCGGCTCTTCGTTCTCTTCCGCCCGCCCTGTTAAAGTTGGGGAATCCCGGTCGCTCGTCGGCACCGGGTCTGTGTGTTCGCCCTTGTGCGGTGGACCTACGAGGAACGTGGAAACAAATAATAAATCCTACACACTGTTCGGTCTTCAAGTTCGCTCATGTCCAGTGACAATATCTGAGACCTTTCACATTTTGCACCAAATGTGCGCATTCATGCTCCCTGTCCTTTCCAAGATTATAAATAAGCATCAGCTCTCCACTGCGGGTCTATTTGAAGCATCAGCGTGAGATTGTTGTGTGGATGCCAAACACTGCTGGCTCGTACTGGGCTGATAATTGGGGTGTTTTACGCACGGAGGAACGTGCTACAGTCCATGTGTCATGCCCACCTAATGAAGAACCAGAGTCCAGGAGTTTTACGCACGGGTTGGGGAGGTTTCATTACATCAATATGAAATTTGTACTTGCAATTTGTTACTAGTTTGAACATTGGAGATACTTGTCACGATCTTGATAGGTCGCTTTTAATCACTATTCAACGCTGGCTGTAAACTATGTTAACCCAAATGAAGAGACGGAATGAGAGAGATAATTTATTCCTGTGCTCTTTATTGACTTATTATGACAAACAAATACTGACAGATGCACACTCACTTCTTGAGGAGCCGTGCGCTGTGTTTGGTGATGTCCCGCTCCAGTTCAGCACTTCACTGTCGTCCAGACGTTTTGTTTCCAGTCCCGGACAGACCACCGGACTGTGGACGGTAACTTTGAAGCTCTGGGTCTCCACCCGCTCCTCAGCGGAAGTCCCTCTGTATGTAGTCCCTAGCAAATTCTCAATGTAAAAAGACGAGCCTCTGGACGGAGGACCTAGCTTCGATCTCGGCGCTTTATCGTCGAGCATAGTGACTTTTTCTGTCCTTTCCCGGGCCGCTTTTCACCTTACTTAAAATAAAAATCCCAGATTTGGATATTATAAAATCATTCCCGGGAACGTGTCTTGTTTGCAGCCAGGAGTGCCTTCTGCTCCGCGTAAACCATCCCGACGCAATCCATGAGAGCAAAGAGAGAGCTCAAGCCTCAGCTGAAAGAGATCAAGGCTGAAATTTCGTCTTGAAGAGACGAGGAATTACTCCAGAAAAAACAACAACAACTCGAGAGTGTGTCGTTCTTCAGAGCCTCTCTTGCTGTGTGATAGTCTGCCTTGAGGGACGCAGAGATGCTGTATTTAGGTCAAACAGGGAGCAAAGCAGAGATACAGTGTTGTCCTCAGGGCTGGAGATGGAGAACGCTTCATGGAGAATGGCACAGTACCGCCTATTGGTTACATTTGTCCATGCACACTTTATATTTACTATGCACACACTGTTATTTTTATAGGCCTACTCTTATTTCTAGCACCGTCAGAAGCCAAGACAATAATTCAAAAACATTTTTTCACAAACCTGCACTCGCATATGTCTCGATATAATCTTGATTTATAACCATAATAAAATGTTTTTGGTCATGGAGGCTTCTTCCAAATACTCTGACTTTCCATAGAGAACAAGACCTTAACGAAAATGTAACGAAAACGAGGTTTTAAAAAAAGATTGACAAAGACAAGCACAAAAATGGTGTAAAAGAGACTACAAATACATTTTAAAAAGAAGTATATGTGAAGTGCAAAATAGTTTTAATTTGTTTAATGTTTTTATTTACATTTTTTATTTTAAAGGTATAAATCTACTGCAGGTGAGTGTGTGGTGTAATATCTGCATCTTTCTATATGCCTGACATATTTGTTTTTATTAATTACACTGTTTAAAGATGAAGACATTGTGTCTGACATGTTTTTTTCCCCACAAAAACGTTGAACTACCTCGTTAAACATTTTTCATTACATTTACTCCTTTTTGCTCAGTGAAAAATCCAGAATGTATGAATATGCAAATATTAACTACAACACACAACATGTCTCCTACTTCACTAAAAAGTCAATTCTCAGTGTTTGTGCACTGGAGGCTTCAAGTCGCCACGTCGCACTTGTTAAAGTTGCATATTGAACCATGATTGGCCTCCACACTAATTAATGATGTCACAAATTATGCTCCTAACTCAAACTCAGATTTAATGCGAGCACAGAGAGACTTTCCTCCTTCAGCAGATGAAGGTGAAAACAGCCTTCTAGTGTCAAACACATCATTCTGCACAGGTCGAACATCTAAAACAGTCACTTGCACGAACACTGTAAAAAAAAAAAAAAAAAAAAATCACATTATAGATCACAAAATAATTTATATTTATGAATGAATTGATTGTCTGCAAACATGTATTTCCAAATGAACCAGGCATCATCTGGCTTCTGGGAACATGTTATTCCTTCCTCCAGCAGGCTTAAAGGATCAATCAGTGAAGTGTAGCACCACCACAGGCCTCAAAACACTGTCTCACTTTCAAACTGATTAACAGGCTAAGACAGAGGCATTTCACTCAGAAATCTTTCTAAAGCCTAATATGAACACTCAACTGTAGCTTATCCATGACGAATAAATTTATTTTTTTTTCTTGGAAAGAGCCTCTGCCCCCTGAAATGTCCATAGATGGACTGACAGTGTGCTCCATCTTAACATGAGTTTATTGATGCTGAAGGTGGAAAATGTTTCATCAGCTTCAAGGTTGTGAACAGTGGAGTAAAACACCACTGAGTTTGGGGTTGTAATAGGATTTAAACACTATGAAAAGCTTACTTTCATCTGTAAGTAGCCTTGAACTAATGCTCAGAACATTCCAGGCTGCAGGTTTTCAGGCTACATGTTGATCAACCTTAATCGAATCCAACTCTACTTCTTTCTGTGAAGAAAACATCACACAGCACTGCACAAAATATTAGTTAAAGAATCCTAAATGAGGAAACTGAGCAGAGAAGTACTCTGTCGGTGTATGAAATCCCTGCACAGCTGACCAGCCATCAGTGAAGAGAAGCAGAGAACAACAAACCGTTTGTTTTACTCAGAGGAATTGCTCACAATTGTTCTCATTGTGCCACTAAATTGACTTTATTAAAGCCTCTTTGCAAGTAATAGCCTATCAACCTAATACTCTGGATTCTGGTTGGGGTGTAACACCTTTACAGACAAGAGGACTTAACACAAAGTTTAAGATGTGGTGAAACTCATTATTCAACATGCTTTATGTATATTTATTATTCTGTACCTGTGTAGCCTGCAGTATACATACCCTGGTATGTACTTATAGCTAAGAGTTATGAGTAGGATATTATATTGTGTAAATTTAAACTGGGGAAAAAACTTGCGTTGTTTTGTTTTTTAAGTAGAAAGAAGAATTTGACTTAAAATTAAAACAATCCAGCAGTTTGAATAAATAGATAAATAATGTTAAAGAAATTTTACACACACGACAAAACATACCTTTTCTATTAATAGCAAGGTTTAAGACCGTAGTTTCCAACCTTTTTGGTTTATGACCCCTTAAAGCCCCTAAAAACTTGGCTTCAAATAATAAGTATTTCTTTATAATATTAGATATTTATAATTAAATGAGTAACATTTGGAAAAAAAGCATCTTTAGATATTATTTATTAAAGATTTAACACTCAAAACTCAGGTAATCTGCTTCATCAGGTCTATGTGGGTGTGGTTTTATCAGATTTGATTGACAGTGGCCAAACAACCCACCAATTGTCATCACATTCTGATTCAAATGTTGCTGAATCCTGATTGGTGCGTGGAAGTACGTGACATCACATTATTCTAAATGAAGCCCCGCCCCACTTCGAACCAGTAACAAAAGCTCAGAGGAAAAAAGAAATGCATGAATCTCTCATGTGAAGTGACTGAAACTTATAAATTCAGCATGAAATAGTGTGTTCATGTAGGATCCCATCACTCGCAGTAAGAAGCTGGTAGAGAAAATACGTTTTTCATGGTCTTTTAAAACGAAGCGGTGTCCATTTGCAACCCCCTCGTCACAGGTTTTACACGTCTGTGAGCAGTTATTTTCCCTTCTCAGAATGTTTTTTAAATAATTTTTAGAGGCTTCAAGATATACAACTATCCAATATTTAAAAAGAAAAAACAAAGATTAGAGA
This sequence comes from Macquaria australasica, assembly GCA_005408345.1. Classification (NCBI taxonomy): domain Eukaryota; kingdom Metazoa; phylum Chordata; class Actinopteri; order Centrarchiformes; family Percichthyidae; genus Macquaria; species Macquaria australasica. Next base: position 99,819 of record SEMN01000012.1, on the reverse strand, counting down.
AAAACCTGAGAAAGCTAAATAGACTTCTGTGTACATGTAGTGGAAATACAACTTTTCTTCTTTCCTTTTTTCACATGATTTATCTTATGACCCCACCCCCCACCCAAGAGGTCCCGACCCCCCAGGTTGGGAACCACTGGTTTCAGATTCTCCATATATGATTTCTATCAAAAAATTATTTGATATCTGGTTGTTTAATTGGTCTTTGATAATTTGATAATTGGTCTTCTTTGTGCAGTTCTGGGTCTGCAGTGAATGTGTTTTAAGCCTTTTGTCTTTAAGTACACAGTAATTTGATCTTTCTATCTGGCTTTAGTGGAAGTATATGAAGTGGAAGCATATTTTGTCATTGCATAATTATTGGTCAGCAGTTCATAAAGTCATATGGAGACCTGGCAGAGAGAGACATTTTAATCAAAGACAACCGTTGCTTCAGATTACCTCGCATCCTTACTAGCCTACTCTGGAACTATTTTGCGGGCTATAAGAAATTGTGGAGGGCCCTGTTTTACAGGTGCTTGAATGAGGAGGTGATGAAGTGAGGTGTTGGGGTATTTAAAAAGATGCAGAATGATGGGAAATGTTGCTTTCTGCTGTTTTTTCCCCCCCAACAATCTTTACCCAACAATAATTCAGACAGACATGTTTTTGTGTCAGTTTGAAGCAAGCTAGAAACAATCTCATGCCACAATAACCCAACACTTCCTTTCTCGTCTGGCCCCATTGTGAAGCATTGCACAGAGGCATGTTCAAGATCTCTTAATTAATGATGGCACTGCGGCTTTACAAGGTAGATGTGATGCAATGAAGAACTTAACCTCTACATTTCCTGCTGCACGAACACAGAGGACAAGAACTCTTTTCTAGTACTTATTGTGTAGAAATGCAGTAAAAGTTATAATTTCATTAAAAAAATAAATGAAGAAGGAAAAGCAGACTTGCAGATTATTATTAAATGTTCATCTAAACTCACTGTGTTAAGAGTTATTTGACTTTTATTTGCCGTGGTGGAGGAAGAAAGTAGATCCGTTATTACTTAAGTAAAAGTAGCAATACCACAATGTAAAAATACTCCTTTACAAATCCTCCATTTACAGTTTTACATCAATAAAAGTACAAACGTTTTATCAGCACCTAAAGTAAAAGCACTCATTGGGCAGAGCGAATATATTATTATATATTAGATTATCATTACTGATGCATTAACATGTAAGCAGCATTTTAATGGAGTGCAGCTAATTTCACTATTTAAATACTGTTGGATAGTTAAGAAAAAGGCATCATTTTATGAGCTAAAATGTTTTTCTTAATGTAAAATCTTAATCTGTTAATCTAAAAGTATATATTTACTATAAGAAGTACAATATTTCCCTCTGAGATGTAGGGGAGTGTAAGTTTAAAGTAGATTAAAATGCAAATACCCATATAAAGTACAAAAACCTCAAACTGCGTGTTAGTTACGTACTTATAAAGTTGTCAATTAAACATTAGCTCTAATTAATTAGTCCTTTTTAAAGTCCTTTCAGAGAAAATGTGCAGGACAGGAAATCTCGTCACCGCTCGTCCTGCTGATTACTTTGATTTCCTGACGACAGCTCGTCCACAACAAAGCCATCATGAGTTTAATCCAGATGGGATTCTAATCCGGCATCATTAACAGTGTATATGTTTGTCTTCCTGCAGGATGAGAATATTAATAATAGTCTGATGGGGAGTCCTCCACATCATTACTGGCTCTATAATGGGCCACTGTGGGCGATGCAAGCTGTTGAGGTTAAAGCCATGGCCTACAATGCAATAGTGTACACGAGGTCAGCAAGGTCCAGACATCTTAGGTCGGCCTTAACAGAGGCAGTCAACCAGAAGGCCCCTTTATGCCACACTGAGCGTGGAGCTATTGATGAATCTGTCTGATTTAAGGCTCTCCTGTAACTCCTGCTCGCCGTCTTTGTTGTTGTTTCTATTTCACCAGAAATCCTTTTTATTTTTCTTATCCAAAATGCTGAATTTGCTCCCATCAGAGGAGATTTTAAACACGCTGTTTCCCCAGTTTATTTCAAATAGGTCAGCGTTGGACCCCGCGTGAAAACGGACCTCCTGGCTCCTGCTGTCACTTATCAGAAATGCTTCTTAATCTGCGTTTTATACCTGCTCAGAAACTCCAAAAAGAACACTCCAGATTACAAGCATCGAAACTGACACATACTTCTCCTGCTTAATCCCCATTAGCCCTCACCTTACTGCACCCAGAGCCCAATTCGTTGGGACAAACCAAAAAGGCATTCTGGGAGCTGTTTGGTTTATTGCAAAAGCCTCTGCAGCCTCGCACAAAAGCCTGTTAACAAAAATAATAACCTTGTTGTTTTTAGTTTTGAATTTTAACTCTCAAGCCTCGAAAGAAAACACATTTGAGTCTTAGCTGGAAAAAACTATTAACGCCCGTTTGTTTAACCCTTGGATGGCAAATTAACCCCTGTTAGAGCCACCTTGTCAGTTCAGCACAAAGGAGGAAAAGTCTTGATATTTTAACCACATTAGGCCAAATGCCACACATCCCCACCCCTTTCTTTGTGTCAAACATTCTCTCCTTGAATGCTAGAAACCTTCAGAAATATACCCATTATAACACATTTTAAAAGGACAAAATAAGCGTCTTTTTTTTTAGTGTCGTTTACTTTATTCTGCAGAAAAAGTGTGTTTATAGAACACCAATTACTGGCTGTTTCCCATGCATGTTAAAGTGATCAAGGTTAATCACATGAGATAAGTGCAGCCCCCAGCAGGTACAATACACCTCCACAGGAAACATGCTTTATCCCTCTGGGTGTGGGGCGGGAATGAAGGAGCACTTCTGATGGATTACAGGCCCCACCACAAATACCAAGACTTATCGGAGATCAGATCAATGAGAAAACATCAGCCTCCCTGTAATACCACTAATGTCTTTAGCTGTGCCAGGAACTGGGGTCAAGTGTTAATATAGCACTTGATTCTTGGGATAATTTCAGCTAAATCATGATTGAACGAAACCATGTTGACGAATGCTCAAACTTTAAAGGCTTTTAAAGTAGATGATGGATGCCTAAAAATAGAGCCTTTTCTCCCTGTACGTCTTCGCACTCTGTCTGACCCCGGGCTTTGAGGTTCAGATCTTTTTTGTGTTTTGTTTTTACTTGCAAACTTAAATAAATCTGAAAAGCAGAAAAGAGGGACATGGGACTGAAGACCCTCAAATAGAGGAATCGCGTGAGAAAGAAGCGGAGCACACTCAAGGTAGCAGCTGACTGCCATGGAGAGTGCACTGCCCCCCGAGGTCAAAGCACTTCTGTCATATTAGCTTATACACAGGGTCCATATTTTTCAATAAATCATGCCCCTGAAGGATAGCTGGGAGTACACGGGCTATTAGAGCAGTCCTGCCTGTGGGCTTCCTCCTTCTACTACTACTACTGCTGAATTACACTTAATGAGGAAAGTTACCATGAGGGTCTAATTTTGATGATATCCAGAAAAAAATGTCTTAATGCAATAACATTTTACTAACTAATTGACTGCATGGTTTGCCTATAGTGCTAATATTACTGTTAATTAAAAAAACTTGGAGTAAAATTCTGTATTTACAGGCCAACGTTTGTTAAATAAGTGACTGAATAAAAAAAATAAAGTTCATCCACTTATAATATATTTATCAATATTTCTGATGATTATTTAGGCCTATAGACAACAGAGAGGTTATAAATGTCCCCTTTCCCCCCATGAGACAGTAGGCTAATAAAAATGCTGTGTATGTCCACTTCTCCTCTTTCATTAAGATTTGGGTCGATCTATGTTAAGTCTCCGCGGAGTCTGAAGGCCATCTCATATGATTAAACATACATGCAAAGGGGCAGGGCAAGAAAAACCAGAAGCGGCAGGAAAGATGAAAGAGTCCACTTTAATGTTTGCCTGCAGGACAGATTTCCACAGAAAGTCTTGTTTTCCCTTCTCTTGTCACGCAACTCCTCCGCCTACTTACCGCTGCTGCCCTGGGAGTCCAGCCGGCAACACCGACTGTCTGACAAGGTGACGGGGATTTATTTAATCGCTATGTTACGGTTTTATTTTATTTTTTTGGAAATCCTTATCCGGGACACACTCGCAGTCTAAAGGCCTGAACTGTGCAAAACCAGCGTAAAATGGTGGAAACCGATATGTTTGTGAATATTTGGACAACAAGAGGAATTATGGTTGGCTGATACTTATTGAAATTATTGACATTAAACTTTAACAAACTAGCCTGTATACGTTTTCGGGGAGAGAATGAGGACTTAAAAGGCGATTTTGAGCCTGTTGGGTTGTCTATAGGCATAACATGTCCTTGTAGGGTTGGCCTGTTGTAGGTTTTTATTATAATAAGACCAAAGCTGCTGCTGCTGCGTTAGACTGTCAGGAATCAAGTCTATTTTGGATTACACTGAACTAAACACCCGCCTTATTATCAAAGAAGCGATATGTTTGAGAAAATAGTGCTTTTTATTTTTTATTGGTAGCCTACATAGCCCAACACAATTTTATGGATACAGCCGATTTTTTAACATATATATATATATATATATATATATATATATATATATTAAAGGTAACTTATATATAATCTATTATAGCCTACTGAAGACATCAGTGTTTCTACTCATGGTAAAGTTGCTCTGATTTGAATATTTCTCTCAGTGAGAGCGACATGTACCTGCAGCGAATAGCCTACAGTTAATTACTATCATACTTTAAACAGTATTAACTTTTCCCCCCAAAATGTTGATAAACTGGCTCAGCTTTGAGAGGTTAATGCGGTTCTGCTCGGTTCTGATTGGCTGAGCTGGGAAACTTTAAAGTAGCTGATGAACAGAAACCGTTGAACTTTAAAAACTTTTAAAAACTTCACAGTAAAAAAAAAAAAAAAATCACCACGAAAGAACTTCGCTGTCGGCAAGACACATTATTGTATTTGTGATGAAAAATATCGACTTTGTAAATAAACACGTTGCTCTGCGGTGAAAAATCATCGATAATTAATAACCGCCTTAATTAATCCTTTTAGGATACTAGACCAAATCTTTTCGTTTTACTAATTTTTAGGGAATAATTCAGTTAGTTTTGTTCACACGAGTCTCTAACGTTTTACTCTTAAGCAGCAAGAAATATTTTGAATCGATGCTTTTGATTGGGAGAAGAAAAAACAACCTTATGCGTTTCAGCAGACAGGCCCCTTTTGAATATTAAGTTTGTGGTAACATGAAACAACACTTAACTGGTCAGGTTTATGTTACAAAAACAAGGCTGAAAAATATAATTGAGATTTATTAAGGCTAAATTTAAAATGTTTAATTTGATGTTTAATGGTTCAAGCTGTGAGGCTTTAGGTTAAAGTCATCATTAGGTTTATAACTCTGCTCACTCACACACTCTAACATCAGATGGTGAAAAGAAGCTGTAGATTGAAAAAACTAAAACATATAAAAACACCAGTGTGCCTCCTGTAGTTCATCATCTCAACATCTGAGTTAGATTTCTGTATAATAGGCCCATTAATTTATCACATCTAACTATAAGCAGAAAAGTAGCGTGACCCACATACTGTAAACAGGCTGAGCTGTATAGAGTTCATCGCATTTAAAGGACTATTTTGTAACACCCGTGTGTTTCTGGTTAGAATGAAATCGAACCAACAAATAGAGGAGAGACATTTTCTTGAAATGTCCATCACACACCTTCACCACTGCTACAGTATGCGTGCTAATCATTTGGATGGTGTGACATGAAAGAAACTGGCTAATTTTGAAGTCGTTTCAGAGGGAGTTAGTGAGGGAGGTCACTATAGTGCCTGGAGCTGTTTTCAAGGCTGGGAGGCCTAAAACCCGACGCGCTGTAATCTGCTGTTGGGGTTCAGCGTGGGGAAACGGAGAAAAAGGCGCTTTCATCTGCTGGCTGTTTCGTGATTATTGTTATACTGGTTTATATCACTTCATGTGATGAAGACAAACAGAAGTGTCCTGACGGAGAGAGATATCGCACAGTTTCAGCTTCGAGTGGTTCGAAAGTTCAGTTTGGTTTTAGTTTTATTGGTGCTGATTCTGAAAAGTAATGAGCCAAAGGAGCATGAATACAGCTGAAAATCATTAATACAAACAAAAAGCAAGTAAAGGGAGGTACATAAACGCATATGCAAACTTCTAAAATCCAAGTCTAGAAAATATAGTCATAAAACAAAGCTCATTGTGTTTGTCCATAACAGCAATACAGTATTTTACCACTACAGAGCCAGCTGAGGGCAGCAACGCTCAGTTTATGCAAATCAAATGTAGTTATGTTTGGTACTGGATTATTGGGAGAGCCACTGTTAATAATGGAATGAATAATATTTATGTATTTAAGATCTTCATCTATATTATTTATGTCTTTATTTCATTTTTGTCCTGAAGGCATAAACCAAATGCCTCTCAAGTCCACATACAAGTTATAAACTCCCTTTTGAGTCACAATACATTTTGAAATTTGTTTTAAAAAAGGATATCCTAAAATCAAACTCTTCATTATACTGTCACACAGTCAGTTGTGGACGTTTACGTGACCGTGGACACTGACTCCTGGATAATGAGCTGATTTCATGGTTGTAACGCCGTTCTTGTGTCACTAGATGGCAGTGTTATACTTCAGTCAGCCACAGCTCTTTTGCTTTAAATGTCTCAGTTTCTGTGTGATTCACTTCAATCAGCCCTCCAACAAAAAGAGAGAGAGAGACATACTATAGATGCTATAATGAAGCTTATGGCTGCTTTATTAAACATGGTGGACAGGAAACATTTCAAAAGACATCACATGATCTCAATATGCGGCTTGTCACTGATTTCAACAGTGAGTACAGATTGATAGTGATTTAAAAAATGCATTTTCTTTTTGGCAAGCAACTGGAAGTTACTGGGTCATTAGTTCTTAAATTACAGATCCCTAATGTTTCCAATTACAGCTGAATTATTCAGCTATATAACTATATTTATATTATATCCCAAAATGTAAAAATGATTATTACTACTATGTTACTAAAATGCCAGATATTCCTGTTTTTTCTTACCAACCAACATCCTTTAACTCCTGAAATATCTGACAATTCAGAAATGTAGTGACCCTCATTTTTATATTGGAGTATAAGGTCTCTAAGTGTAATTCAACATAATCATTCAGTAGTGGCCCAGTGAATGATTGCGTGTCATCACAACTTACCAAAGAAGCTTGTCTTTTGAGAACAATGTAAAATTTAATTAATCATTAGCAATCTGTTGTTAAAATCATTAACAAGCCTCATATTTGGGACATGAATCAGGCCGCACTCGACTTTATGTGTAGCTTAGTAGATAAGCAGGCCGGATTAACCTTTTCACGGCCCCTGGGCAAATATTTGTTGTTGGGCCCTTGTTGACCCCCCAACCCCGCCCATACCTACTTGCCTCCTCCTACTTGAACGCAGTGGTGGAATAATAGTAGCTTGGCACTACAATGTACTGAGGAATAGAATATAAAAGCCTGAGTCTGAAGAGTAATTCCTCTCATAATGTTACTTCAACAAGTGTATTAACGTTGTATTAATAATGAATGGATATGTAAAATTATAGTCTGCCACATACATTGTAAGTACAGCCATCACATACGCAGTGAAATGAACAATATTTCCTTTTAAATGTGAAATTGTGTGATATTCAATAATGCACAGCAGTTTCTTTTCTTACTTTCCACCCCGAGTTTAAGTGTGCAGTGTAATACAGCATGTTGACATTTATTATTATTCAACAGTAGGTACAGTTATTATGCACAGTGCAGTTCGGACTGTCTTGCCTGGTGGTCATTTCTTTCCCCGCAGTACACCGAGAGGCTATAAAGCCCCAGTGCCAGCCAAAAGCCAATCAATGGGAAGCTCATTAATAGATAATTTAGTTGAGGAAAATGGGAAAGCCTCATCTATCAAGAAAATTGCGTGAGCTGCTACAGAACAAAATTACATTATCGTCGGTTACCTGAGATTATTATGTCTCTGAGCAGAAAATGTCATGCTGTCCTCATAAAGCCGGAGATATTTGGCATTAGAGAGGAGAGACACTCACGTGCACATCTTGAAGTAATGTACACCATCACACAGACTTTCTCATGTCGTGATGGCTCTTTAGGTGGACCTGCAGCTGATTTAACGGACTCCATTTAGCTGTCTTGTGATGACTTTGTTCCTTGGTGATGTACTGTACTGCAACATTTTGTCCTGCGACTGATGAGGGACATTGTTTGACTGCTCATACAGCTGTTCAGGCCACGTTTACAGGGACCGGGCACAATAACATTTTACTGGTGTTCATAACCCCCTCAACAATAAACACCCCTTTTATGAAGAATATAACATTCAGTTTTTGTTGTGACTGTGTGAGGCATTATATTATGTACAAAAATAAAGTATTTTTTTCATTTTGTCCACCAGTTGGACAACATGCAGTAGCTTAAACATCTCATATTATCATTTATTCTGGTTTCAAAGCGTCACAGCCTACTCCAAAAATACTAAGAATTGACAAAACAATCTCACCACAAGGTCCATTTAGTAGCTGTTCTGGAGCTTTCGATGGCATCCCACGATCTTTATCAGCAGATGGAAGTTTGCCCCAGTTGTCAAAGAATTTCAGCACTTTTAAGCGCGTTGAGATTTAAAGTTCCTAACAATAATGCCTCGCACAGTTGCAGCAAGAATAAAATGTAATAATGCTGATAAATGTTGCAGGGCAATAGTTGTATTTTCTGGAGCTTTCAACAGCATCTCACTGTCTTCATCAGCAGGTTGAGTTTGCTCAGTTGTCATCATGTGACCTAAACAGTCCCTGTTAACACCACCCGTTATCACAATTGAGTTATCCACCCATGACAACTGAGCAAATATAACAGATAGATGAAGACAGTGATATGCGGTTGAAAGCTCCGGAATAAGAAAGTAAGTGGACCTTGAGTTAAAAATGACTTGAATATGCTAGACTGCGGTTTAATAGAAGTGAACAGCCAGTGTCTGAGGCCCTGAGCTGTCACTGAAATACAAAAGAAGACAGGCAGAGCAGTTTGGTTGAGTGCATTTTGCTCAGTGGAATTAACACCTGCCTGGGTTGAAAATGAAGACAAGCACCAGTCTCTGGCAATTATGCATGGCAGGCTGGACATGAGGCTAGTGCACATCCGAGGCTAAGGCTGTGTTAGGCCCCTGTGCATAGTGTACAGCTTAATTCATCACCAGGAGACGGAGGGCTCCTTCGCATGCACGCAGCATGCCTTTTCTCTCCACAGCCTATCAAATCAAATTAGTCCTTAAGAGGGGCTTAGACGGAGAATATCGCCTGTCATGAGGTTCTTGTGCAGAGAGAGTAACAGAGAAAAGAAATAAATAATTGCACTAGGCTATCTCTTGTAAGCGAAAAAAAACACTTCCATCATAATGCAAATTGGTGTTACTGGGCTTTCATATCAACAGGATTTTCAAATCAGTGTGCGGGTGGCATTGGCTCTGCGAGGAGGTAGTTCCTGGGAGTCCAGTCAAGACGCGGTCATTTGCATCGCCTCCAGCTGTCTTTCTTCTATTAGGAAATCATTTAATTCTCCAACGCAAAACATCTCATTTAACAAGACACAGATGCATTAAGCACAGAGCAGCACAAAACAGGCTCTGCAGAGTTACCAACCTTGGTACACTCATCATCTTTCTGAATGCAGGGCTGATACAGTATGTGCTGTATGCTGTACCAAAACTTATTGAATTTTGATGAGAAATAACATTAAAGTTAGCCTAGTCTTTTACAGCTTTTCTAACCAAACTGTACATTTGCTGTTTTTGCATCTATTCAGCAGGACAGACCTAAATGAGCAGGGTTCGCAAACCATTAAACATTCTCTCATAAGAAGGTTCAATAAGGAACCTCAGGGTTCTGTTGCCCCCAAATCCACGAAAAGGTCTGATACTAAATTTGTTCAGAAAATAGAACTTCTTACTTTGATTTCCCGGCTACTAAAGAGGAGAGCTTACACCACTGTGCTTGGGCAGTCTGTGCTAATCCTGTTTCAATTGGTGGCACCCTTTTTGTTATTTAGACATTTTTCTTCCACTTCAACCATTCTTATAAAGAAACCCAGTTTTTCTTTATAAGAACCTAAGATATACAACCTAATGTATGTGCTGCAAACACAGAAATGTGGGGGGGAAAAGTACTAGGAAATCCACACAGTAATTGTATGATGAAATGGTTTTTGTGTACTGACATAAGAGTCACACTCTACCACTTACTCCTGAAGTATCTTATTATTTTCAGACGAGCAGATATGTATACACCTCTCATTCTTCATAATCCATCGCTCCTCCTCATGTATTATTTGCATCCTGTGCAGGTAAATTGGAGACTTGTCACAATACATCACAGCTGCTCCAGTTTCCTCCACCCTTGCTCTTCATGGCGCACAATACCACAGTGCCCTTTACCTCCTTATCAGCCTCCCAGATGGTGCTGCGGCTCACAGCCTAACTGTGCTCTATCTCCTAACTTTCCCCTGCTAATGGAGAGTGTTGGTCTGCCAGCTGCAGATGTGCCTCTCCCCTCCACCTGAATCTGACAGTGCAGGGAGGCCGCAGGTGGCGAGCGTACCTGTCACAGACCTAAAACTTAATCACAGGTTATCACTAATCCCAAAGAAGTCTTCTGTTTCCACTCTGCGTGCATCACCTGGGACTGCAGTGCGTGTGTTGGTATGCATAACAACACATTCAGATTAAAGAGCAGGGCGATAAATAATGAGAGTCGGTGTAATTCTGATTAATGTGTAAGTTGAAATAGTTTCCTGGTGCTCTTATACAGAACTACAATGATATGAGTAACTATGGCTGCGTTGTACTGTAGTCGATTGTGGCTCCTCCTTTTAGTGGAGACATTGGTATCTGTGCCTCTTATCTAATGGATTTTTTTCTCTCCATGTGATTGTACACTGTTTGTGCAAAACGGCAAATGTAGAGAGACAGTCTTCCTCTTTTATTTTGAAGGACTGACACTAATAGCTTGATGTTTACCATTATGTTGTTGATGACTGGGTGAAATATTACCTGTTACTTAACTTCATTGCAGCTTTGCTGGAAATATCTTTGGGATGTTATGTCATGTACATTTACTTATAAAATAGTCCCCAACAATAGCACTGTTGTTCACTCTTGTTTGCGATTTGTTTCCTAAAAACTACAGTGCCCAGCTGTTTAAGGAAATTACTGAGCGTTTTTAAAATTTTTTTTAAATGCAAGTATATATTTGTGACCCGTAGGAACAAGTGGACTTGTCGCCGAGAGCAACAGGCAGACATTTGTTGGTGTTCATCTTTTCGTGGGATTTGTTGACAATAACAAAAATATAGAATATCGTCAGCCGTATCCTTTAACCCCGTAACACCTGTGGCTCCCCTTAAGAGACTTTATGATTTGAAAAATCATCTTATTTCACACTGTCTGGCAGTGTCACATATATGCACCAGCTTTGTTCTAGTTCTCTACTGAAGCTATATGATGTTTACACTGAGTGACATATTCAAAGTCATGTCTCCATGTTTTTTATAGTTGTACCATTATAGATGTATTATTTCATATACATTTACCCAAACTTCAGCCCGAAACTCTGGGATCTGCACTAAAATTAGAAACAAAGCTCTGTGGGTCTGAAGTATGTTTGGCTGCCCTGCATGAGTAATTGTAATGTTGGGGTGGTCAGTTGGGTTTAAGATGGCAGCAGCAGTTATTGAGAATGATCCCTACTGTTTTCTTACAGCCATGTCTAATGCACTAATCAAAGTGGCACAAGCAGTACTTACAATTTTCTTCAGCTGAGTAAGGATTTAGGGCTTATCATTTTTAGATGATAATCAGACCACATTTGCAATTGAAATCTGCAACCCTTTTACGATAGTTCAGTTTAATGCATAATGGTAAAGTTTTAAACAGATATTTTAGCGCCCAGGTCTCACTCAATCACTTCATCCCCACCTAGACCTTGACTTGTTCTTATCCTTGCTGCTGAATTATTTATCAGTGCCCTCCTATCCTGACACTGACTGTGTGTGTGAGTGCGGGCATTATATTATGCATGAGGTAAAGAAATACATGAGGTTTCTTGACAAACAATGACATTGTGGATAAAGAGGCACCAAAGTCAAATGCTCCAAATCTCTGAGCATCAAAAAGGGTACAAGGATAGGTGTCAAAATCTATGGCAAATATATTCCTGCTTCTAATCTGCACCTCCTATCAGCCATCGTTTTTTTTTTTGGGTTAAACTAGCAGCATCCTCCTTAAGCTGACCTTTGCAGGAATCACTCAGTGAGGAGTGAGGATTTGCAGAGATAACAACCACAGCCGAGGCAGGTGCAAGAATAATAGCTGCTCTCCAGAAATCCCTACACTGAACAGCATCAAAGCTCTTAAATGGGGGATGTACTTTCCTCAGAACTGTGAAAGGGCTGCGCATCGAAAACCAGGTCACTCTACAGAGAGAATGAAACGGTTAAAGTCATGACATTAAGGTTTGCTGTTAATTGACAACACAGTCTCTTTAATTAATCATCCGGATTAGCTGTAGCTGTGGTCTCTTGTCTCTTAATCCCGCAGTGACGAGAAAGTGTAGACAATCAGCAGGGAGACAAACCTTCTGTCTTCAGGGGAATTAGCTTGCAGCCAGAACAAACTGACATTCACTTTATTGACTCAGAAAGCAGCGCAATCACCTGATGACATCGATGATAACAGCAACGCTATGTTGCCATTAACAGCCTCATTGATCAGTCTAATGAAGACAATTAATTCCAGCTGAGAGGGAGCGATAAATCAGAGGAGACCAAACAGTGAACATGAGCATTTGCTGAATCAGATTTTCCTCTCAGATCCTGTAAAAATGAAAGAAATATGGTGGAAATGTGCAACATAGTGTGTAATATATCTAAGTGATATTTAACAAGGAGTAACTTTATCAAACTGTTATCAAAGTCAAAGCTGCTGAGCAACAGGATGCCTTTGATTGTTGAACTTCAGAGGGGGATTTCCATCATGTCTCAGTATGTAATACAATAGCTGATGTTTTCTCTTCTGTTTATGGCTCTTGTCAATTTTTCTGGGGATTATTCTGTTGTAATAGTTTCTAGTTCACTGGAGAGGCTGTCAGAGAGGTTTTAAAGAAGGTTTTTTGTTTGTTGCTGGCCTAAAAAGCATCCTGACACTGTAGCCTGATTTTAATTTGCCTTCTGACCAAAACACTTCACATGTTCAGACTTGCATTTATATTTATATTTTACATTCATAAGACTACATTGCATAATTTATGTGGTTATTGTGATTACTCCAGGGCTGTGATTACAGTTGATGCTTCATCCATAACCAGTGCACTTAACAGTGTGTTCTGGTAGTCCATCCATTTTCTATACATACATATTCCTTTTTCGCACAATGCCTGAGGAAGAACAGTGTGCTCAAAAGCTTAAACCACGTTGTTTGTGGTTTAATCATTTTTTGGGGGAACTTGGAACTTTGAATTTGCAGACTCTGTCGTCATAGTTCTTGCTCATGTTCAACACCCGGTGCAGTATTTTATCAAGCATGTCAGAATATCTCCCAGGAGATGCGTTGAAAGTTAAACTTAAAACACTCTTACCTCAGAGTAGGAATTGAGAGCTATTCGTGAAGCATCCTGCGCATACTTTCAGGATCACTCCGAGGAGAAAGCGTGACTCTTTTCTGACACTCTTACAAAGTCACAAAGTAGAAATTAGTAGTTGTGTAGTTGTAGTTTCTCTGATAGAGAGGTGGTTTTTAAGTGTCTCCTTTTTTATGTGTAGCCTTTAATGTGTCCAAGTAACTAAGTTGGTTATATATACAGTACATAAATATGATGCCAAAATCAATACGTATCTTAAGTCTCATAGTGATATTTACCAAGATGACATGTAGGCTGTAAGTTAACATTGGTAAGCCGCTCTTGTAGCTTAAATGTACTGCAGTAAATTGACTCAGCTGTGTGAAATTAACCAAGTCAGCCCTATCCAATCACATTTGTAGCACTTTTTTTTGCCCACGACACTACACTGAGCGGTGAAGAAAAGAATCGGCGTTATGTGAGGAGCTGTAAAGATGTATTTCCTGCCAGAACTGTTGGTTATGACAGACCCACAATATCACTGTTCAAAAGCTGCGTTTGTTGCCACCTGTTGCCAAAAAGCCCAAGGTCGCGAGAACCGTGTTGATGAAGAAATTGCATCCTGCACAAAGTCAGTCACAAAAATGATGCCTTTAAATAAGCTCAATGGCATCAAGCTTTTCCAAAACCTCTCTCCTCCCACAGAATGTCTCCTTGTTGGTAGAAATAGGAGTCATTTCCTGGGACTTAAGAAAGTCAATCAAATGTTTTGACTCCTGAACCTCGAAGTAGGACTAAATATGGATCACTCTAAATGGAGATGCTTAACAAATCCAGGACCTGATTTACGCACAAGGGACAGAACTAACGCACACAAAAAACACATTTTTACCTCCTGAAAAAACTCTGACTGTGATTTAAAAAATACACTAACCCCGGAGCCAATGAGCCGACCTGTTTGGGAAGTAAAATCCACAGATTAAAAGCTCCATAATGTAAAAATATCAAGTAAACTATCTCCCAGTTCTAGCTGTGTAATGTTGTCAGATATTCTGGGTCAGTTTTAACGGCTCCGACGCGCCTGGAAGGTTCTCCGGCTGATAAACACAGCATTGTAGGTCATGATTAAGGGACTCATTTGTCTCGCCCACTCCGTCTGCTAAGTTTCAGCCTTCCAAGTAATTAAGGAGCTGTGGAACACCGAATGCTGGTTAGCCTCGGGGGTTTTCGCTCTTACTTTCATGCATCCATTAACAACATGGCCAATTCCTTCCATATGTACGATCATGCTTGGGGATTTGTTGCTTTCTTCACGGGAGTCCTCGTATAAATAGCAATTGATGTTGTAATTATTCTCTGAGGTTTGTTTAAAGAAGAGGTTCCGGAGAGTGGAAAACAGCTGATATAAATATTACCTGATGTCGTTTTCTTTCTCGCTTGTAATGGCTCGTGATAACCTGTATGTTAGGGGTGTGTATATCACATTTTCAGTGCTCAGTCGTACAAATTCAAGGTGGATAAAGACATTACAGAAAGCAGAGGGTATTATTCAGTCTGGTTTGATCAAATCTTACAACACATTTATCACAAGAAAATCAAGACAACGTTGTTTTAATCTCATTACCTTTCAGCCAAAGTCCCATTTCTGTCACCTCGGCGTTGACAGAATTTGTAAAGAAATTGGGTCTCAGACATCAAAAGCCTGCTGCAATAAACACAGATGTCACAAACATGGACATTTGGCTCTTCATTCAATGATTCATCACAGTGTGCAGGTGGAACATGCAGTGTGAATGCACAAGAACTCACAAGGCAGCAGGATGTGCATAAAATTTGGGACTGGAACTACAAAAGCTTGATAGGTATGCGATGAAAAAGATGCAGCGGGAACCCTCTGAGTTGTTCACTGACTGATAGCTCGTCAGAAGTCCTAAAACTGTTTCATTCAGAAGACAGAAACGAAAAGATTTGTTCTTCTTTTTAAGAGATTCAGAAATTAAATTGTTATCTGCTCTGCCTTCTGCCGCAGCGTGGGAGAAATGAGGAAATTACAATTAGATAGAATTACAACAGATACGAGGTCTTTGAAATGTAAAAATACCTCCATGCACAGAATACAATCCAGTGTGAAAGAGGTTAGCTTAGGTTAGACTTAATTAATCCCTGGGGGACATCTGAATTGCATGAATAAGAAAGTAATACGACCATAAGGATCATTAATGACATGACACATGCAGGTACAACCTCTTTTAACCACAAAGCGACCCAACCTTTAAAAAAAAAAGGCAGATAGCAGCAGGTTTTAAATGAGCATCTAAATCACTCTAATGGACATCAGTAAGAGTTGTGCATGATCGTCTTCTTCATATATGTTCTATATTCTCAGGGGACCTCTACTGTGGAGCTGGCCTTCTTTGTGTGCTTTTTTTTAGGTTTTGTACATCTCCTTTAGTTCACCAAGAAACAGCGGCGTAAAAGACTGAACACTGGCAACAATACTACAAGAAAATATTGGCAGTATCCCATTGAAAACACTTTTGAGTGAGTCAACTTCACACCTTTACAAACCTCTCAGACTCTTAACTTTGTGCACTCTTTGTGCTTTCAGTGTTGTGCTTGGTCAAACAATTGTTGTTGTTTTTGGGAGCTCAAGGCTCTTTGCAAACCGAGGGCATTGATTAGGTTCCATTATTATTCTGTAGGCCTTCTAATCTACAATGATGTTGATCCTTTTCTTCCACAGTCTAATTCAAATGTAATAAAGAAAAAGCTCTTTTTCATTAAAATACACAAATTGCTACCCTCTGGGCACCTAAATATCAAAATTAACATTTTAGCAGCAGAGGTATTCATGGCGCGACTGTGTTGACTGTGTCAAACAAGATGCAGTTTAATGGATGCAAAGTCAACTTGTCAAAAATGATGCCTGAGAACTTCTTGTTGTAGGCTAAATACGCCATCTAGCTGAATAAACTTGTTTGTATCATTATGCAAATTACATGTTTAAAGGCTCAAAAAATTGGCAATTATTCCCACTGTGAAAAAAAACCCCATCCACAATCAATCTCTTGTCCTCACTGTATTAATGACATTTTTGGTTCTCAGTTGAATTTTACCTGATGAACTTCGTTAGTAAAGTGAGTACTAGGGGTCGACAGTGTGGAGGAGTTTTGATCAATAAGACTTTCTGGTGTGCGTGAACCCTGTACTAATTGCTACCTGTTCACATTTATTCCCACAAACAATAAACTATAACCTGTTTTTATTAGTACTCTTCAACTGGAAATCTGACCAAACAGAGCCACTAACTAACTGATATGTTCTTTCCATCCTCCTTATGAAGAAAGCAGCAGTTAGAATAAACTGTTTCACACAAGTAAATGTTGCTTGTCACGTTTCAAGCACTTTTTTCTTAAACGTTTTGCATGACAGATTTGCTATGTCATGTGTTGTATAAGTTTCACACATTTACAGAAAAGCAGTGACAACATGAATGAAAGCAGCCCTGCATTAAACCACAAGACACTGTTGCGGTGTTGATGAACTGCAATAGAAGACTGTAGACAAACCTTAACGAAAGCGCCTTACTTACTAGCTTTCGACCATATCGCACAGTCTTCATCAGCAGATGAAGTTGGTTCAGTTGTCATGGAGCTGTAGGTGTTCAAACTTTCCAGGACTTTCTCGTGCATGTTGGCTTAAAAGTTGACACTCCACAACGAGTGGATCTTGATTTGAGATTGTTTTGTCAGCTGCTGCCAATATCAAGAGTGAACTCTCAACCTCAGACAGAATGCTTCATTTTTTACCAATAATATTTAGTACTTAATTTCTTTGTGAAAAATTAATCCATTAATCCAATAAATTAAGGCTTCAGCCTACACCTTTTTTTTGCTCAGAGAATATTGTTTTATTATTTTTAGATATAATGATATAGTATTATTTAACCACTTTCATAACTGTATGGTCAATTTGTTGTTAGTGTGTATAATTGACCGAATAAAAAATAAAACTAACTAACTAACAATGGTTATCATTGCACTGACTAGTGAGTAAGTCGGTGTGAGCTGAAATGTAATTTTTTGTTTGTTTCAAAATTACCGTTTGACTCTAAAGCCTGTGCACGAGCCAGCGTGGTTAGAACTTTTTTCCCAGGAACAGAGCTCTCCAGCAACACTTATTTTAGTCAGACAGTGGTCTTGTTAGAAAGGAGAACACTGTAATTTCGGTAATCACAACTGTGCCAATCAGGGAAGTTGACACTGAGGGGGTTGTGAAGGTTATCCTAGCATGCACTGGACTAAAGCATCCACTGGGATAGGGTGCACAGAATTGCTCAATGTATAGATTTACGTATCAAAACCAACTGCTCCTAATCAGGTTGTAATACGTTTCAATAAGTTTCAAGTTCAGAAACTTGAAGTGTCTGTGGGAGCAGCTAAAATTTAATTCTCTGCTGTTAAAATTAGTTTTTCAGTAAAGTAAGTAAGCTAAAATAAGTTTTAAGTGGGTTTGTTGTGATTTCAGCATTCATCCCAGAAACTAGTAATATCATGCGAGGCCCCGCTGATTTCCCCGATGGCCTGGCCTGTAATTTACAACATGATATTCAATTAGGGGTGGAGCAGTTGTTTCGGTAGCAATAATTCTTAATAGAAGATGAAAACTCGGACGCCTGTGTGGCGCTGGATGAGGCATGAGGCACTCTATTAACTGAAAATCCCAGACCTGCCCCGAGCTGAGTTCCCATTAATGCAGAAAGCGGTGAATGAGCAAAACTGCTGTATCAATAATTCCCCTGTACTCCCAGCTGATTTCCCAGCTCGCCTGTCTTCTAAACTCATTTGCAGTTTATTTGCCCCCCGTCTGAATGATGTGAGAAAATCAAAAGCAGTGGTTTGAGTCAACACGTTGTCTTTGACGAAGCATATTGGAAATAATCTTGGATTAACGGAGAGCATGCAAAAGTCAACAGTTGATCAAAAGTAAACAAGGAAACTAATATGATGATGTACTTGGGTGTTATTTTGCTCATTTTGTTTGGTTTAAATCTAAAAAACAAGATTTCAGCCAAATAGAATTAGCCTGAAATGTAATGACTTGTGAGGCCTTGTGTTATTCTTCAGTACTTACCCTTTTTTGTTTCTTGGCCTCGCCGTCCTCCTGCTGGCAAAAAGTAGGACTACAAAGCCAAGTCGGGGGGCCTGCAGGTGCTGAAACTAATCCAGTGATCAAACGGCAAACACCGTGTGCCAGACACAGTTGGACTTAGTCAGCTGGAGCAGGATAAGACTCTCTGTGTGGGTGACGGAGAGAAAGGGGCCTGGCAGGAACAACAGTGGGAGCACACAAACGCTGTTGAAACAGTTTATTTTTTTTATTTTTTTTGCAGAGATGATGTCTCTGATGGAGGCTGCCGCGGCTCATCTCTTGAAGCTTTTGCTCCCATGAAAAATAAGTCATGTCACGGTCTTGTAATGCTGTTTGAAACTTGAAAAGGAGCTGCTTTAAGAAGCTGACATTAAAGTGCATTGTTAAATACTGTAGTATTGTGCTGCGTCCCATTTCTCTCCTCGCCGTCGCACTTGAGATTGCACAAGACTTTTTGCCACCACTCTTGGCATCTAATGCTACTCACACAGGGCCATAACTGGGATTTTTAGAAATACTAAGGTCATGAGTCCAAATTCCCCCAGTAAACCCCAAGACATGTTTGACTTATTTGAAATTTAAATTGGTTTCACATAATAATTACTAATTTAACTGTTTAGTTATAATTTCTGTACATTTTATCTCCCTACATAATGGCCTAAATGCTGTTCCAAAGAATTATCCACATTCCTAGCAATGTAATTCTGGTGGAGAAATACTAAATCACTTCATTTTATTTTAATATAACTTATTTATTTTTTCTAAAAACAGTCACATTTAAAGATATTTACCCAGAACCCAGCCTGTAATTTGTCTGTAATTGAAGAAGCTACTGTAAACTCCCTCTCAGGTTCTTGAAATCACAAAATTCCCAGAGACAGTGTCCTCAATGGTAGGTACTGTACGGCCCTGAACTCATAACTCCTTGCAAGTATTAAGAAAAAGATAAGCTTTAAAGGGTAATAAACATTCAAAGAAAAAAACAAACATTGCCCACTTTTTCACCAGTTTTTATTTTATATCCATTTTAAGGGGTGCAGCTTAAATTTTGTTTAGTCACTTATAACCTTCTTCATCATTCTGACAAAGTTTTGTTTTGCTGCAATTGTAATAGGTCCTGTTGGGCTTTGTTTTATTTTAATGTTCTTTTTCCAAGTTGATGTTTTAAAGATTTGGGCCATGTGAAGAGTTTCTTAAAATTTTGTGAAATTAGTTCAGTGTTTGATTATGTAAAAATCCTCCATGAATACAAAAGTCACATTAATATTTTGTCTGAGCACATAATGATTCTGAGAGGGCATGAGTAGAAACTGACTGTAGATTATTCATGGTAGAAAGTTAGTGGATGAGCATTTGCAACCCTTCTACCATCTTCTGGTTTTTACTTACAAAAGTGTAACACCCAATCAATCTTTTCTCTGTACAAACAGAAAAATGAAAAATTGTGGTGCTGTACAGCAGTAGATGCATGTTATCCTTACACAACTCTTGTAATCACATAATCTATTTCAGAGTCCATTGCTCATTTCCTCCTCTGTAGCGTCTTTCAGCTCTTTGTTTTAGTTTTACGGCCCGCAACTTCACTGTTTTGGTTCACTCTCACAGCTCTCACAGTGTCATTTTCAGCAAAAAAAAACCAAAAAGTCTAAAAACACTGTACACTACCTTCGCAGCACCAAGCGGCAGACAGACAAAGTTGGCAACTAGCTGGTGAGCATAGCGGAGCATTTAGCAGCTACAGAGCCAGATATTTTTCTCAGGAATTGGCAGAGAGTGAACCAGAGCTAGAAGGAGAGTGAATGTTGGACTTACATTTGCCAGGTGGCCAGAAACATGAATGCTAATGTTGCACCATGTCATCTGACATATTATAAAACATGTCAACAGTTTTATAATATGTCAGTGAGTGAAGCTTGTTTCTGCTGCCCCCAAGTGGTCAACAAACTCAGCTAATGCAGGTTTAAAGACACGGACTACTTGCAAAAGCTTCAGTGCAAACATTTTTAAAAAGCCATAAGCACACACACATTGGCTATCTAGGAGTGGGTAAGGGAGACAGGTGATTACTGTAGTTGTATCTAATGATTATGTATTAATGGGCTTGTACTGTATGAAGCAGCAAAAACACAACACACGCTTATTTACTTAATATTCCTTCCTGGATTGGCAGCATCCACACCTATTCATGGTACATAACATAACAGCAGCATTATGAGATGATAAATGACATCTTGTGTCCTGTGCCCTCTCACCCCCTGCACAAGTAATTATCACCAAATCCACACTGTGCCTCAGGCTTTGAGTTTCAGGCTATAATTATAATCTGAATTAGATTTGACAAAAAGGCCTTGTCACATTGTTGGACACTGTTACCATGGAAAAATAATTTATTATACTGTATATGAGCGGGTCTGAACAGGCTTTGCATTCGACTTTGTGATGCAGAAGAGTCAACCTCAGCCATTCTGTTTGCCTTTATGCCTTCCCCGAGGCTTGAGGAGCTCGCTGGAGCAAACAAAACAATAAAAGTGACTTATGGGGTGTTTAAGGGTCCGCCCGTTCTTCTGTATCTCACTGAAAGATGTTGTTCCCTATGAACACAAGATAATAAAAACAGGACAGCCTAAATGTAAAGATACTCAACCTTTTGTTATTTAGCTTCCACAAAACTAAACCATTATTAATTGACTTCCATTGTTACTGTCACTTCCTACTTACTCTAGACTACATTTCTGAGGGAATTATTGTACTGTTTTTTCCTCTACATTTATTCAACAGCTATAGTTACTGGTTACTTTACAAATTATTTGTATAGATTTTACATACAGTAAAAAACATACGATGAGCTTATAAATTAGGAAGCAATGTTATAGATTATACCCAACAGTATATAAAACAGTACAAATTACCTCCAACTACAACAGTAAAGTGCTACTTACACATTAATGCATCAGCAATAATAATCAATAATCTAATATAGAATAGTATAACGGTATACATTTAGTACTTTAACTTTTGATACTTAAAGTACATTTTGCTGTGATATTATTAGTTTCACTTCAGTGAAATATCTGAATACCTCCTCCTCCACTCTTGCTGATGAGTTCACATAAACATAACTACATGCAGTAGACAGTCAACTTGCTAAAATCGTCACGTAAAGGCCTGTTTATATCCTGCTTAATCATTTGATGGCACATGATGTTCACCCGAGAATCACTTGCACATCTCCTGGCTTTTGGTTTCCAACAAGGTCTCCAACATGTCAGCCAGTGCCTCATTAAGGCACTGGCTGACATGTTGGAGACCTTCATTACAATGAACACGACCACTGTAGTTTATTGTGACTCAATGCCACATCATCCTGCTGCTCTAGCACACAAAATGTGTGTTACTCCACCGCTGAAAATAGTCCCCAAAAATGCACATATACTCCTATCATAGTCTGTTTGACAGGACAAATAAAGGTTACAGTCCACGTTTACATATCCTCAGCATATGAGAGCTTGGAGGAAGTATTCAGATCCTTTACTTAAGTAAAAGTATTAATCACACACTGTAAAAATACTTTTGGTCTGGTAGAATATCACCAGCTCTATCATTTAAAAAATTGACATGCAAGTGATTCCAGTGTGGAAATAACATGCAATCTTCCAGCTTTTGGCTTCTTGTGTCTGGTAAGAGGGTCAAATGCACATGTCTCTTATTCAGTACAGGGCCAGTCATGGTCTCTGTGCAATAGATGGCACTTTGTGATGAACACAATGATTTCTATCTTTATTTCATTAAGTGCACTACTTATGTAATGGATACAGCAAACAGAAGTGTGATTTTTTTTTTTTTTAAACAGTAAACCATGCATTTAGTATGTGCTCGTCCTCAGTTGTAATTATTTAAAATAGAAAACATAATCAAGGAATTTTAAGTTTTTATTTCAGAAGCGTGAGGTTCAAAAGCTCCTGTTTTAAAAAGTTGAAACTCAAATGAAGAGAAGATCTGAGGCAGGTGTTCGGTCTGTTTCCAGTTGAGTCATTCACACTTTCTCACGTCGGAACCGTCTGACAGGACGGCCAGCCGGCTCCCTGGTCAGGCAGAGAATTGTGAGCTACGCTGTGAGAGAGTTGGTGAACAGCATCTGAGGTGCCCTCCATCATTATCTGTGACAGCTACACTGTGATGTATGATTGGCTGAAGTCAACAGATGGAGTAATTCATCACACACTGAAATGTAGATTTAGGAGTCATAGTGCTTTGATGCTGCTTCAGCAAACTCGACTGCATTACATCAAACACTAATCAGATGTTGAATAACTAACTAACTTGGGGTTCAATACATTATTAACACTTAAAAAAGTGAAAGCACTCATTTTTATTATATTCTAAAATGGTTTTATCAGTTTATTATGGTTAAATTAGTCTTTCCCACATGATGTTCTGTGGATTATTTTGAGACTTTTTAATGTCTCCTGATCAAGTCTTGGTTTGTCCTCGACTTTCACAGCAGCATATATAGATTGATTTGATAGATCAAGTGTATATTTGTGCTTTTATGCGTTCATGGTTCAGGGAATGAAAAATCCTAGGGAAACTTGGAAATGTGTTTTCAAAGGTAAACACATGAATGTGGATTTTTTTTTTTTTTTGAAGGGCTCAGCCACCAAATAGCTCTTTTGGGACGGGTTTGCTGTTGCAATCTCATGACAGCCAGCCCATATTTCCTCACTGCCAGGATCTGATGTCTGGCAGAAAATTGAAGCCAGTCAGGTGTGGCGGCGTCATAGCCACAAGAGTCCGAGTCCTTTCATCTTTCACAAAATTTGCCAGGTGTAATGATGACATGAGAAACCTTGTCTGCTTTTGAGTAAAGTATATTGAGGAGAGGAGAGCATAAATGCCGTGTTTACGTGTAAAAAAGGATGTCATTTTCAACAAGTGTATCTGAAAAACACTTAATATGCTAATTATTCAGACTAGACCTCTTGATTAGTTTCAAAAAGGGCATTTTAAGGTGTAGTCCTCATTAAATGTTTTTTATCTAATGATGAATGCCGTCTAATAAAGCATTGCCTGATGCATATATGCACATTTAAGGATTCCCGTGGTAGCTCTTGACTTGACTTCAAACTTTAAAAATACTGTGCTTTTTTGTTTTATTATGTACTTTCCAGACAAAAGGGGATGGTGACATCTGCCTGAGAAAAGCTGTTGTAACACTCAACGCTTTCACTCAGAGGAAATGGCAAACACTCCTTTTTTTCTATTCATAGTAGTTATCAGAGAGACAGTGTTTATGTTCAAAGTTTATGGCTAATAGCATTTAAAAGATTTTTTTTTCTTTTCTAATAAAATGTCAGTAAAAAGTCATTTGTGAATTTTCTGAGATCTGTTGGATGGATGTACATGGATGTAGTGCCTGCTGGTGGTGTCATAGATGCTACATCCATCTACTTCAGTACTTTAGTCACTCTGAAGGGACTCTGGAGTTGGGTTTTACTCAGCACCATCTTGTCAGTTGTCTGGAGCCATAAAATGATGACTGGGAAGCTGACTGAGCTAGCTTGAGACACCACCCATCACCACCCTCTGTGACACTCACAGCCATTAGGAGTGGATGTGTGTTGCAAAACATCTCTCTGGACCAAATGGCATCACACAACCTGCAGTTCCAACTGTGGCCACTACACTAAAATCACAGCATGGTCTTGTATCGTTCCTGAGGGTTTGCTGAAAACAGTTTTTTGAGGCTTCATCTAGTGGCCATCAGTGGAACAGCGCTGGCTTAAAAGGGGTGAGCAGCTCTTACGTATTGTAAAGACTGACTTACTTTCTATTTATCCTGTGACACATGTTTTAAAACAGTTTTACCAAGTGAAACTGTGTCACCAAACTTTCTTTAATCTATAAAGAAAACTGTTTCCCCGGTGACACCTTCACCTTGATTTCAAGCCAGAAAAGAAATGAACCACCTTCAGTTTTCATGAATTGCTCTCTCAGCGCTGACTTTTCAAACAAAGTGCAGGCTAGAGAGTTTTTGAAAGCTATAAAATCTCAGCACCTGGCAAAGTTATCGCTGAGTCACTGCAATTGATCACAAACCCTCTTAAACCACTGTTTGTTTTCTGGCTCCTGAGAACCTCAGGGGTTAATGTGCAACCAAATACATTTTATTTATCCCAGTGAAGAAGCCACTGTCCTCACCAAACCTATAAATCTGTAGAAGAGCATTGGGAGAACAGCACTGTTAATCTGATTCATCTTTTTTTGACCTTTTTATGAAGAAACACTTTGAACAAAAAGCGCCCCTTCTTTTGTTTTTGACAGTGAGACATGTTTTGTCTGGTTGAGCAGATATTTCCATGCTGTATTCCATCACTTTAAACCTACCTGTTTATTCTCTTTATTCAAGTAATTAAACAGATGGGGATACCGTGCTCTTCTTTTGTTTTGTTTTTTGGGACGTAAATCTCTGGTGGCTGCGAACAGCAGTTGGAACGACAGCAGATGGACTCGTAACACGTTGCTAATGGCTTTTGGCTGCGCACACTCAGCCACAGCAGAAAAGTAGGAGGAAAGCAACAAGAGTTTGGTGTGGGGAATTCAGTTTCACCTCAGTCCTGCCCACAGGGGCTCAGGGGAATATTAGATTATGAGGCAGCCAGACCCAACATCAAACCTGTTGTGCTGAAAGGTCACCAACACCCTGAAACGGGCATGGCCACTGTCCACCCCATCATGGCATCCTCATTGATTTCAAAGTCCAAACTCACACTGCTTCAGAGTGTAATATTGTTAGGACTTAAAAATGAGTCAGCTTGAATTGGTCAGTGACGTCGTGTCAGCCTAAAAGTCCCCTGATAGAGAGAGATAATGAGCAGTTTTGTACTTACCAGTCTGCTCATGATCGTTTAATTTTTCCACCAAATTAAGACACACAAATGTTTTCACAGAGCCTGCACAACACAGTGAAACTAGATATCGGATCCCACTGGCTTTGCATAAATGGGGATTTTCTCTTTCAGCTACAAAGTGAATTTAAAAGCAAAGGAAAAGTCATAAATCACCCGATTAGAATTATCGCCTTGTATTTAAAGCTTAAAAAAATAACAGCAACAAGATTCGATAACTGATTGCTACTTAAGCATGCGATGCGTATGTGCATGACTGTTAAAGGGGCTCCATATTGCAACATCACACCAAAAGTTCACATAAGACTTCTCCAGCTTTTATTTTTGCACGACAGCAGACAGCTTAAGCAGAGGAAAGATGTGTACTGCAATTTGCAAACTATAAATCCAAAAACAGCAACAAAAATAACAAAAACTAAACAGAGAGGTAGTTTCTTGAAAAATAAACAGATGTTCTTTAATACTCTGTAGTTTATGGCCACTGTGAAATTAATGACCTTTGCACGTCATAAAAATAATTAGCTTATAGTCTGGAGCGTCAGCCCTTCTCAGTGCCGTCTCAAATCTTTAAGGTCCATTCAGAGATCAGAAGAAAGACTCTAGTGATTTAGTCTGCTATTGTGCTTTGCCATTTGTCAGCTGTGCTATGAACTCCCATGATGACACTTTGGTGGCATGGATAAATTCACAGCATCCATCGAAGAACACAGTTCAAGTCCTTCACTCTTACTGCTGTAGAGTCTGTTTACAGCAGAGACGCTCAAAAAAGCTGTAAAAGCTGACATGGTCAACAACATCATGGAAAGCAGACAAAAAAACATTAAAAAGAAAATTTTTTAAATCCTAGGTTAAATTTTATCCACAAAGTCAGCAGTTTCCTACCTGAGGGACCGGACCCCCCCAAAGAGGTGTCATTTGTTTTTTTATATTTTCTCTCCAATAATTCCCTTTTTCTTGTAAAATACTAGACAGTTTTAGCCCTTCAGGCCTCTAAAAATGATTTAAATTTTGATTTGAGAAGGGCAAGTCACTGTGGTTAAGCTGCTACTGACTCATTAAACATGTGAGGAGGGGTCACATGTAAACAGAGACTGACACAGGCGGGAAACCATTGCTCTAAGTGTGCAGGATCATCAGCCTGGGTGGACAGATGCCCCAGGACCCCAGAGCTCCAGGCTTATTGTGTGTCAACTGATTTGTGCTAAATTGAATTGAAACCTTTTCACAAATATGCAGAACTAAAGCACAACACTGACATGATGAGGGCCTTAAGATGGGTTCTGCTTTATCACCTCATCTTAAAGGAATAGTTTGACATTTTGGGAAAAACGCTCATTCGCTTTCTTGCTGAGAGTTGGATGAGAAGTTGATACCACTCATGTCTGTACGGTAGTTGTGTAACTGGAGCCAACAGTCGGTTAGCTTAGCTTAGCATGGAGACTGTAAACAGGGAAAACCTGCCTACCAGCACCTCTAACTAAAGCTCACTAATTAACACGTTATATCTTGTTTGTTTAATCTGTACAAAATATGAAGCATAAAAATGACAATTCACAGTTTTACAGGACCAGTAACTTCATGGAGTCTCCACTGGTTACCTAGCAACTGGTCCCGGCCAAGACGCTTCAGATTTTGCTTAGCTAACCAGCAGCTTGCTCCAGCTACTTTACCGTACAGGCATGAGGGTGGTATCAATCTTTTTCTTCATCTAACTCGCAGCATTTTCCCCAAAATGACAACTATTCAGTTAAGGCTCTGTCTTCAGAAGGATCCCTGTGTCAAAATCAAGTTTTAAATCCTTCATTATCTCAGTTTTGTGATTATTTATGATGCATATTCCTAAATTAATATGTTTTAATCAAATAACCACACAGCAAATCTGTGGCCGAGTAGTATTCTAGCACAAAAAGCATAGACAGATTGCACAGAGTGTGGGAGGAACAAATGGGGGTTAAGCAGATAAATCCAGCCGTGTGTGTATCTTTTGTGGATGTATAAAGAGCTTGATCAATGATGATACACGATAAAGCATTACAGCACACTTCAGAAGGAATAAAAGAGTGGCACTCACTAATCAGATTAGGAAAGCCTGTAAGAAGCCTGTAATGGAAACACCATGTGTGTTGAAGCTTGTAGAGACACCCAGTAGGGTGTGCACTGCCATGACTGAATTACAACAGGACAATGAGACATAACAGTGAGTAAAGACAAAACAGGCTTCTTTTTTTTAAAGTTCACTTTGATATTTCCTTTAAGATTGTCACGGACAGGGTTGCAGCATTTCTGCTTCAGATCTAAAAAGACTTTTTCCACGACTTGCAGAGGATCTTCTGGAAGGCGCGCCTGAAGTCCCGGTTGAAGATGGTGTAGATGGCAGGGTTCAGGGAGCTGTTACAGTAGCCAATCCAGAAGAAAAATTTAAAGAGCGGGTCGGGGATCCTACAGGAGTCCCTGCATACACCGTACAGGCTGTAGCTAAAGAAAAAGGGGAACCAGCACACAACAAACACCCCCATGACCACAGCCAGGACGAATGTAAACCTCTTTTCCCTGGCTTGAGAGACCTTTTTCCTGGCTAAGGAGCTCCGGCGCCGTTTCCTCCTGGAGGCGAAGAGGTCCATGGATTTGTTACTGACTCTGGAGATGCGAGTGGATTGTTTGGAGATGGAGCTTTTCTTTTGGTTGGCCCTCTTTGCTCTCTGGGAGTCCTGTTCCTGGCGTTTGTGACCTTTGCCCTCTGAGGAGGAGCTCTCCTCCATGTCAGCATCCTCAGTCTGTTGCCCGATGGTGACGGTGCGTTGGCTGGGCGTAGGCGGGCACTGACAGTGACCGTTCTCTCTCTCGCCATGGAAAGGGGAGGTGGCTTTGCTCAGTCCATTCTCAGTTTGTGTAACACCATCTGGCCTGAGATTTTTTGCCGACAGGCTTCTGGTTCTGGTTTTGGCCACCTGGTATATTCTGATATACACCAGGATCATGATTAAGCATGGAGCGAAGAAGGACGCGATGCTGGAGGAGAGGATGTACCAAGTGTCATCATTCAGCTCGCACTGAGGCTGAGAGCTGACATCATTGTTGCTGTCTATAGATATGAGAGGTGGAGATGAGATGAAAGCAGATATAAGCCACACAATTATGATGATGCACTTGACGCGTTTAGGAGTCCGCTTCAGGTTGTACTCTACAGCCTGCGTAACGGACCAATATCGGTCCAGGCTTATTGCGCACAGATGAACAATAGACGAAGTGCAGAACAAAACATCCAAAGCCAGATAAATACCGCACCAAACTTTACCAAAATACCAGTAGCCCATAAGTTCATTCGCCAGAGAAAACGGCATCACCAAAGTGGCGACCAGGATGTCCGCGGTGGCGAGAGACACCAGAAAAAGGTTCTGTGGGGCTTTCAGCGCCCTGCTCGTCAACACCGCAATAACCACCAGAATATTTCCAACAACGGTAAAGAGAATGAGAAAACTTACAAGAGCAGCAATGCTGGCTATCGCTGCTAATGAATATCCACTGTCCAGACTCCAGGAGGAATTCAGATGGATCACCGTGAACGCGTCCATTCCGCTGGCATTAAACGAATCCATCCCGACTGTGTGCGCTTTACATATATCCTGGACCGGTTGGATCTTGGCATTAATTCACATTCAGCCCTCTAATGACTGAGGAGTCCATCAAAGACGCGCAGCTCCGCTGCCAATTGACAAATCTGACGACATGGATACCCGCGCATGAAAAGATTCCCACTTAACGGAGTCTTTGGGGGTTATTTGCCGCCTGTTGATCCTGTGTATCTCAAGATAACTTACTTGAATAAAAAAATAATCTCCGCGCACCCTATTACAGTCTTGTCAAGCGTCTCCAGTTTGTCAGGAGTTGAGTGCCGTCCAGCCGCAGCTCTCCCTCCTTCAGCATGGTGCGCTCTCGCTGCTAATGATGCCCCATGTGTTGTTCTCACAAAACTCACCCACTGCTGCCCCGCCCCCGGCACAGAGCCTTATTTTCATACTGTTGCAATATGATAAGGCTAGGAACAAGACTGTGTTTTAGCCCAAATATCTCAGTTTCCAAATGTTTTTTTTGTTATAATTAAACTAAGGCAAGAACTGTTAAATTTCCAAATTTTATGACTCAAAATGAGGGAGAAGCTTGAAAATGAATGTGCAGTCAGTGTTTTTATTGTCTTGGCTGATTTTTTTTCTCTCTCTTTTTATTAAACCTCAACTTACTGGAGGTTAGTATTGCTGTACTCACAATAAAGTCTTTTACACTGTAAGCTGCTCAAGATCGTCTGTAACCATAAAGCAACGAAGTTGTCAGGCTATATGAGGTAAAATGCAGAAATATGTGAACAAAAACCACAGAGTCGTGCAGGATTTCTTAGGTGGCAGCAGTTTTGAGGGAGAGGAGAGTGAAGGAGTAGTGTGGGAGGGGATGGGGGTGAGTTGAGGGAAGATGTGAGGCTTGTTGGGATTTTGGAGTTGAGCCCATCAGGCGCGAGGCAGGCTGCTCATTCAGACACACCGCTGTGTAAATCAGGTGTAGAAGATGGACTGGATTTTTCAACAGTCTGCTGCGTTTCACCTCTTCTTGCACCTTCACACACCCACATTATTAAGCTCATTTCTCATCACTCATGCACACACACACACACACACATATTTACGTACTGGTCTGGGTTTGACAGCATGTAGAGGTGTTTCTGTGACCTCTGCAATGTGTTTTATTGTGTTAACAGATTGAATAAGATGCCTGCTGATGTGTCAGTGTTACGTCTCGGTTAGTGCTGTTATTAAGGCATGTGCCCCTCAGGGGGGTCTGATTTTACTGGAAAGATATAAAATCTTTCTGCTGTGCAATAGGTTGTTCAAATTTCTGTTGCTTTTTCTCCAATAAATCAGTGATTAGTGATGGGAGAGGAGGCTGTGGTAATCATAATTTCCATAGCTGTTCTCCACTCTGCAGAACAGAACAGTACAGAGCACTATGCACACACTCCTGTGATGGAAGTCAAGTAGCCACCTTTCCGTTTTCAAGAGTCACGAGCCAAAAAGGTTGAGAACTTCTCACCATTACAAATTGTTGTGTTTCATAACAGTAATTTTCAAAATGGCGTCTATATAAAAGCGTGAGGTTAGGCAGCCACAATTTGCACCATAAACTAGGTTCTAGAGAACAAAAACTGGTAGGCTGAGAGGAATTTGCCAGAGAGCAAACTCATGAAGATGTGTAATTTCAGAGGGGCATTGTAGCAATGTAGAGCAGAGATTTAGATCATTTTCCTCCCTCAAATGGATTCATTTTTCAGTTTATCTTAAACTCACAAGCTGGATATGAACACATGCATGCCGTATCACAGCATACCAGTGTAGCAAACATTTCCCATGAAAGGACAGAGCTTTTAAAAAGGAACAGACACATGTATATTTACACACATAAACATTAAAGATTATAAGTGAAGTGTGTGTGCGCGTTCCAGTCACAGAAGGGCTGTAGTGAAGAAGCTGAGTATTGTGACTTAGCGTAAGCGTATCTACATTTAAGTATAAATTTGAATAAACTTAAGATGAAGTGACTCTTCATTGGGTGATCTTTCATGATCCCTGCCGATCTCTATGAATAGCATTCATCATTCAAAGATATTTCATTTTTATTCAAGGTTGTCCAATGAGACGGGTGAATTTGAGAACACATAATATATTAAATGGTAAATTGACTTCACTTTTAGCTTATCGCTTTTCATCCCAACAGCCCCCAAAACGCTTTACAGATTGGTCTCATTCCCCCATTCACACACACATTCACACACACATTTCAATCACACTGAGGAGCAGGGAAAGTCAAACCTTTAGTCTGTCCACCATCTTGAAGTTTGTCTTTTATTTTATGGAGCATTTCCTTATGCAAATTGAGGGGCTAATGAATGGAGAGTGTCATATCTTGTACAATCATGCAACACATATGCAACATGTAATTTTAGGCTATATACATAAATTCATTTTACTAGTGCTGCAAATAGAGTCATATAAGACGGTTAGTGTTGGATTCTAGATACAGTTGCGCAGCTTTACTAAACAGCTGTAGTTCAGCGTCTTCTTCAGCAGTTTTTCAGTATCTGTTGCAGAGGGAGGTGAGAGCATGACTCACTGTCTTACCTCATCCTGGTAGCTTGTCCAGAGAGCTGAACCAGTGACCTCCCAGTCACAAGCCTGCCTCCGTCTGCTTCCTCATGCAGCTCCCAGTAGCTTCCATACCACTGCAGCAGCAGACCTGCAGGTCCAGGTTCACGTCCACGAATTCAGAGCTGCCAAATGAGAACAAAAAAGTTATGATTCATTCTCTTTATAGCCAACACTCCCAGGAACTCGCAGCTACGGTAATAACACGTTGTAGCTTTTGTTTCACAGTCATGATGCTGCCAACACCTGTATGAATATTGCACCAGATAACTTGTGTTGTGATGTGTATTCTTCAATTATTGATTGGAAGCTCTTCTCAGTGTATTTGTATTCTTGATTGAGAGAGACAGAGAGAGGAGAAGAGGGGAGAGGAGGGGGATCAGGTAGCGCTGATCTGATTTAAGATGTGTTGAGTGTGCAGGGGGAGAGATGAGCTGACAGCCATCACACGCAATCCATGTTTGTTCAATGAACTCAGAGATGATGTGAAATGATGCCTCTGCTCTGCTCTTACTGGTCTTGACTGTCGGAGTGTCTCACCACAGTAGGAGTGGTCTTCCTTTGTGCTTTTCAGATTCCTCAACAAGCTTTGTTGTTTGTTGGATCTTAGGCGTAATTTCTGTGTCCTGTTTGGCTTAACTGGTTTTGATATTTCGTTGTTTAGACAGAAATGTAACCCATGATCCAAGCACTCAGTTGTTAGAATTACTTTGAAAAAGACAGTGGAGAAAGTGTAAATCTTGATATTTTATATTTATTTTCTCTTCCTTCTACACGGAGAAAAAGAAAAAGATGAGATAATAAAACCTCCCATTCACATTAAATCCATCAGGGAACAATCACTTCACACTACAATC
This sequence comes from Macquaria australasica, assembly GCA_005408345.1. Classification (NCBI taxonomy): domain Eukaryota; kingdom Metazoa; phylum Chordata; class Actinopteri; order Centrarchiformes; family Percichthyidae; genus Macquaria; species Macquaria australasica. The sequence continues at coordinate 67,015 of SEMN01000012.1, read as the reverse complement.
CACTACAAAACTACAAATATCCTGTAGTTAACTGAGTGAAAGGCTGTTTTTAAAATTAATATGATTATATTTCTTAAATAAGATTGCATTTTATTTTACATTCAAGTGTTGATGGATTGTTTTCTCTTTTACCTTGATAACTGGTTCATTCTCTTCACCTTTTCATAAAATATAAATTATTTGTTATGTTTTCTTTCTTTTTGGCCTTTGTATTTGAAGTTGACCAGATTTTATTATGACTATATGGTTGTTCGTCATTGTGAATTTGTTGACACTGTAGAATCAGTTCAGAAAGATTGAAAGTCTTTGCTTCAGGTGGTATTGGTTTCCTGGACAGCTCTGCAACATTTCAGTATATTTAAATGCACTGCATATCGGTCTTTAATAAGCCTTTGACTCATATGATTTCTCATATGACAATTATTTGCAAAACTGTCAACTTGAAGGTACCCTGTGGAGTTTTCTTGTAAACAAACAAAAGTTATACTCAGTGTTTGATTCATTGTCTGAATCCTTGAGGTCTAATAAATGTGTTGAATGCATCTACTTCCTCATAAAACATTTCCAAAGGCAATTAAAAATAAAAAAATAAAAAAATAAATCAAATTCGGCATTGTTCACTTCCTTATTTACTTGTTAGCATTCTTCCCTCTCTTTGCTGGCGCATTGCTGTGTTTCTTGGTGTGTTACCTCCCTTGTAGATTAGTGGAATAATGTGAAACCACTGGTAGGATTGTGTGTCGCACGCGTACACGTGCACGAGATAAACAAACAAAATGGGGACCCACTCGTAGAAAAACAGCTCCATGGTGCTACAAGAGATCAAAAACTCAGCAGGGGAATCTTTAACTAAGCTAAATCGATTGGTCAGTTGTTTGCAATCATTTCCGCTGTGTCCTAGGTGGATGGATTCATGTGTGAGTGGAAGAGTGACAGTCCATGACTGTAGTACATATGTTAAAAGTGAAAACAAGTACAATACAGGATTTGACCCGAAATATAGGAGAGGTCCCTATCACTAGGTCGCCATTTGACTTTTAGAAAGAGAACACATTATGAAGCAGTTTTTAAACTTTAGAAAAATGGCATGCTGTTGGGAGTTGGGAAGAGAAATGTCACGTCAAAGAAGTAGAACCTTGTGTGTGTTTTATAGTGGCAAGCGGCGGTGGGTTTAGCTGTGTTAACTGGACGTCAGCAGTCAGTCAAGGAGAGCTGAATGAACAAACGGCCTCTGCAGAGCACTGCTGAGGAGTGAGCGGCATATTGTTTAATGAGCACAAAAGGCAGTTGTGAGGCATGACAAGGAACTGTGAGGGGAGAGCCGGCTGGGTGAAAGCTCAGCATGAACCCTTTTGTTGCCCAATCATTATGGGCGGCAAGCCTTACAGCCCTAATTACACATTTATTTTGCAAGTAATAATTCAGAATTATTTATTTAATTTACATGTTTGGTGGTAGGATGCAGCAAGATGCATCTACGCTGTATTAAAATCAGTCAAGTCATACAGGGACTTTGGTAGAGTTTTGCCTTTACTTGAATGTTTTAAACCCCAAATCTCATATTGTTAGTTCTGTCTGAGCTTTCATATTTGAGTCAAAAGCATTTTCCTTCAGTTACAGTGCTCATTGCAGACACCCTGGTGTATTTAAAATTAGAAGTTACTGAATAATCGAGTCTGTAAGGGATCACTGGTCACTTGCACAAAATGCTCCGGAGCTAAGTTATCAATCTGATCAGCATGAGCAGCTCTTATTAGGGACACTGTAACTTCCTGTACGAAGCTAAAATGTGTTAATAATGATGATGTTGTCATTTGTTGCTGTACAGTCAGTACCACTGAGTGATATAATTAGTGTTGAAAAAGGACGATCCTTTGATGAATAACACGAATAACTTACTCCCCTGAGTCGTGGGGGGGGGGGGGTGTTAATGGCTGTATTAGTAAGGAGAACAGTACAGACCTGTCAGGATAATGATTGTCATGAAGGTAATGTTACTGTAGATAAACCATGTGACAGAACCAGCTCACATGAGTGCGAAAGAATGACGAAAAACTATTTTGGGACTGAGTGTTATATCAAGGAGGGATGTTAACTAATCGTTAATATATTGAGGTTCAAAGTTAATTCTTGACCTTGGAAACAGAAGTGGACAAAAAAAAAATCTCACCTCAGACTAAGGTCTATTTAGTGGCTGTTCTGAAATTTTTGATCATGTCGCATTATCTTCATCAGCAGATGGAGTTTCCCAGTTGTTAAGGAAGTGTAGGTCACCCTCTTCGAATGTTATCAGTCCACGACACATAGAAGTGTTTTCTCATCTGACACTCCTATCGGCAGGAAGACAAACCTTTATGAATCATTGTTGACTAATCAGTTTCATGATGTGAGCACACTATCGTTACAGTTTGACCAGGTTTAGGCACAAAAACAACTTGGTTAGATTTAAGGAAACATCATGGTTTGGGTTGAGATGAGTACTTCGTTAAGGTTAGGGGACCTTCATCATGGTTACAATAATAAACACGTGGTTACGGTTATGGAACAATTGTGGTAATAACCACATTATAAAGACCTTTATTAAAATCAAGTCAGTAATGATTTTCCAATATTAAAATACTGTAATGTAATAAGTGTACATGTATAAAAGGCACTTCATTTTGTAGAAACCTTTTACAGATATGGCATCATATCATACTGTCTGGGTCAGAACAGCTAAACATATTGTGTCAAGTGTCAACATTTTACGTTTATGTAGATCATAATCAGCATTCACACACGGCTGCATTAATGATGCAGTAAATGAAAATGAAATATGGCCCCCAGCTGACAAGATCCTCTTAGTCTGCCTTGTGAGATGCTACAGTTACTGCTGAAAATTTACTAGTTCAATTAGCTGTTGACCCCACACACTGTCATCGTTCACATTAAGTGCGCCACAATTCTTCTTCATTGAATTTCAGGAGGATGCTCCAGTACGGCTTTCATTGACCAGGAGAGTTGTATGTACATATATAGCAAGCCACACACACACGTACAACGTACTTACATATCGTCCTGTTCTCATATAGTCAGAGATACGATGTGAAATGTGTCTTGGCTGATATCAACAAACTGCGATTGTAAGTGACAACAGACACAATGTTCAGGTAGTGTCAAGTCAAATTCATGTCAGTTTTCGGGGCAGCTGCTGCTCTGACTGTCAACACTTCCACATTTTGAAGGCCCGTCACTGAGAAGCATCTGTGTTAGACCTGGAGCCACTCCAAAATTTCCTTTTTATTGCTGAACACAGGTCAGAAATCCTGTCGCACCTGCAGGACAGGAGTACTATTACATTGTGTTGTCAGGTTTGGAACAGAAAAAACATTCCCAGGCAGTGGAGTCACGAGGGTGTTACAGTATGTTATTATCTGACAGTCGTTTTGTGTGCAACATCTGTTTCAGGATGTTAAACAGTAACAGTATGTCCAGGCCAGTAGAGGTGAAGGAGGCCCAGACCAGAAACATCAACATTTCTCAGCCCCTGCACACTTGGTTTCATATTCAAAGTATTTCTTTCTAGCATGACATATTCTTGACTAAATCAACAATTAAAAGTTAAAGTTGGAGGAAAAACAAACATCCTTAGTCATTATTTATTAAGAGTTTAACACTCTTAATTTGCTTCATCAGGGCTGTGGGTGTGGTTTCATCCAAAGTGATTGACAGTGGCTGGCAACATGAGCATACAGCTCACCAGCTGTCATCAGATTTTGACTTAAATGTTGCTAAATCCTTATCCGGTGCATGGAAGTACAGCACATTACGTTCTCCCAACAAGAGCACTGGCAAAAACACAAATACAGAAATCTCTCAGTTGAAATAACCACGACAGTAAGCATAACTTTGTCAGAAAATGTTGTGTTCACGTAGGGCCCCATCACCCATTATTGAATTGGAAAGCTAACAACCTCCTAGTCACACTCTGTGGTTGAGGGAAATGATGCAGCACCTTTCTAAATTATGGTACCATTAGGCTATAAACTCTGCCCATTAAAATAGACACTGGAATGATCATATTTATCATTATCTGTAAATATATCACATTGTAACACCTACTATGTTGATCTTTTTTTCTGTTATATCATCATTCCTGTATCTTCCCCCTGTCTGTGTATGTTTTGATATTGGTATGTTCAAAAACCACTAAACAGAGCCTTTAAAAAATAAACACTATTGGGGCTGGACCAAATCTGCAAAAAAGTTCCAGGCACAAGCTCTTATACACATTTAAAAAAAATCCCACACATATTTGAGTTCACTTACTTCCTCCAGCAAAGAAATATTTCACAACACCACAATATCTCTGAGGATCAAGACTTGTACTTATTCATCTCTGTTGTCGAATGCTATTCTAGTTTATAAAAAGCATTAATAATTAAGAGCTGACCATGCTTCAGTAATGAACCCAGTCATAATGATCAACGACCCAACTGCCTAGCAGCCAATAAAACTAATAAGCAATGGGTGACTTAAGGCATTATTGCAGGGTATTCAGCATTGCTCTGTACTGTATGGGTGTTTAATAAGAGCTGTTTAAAATATGGGTCACTGACCAAATGCACTGGTGCTTCATTACTACTTCCCAAGTGTCCAACCCTAACCTTATATTGTTCCAAGGGAGGTTTACAGTTTTCTTAGCGTTAACTCTCTTTTGGGGCAGCTTAGGATATGAGTAGGATGTTACTCATTCTGGGTAAGGCTAGCAACCCTCAGAGGCCCCAAAAACCTCCGGTTCACCACATATCAATAGTTTATTTACAAACTTTGTAGGGAATTTGCACCACTAAAGTGCAATATAAACCAAGGCAGGTCCTGCATTATTATGTTTTTTTCCTGATATTGTTTTTGCCTTTTTGCACCAAATATAATATTGGCATGTGAATGCGCTACTTTTTGGCTTTAGTTTAGTGATCAAGTGAACAAGGTTGTCTTAAATTAGATTAACACTAACTAACATACCGAAAACCTGTTGGATGGTAGAGATGGTTGGCCATTAGTTGTAGGGTTGGAGGTCCGACCCCTGGCTTCTCCTGTCATTTAACCCACGAATTGCTCGCAATCCATGAAGCTACGTGTGTAGTCTGCTATACTTCACTTAGAGGTAACAGGGTACATACACAACGCACAAAAGGTAGGAGGTGGGGTGGTCCAACAGCATTGTATGCTCCAGGACCCTCTAACAGGTTTATCAGGCCATGAGTCTGGTTTTGGGAAGACTTTGCAGGTTTGATTAAAGTGGGAAGAGTTTGATCTGCACAACCTGGCCATAACTTCTCCTGACTGCCAGAGTGTGGCATCTAGTGGTGTGGCGATGCTGTTCCCTGGGTCGCCTTACAAGCAAACACCAGTGCTTTAAACGGATGCAACAGCCAGTTAAGAGTGTGCTGATACAGGGTCATGTTGGGGATTTTAGAGAGGCTGCAGCTTTCTGCCTGAGCTGTATGTGAGTAAGAATGGACTCGGGGAAGATTTGTGATGAGCTACAGCAGACAAATGGAGGGTTTGGTAAATGTAGGACAGCAGGTGGTACTTTGCTTTAATCAATAATAATGGAGAGATCTTGTAAGGGAGCAGGATTTCCCAGAGAAGACCAGCAGCTCAGTTTTGTCCACACTGCACTAAATGGGTTTTGTATTGTCGTACAATACCTTGCACAACCAGAATTTGCAACTGTAATGTCGGGGACGAGTAGACCACTCACATCATTTATGCACATTTTCAAGGCATTTCAACTTGGCTCTCTGCTTCATTAAGATCCCTCACAAAGCAGCCGTAGCCTTTTTCTGTCTTTCATTTGTTTCATAATAGAATGAACACGTGAATAGCTCCCAATTATCCGTTACGTGATTCTGGCAGAGCTCCTCATTAGCAGTGTAATCTTCATTCAGTGACGTCTGACACAGGAATGTACTGGCCTATCAGTGCCCGTTCACCGCAGCTTGGTCTCTCTCAAACAATGTCAGTCATGAAGTCTCTTAAGATTGATAACTTAATGGAAGGCGAGCACGTCAAACACTCATCCATCATGCACCCAAGGTTTTATTTCACACATAAAAGAAGCTAACAGGTATTTCCCCTCAGCACAGGCTTAACTACACCCAGGTCAAAATTAAAAAAACATGCAATACAGTACTGTCTGTGGAGCTGGTTATAAGGATCCATGTTAGTCAGACTTTATATCATGAAACTGTTATTAGTTAGTTTGGTGGTACTCTTCTGCATAATAGTTAATTGTCTTTTAAAACCGAGTCAGGGACAACTAAAGGTGTGTAGGGCTTTTTTCTATTTGGTTATATCGTGGTATTTATCTTTGTTTTAGTTCTGGCTGTATTAGTGGGCCAAGTTGTAAGCACCTTCATTTTCCAGGTATTTATTTAATTGGATTAGGTAGAAACAGACAACTTTAATATATAGATTATATTCTGGAGAAATAGTCGAAAATGCTCAGCGCAATTCTCGGGTGACACCTTCACGTGTCTTGTTTTGTTCGACCAATAGTCCAAAACACGAAGATATATTGTTTACTATCGTATAAGATGAAGTGAGACAGCATACTTTCACATTTCAGAATCTGAAACCAGTGAGCTTTTTTGGTTGCAAAAAATCAAATAATTGAGTAACTGTTTCAGCTTTAATTTAATCTATAAACAGTTTTTAATCTATTAACAATTTAAATCATAGTACATATAGATATCACAATACAAAATTACCTACACAGTGATAGAAGAAGATCCTTATCGCATATCCCTAATGACAAGTGTGATTGATTTGCTAGTTATCATGGAGTAATTCAATATTTATGATGTGCACTTCTTTAAAGGATGAAATATTGTTGCCCTGTGCAATGTAAAGCACAGAAGTGAGGTCTTGATCAATATTTCCTCTTCAGTTGGCTGTCAGTGTCCTTGTACTTGACTAAATAAATGGTGATGGACATTACCATAACCATGACATCAGCCATAAACAAGCCATGGCTGACCAATGGGAGGAAAGCATAAATAATAGCATTAAATTAGATTCTGTCATTGAACACATAATTGGTTTTAGAGGTTAGATGTAGTTTTTCTTCTTCTTGTTTGCCTGTCAGGTTGTTACTAATAATTTGTCCCGTTCTCTGTCATGAAAATGTTGTAAGAATTTCAATTTATTGCTGTACACCTCAAAAACCTTTTTTTTTGTTTGTGGCCATACTGAAGTCATAAAGTGTGTGTGTAGCAAAAAGCGACTGCAGTGTTATATAAGCCTCATTTACAGTAAGAAAAATAATCAATATTTGACTGTGACACTGAGCCCTACAGTTCATATACTGTACATGTAAATGTCTGAAATCTGTTTGCTTAGAGAATACGATTTACATAATAGGATTCATAAATAAGTCTTTTTCTCTAATATGTGTACACAGAACGTTTAATCAGGCTTTGGATTTGGACATGCACATCACATTGAATACGACCTCAGCTTGACCATGTGTGTGACAGCCCTCTGCTTTGTTATGATAAATTTCAAACACCCTCGTTCAAAGACTAGCATGCAAATGACACGTCAATGAGTTTCTTGTTTGGATGCACATTAGCTAATAGCTGTTTATGCTCTCCATTTTCTCCCATTGTACTTTAAGTAGATCAGGTCAAGCTGGTTTAGCTTTAAATGTATGAGTTGTTCTTTAGTCATTTCTATTTTTTTTTTTTCCTGCAGTGCTTATTCAAGAGATTAAGGCGGCCATGATTATCTGTGTATTATGCATGTCTTTTCTAATTCAATCAAATGGATACAAATTGTCCTTTTTGCAGAAGTGTGAGTCATGACGTATGAGTAACACAGCAAATGAAGGCGTTTCGGGGACCCTTTGGGCCTCAGCGTTCATGTACCCTTTCTGTATCTTCTCCAGTAATTTGCTCTATATCAGATGTTCCTAATTAGAAACGACACTGATTCCTCACTGACCTTCAGAATATGTGATACTTCTAAGTCATTATTTAACTTTCAAAGCAAGTATCTGCTCTGCTTGTGTGTCCTTGAGCGAGACTGACCTCGCTGCTGAGGGAGTCATGCCAAAAGAGGTTTTCTCTTTTTAAAGATCAATAAATTGTTACATTATTATAATTTCTTCTTTGAGGATTGATAAATCATTGCATTACTATTATTATTTGTCAAGTAGTATATACATACACGGCAGCATCTAAGCAACTGTAAGCTACAGTGAGGAGCTTATGCTTTCACATCTACCTTGTCATATTTTCCTAAGAAATGATAAGCAAGCCTCGATGAATAATTGATCGGGAACAGATTTGTTTTTTTAATCTTAGAGGGACACTTACCATATGCCACATCTGCTTTGCCATCATGACCTTCTGAAACGTTCATGTCACTCATCTTAAGCTGTGCTCAGCATGAGAGCAGAGGATAATAAGTCCTCGTTAAATAGCTGTCTTTATGAAAGAATAAGCAAAGAGAATGGAAATGTGGATTCAGTGCAGGAAAAAAATCCACTCTACATGTCATTTCTCTCATTATTGAGACCTAAAATCCATTTTTACCAAAAAAAATAAAATAAATAAATACAGAAGACTGCCAGTGAGGTGAGATCATGTTGCTTCTTTTACTTTTTACTTTAATGTACACAGTATAAATATTTATCACCTGACTCTGATCTTACCCTCAGCTCTGAGGGTTTTAGCATCTTTCAGCCCCTTGTTTTGGTTTTACAGCCCATTATTTTGCTGTATGGTTCACTATAACCGCTCTCATTAACCTCATTTCCAGCTGCAGCAGGCAGCTGTTTTCAGCCAACAGTGTGCACTACTGTTCCTGCCCAGCACTAAATGGCAGTTCGCAACTAGCTAATATTGTGGAGCATTTAGCAGCTAAAGAGCCAGATATTTTCTCAGGAGGTGGTGGAGAACAAAATAGCTAAAAGGAGAGTGAATATTGGAGAAGAAGCACTTCTCCAAATGAATGCTGATGTTGCTCTGTGTCTGCTGGATGTGTAAACAGGCAACTGTTGGCTAACATATTTGCCATTACAACTTTACTAAGTGATAATATGTCAGTGGTTTGTTTAAAGCTTGTTACGCTGCCTCAGAGTGGCCAATAAAATCAATTAATGCAAGCTTAAACATTCAAAAATGTGCATCATAAACCTCCAAAATATACCTCACTACTAAGATTTCTACTTGTGATCAATATTTCAACAATACGTGCGCTTACAAAATACATCAAGTGTTATGAAACCACAGTAACAATACAGTGTTAGTCCGCAGTTAGTTAACCATTTAAAAATATAAAGCTAAATGCTAAACTTTATAATCAATCATACCTGCCTGTGTCTTGACACGGGACATTGATTAATGAGTGATGGAGTTCAAAATATACTCAGTACTTGGCATGCAGTGAGTAAAATAGATGTAAAACCCAATGGGACTCTTTTACAGTCCTGCAGGAAGATATTTGATTGGTCAAGAACATGAAATTTTAAGTCACCATCACGTGCCATTCACTGGACCTTCGGACTTTAACATCACCGACAGCTTCAGCATCACGGCACTTCATCATTTCAATCCACTGGGCATACATTGGGATAAACAAAATCAGAAGCCCATAATATCATCCTCAGATTATTTACGTGTGAGGCAAAGCAGAAAGATGGGATAGAGGTGGTGTCGAGGGCAGACGGTTTTCACGTGCCTCATTGAATCTGGAAAACAGCAACAGGTGGTAGTGGTGATAATGATGGAGATGCATTTAACTTTAACTCTGGTGAAATACTCTGCTACACACTTCAGAGGATGAGTTTTGTCAGCAGTTTAAAAGTCGCTCTGTATCGGCAAAAATAGACTTTGAGAAAAGAGTCATTAACCATCTTTCTGAAAGGTTCAAGGTAGCTTTTATTGTCGCCTGAAAGAGAAAATTGTCTTGGATTAAAAGAATTTCGGCATTAAAAGCAGTCTTATCACAAAAAAAAAAACACACTTGCAAACACTGAAATAACCACACTATTCACAAAAACTATTCTATATCCTATCCATAAAGTGCCTGTCTTCTTAGAAAATACATTTAGATTTGAAGAATTCCAACCAAAGAACCTTAAAGAAATGCCAGTGAGGTTTTTAAGTGTTGCCTGCACACACGTTACAACACTGCTGTAATCTTCAAGCAACATACTTTATAAGAATTATGTCTTTAAAGCATCAAATGTAATTACACTCTTGTCTCCTTTAAAGACTGTGAGTTACTCATTATTTGGACAGTGTTACATTTTCCTGAGAAGAAACCCAGACAATTTCCATAAAATAAGTGAAGATTTGGGCGTGGGGGGTTGGTGGTCAGGGTCGTACCCTGACATTGTTCTTTCACTGTGGGCAGGAACAGAGGGTAATGCAAACCAGGCGGACTGCTTTGTAGCGGCACTTATCGGTTCATTGAGCTGTGAGCGGCTCAGCAACACATACATCAGTGGATCCTCTGAACATCTGCAAATAATGTCTGACGCTGCGTGAAAATGAAATCATCCCTCTGATGTCTCCACAACTCTATCTGCTCCCTCGCAGTAAGCTGCTTGCTCGAATCACTTCAGCGAGCGAGAAAAAGCGCATGTGCAGGCGGGCGTGCCCCCCATCACCATTCCTGAAAGGCAACAGAGTCGCCCCACAAACTGAATTCCACTTGCAACAGTAGATCATTGTGATAATAATAAAACACTCATAAAGTGAAGGTTAATAGATCTTTGACTCCGTTGCCTGGCGCAACCTTTGCAATATCTGCTCCTTTGCAGCAGCAGATATTAGATATGGCTGTCAGGTTACTGAAAATTTACCAGTGTATATTGAGGTTTAAAGGTCTCTTAATTGATTCCAAGAGGCAAATAAATGTATGATTAGGGCCTTCAAGACCTCTCATGAATCATATTTATTAGTAATCAGATCAACAGCATTAAACGATGAGAAATAACCACATTCTGCCCTTTGGATTAAAGTAACGAATGCTAGACAGTGGCTTTAATCTCAGAGATGCAGAGAAAGAAATTATTTTTTGTCACGTAAAAAATAAATTTGTCAATATTAGTATTCAAGCACTTATAAGATTCTTTTCAAAAAAAGCCATGAAGGTGTTATTCTGTCTCCACTCAAAGGAAGGATAGTAGGAGAAAAACACAAAATGCACAAAATCCCTGAATTTATTTTTATCAGCGAAATTCATTTCTGTTAAAGGATTTATAATTCCATAAAACAAAGACTCAGAGCTAAATGCTAATGTCACCATGCTAACATGCTCACAATGACAGTGCTAATAAAGTTTAGCTGATGTTTACCATGTTCCCCATCTTAGTTTAGCATGCTAACACTAGCTAATTAGTATTGAACCCAAAGTATACAGCTGATGCTGATGGGGATGTCATTAGTTTTGCAGGTATTTGGTGATGTACTGGACAAACACAAAGTTTGACCTGAAGTTATTATAATGTATCCTGAGGAGGACTGCGGTATCTGTATCTGTATCAAATTTTGTGCCAATCCATCTGGTAGATGTTGACATATTTCACAGTAAAGTAAAAACATTGACCTCATGGTGGTGCTTGAGGGAAAAAAAAGTCAGGGGATAACTAAAGTCAGTAGGATTCATCCTTTAGGAACCACGGATGTCTTGAAAAACACTGCCATCCCTAGAGCCACATACGGAGCGTCATCTGATAGTTCTCTCTATGTAATACTTTAATTTGTGCTGCAACCAGAAACAGTTTCTATATGAATGAGTTGTGTACTGGCAAATGTGCCACATGTGTTCATGTTCAGTGAAAGTGAAGTTACCAAGTTAATTGTGTTAGTGGGTACAGTCTGTCATATTCATGTTGGTGAACATCATCCCCTCAACGCCGGACCGTACCATCAGACATGTGCCTATTCAAAAAGTATTGTAAGTAAGGCAATGATCTGCTTAATGTTTGACATTTCAAATAAAGCAGCATTTACCTTCACTGCCAAGTCAATTATATATCCTGAATCATCTTACTGTAGAAGACAAAAAGAACACCTTGAATAGCATTAAATGTAATAAGGCTGGATTTGAGAATGTTTTTAAAATAGGCTCCTGACTTTCAACGGTTTCATGGTAAGATGTGAGAAACGGGCTCATTTCTTTTCTAAATCCGTCTCGTCATGAAAAACTCCTTGATAACAAATTTATTCCACATGCCCCAGGCTTGATAAGAGGGACACACTCAGTTGATTATTAGTTGATTAGGCCTGTTATGAATCATAGGACACATTGTGCACAGAATGCATTTCATCTTCTCTGAATTTAATTAAAACCAAACACCACAGTGATAAGCCTGAAAAGTTTCAGGATGAAAGTCTTTTTTCATTATTTTCAACATTTTCTCTTGCGCATGACATCATGAGAGTCCATGTCAACAGTGTTCCACACTCTGCTTGATTTGCCCAAACAGCATGTAATTTGCCCGTCCATGCAGGCAGAAATGCCAAGAATTCTGAATTTGGTGCCCTTTGTGAGGCCACGCAAGATGCTTTAAAGCCTTAGAGCATTTTCTAGGCAGCCCTGAGGGCAGAGTCCTTAATTGAAAGAGACAAGGAGAACAAGGGATAGGTAGGGAGTGCATAAGAGGTTAGAATACTTCCTCTCCTTCAACCAATCAAGTTCGGGATAAATGTCAAGCCATGGAAAGGCCAGGCTCGGAAATGAAGATAGCTGTTGACTCCCTGAAATGTCAAATGTTTGTATCGTTTAAAAAGGAGCACATGAGGAAAACTGCGGTGACATAAAATTCATAATTACTACTGAACATAACCTCGGCCAATGTGTTGCAATTTTTCATAAATTGTCCCTCAATGGAAATCTTTCCCAAACATAAATACTCTTAAGTGCTAAGTACATGACAACATGGTAATTGGCTTGGACTCATCACTCCAACAAATTAAGGGGTTGTCTTTTAGACTTTTAGACGAGATGAATTGCTGTGGGATCATGAGCCTCTACACACTTTCAAAAAGAGATGTTGGTCTCACTTCACTGCCCCAGCTCGCTAACAGTTATTGACTTTTTTGGGAGAAATGGATTCTCGCGCATTTTATCATTTTCCATGCAAGTCAGGTCAAGTGCTCCCAGGTAGTGTGGAGGATGAACTGTAATTGCCAAACGAGGATGCAAATAAAACGCATTATTACTATTATGTCTCGTCACTTATTAGCCTCAGAAACCATGAGCACTTTGAGCTGTTTCTGCTCATGTGAAGAAGCTGTTCAACCATCCAACAAGCACTTCTGATCGAGTGTAGTGGGGCCTTAATACTACAGCAAACACTCTTTGAGCAGCTACTTTGTTTCCATGTGGGAATGGTGGACTCCACCACTAATAATGAAAACTACTATCGACTACTACTAGAGAGGTAATTATAGAACGTAAATGCATTGAAGCCAGCAATTTATTTTATACAAAAGAAAAATGCAACAAAAACACCCAGCTCTCCTCTAACAAAATCAATCAGCCTTCCAATACCTCAAACTTTTTTGCAGCTGCTTCACTCTCTGAGAGCTTTTGATTTGGTTCATGTATTTTTTCCCTTCACAATTCTCCAAACCCTCCGTGGTACAAACAGCAGTTAGACTTAAGTGCTAAACCATGTCTGAGTGAAGATAAGTCACACCACTAAGCCCGAGGATCAACAGTCAAGAGCGTTTCTGGGTCTCTTGCAGAAGGGACAAGTGTCCGTCTGCTCTTTGGTGGCTTTGGATGGAGTCGCCTCGATCTTTCTCTAAAGATTAAAAACATCCACACTTTTTGGCTGATGTGTTTACAGGCATCCACAATAGTTTCCAGAACTTTTCGCTTCTTCTATAACACTTCTATAAGCTTAACAATGCTGCAATCTTGGAGTTTCTCTTAATAAGGAAATGTTTACCTCATAGTTTGCAGGGTGTATTCTTAAAAACTGGAATATTAAGTTTTGAATATACCCATTGATCGTTTGAATCTAAACGTTTAACTTTTCTGTCGACGTTGATCTCAGAAAACTACACGAATGCCACCAAAAAAACAAAATCTTCCTTTTTTTTTTCTAACAGCACTACGATCTGAATCCTAACAAGCTTCAGCTTTTTTGCTCTCTTGAGCATCAGTAATCCTAACGCATAATCAAATCCTTCCAAGCCAAAGCATTCAGTATTTTCCCTCATGTCCCTCGTCTTGACTCTGCTGCTTTTATGCTTGCCTCAAGGACTCTTGAGAGATGGGTTGGGTTAAAAGAGGGTCAGAGGTCACTCTTTGAAGACTTGGTGCATCTGCGCCTGTCCCCGACCGCCCCTCCAAACAGCCATGGTGATTGTCGCCTTGAAAGCTCTCCTGCTGTTATCACTACCTGCTGAACAAAGGACAAAAGAAAGGATACATCATTTGCAACCTGCAAACATATTGGATCTTGGAATCTCCAAGCACTAAAGTACTAATAATTTCTTCAAGGGGTGAATGTAATAAGTTTTCTTTTTATAATCAGTTTTTGAAGCCTTTTCCCACTGCGTTCAAAATGTTGAAGAATTACATTTTTTAGCCTAAGGGCAGTGCTGTTATTAAAATGAGATACATTTTTATCTCAGATGTGATATCGCCCCCACCACCATTTGATTATGACAACAATTTTAATTACATTTTAATGGGCAACCTAACCCGCTGCCAGCTACTGGTTGATCTTGCAGAAAATTTAAAGACTTTCCTCACCGAAGAAATGACGTTCAAATGTCGTTCAAACACTAAAAATTATTTATTTTTAACCTAACCCTATGCAAGTTGTTTTTTTGACCAGAACTTGTTGAAATGCACAGATCTCAAATGAAAGTAGAGTTGCGATGTATGGCTTTTGTTTAACACATGGCTTCCATTTTTGACACTGTGCACCTTCAGCTGAAGGAAGGTGCCAGCTTGATGCCATTAATTCACTCTGAAAACTAGAGTTGGTAACTGGTGAATACGGCTCCTTGTCTTATGGTTGTGTGGGTGTTTGACGCTCTGACGTTCTCTGAATTGTTCATTTCCATAGTTCCATCTCAATCAATTAGACTCTGAACTTGGCCTCCATGAATGCTCACCTTGAGCTGTGGAACAGTGTTTTTCTGCGCTGGAAAAGCAGCGTTCACATAAAGTCAAGCAAGAGTACGAAAAAACTTCTGACTCTAATTTGACGAGACTGCATGCACCTTTATTCTACAGTAATTAGCTAAATCAAAAATGAACGTCATGTTGAGATAAAACTCATTTAAAAAAAACTCAGAATTCATATTTTTGGAAATGACTCAAAGATCTGATTACTCTTGAGACGGTATTAACTGATAATTAGTTTGAAAATTGTGTTGTGTGGCTGTACTTTTTGGTACTTTTTTGTGTATATACAGCAAGTTTTACTAATTGTACATATATATAGATCTATCCAGTAGTTTAACATGTTTTTCCCTGTATATTAATATATGAATAAATTCTATGAGCAATATTAACCTTCTTGTAAGGGCTAATAACAAATATTCCAGCAAAATGTTTTTAATTGCCTCTTGAACACAGCTCTGCTTGCAATAGACGCTGAGGTAAAACAATCTCTATCAGGAGAGATAGTACTGAATTGAACAATGAGGCAAAACATGTACAAAATGTCCAACAAATCTATTCAAGGACTTTGGTTTCCAGTTACATAGTAGTGCAGATCACTGCAACCCCTGATCTCAACATTTTGCAGAAATGGAAAAAGAACTACTGCCCACTGTTGCAAATGGCTCCTGATTGGAGCTGACAGATTGCTCGAATGCGTCAGCATTAAGGTTAGTGAGAGGCCCGTACAACCCAGGTCATCCCTCGCAGATTACAGAAGTACAGTCTGTGCTGCAGTGATGGTTTCCTGGCCCAGAGTGGGGACAGCCGTATCGATTCTGTCCCCCTCTTTAATCCATTATCAAGCCTCTATCAGGACAGCCAGGAAGCCTGCGGTTATCTGATTTCCCATTTTATAAGCAGGTTGGCAATTATAATAGGGCGGTCTCTGTATGAGTGTTTTCCCTCGTGACACACACGGCAACATAATCAACGCTTTTACTTGACCCCCCCCCCCCTCGCGTTAAGTATGGAGCTACAGCCACGAGGCGATTAGCTTAGCTTAGCATAAAGACTGGAAACAGGGGGAAACAATTAGCCTGACTCCAAAGTTAAAAAATCTGCCTACCAGCACCTAATTAACATGTTGTATCTTATTTGTCTCAACCGTACAAACAGAAATGTAAAAACATTTGTGGTTTTAGGATGAGTTACGTTGCTGTGACTATGTCTTGGCAAACAACAGTGCATAATGTCGCTACAATAAGTTTGACAGGCAACCAGAGATATAGCTGAAGACAAACAGAAGAGGGGCCGCTTTGAACTGCAAGAACAAGGGTCACATGGCCGACGGACCACTTTTTTTATTATCGGATTTCTTCGGCCAGTCTTTTGCTGGACACTAAACATATTAAAGAATTTAAGGGAAAATTCTCTGCAGTCAAACAGTAATACAGAAATTATAAAGTAACTTAAGCTTTTAAGGGATCCTTAATGGTGGTTTTCAAAACCTTACAAGGTTTACAGTATGTGTAGTCCAGCTAGTAAGGATGCTACTGCTGCACACTGGTATACACTGTGTACTGGGTGGATGGATAAACTGTTGTTCATCAAGAAATACTTACAGCTTGTAATTAACTCCACCTAAAACCATTGTCATTTTTACATGTCTGTTTGTGTATGAATTAAACCAACATGATACATGTAAATTAATGAGCTTTAGTGGTGCTAGTAGGGGGATTTTTGAACTTTGGGGAGAGCCAGGCAACATCCTGGCTCTAGGTCTGTATTTAACACATTATAACCTTTAATATGTCATTGTATCCTACATGTACCCTAATTTATAAGCTTTGCAATGCTGCCATTAAAATAATGTCATGTAGTTGTGGATCCACTATGACATAACAATCGATAGGGCCTCTTGGTGTGCATAGACACTCATTGCAGTTTTCTTTCTCTCATGGATCAACTGCTCTGTGGGTCTGCAGTAAAAGCTAATCAATGTGGAATATGACTGTGGTCTCCGTCTTCTCTTTTACTATCACAGCACGTCAATATGCCTACTGTAAGTGAACACCCTTTATCTTTTATCAACATGCCACGTCGATATCCCTTTGTTACACCCTGCATCAAAATATATTTGTTCCAATTATCCCTGAGAGCGTTCATTACAAACTGTAAGAGGTGCCATGTCGTTGCGTAGGTCCATCATTCAAATCTGTTTGTTTGAGGTGGCATGCTGTGACAACTCCCACTCATCCTCTTGTGTGCAAATGAAGAGAAAATGGAGAAAGGACAAGAGATTAAAGTGGCTTTTAAAACACTGCGGTTTGAATAAATTTATCAATTAAATAAAAGCAGCAGTGAGTTCCCAGTGCATCATGCTAGTCTTAAAACAATGGCCCCATAATGTGTGTGACAGTAATGATAGCTTTACACCGTGTTACTGTGCCTTCTACTACTTTTCCTACATTTATGTTTACTCAGGCGTGTAATCGCAGTGACGGACGGAGGTCATGCCCCCACCCCCACCCCCAACCAATATATGAAATATGTAAATGCCTGCCTGCTTATATCAACAGCCTCATTAGTGCAGGAAAGGGGTTGTCAAGGGGGCTGCAGGGCACAGTACAAATACAATTTTAAATAATCTCTGATTTTAAAAAAATGCACCCCACCAGCAATTCTTAAAAGAAAATGTTAAATATCCATCTTTCACTCCATTAACTTGTCCATTACTGCCAACTCTGATAGGTAATGCGGCACTCTCTCGTCTTTTTTGAGGGGACAACGAATTTCAGAAATGGAACCAAAGTCGGACAGAAGCAATGCCCAGACTGACAAAATGCCCTAACCTTGAGTACTTAATGGCATTCTTGATATTTTTATAACTGCATTAATTCCGTCTTAACATGAATTTTCAATGTCAAAGAAAAGCCGTTCAACTGTCAAAAGAGCACACAGACAGTTTAGCAAAAATAAAGTACTGACATCTGATCTTTTGCAGAGTGTTGCTAGCAGTGTGGTCAAAAGACCTCTGCTCAACCTTTGCACCTTAGTCTCTCCATTATTCAATAGTTTACACCACTGACTAATTTATTATTTATATACTAACAAACTGAATTCAGTAGAGTAAATTAGAAACTTAACTGTAGAGCAGTTTTGTTTGTTTTCAAGGATGTTCTGGAAGGTTTTAAATGACGCCACAGACATTTATGATTAAGCGCTACAGTTAAACAGATGTGAATCCTCTTTCTGTGGAATTAGTAAGGAGTAGTTTGACACTTATTCGATTTCTTGCCAAGAGTTAGGCGAGAAGGTCGCTATCACTCTCATGTCTGTACGCTAAATATGAAGCTAGAGCCAGGAGGCGGTTAGCTTAGCCTAGCATAAAGACTAGAAACATGGTGAAACAGCCAGCCTGACTGTCCAAAGGTTAAAAAAAAAAAATCTACCTAAAGCTCACCAATTAACACATTATATCTTGTTTATTTACTTGGTACAAAATTAGTGAGCTGTAGAGTTGCTGGGAGCCAGATTTTTCTTTTACCTTTGGACAGAGCCAGGCTAGTTCCCTTCTAATTTGAGTCTTTATGCTAAGCTAAGCTAAGCTAACCGGCTGCCTGCTGTGGCTTCATATTTCCCTTGCAGACATCAATCTTCTCATCTCAACTCTTGGCAAGAAAGTGAGTAAGTATATTTCCCAAAATGTTGAATTATTCTTTTAAATACAGACATGTAAGAAGATTAACCCCACACATCTTGGAAAAACTATAGTGACAAGGAAGTTGCGAGGAAAATTACATTATTACTGCAAAGGAACCAGAGACGTGAGATCAAAAGACAACCTGAGTGAATGATCCACAGCTAGTTCAGCTTTGTGAAGTCTAACTGCATAGAGAACAGGAGTGAAGCTACCAAATGAGGTGAATGAACCTCTTTTGCATTTTAAACAGACAATAATGCAAAAAGACGCTCCGCACGTTAAAGCTTCCCACCTGGATTAGAAGTGTCATCATAACATTGTCAGATTTGTACAGGAGTATCACAGTATGTGCACACGAGTCGAGTCACCGTTACTGACTGTACAGAGAAAGATTAAACGTACCACATTCTGCTGAGCATTGATTATCCATTTTCACAGCCTACACCCCTGAAACCTTGTGACTCATCTCCAAAATGTCAAGCCTTGTGTTTGTGTTGAGTGTTTCATTTGATTCTGCCTTGAAGAGATAATCAAAGGCCACGTTTTCTGATCCGCGCAGATGTGCTGGGATCTCCTTCAGTTTACTGAAAAGCCCAACAGGGAGGCTGAAGACGTTAACCTGGAGAACTCCCATGACAAATTTTTTTGTTTTCTCAAATTTGAACCCCATCAGCCTCTGTGTTCTAGAGTAGCATTAATGAAATAACTACTGTAACGACACCAGGTAATAATCAGCCATGCAAAGAGAGTGCTTATACACTGCTGGGGCTATAAAGCCCTCGCACAGCAGAGCAGAAAGAATATAATACCAATACTATGAAGGGATCATTTAACCATTCAACCATCCAGACAGATAATAGTGTGTTTTCCTGAGCGGGTCACACTCGTCTGCGTGTGTCAGACATGATGTAACAAAGCACCGAGGCCTCTGCTCTGGTCCCACTCCTGTTGATGCTGTATCCCACCCTCTCTCACCTCATCACATCTATAGATGATGACGCAGATCAGACCCTGCAGGCCTCCTCATGTCAGGATGTCAGGGTCTTGCTTTAGGGGGCGCTAAGTGCCACATGTTCCATTTTGTAGCACAAAATGCATCATGTCCGTTAAGTGCGTCTCGGGGCGCCAAGTGTCACTTCCAGTGTGATGAATGGGATGTCATGCCACAAAAGGAAGGAAATTACTTTGGAATAATTATAATGTAATTACAATATCATTACCATATTTCACATAAGTGAAAATTGACCAGAATTTCCTGTGAAAAAATTAAATGCTGAATGTGACACTTAGCAGCATAGTCTGTCATAATGTATTTATATCTGGGTGCTGTCAGCATAATAAACGATACAGGAAGACATGCAGTCTACAAAGTCCAAGTCGGAACTAGAAGAAGAAACAATAGAGCGGAAAGATTTGCTTACATAGTCATCGAGCTTTGGTCCATGCATTTCCTACATGAGTTTTTTTACTGGTAGGCTCCTAAAAAACAATATCTCTGACCTTGATTTACAGGCTGGAGTTCAGGGTTAGTTGTGTGTAAGAGGCTGTGTGGATTAACATCCACAAACAACAGTTAATTGTGATTTTCCAATCACAGAATAAATCACAAATGCAGAGGATTATTTTTAAGAATATAATTTGCTGTCCATGGTATAAGATGACACATAGCTAACTGTTTAAAAACTTGGTTTTTGTTAGTGTGGGTTGTTTAACTTCTAATTCCTGTATCAAAACATCTTGAAATGCTTTTGCAACTACTATTAAAATGTTTATTCTAATGAGAGGAAGCAACTAAAGAACATCCCAAGAAATGGCAACCACCACATAAAGCAAAGCCACAGGACTGAAAAGCAAGAAGGAATTAGACATTGCTGAAAATCATCAGCACTTTATACGATTTGGCAACAGGCTCCATCTCACATCCCTTTTGAAAAAGGGGTAACTTTTTTCCCCCCAAAAATCAGCAAGTCATTTAAAGGATCATTTGTATCGTGCTGAGTCATTCTGTGTCACACAGCCCTCGCTGCGATAATAGTTCTTCATTTTAAAGCAACTTTTCTTCTACATTCTGTCATCCTGCAAAACAAACACTGACAGTAACGTTAACTGAGAATAAAATCAAGACAAACAGCAAGGAGAGGTTTAAGTGATGTTAGGGGAGATACGGTCATGGTAAAGTTCAGAAAGGTAAAGAATTGTTAGTTTTAGAGTAAAATGTTGTGTACATCCACCGTCCTCTGGCAGTAGTTCAGCAGCAGGATCATTATGTTTAGCCACTAGCGCTTACTTTTCTATGAACATAGGACTAATGGAAATCAATAGATGGTACAGACAAGACAAAGGTAGAGAAAAAAAACTAAAGATGTGCTTTAGTGCTGTGGTAATGATGCCACTAAGTGGATTGTTGTTGTTGCACTTGTTCTCTGAGCCACTTGACAGTTTTTGTTGTTTTTGTCCTCTCAGTAACAGTCAGCAGATGAGCATCAAATGATCAAGCTGAAGTGTTTGTGTTTGGCTGAACATTCATTGTTGTTAACTACCAACAGATAAAGAACCGTCCCCATTTGGTGCATTACGTAACTCACACCCAAACAAGGCTTACTACAGCAATACAGCTCACCCAATGTGTCAGAGAAAGAAGGAGGTCGGAAACTGTTACCGAAATATTCCCTCATTTTTTACACGTTGCAAAATGCAGCAGCTGTCACATGACTCTTGCAGCGATATGATGGATTTTAAAAGCTCAAATATGTTACACGCCTGAGCTGAGATGGTCCAATCAATATTTGGCACCATGATCATCTCTCCCAAAGCTGTAAGTGAGTGAATCATAATAGCAGATTAGGAGCGCAGCCTGGAGCAAGTTTAACAGATAATGAGAGATTGAGAAATCAGAGATCGAATTTGTTGGCTGGAGTGATTACATCCAAAGGTCCTTTTTGCATTGTGGCGTTATCAGGACTAACGCACATCATTAAGCCCAAATACTTTTACTATCTCCTTTTCAATCATTTACACTTTCTAAAAAATGTTTAATAGTTTGTGTGTCTGTGTAGGCAGGGGTAGTTAGTTGTCTTTAGCTTAGGTGGAAACTTAAACCTTTATCAAGATTTATAGACCCATTCATTTTTAGGCAAACTGACTCATTCATATTGTTGAGCCTGTCAGTAAAAAAACAGGGGAAAAAGGCGGTTTCAGAGCTTTGAACACTCGGTACTCAGTAAGAAGAAAAACACTCATCAGGTTGTGTCAATGAACATGTTAAGCGAGCTAATGTACCATCACTGATGTACGGTTTAGTGTGTGTGTGTGTTTGCAATCTCTGCAGTATTCAGCAGTGAGTTCGTGTGGAGATAATGACGATGTTTGTATCCTTAGCTGTCCTTAAACCATGCTGAACGCCTGGAATATTGGAGTCTTATTAAACTAGAATGTAATTAGCAAATTATAATAGACTATTATCAGCATATAAGCGCATTTGAAAGTGAAAGAAAAACACAAATAAAGACAACATGAAAGCATCAGGCAACAGAACAGCTGCAGCCCAAAAGAGAATAAAAGCTGCATCAGGCAGGAAAGAAAAGATTAAGGCGTTTCCTCTTGAAATGCCTTGTGGGCACTGACTGCAAGAGGCTCTTTGTGTGTTTGTGTGAGACATTAGAGGTCGTAATTGAGTTGGGCTGAACAAGGCCAATGACCAGGGCCCAATGACCAGAGAAAAAAGGTCAGCGGCTGGAGTTTATTGGGTTGCCGTTTGGAAATGCTACTAAAGGCTGCAGGATTTGACCATTTGCAACAAATCACTTCCAACAGATCAGCTGCTATTTGTGGAAGCATAACATTTACTTAGAAACCATGAGGTTGTAGGTTCAGGTATCAGTGCTTGAGTTAAGAGACCGTTGTTCAACACTTAGTGAAGCCAGACTCAACACTTGTGACGTTGCGTACTTATGAGCTGCTTCAAATCTGAAGACAACTTCTTTACGACTCCAGTCATGAGCCACACACCCGGTCTCGTCCTTGTGAACAACATTAAGATTAATGTTAACATACTGTAACATACACAGTCTGGTCTGACATTCATTATATCAGTATGGTGTATCTCAAGGCAAGCAAAGACATTTACCCTACAAATGACTAATTTCAGTGTCCTTTATGCTCCCTGTTGCACTGCCAGACACCACCTGAAGAACATGTGCTGATGTAATCTAATTTATTCTTCTGCACTGCACAGAATGAGAATTGATTGAAACAAGAGGAAAAGTGACATGAATAACAATATCATGTAGTAAGAAAGGGCAGATCAATAGTCAGTGGGAAATAATGTTTGTCCCAACAGTAAAATTAATGGTATTGTGATAACACGTTGGATAAATTAAATTAACCTTCTTGGGCAATACAGCACATGATCCAGAGGTGGGAAGTTGTTAGATAACAGGTGGTGTTGTTGTAATTATGTACATATTAGAAGTGACGTTACTTCAGTTCAGTGAATTGTGTAAGAGTTGGCTGACATTTCACCTTACATATTAGCACAAGGAGCTCCATAATCTTTGCTGCAGTCTCAGGCTGACTACGTAAAAAGTTAAGTATACGTTTGTGATGCGTTAAGATTTTTTTGTTGTTTTTTTTGTTTCAGTTGTGGGTTTTACCGATGGCATAGCTTTGTTACAGTACAGAGTTGACGATATGGCTTGAGGTGTTGGGGCAGAACAGCAAGCTGTAAACAATATATTAACATTATCATCTTATAAAGTTGTCATGGCAAACGTGTTAGCAAACAGTTGCCTATTTACACATCCAGCAGGCACAGAGCAACATTAGCCTTTTTTTTTTTTAAGTTGTGTGACCAATTTCCTTTTAGCTCTGGTTTGGTCCTCCAGCTCCTGAGGGAAATATCTGGCTCTTTAGCTGCTAAATGCTCCACTATGTTCACCAGCTAGTCGCTAACTTTGCCTTTCAGCCATTTGGTGGTGGGCAGGTAGCGTACAGTGGGTTTACTTGAGCTTTTTCGCTGAAAACAGCAGCCTACTGCTGCTGGAAAAGAGGCTTATGAGAGCGGTGAGAGTGAATCAAAACAGAGTTGTGGGACAGAAAACCAAAACAATAAGCTGAAAGATGCTAAAATGCTCCGTAGAGCTGAGGGGAACTGCAGAGTCGGGTGATAATTCTGTGGTGTCATCACCTCAAACGCCACCTTTCACATTACACATGGTCATTTGATCTATTGTTATATTAAAAATATTGATTAGTGCAGCTTTAAGTTCAACAGTGCAGCCCTGAGTTGATTTAGAAGTTTTGACAGTTAGTTTTTCCTCGGAAAAAATGAGCTTTTCCCCCTCATCCTATAAAAACTTTATTTTGTCTTAATAATAAGAGACAGGGTTACCGCAGGAGTGAAGGTCAAGTTACGGTCATTAGACATCAGGTGCTGCACAGTGGACTCACTGAGGCACAAGAATGACTTTCATCTGAACAAACAACAATGTATTTAATGTTCTTGAAGAATTATTAATGCACTTTGTGGCAGGAATTTCCTGCCTGGCCTTAAAGTGCTGTTCCCTGAAAGTAATCCTTTCTCACGGTTCCTGCATAATTTATGAAATTTAGTCTTTATTTCTTCTGAGTCTTAGGAGCAGCGAGATCAGTGATGAAGTTCCAAAAACCAGGGGAAGAAATTACCTTGCATGAATAATTAAAAAGATTGCGTTGTTTGAATTTGTTTTCTGACAAGTAAGTATAAGACTGACAAAGCACAGCAGACAGTTTGATTTGCAAGTAGCAATTACTTATTCAATGGATGTAATTTTCTTAGAGGCAAAGGAGATTTCAGATAATTGAACCAGTACAAAGAACAGAACTGAATGACCCTGAATTTTTATTCACTGCCTCTACAGCCTTTGTTCTTTGAAACCAATGTATGCATGAATCTGAATGCAGTGGCTTTTACAGTTAGATATTGGTATGAACTGTATATGCTTCCTGTACAGCACATTCCCAAATAGACTGACAGTGTAGATAGATAGACAGAGCTGTTTTTAAGTCTTTTAGGGGAAGTCAGAGGCTAGTCTCAAGTCAGTTGGGAGTCCAGGGAAGGTCACAAGGCTTGTCAAATCGAGTCTCAAGTCTTGTCAAAACTAGTTGCAAAACAAGTCTCAAGTCTGATTCAAGTCTGAGTCTCAAGTCTACAGTTCTGGTAGACAGATGGTAGTCCTGAATTAGCCCTGTGTCTAGTATTTACTGTTGGTGGGCACAGTGGGAGGGATTAAAACTCTGCCCACGAACTAAAATGCAGTTCCTTTCATTGAAAACAGGCACTGCAATTACACACAAGCTGTCTGTGGATTTGCATAGTTCATTTAACTACTACTGCCAGTTTCTCAATGGCATTAACATTAATTTATTTATATCAATATTTGACCACAGGGGCAGCCAATTATGGTTTACTTCTCTGCTCTCTTCGGCTAAATTTAATAAATAAATAAGTTTCCAAGGAACACTTCGCTGCTCTGTATGGTTTTGTTCCAGGTGAGTGAGGTTAATATCCATAGTGCCAGCATCTGTGTGACAAGCCAATGCGAATCATGTTGCTCTGAGAGCTGGCAGACTATACATCACCATCTTGAAAATGTGGAACAGGAACAATCCCTATTAATAGTCCCTTGTGTGAAAGCTTTTAATTTGCACCTTTTACAGCCTGATCTGTAGCACACTGTGAAAATAATGTGCAAAACCCACTGTTTTCTCTTCCAAAGATCTCACACTGCCATGCTGGGGCTCTCAGATCCTCTCCTGCCAAGATGTTTTGACTGCAGATACAAACTCAGTCTCTGCTGGCCAGCACTGGTCCTGTGACACCGTCCATACAAACTCTGCAGCTGAAGCACAAATACTGTAAGCAAATCTGGCTCTATCATAGAGCAATATTAGACAATGATTTATAAAGCAATACCTCTCTACCACAATCTCAAGAATTCTAATCCTAACATATTTGATTCCACAGGTGTTCCTGTTATTATGTCCACCTCCTCTTATGTAACAAAGGCACAAGAAAAAGTCTGCTGAAAGGTAAAGAGCGTCATGTTGTGGCTGCATTGAAGGTCATTAAGTGAAACTGATTAGCCTGATACGGATTTGCTTTCAATTCTAAGTTAATGTTACTCAGTAAACTCGTTTAACAAAATGATAAGTAGTTCTAGCTTGTAAAGTGTCACCTCAACATTAAAATTAGCTGCTGGGTAGCAAGCTAAGTTAAAAAAACAAACTACGTCCTCTAGGATCTAATATCGTGAGCAGGCAATTAAATGTCATAAATGACACAAAAATAACCACGTCCGTACATTTTTCGAGTATTTTTGTTCTTGCTGTTGTCCAATACCTACAGATATCCAATATGGCCACGTAAGGGTGTGTAACATCAGGCAGACACATACCTAAAAGGAATTAAGAAAACTAAAATTTGAAAGACTTTAAATTAATTTTGATTTGTTTACATTTTTAAAAAATCCAAAGATTAATTCAATAATTTAAATACAAAATAAGAAAGCATTATTGATTAGCAAATTAAATTCTTTTTACTTTGAGTTTTATAATGCATCATTTCAAGGCACATTTAATTAATCAATTTGTGAGCTTTTATATATTTCTATAATTATTCCAGGGGCCCTCTCCAGACTCCTTAGCCCAAAAGTTCAAAATATCGCATATACTTTGATAACGTGATAAGTGCTATTTCCTTCATACTGTAGATCAGTCTACATTAAAATGTTCCATCGTAGTGTTGAATGAAAACAAACAAATTAATTGTAAGGATGCTTTATATATCGTACCAAACTGGTTTACAACTGTACATGAGGAGAAAGTCCCATATATGACCTAATGTAGCTCTAGAAAAACCAAACATGCACATCAAAGCAGTAGTTAGTTATAAATAATTTACAAGAAAAAAATAGCGCCTCAGGAAGTAGGCACTGTCCTTGAACTCTTTCAATACATCTTTACTGTACATATATTATGTCTTTACATGTATATCACATGTACAATCCACATCACCTAAATAGAAAGAATGTATTTACAGATATCAAAAAAGTGTAACCCGAGTAGAGTATGAGACAAAGACAGTATATGGATTAATAATAATACTAAAATAGCTCTACAAAACACATACTAAATACCTATTTTTTTAATAACTGTGGTTTCAGTAAAAATGCGTATGTGCACACACAATTAGGAATAATATTAAAAAGGATTTTTTTTTTTGGTAAATGAGGGCCGTGAGTGCCAGACGGTCAGTTCTGGGAAACATTAGTTGTTGCTGAGTGATTTAAGAAAACCCAGTGACTTTCACAGTCTTCTCAGCTTTGCATTATTTATGAAGACTTTTCCACAGTTAATCCTATTCCATATGAACTGTGAAGCAGAAAAAACACCAAATAGCAGCATTGAGATTCTGTTCATATGATAAACACTGATCCATTAGTTACATCCGGGCAAAAAAACAGTCACCATGCACAATCTGGAAGTATTATGCAGACCCATGAATCCTGCTCTTACTTATACAAACATAAATCTTGTCTTTTCATTTTTTGAACCACTGAGCCTGATATTTGCAGCATTCTGAGTAAGACTGGATGGAAAGTTTCCCCCAAATACGAATATACTAAAAAGTGATTTCCTTGCAACTACATGTGGAATTACTGATGTGGTTGTCACATGAGCATGAACTCTTTGTGAGAATAAACACGTTTCCTGTTTCCTCTCCTGCCGCCACCCTGCCTCGTTCTCCCAAACAGACAAAAACAGCATATTGCATGCTATGAGGGATGGCCCGAGTGAGCTGTGAGATGCCTTTGCTCGGGGGGGTTTATCAGGGCCAGTGACTCAGCTCAGGACTGGCACATCTTCCTCCAAGTTAGCCTGAGGCTCAGGCTCTGACATAATGCCTTTTAATGAGATGCCCGAGTCCACAAAAGAGACCAAGATTGAAATGTTGCTCCTGATGCTGTGCCAAACCTTTCAGAAGAGGTTCCATCTTACAGAAGCAAGTCTGAACCTGAGAAAATGGACACTGGGCAGATGATATTTTCTGGGATTTGACTATACGTAGACTGGATGAATCTACTTCCAAAGAAAAAAAAATCTGTATTCAAAAGATGGAACAGAACAGAGAAGGAATTCCACAGTAAACCTCAGAGGATCTTTTGGGAACAGTCTGAACCCAAAAAAACCCTCAGAGATGTTTCCTGCAAACTTTAAAGTCTGATGTAGCGGGCTGTTCTTGGGCAAAAACACCCTGCTGAGATCAACAGTCCAGTGATGAAGAAGTCAATGTGGCGTCCCCTTTCTTCTCAGCTCCAGAGTGTGCAGGCCCTCCTGCCGACCCAGGGCATGCTGCGTGCCAACTTTGTGCGCCGTCTCTGTAGCGGTGATGTCAATCTGGGCGTACTTGGTGGAGCTCTTTCCTGTCGAGACACACAAAAAAAGACCCTCTTTCAACTTGAAGTAAGTTATTGAAAGTCTAACATTTGAATATTCATCACTGGAGCACTCCACACTTTCTCTTTTGGTGTAAAATGGAGCTGAAACAATTAGTGGATTGACAGACAAGTATAGGAATAGTTTTACTTGCTGAGAGTTAGTTGTGAAGATTGATACCACACTCATGTCTGTACGGTAAATACAAAGCTACAGCCAGTTAGCTTTGCTTAGCATAAAGACAGGGAAACGGGGATACAGTTGTTGAAATGTAACAACATCCACCTACCAGAACCTCTAAAGCTCACTAATTATTAACACGTCTCTTGTACTAAAACTAAAGTTTAAAACGTATTTTTACAAGGGGTTAAGTGCTGGACCATTTCTTGGCATAGTCATTTCTTGGACACTACAACTTGTCGTTTTTACACTTATTTTTATACAGATAAAAAAATGAGAAGGTGATATATACATACATACATAAGCATATTTCTCAAAATGTTAAAGTATTCTTTTAATAGTCAGTCACTTGTTTTCAGTCATTTTTAGGCAAAAATTCACTGGTTCTAGCTCCTCAGATGTGGTGGTTTTTTAAGTCCTCTACTAAACTAATAGTAAATATCTATTTTGGACTATTAGTCGAAGAAAACAAGACATCTGAAGAAGTCACCTTGGGCTCTGGGAACCTTGAAATGGGCATTTTTTTCCCTACTATTTGCCGACATTCTTTGGCCAAAAAATAAATCAAAGGACATCCTTGTTGTAGGTGACAAAAGCATTGCTGAATCATCTTTCAGAAAATCCACATTTTTTTCGAGAACTGATGAAAACGTCCAAACAAACATGACAACGGAGAGTTCAGAGTGAAGTGGATCTCTGCCCTCGCTGTCAACATGAATGCTTAAGGTATGCGACCCAGTGTCACCACACAAAGCAGAAAAATATGTAAATGACTCAGCTGAAGCTTTTAAAATTCCCCTCATGCGCGTCACTGGCATTGCCTTGTGTGAAAATCAAAAAGGCAAGATGTCAAGGTTTACTCGCAAAAGCAGAATGTGCATGAATATCACAAAAATGCACATCACCGTACCGTCCCCTCCTGCTTGAGTTATGTGTTTTACAGTGTTATGTCGAGGAAATCAAAACCAGCTCCTCACAACACATCAAGAGTCCCTGGAGGAGGAGGATCCCATTTGAGCCAGTGAATTTACAGCTGTGATCTGAATGCCCTGTGACCCCCTTTTTAGTGGCGAGATGGGACACTCCTCCTCCCAGGTGACAGATTAATGAGGCCGCATGCCAGGATATAAACTGTATTGCTGACATCAGATATTAACCTCTCTCATGTCAGAGCCCAAGCGGCTCTCGTATTCCTGAGGGCAACGACGCTAATAGCCAACTTGTCTGTCAATTACAGCTCACTACCGCGTCTCCAGTGACAAGGACACAGCTGTCTTTTAGTGGGACGAGAGGAAATCAGCTCAATCGTTTGGGAGCGATTCCTGTAACTCTGACAAAGTGAAACAGAATTACAGAACAATTGTGTCTCGAGAGCGACTTTTCATCCTCGCCTGGTATTGATATCCTGGTTTATTTTAAGTTGGCTCTTTCATCTCTGTCTGCAGGAGTTGAACAGAAAATGTATTATTTACTAAACTGCTTTTCTACAATGCTGCACAGATCGGAGCACAAGCAAGAAATCCTTGTACTGTGTGAGCAAAGACGAGAACATAAGGGCATGACTGAGGTCATTTTACCTTAATTTGAATCAATTCAGGATGTGGATTTTCTTATAAATTCAAACCTTTTCATTAAAAGAGCTGCTTACATCTTATCTATTAAAGATCCTCATTAGAAATTCTCATGAATGTTTCATGATTTTCTAGTTTGATGCTGATTGGTATTTACATTTCCATTTGGGCAGTGCTCTGGTACATAGATTTATACAATAATCAACATTTATACAGTGGAACAGTGCATTAATAAAAAGTAAGCAAGATTTAATAATAGCAAAGAAGTTTTGTTTGTGCCTTCATTAGGGTTAGCCACCAATATAACTCAAGTAACTGATAATTCCACCATTTTTTACATACTTGACATTACAATTAACCTCTAGTGCTGAAATTTCTCTATATAAAACATTTTGCCTAACATTGGCAAAATTTTGGTTTAAATCAGGATCTACGTGATCAAAAGACAAGTAAACAAGTTCATGCATCTAAACAGTTTAATACTCACACATTTTGTTTGGTCTGAGGTCTGACACCTTGCTCTACTACCATCCAGACGTTTGTAACTCTGGAGTGTTTGACCACTAGTAGTGCAATGGAGCAGTGTTTTTATGAGTGCATTGCCGTTTGTTATGCATGAGGATGCACGCACACGAGATATTACTTTCCTGCCACTCGTTTCACACTATTGCACTGATCTACAGGTGCCGACAATCCGCTAACAAAGGCAGTGAAAGTAATAGAGCTTATGATTGTGAGTAACATCTCTTGAAAGTTAATGGCAACTATACTGAAGGTGTGGAGCAATATTTTATGCGCTGCTTATTTGCCTCAACTGTCGTAAAGTTGAAATGCGTAAGTCATCCACAGAAACTGAACCAATACCAATTGCTGCAATCTTACAAGTGTCTCGATTTATTAGGTAGTTAGTTTAGTAGCTTTCCACTGAGCATTTCTGAGATCTATTTGAGTTTTTAAGTGAATCTTTGAAGTGACGAATGGTTTTCTGACATAACAACAACAACAATAGATTTTTCTCCACAGGTGGAGTTTGTCACCCTGACCGTTCAACATGGCTGCCGTCTGAATGAGGTAAAAAAACGTTTGACATAGTAATATAAAGCTAATCATTATTGTTTCAGAGAGAAACAGTTTGAATGTTAGCCCTTTTACTAGTCGAAGCTTATTTCAGATTCATCCTTACTCTGAGGCGGGAGATGTGCGACGCTCCCTCGGGTGCCGGGTCCTGGCTCCTGCAGCTCCAGCTCCATGTAGTTGAGCTGCTTCTTGGATGTGGGACTAACAGGAATATTGACATACGTCACACCTTCACTGCGGGGCCTTTCAGTAAGTGGTGCCTCTGGGGGGAAAACGAACACAGCCCCTGTCAGAACAAGAGTTACAACGTGTTAATTAAGATCTGGTTTTGTTAATTTGTTTCTGAACCTTCTTTCTTTTGAAAAAGGTGTGAACACTTATTTTTATCAGGCTTATACTTTATCTCCAAAAACACATAAGAGCCATGAAGCTGCATTTGGATGAATGTTTCGTCATTACAATGATCATGGCCAGTTATTTCACAGTATTTTGAATGACTCAGTGTTTTGTTTGGGGATTCGGTTCCATTTTTTACACTGGCTGTGCTCATTGTGATAAAAAAAAAAAAACACTTTAATGCAACAGTATGGCTCTTTTATGTGTTTCTAATGGTTTTTGGTCAACAATAGAGTTCTATGGCACAGAGGAATAAGCTCAGCCAGGCTGTGGCTACATAGACAACACATAGTAGAATAAACTCATTGTTTTCAAACTCATTGGTTTTTGTCTTTTCATGGGATTTTCTGACAATATTGAAAAGATAAAATAACAGGAGCCTTATTGTAACACTTTGTAACCGATTTGTTTTTGTCATTATGACCTTAATTAAAAGATAATGATGAAGAAATCGAGGATAGGACTGAGTGTTATTTTAACACTGTCATTATAACCTTAATCAAAAGCTAAAAGATGTCCCCCTGCGGGGTTAGTATCTCTTGAGGCAACAGTCCTTATCATCAGCCTAATGTTAATTACATTCATTCAAATACAGACATCTGCAATTACGTGACAATATTATTTTCAACAGTAAAGCACAGAAGGACTGGCATGCAGTGTATCCCAATTAATTGCCCTTTCCCCCAGAGGCTAATTATGCATAATTAGCCGATAGGCCCCAGAGATAAATTATGGGATACATTGTGGTCATTTTGCGTTATGAGGCAGTAAAACTCTTAACTTGTTGCCCTTGTAATTCCACCATCAGAGCTCCTTAACTAACATCCAATTCCTCAAACATGTGAAAACATTCTAGTGCGTTTTTATCCAAGATTCATGTTTTTCTTTAGCAAAATTCTTTAATTAATTGGATAGTTGTTGTTTTTTTACTGTAAAATCTGATTCACTGAAAAAAATGCTCATTTTAACATTTCTTTCAAAACAACTTTGCAAATAACACAAAATCCAGATAAGAGGCTAACAGAGGTACAATCATTGGCAGATTTCTCCATTTAATTGTGCAAATACATATGAATTTGCACAATTGGTCTATGACAAATGTACTTAAAAGTAAGTGCTTTTAATGGCAACCTGACTACAGTTTGAACTGCTACTGAACACAAGCAGTATTGGTATTCTGGGTAAAAACAGCAAATGCTTCAAGAATCTATGCAACTGATCAAACAGTGCAGTCAGCAGGAGAAAAAAAAAAAAAGTGTCAAGTAAAACTAACAAGAAATGTCGCCTCAACCCATTTCAACTGAATAGCGCTTCCTGTCAAACACAAATTACAGCTCAGTGTTGCCTTTAAGTGCGTTGACCATGTTATTTATTGTGCTTGATAATACTTTACCTGTCAAACCTAAAAGCCGCCCAGGATAAAGAGGTGCAGGCGAGTTCATTGCTGGCTGGTTGAATGCTGTTGAGCTCAATGCCTTATTGACAGAGTTTCAGAACAGCAGCATAAAGTATGTGCATATTTCAGCTCTGACACGTATCGTCCGATGTTTTTATTTTCTGCTTGTATCTACAGTGCCAGCGAAGATAGCTACAACCTTCAAGAACACTCAAGGATATCTGAGAAATTAGCATAACTTGAATACTTCTGTTTTCTCCCCTGTGAATAGAGACTAGTGCAACGCAAGATGTACTCCACTTCTCCTGAACAGATATATAAACATTTGTTGGTGATGTTACTCATGTGCAAATAGAACAGCTGCTAGAAAATAAAGCCAAATAAACAGATACACTGCTGAAATTAGACTGCTGATTTTTGGGTCACCTACAACAGCACTGTTCATAGGAATCACGCATTTATGTTGACAAAAACCTTTGTATAATCAGGAATTAAAATGATAGCATATCAAAGAATGAACCAGGCATGGCAGTCATACACAACCAAAGATTATATTTTACTTTTGGTGTTTAGTGAGTGTTGAGTTTAAACCACACGTGCATTTCTACGTTAAATTCTGTTTATACATTCGGCGTTTCAAAAACATGGACAGGTAACAAAATTTACGTTACATGGACAGGACAGGTGCGGATAATCTAATTTTGACTTGTCAATACACGAAATTTCCATCATTATCACCGAGCTCTTCCAGCAGTAAACAAGTATGTTCTAAAAGGCAACATTTTTCCACATTCTTAATTATTTGTAGCGACATGTAAACAGAATCCATTCTGCTAGTGCTTCACCGGCAGCACTGATTCGCCACTTGGGCTGCAGCTAACGACTATTTGCAGAATCAGTTAATCGTATAGTCAATAAAATGTTTTATAAATTCTATCACAATTTCCCAGAGCTCAAGGTGACATCTTTAAATTGCGTTATTCATCAGACCAACAAACCAAAACCCAAAGATATTCAGTTTACTACTATACTGTATGACAGAGAAAAGCAGCAAATCCTCCAATTTCTTTAGCATTTTTGCTTCATTCATGAGGTAAACGATGAATCGCTTATCAAAATAGTTGCAGTTTAATTAATTGCCAATTAATTTCCTAATTAACCAACTAATCGCTTCAGCTCTACTTGCCACTACAGTTACAAATCACCAAGCTACTACTTGTCCTATTTATGGATGCACAAACTAGAACCTTATCTAAAATGTTTGATAATGTTTTGTGTTTAAGGAGAAAAAGAAACAGAATATCCACCAATATATCATAATTCAATTTTTCAAACCTTTAAATATCAATATTGACCACAAAAAACAATCCATTATTGGTCGGCAATCCACTCTTTATCTGATTAACAATTTCACACTAATTCAGTTAGTCAGGAGTGTGAGGCTACACTGCAGTGCCAAAAACTATTACTTATTAACCATAGAGCTCAGGCTCTTACTGACAACTACCACTTCATAACAAAACAAACATGATGCATAGCGTGGCAACAAAAACGCTGCTGATCTGCGCCTTACTTTATGTCAGCTAGTGCAGGACTTCTGCATGTTGGAAGATTAAAGAGAATATCTAGATCACAGAAAACAGATCATAAAACTACATTTTACTGTTGTGTGTTTAAACAATCCCAACAGCAGAGAGCAGTTCAGCTGAGGGCAGTTACTGCTAGAAACAAACGCTAATGAGGCTATCTCTAGACGACAATAGTTATCATACATCTCCAACAGTGAATAAAATTCTACTAATTTATTCCTAAAAGTACATGCACTGTCTTGTGTCAGATTCACATTGTAAAACTATGAAATGCTGCATACAAATACATTATTTTAGTTTCCAAGGTGACTGTAAAGATTGTCATGGATCCATATTCATCTGTGTTGCGACAGCTGTGTTGTAATTACACTATCGTGTAGATGCAGCACTGTAAAGTTTGTTCAGAAGCTGGGTAATATGCAACATTTCCCCTGGTATTGACTCTTCCTAAATGGCAGCAGGCAGTGGCCATTACCCCGCAGCTCAGAGGCATCAACCCTGGGGGACACTCTTACAATCAGTGAGAAGCCATTAGACGCCAGCAGAGTCTCAGTGTGTGCAGCCTTTGGCAACATCTAAGACACCTAATTGATCAGACACCAAGCAGCCCTCGTAGAAGTGTGGGGTTTTATAATGGCTGCCATTACAACAGTGGGTTTGCCCACAGCTCTAAGGCTGAGGGACACTCCCATAATACACTTCCTCTAGGGGGGATGTTGGAGGCAATACCTGGCTGAGCTAAGTGACCCGAACCCACAAAGTCAACCGCTTCTGAGGGGAAAACACGGGTCTAATGACAGGCTTGCCTTTAGGGCGAGAGGCCTGTTCCAGCTGGTTTTCCACCTTTCACATGTTATTATAGCAGGCGGACATTATGGTGCAGGGGGAAAACATGTCTGACTGAACCCAAAGGAGTAAGGTCTTTACTTTAAAATGCCAACATTTGAGAGACATTTTGCTCACGTACAACACAACAAGTCCTAATTTGATGCAATGTCATATTTCCACATCATTTAAAAGATGGATTTTTCCCCCCTCTTTCTCCTCAGTTTCGCCTGCCAACAAGGACTTCACCAGGACAACACTGGCCCATCCTAGATCCCGTCCTCTGTGCAAGAGGCCAGACCAACAAGCAGGAGTGACTAGTGTAGAGACATAAGCCATGCTCCCTTCACCAGCATCCCACCTGCAATTTTGTTAATCAAACTGCATGACCAAGCCAAAGGTACCACAGCCAGGGACTAAACCCAGGTCTCTATGATGGTGGGTGAGTGTTATCCACATTGCGAACCCTAATCCCCTAATGCTGACTTTTTGATAAAATTAGATTAAATAATTTTTTTACCAAACAACAATGATTTATACAAGAGCAACTCAGTACACCACGACAAGTGAGGAAACTACCAGACTGAACCATGCCCCTGATACTACAGGCTCCTTTACACTCTGCGAGTTTGGGCTGTCCCAGACAAAACTTCACAATCATGAGAGAGACATAGGGAAATCTTTGGTCGTCAGTACGAATGGTGGTCCTACACCTAGGTGCCGCTTTATTACGTTCGCCTAGCTAAAGCTGTCTAATACAACAAGCCCTGCAATAAATCCTATGAAGGTTATAATATTTAGTTTGTGTTGAAACTGTTTTAGAGAGGTGTTGATTCAACTGTATGATCATTTTGAAGGATGCAGTTTGTGCTGCGGTTGAGCTGTATTGCTTTATACAGAGAGGTGTTTATCCTACCCTCATTGATATAAATGGGCTGGACAAAATGACCACACAGTTGAATCAACACCTCTCTAAAACAGTTTTAACCCAAACTGAACATTATAACCTTCATGAAGGTAGGATTTAGAGAGTGACATACAATGCACCTGCAAAATTGCTGTTATTGCACAGTGTATAGGTGCTTGCACACTAGAATAGCCTGAACAGATGTCTCAATATGGAACCAAAATAAGTCAATATAACATCATCAGTCATAGCTGCTAACTGATTATGAAATCAGGAGAATATGAAGTGTTACCAAACTATTATTACATCACATGAACATTTTGTATTTATTTCAGTTGCCAATGAGCCATGACGTAAAACCTAAGCCACTGGACTTGGTCACCTCCTGCACGTCCCCGTCCATTAACTGCTTGCTGAGGCAGGATGATGGGGAAGATGACATGGGAGCCGAGCTGTGTGTGTGTGTGTGTAGGTACACGAACATGACTGATGGGTTTGGTGCCACATCGTGACAGCTGCTGGGACTTTCGAGAGCCGGTGTGCATTAGACTGAGGGTATGTTTTTGGGTGTTGGGATGCTTAAGTGGCCAAACGTCTCCTGACAACTGTCCCCTCACCTCACATCAGGGCAGGTATCCTGTCACGCACCACTGCACTCTGTTTGGTTACACAGTTATCTGTGTGTCATCTCTTGACACAATTGGTTCTTATGTAACTTGAGTTTATGGCGTTACATAAAGTGCAGATGAAGAAAGAAATGTTCACGCTGCAGTGAGCCCTCCGCTACACTATGACAAGGAGAGGTCACTGAACCAGGTCCTTTATTCTAGATTACGTTAATGGCAACACAAATTACCTATGTGACTTATACCAACCTGTAAAGCACATACAGGTATGTGATTCATCTCTGACAATCACATAAATTACCGCAGTTTCAACGCCCCTGTTAGGCCCAGTTTATCCCTCTGATCTACAATCATTACATTCGAGCCACAGACCAAAGATTCTGTTTTTAACATTACATGTAGCAACATACAAAGAAGCATTTAACTGCAGATGCCAATGTAAGCAGCTTAGAAAAAACTCAAAGAAAATCAGTCTGGGTCAGTCCTTGTCAAATCAAACTTTATGTTGATGCCATTTGACACCCACAATTTATTCTGTATAACATTTTCACAGAATTTTGAGAATTTCATAGTTTTTTCTTCCCCTGGGTATTTTGTCATTTTCGCAAACAAACAAACAACATCTTAGGCAGGGAACCCATTTTTAGGGTTCAATATCTTCAGACATATATCTCCTAGAGCCATGAAATTTGGTAGGGTTTTAAATATAACTATTTTATGGGTCTGCTAATTCCTAATAATTTTTGAATCATTACTTGAAAGTGTCCAGAAAAGAACCGTACTGGAAAGAATCAAAAGAATTTCCTTCAAAGAACTATTCAGTTTATACTCAGATAAATATTCAATCATCATTAATTGATTATTGGGAACTCTAGCCTATCTTAGCATTTCATTTGAATTAATTAACAGAAAGTGTAGGGATTGCACAGTGTCTATTTTAGCTTTAATTAGTGCCAAATGACACCCAGTAACCCAGGACACTTAACGTTATTTTGAGAATCCTAAATGGGATCAAAAAATATTCTGTCTGCTGCACAATAAAAACAATCTTTAACACTTAACGCGTAAAATAATGCAGAATCACAATCCTCTTATTAGCTTTTCCACAAATTTCAGCCCAAGAAGACCTTGGAATGCAGTTGAAAGCTAATAAGTAGACCTTGTTTCAAGATGACTTTGTCAAGCTTCTATTTCCAAGATCAATAATGAACTTTCACACTCAATCTTTAGTTAGCGTTTAAACCTAAAAAAGAACAGTAGCTGAAAGTGAACACATGTTTACATATAAAATGATTAATAATAAATAAATATCAATAAATGTACTTCACAGTAAAACATTTTAATTTCTTGATCGAGCAACCATTTAACCGTGCTTAGTTCTGTGACTCGAATGTCAATTTACTAAATCTGGTTTCAAGCACTTAAAACTTAAGAAAATTTCTTGGCTAGTCAAGACAAGTAAGTAATGTGTAAATTGGTTGCTAGGAAACATTGTTAGCATTGTCCAATCAAGAGCAATCAACTACGTAAACCGGAACTTACTGTAGCATCACAAACTGTAACATAACCTCAAAACTGTACAGTACTTGAGTAAATGTACTTAGTTACATCCCACCACTGGCTAAGTTTGGATTTACTAAGAGCTGGTGCACCTGGCTCCAGATATGAGTCTGTATGCAGCACTGTACAGTACGTGCTGTGCATGTACAGGTAGCCATTTCATGAAAACAACTTCCCGTCAACGTCACAGTCCATTACCCTGGATAAAGTCAAGTAAACATTATGTGTGTGGTGAATGTGTCTGTTCCTAACATCACCCTTGTGGATGTTCGGCCACGTGCCAGTCTGCTATTTCAGACACTGAATGAGCCTCATTTTATGCATTTATTCATTCCAATTCATGCACACCAGACTACAGGTGATGTGTGTGCTGCTAGGTTGATTCAGGTGCGTGACTCATCAATTTAATTCACTTTCTGTAAGTGGGTCCTGGTTATTGTAAGAAGCCTGGGTAATGCACCACTGAAAATATAAAAAAAAAAAAAATCTATCCATTTGTGCAGCTACAGACCCAACAATCTGCATATGTTATGATTATGTGCATTACTTGATGTCGTGGTGTCTGTCTCACTCACCTTCAGTCTCTTGAAGGAACCTCTGCTGACCACAGCTGCCCATTAGCTTGTACTTGCTTTTTTCTTCTGCCTGCAAGACACACAGACAGTAAGCAACTGTTATTATAATTTGCAGTGAGCGATTATACCCAACGCATAAGTTTATTACATAAGAAGAGTGACGATGACTTTCT
Organism: Macquaria australasica; assembly: GCA_005408345.1. NCBI lineage: Eukaryota > Metazoa > Chordata > Actinopteri > Centrarchiformes > Percichthyidae > Macquaria > Macquaria australasica. Next base: position 27,834 of record SEMN01000012.1, on the reverse strand, counting down.
CCTCAACAGCTCAGCGGACACGTCAGGAGTATTTATAGACATAGGCTGATATTCAGGATTTACTGAGAGCTCGGGGCTATGTCTTACATGTGGAAACACTCATCGTTATGGATGGATAACCATGCCTTTTAAACTGCTGCCCCACAATCTCCGATTCCAGACGGCCACTGTGAGCACAGCTATTGTGGTGTGAAAATTGGTGGTGGAGTGCAGCCATATTGCTTTCAGTCTCACTGAGAGGCCACTGTGCACACAATGAGGGATTCCTTGATGGGACCATCATCGTGCTGAGAATGAATGAGGCTAGTACATACAAGTGGATTATCTGTAATGGGCATCAGTTGATTATATTGGTGCATTTTCCTGCAGTTGGATAACTTCTAGCATTGTGTTTTAATATTCATGTTTCATATCAGGGCACTCCAGGGGTTAAAGGAATTTGTTCATACTCAATAGCATCCAGCTCTGTGATGTAAGGCTGAAAATAAACTCAAATTATCTGTATTCCATATAATGTTTATATTTATTTATTTATACACATAATATTTTGGGAAATACATGCTTTCTTTTTACAAGTTAGATGAGGAGATTGACACCACTCTCATATCTGTGCGTTAAGTGTGGAGCTGGATACACAGGGCGATTAGCTTAGCTTAGCACAAAGACTGGAAGCAGGAGGAATGCGTCTCATCACACACCCACACTGAAGTTGAAAAAGCATAAAGGTTTGGCTTAAGAGACTGCACATACAGCAAGTACAGTACTTTAATGCTATGATTTCAGCTCATACACAGACAATGGAGACAATCCCGACTTTCTCAACTGCTTATTCCAATTAACTGGACAAGTTTAAAACTACAAAATGCTGATGAACATATTTCTTCATGTTCAATTTCAGATATCACTCCAGCCTCTTTTAAAAACTAACCTCTATGAGCTGCTATTCGTTCTTTATCAATAGGTATTCCCATGATAGCAGACATTTCCCCCCAAAATGTTCAGCTGAACTCAGGGCACAATGAGTTACACAGTCAAAATGTGTGAGCGGTTGATATCATAAAGCGGATTAGAGAGTTTTGGATTGGCCTACCTCCGAGTTCCTCTCCGGCGCTCGACTCTCCATGATCTCATAAGCAGGATCAGCTCTGCGTCTTTCCTCTTTGCTATTAAGCCTTTTGTCTGGTGGGAGAGAAAAATATAGGGTTTTAAATATAAGAAACTAAACTGCAAATTTTTGTGCCAATAGCCAGGGCAGAAAATAATCCCACATTGTGTGTTTTTTCTTAATCCATTTTGTGAATCAAAGCAGACATGGTGCTCTCTGGGTATAAATGCAGGAATTCCTGCAGATCCAGTGATGGGAACAAATAACAGCCAATTGATTCATCATCTCACAATACCACAAACTATTACACATGGGGAAACAACCATCCCTGGTTCTGGGAATAAGAGCTGTACTAATACCATGCAAGGGACAAACGTCACAACCTGCATGCTGGTAAAGAGGTTCAGCATGCAGCAGAGAGTTTGCTGTATTTTTTCTTGTCCTTTGCAAATGCAAAACCCAACCTAAAAAATAATATTTAAACACCGTTATCACTGACACTTTTAGTTTTATAATGTAGAAAGCCTTTATATTAGAAACTGATTGACAACCATATCTGACAATTTAGCTTTTTACAGATATTTTGGGGTTGATGTTATAGCCCGACTGGTAGTGGATTTTTCCTTCTATTCCTTTTTTAAAGGAATTGTGACCACAGCATGTACTGAGCAGGACATTTTGCAGACTCTTAGAAACTGTAACAGCGACACAGTTTCTAAATGACTTCAAACATATCTTTGGCACTTCTGTGCAGCCATTTCTTGTTACTTATTGGTCAACATATATACTGCAATATATATCTGCATGTAGCTAAAATCAGCCCGGGAGATTTATCGCTCTGCCTCTAATTGGTATATATATACACACTCATTCGCCAGTTTATTAGGTACACTTAGATAAAACTGATAGTCTAATAGAACAGTCCTGCGATAAATACTCCCTTCATGAAGATTATAATAAACACCTGTCAATTTAACACAATACAATGCAGGACTGTTGTATTGGACTGCATTAGTTTTAGCCAGATGTACCTAATAAACTGGCAGCTGAGTGTGTATCAGCCAAAAAGTAACACGAAATTTCTGAACACAAAATTTGCTGAAGATGCTGTATGTTTGAGGTACTTTACAAATGCCCTTACATATTTTGTCCACCAGAGAGTGCTGACAAGTTCATTTTCACAATTCTTTAATAACCAAATTTAAGTAATCCTTACCAAAAATATTGTATGTTAAAAAACAAAAACAAGACAAATTTTGCTAATATATAGTGTTATCAGATTTTTTGGTACCACTTTCCAATAAGGCACCCTTTATAAAAGGGTTGATATGTTTTAAATGATGGCTTGTTAGAGGCTAATAAATAATTCACTAATGCTTTATAGTTCAGTTATAATAAGCCACTAATAAGACATTTTGGGTTGCAAAAGAATTATTTTGGTTGGTCCTTTCTATTCAGTAATAATGCTGTTATGAATGTTGGTAAATTATTAATAAATGCCTAATAAGTTGTTCATAACTGCCCTTTTCCAAAAGGTAACCAATCAATTTTTCACAACCTGGCAACCATAAAGTTGGCTTACAACTCATTAGAAGGCACTGGTAGATTTATTATCCATTAATAAAGACAGTTAGAACTTTAGGTTATTTTTTCAGCCTTAGAAATCCACCATCAGTCAGTCTCTAGTGGAGCATACACACCATTTCCGATTTCTCTTGAACTCTTGCAGTAACTTCAATCCCATCTACTTTTCACAGCTCACACAACAAAAGGAAACATCACAGAATGCAGAGAGAAAACAAGCAGTTGATTAAACAAAAAGAAGCCAGGAGGAAAGCGTGTGTTTTTTTATTGATGACAAGGAGAACAACAGGACCAAAACGAAAGAGAAGATCCATTTCAAAGGACTGAAGAGGAAAAGGACACCAGAGGAATCCGAGAAGCTTTGTTATGAGTTGTAGAGGAAACTGGAGAAGAGGCCTCTTACCTTCACTGGTCACTTTCCGACCATTCATGTCTTCATACTGACACTGCCCGTGTCCGTCCACGCTCTGCAATCCATCACTCAGAGCTTGATGGAGCCGTTCCTCATTAGCAGCTACTGTGTGTTCTTGGCTTCTCTTAAGGTGCAGCCCCATTGGAAAGGTTTGTAAAGTGGAGATGTTCCTGTTGCGGTACATTTCAGCCGGTGCGACCTGTGGAGGAGGGTGGCAGTGCTCTCCTTGACACTTTAAACAGTTTTCATAAATGACAGCTCTTTTGTCTTGCTGCGAGTCTTGTGATGGTACACAGGTGCCACTTGGTGCAGATTTGAGCTCATCTCCAAATCTCGGGCTCATTGACTCATACAAGTTCAGTCTGTTAGTCTTTGCCTCCAGCTGCCTATCAGTACTTGGAAAGCCTAACAGATCAGCTAAGAGACTGGCTAATTTCTCTCTTCCTTTTTTTGGCAGCGGTGAATCCTCGCACGTCCTCACTGTTGGCTCCTCCGAGCTGTGGATGCTTCCAGAGCCAGGAGAGGCACAGGATTTCTCCAGAATTTTCTTCACTGCAATATTGTATTCACTGGCGGTGCTGGGCCTGCACGGTGATTTGTCAACACTTTGATCTGCTGGATTGAAAATATGATGGTCTGGAGGCAAAAAAAAAAACCTTCAACACGCTTTGATTTCTGTCCCAAATCAAATCAGCAAATCGTGAATGCTTTTTCTCAAACATGCAGCAACTCTGTTCAGGCATGCCTGAACTCTGTTCAATGCATGCAGTGTGCATACAATATTTCAGCTGATTACACTTACCTGGTATGGCAGGTGTCACTGAACCACTTGCAGGGATGTACGGCGTCCCCTGTGAGGTGAAAAAGAATATTACACAAATTAATTTGATGGTATTTAAGTGTACTACAACAACAACAACAATGAGAAAACATGTCAACAATCCCATTAAAAGACCAAAACCAACAGTGCATTAATCAGTCTCTTCCATGACTCCCGTAGCCTGTCAATGGTTCTCAGTCACAAGCTGATTGGTTCTTATTTAAATCTGGACAAATGGGTCACAACTTTCATTTTTACAAAAGGCTACATCATTTCCTGGGCACTGTGGTTTTGAGCAAAGGTTACTCAAACAGGAGGAAACTGTGCATTTGTTGGGGACTATTTTCAGCTGCAGATTTGGTACGCTAGTATTTACAGCAGCAGGACAGTATAGTATGTAGGATCGATTCAAAATAAACTACAGTGCCCATTCATGGTAAAGAAGGAACATGCCAGTTCAGCGACAGGGCTCATTTGTACAGTTTTACTAGTCTTTCCACAACAGACAAAAACACAGTATTTCCAGTCTCATCCTTTATAAGCTCAACACTGTGGACTGTTTAGTTTCAAAGCTGTGCGGCATCATGACTGTGAATGCTCCGAGTGTCCATGGCTGTCAGATGACTACATCCATCACACACAGAGCATATTCCACACTAGCCAGGCCGAAACCTCTTTAAGTCTGCTGACAACAGTGTGACTGCAATTATAGTACAATTAATTATAATAAAATGATCTTCATGCATTCATAGATATATATTCCAAAATGTGAACTAACATGTATTTATAGTTATGGTTTAATGTTTTCTTTAGCTGTGAGCCAATAAACACAACAGGGGTGGATTGTGTTGCTCAGGCTGAAGGTGATAAATGCCCTCCTACACTGCTCACGCCTGATCCATCAGCTTCTGGCCAACAACTCAGGTTTCATTTAGTTCACAAATGCAATTTACATTCATAACTAAATGCACAACCAGCAGGTGGAGCTATATGTTTAGAGTATTCAATAAAATGACCAGGAAAAAAAAAGCTTTTACTAAGTTTGCACCTGGATGTTCAAATGTTAAGTATTTCCAAAGAAATTTAAGTTATAGCTCAAGCTCTGCCTTAAAGAGTGGAGCTCTTGCACTACAAATACAAGATGCTATTTGATAATGTACTGCAGATTTCCACTGAAAATCAATACAGACATGAAGAAAGATTCATGAGTATAAAACTGGTATAAATGATGCAACACTGTATATCACAGCCAAGAAGAATCAATCTCAAAATCAAAGAGCAAAAACTGATTTATCCTAAAATACAACATGTCTTTCTTCACTTACAGCAACTTATCAAGACTAGACAATGGAGACAACAAAGTAAAGCTGAAACAATTAATTAATGGAATATTTGATTGTCAGAAAATTAATCTGCAACTGTTTTGACAGTAGATTCAAGTCATTTTGAATCAAACTCTGAAGAAGAAATCACCACTGACTTCATGATTGCCAAGCCAAGGAGAAAAGCAGCTGAGCCTCATAGTTCATATTGAGAAGGTTTTACTAGAAGTTTATTTTTTTTATCTTTGGGTGTAAAAGCTGCAAATAAACTTGGATGACATTCAGTTTGGAGTTTACATGTACTTCTCATAAAAAAAGAGAACACTCCCTTAGCCCAACAGTATTAAGTTAAGCAATAAATATGAGGTGAAGGTGTAAAAGGAGAAAAACTCCAAGTCACAAGGTCTAAATCTGCTGAATACAATGACAGTGTCAACCTCAATTGGCTGCTGACATGCTAACTTGTTAAACAGATGGGCCATGGGACGGTTTGTTGTTTTGACACCAAACGCAGAGCGGCATCACCGTCAGCCTGCACGATACCACAAAAGGTCATACTGATGGCGAGCTACAGAACAGATGATAGAGTGATGATAAGGCCTGCTCACACAAGCTGCTACTGTATGACAGGGAGTTATAGAACCCAGCACGTTTGGGAGTCCATTTGAACGGGGAAGATGCCATTTTTTTCAAGTTTTGAGGCAAACAGATGGCCAATGAGAATGGAACTACACTCATACCTGAGCTCAACTCAAGTTTGTTTCTGGCAAATATGTAAAAAGACAAGAATTTGGTCAGCAAAACTGACTCAGGAAGTTATTTTTCTACTCACCTTAAATCCACCACACACTGAGCAGATGGTCACAATGGTTCTGGAGACAGATGTGAGAGAGCTGCATATGTGATAGGAGTCTGTGTGTTCACTAGAGGGCGCCACTTTGGTTTTCTTACTATCCTCTGAGGGGCCTTGTAAGTGTTCACTCATCGACTGTCTATCAGTAGTTTCTGAGGGACCCTCAGAGGTCATGGCACTGCTTTTGTCCCCCTTTGTGGGGTCTGTTGTGAGTCCTGAAGAGGAGGGAGTGTCCTTGGTTGGGGTGGAAGGTTCATTGTCTTTGGCACCCCCACTTCCCTCCTGTAACAGACTCCTGGGAGTGTCATAGAGATACCTAAGCGATGTTGGTACCTGGTATTCATGTCCAGGCGAAGTGGGGCAAGTACAAGGGCTCAGGTCTTGAGCCAAGTGGGGAGGCAAGCTGAAAACAGACCCAAAGTCCTCCCCGGGGGTGATATCCAGGCTGCCCGTGTAGGAGGAGAAACTTCCAGAGTAAGAGGAATGGCTGCCGGTGGCGATGCCGCTGTCAGATGAGCTCTGACGGCCGATCTCCTGAAGCTGCCGGGGGGGCTTGGCAGCCGGCCGGTTTCCACCTCCCTGGTTGACGGAAAGCTTGTCGATGCTCTGTAACGCCGCTTTAGCGCCCACATGGCCAATGTTTTCGGATGGGCTGGAGGCCGGTTCCGTCCAAATGGCCAGCCGGCTGCCAATACTGCAGTCCGATTGGCTGGTATCTGACGTGTCGGAGGAACCGGATATGCTGCGGTCGTCTCCCCCAGCAGACGGGCAGTACGAGGACGAGACTGCCAAGAAAGATGACATTAATAAAACTAATGAATTTAATCAACAGCTTCAACAAAAAAAAATTGCTTTCATCATTTAATCAATAAAACATATTAAAGCATCATGTCATTATGCCCGTTTTTCCTCAGCCACTTTTCTCCCCAGTTTTCACCACATAATAGGAACAATAAATCACCTGAGTGAGTAATGTGCAAACTTAATTTAAATCCAAGTACAGCATTATTAAAAGACAATGTATCATTTATTCTCTTTGGTGGGGAAGAGGGCAGTAAAAGAATGATTATGGGTGCTTTGGGATGATTATGTAATGAAAGATAAACATTCAGAGCAGGAAGATTTGTAAAATGGGCAAACGTTTAGCTGCAGTTTCGCCGTCCCCCCCCCCCTCTACTTTGAGTATATGTCTACTTTTAGTTACACAGCATTACAGTACCTGTGCTGCTCCTGTGAGAGAGCATGCTCAGTCGTTTCTCCAGCTCCTGGGCCTCGTGGTTCAACCTCTCCTCCGAATTCGTCTGACTGGCACTGGGGTCTGAGAGCATCCAAAGCATAACCAAAGGCTCATTTTATAAATATATATATATAAAACTTACATTGCAGTCATCAAACTAACTAGTGACGACAAGGTATGTTTAGTGAGTCTTGCTACTGTCAGAGAAGTGGGATCAAATGTGACACAGCTGAGCATTTTGTACTGCGGTGACACAGGCACAGCTGTGAAAACACATCCAGCTACTCCAGAGAAACAAGAAGGGGCACTTTAAACCACAAGGGTCTCACTCCTCTTCTGTGGCATCATAAAAATCTAATGTCAGCCACAAGAGGTAAGTGAAAAGAATGAATGACAAACACTACCATTATTTGGTCTGTGAGTGTAAGAGCACAGCAAAGGGTCACACAGGAAAACACCTTGCAGTATTTGTGCAACACTACAGGGTTTAATAATAGCGCTGCCACGTGGCTCTGTTGGTACGCGCTCTGCTGTTGTTGGTGCTGTTCAAGGATCCAATGTACCTTGGACCACCAAGGTCAACCCTAACACTGGATCGATTTTTTTTTAAAAATCTATCCGAGCCTGCAGCAGTAATGTGGTAAATGTACCAGAACTCACATTCTGCATGTGGAGTATCGATTTAAAAGTATAAAACTGTGTCCTCTAATTAAAACATAATAGTCTGGGACAAACTATTAGACGACGCCAGTGAGTCCTTGTCTCATATACTTATGTTGATTATATGATAGTTATATGAAAATCTGTCCTTTCCTTCCTTGACATCCTGTCTCTGCCTGCCAGACAAAAACGTTGTATGTCCTACTGGTATTTACCAAGATGCACATCATACAAATTTCAATAGGCACATATTCCCAGCTGAAAATCTGATTCTGCACAATGTATCTCAAGAATCCAAATAGATTCACTTTTTAAGATATCTATTTGCTCCCTACTGCAGTCTAGTGCAGACAAAGTAAAATTACATTCAGATTTTTTAGGTTTAAGGTCAGAACTGAAAAATTTAGAACTAAGATTTCAAATGTTTCTACTAACATTCAACTTTTACATTTAGTCAGACAGTTATATGTTGATTAAGAATTTCTTCTCCTTCCTTTTGCACTTTTGTCTCGAGCTAGACGACTAAAGCTCCTTGTCCTACTGTTGTGTACCGAGAAACACGTCATACAAACATGGGAGGCACAGATTCCCTGCTGAAAAACAGATGTGCAACAATGCATCTCAAGAACCCAAAGAGATATAACTTCACATTTTCAGGAAATGCATTTGACCAAAGAAAACCTACCAACTCCAGTCCAGTTTAGAGGTAATTGGTCAGATTCAAACTAAGATTTCAAATGTTTGTACAAACACTTAAATGTGTAAAAATAAATGCTTCATGTTTGCAATGGACACACTTAATACTTGTAGAATCTAGCAAGAACATTCTCGTTAAAGTAATTGTTACTAGATTTTTTTTTTGTCATGATGAAAACATACTTTCTTCTTAATAAAAGTTCTGCACTGCTGTAGTGTCTTGGTGGTTTCAAGAATCAAAGGCTCTGTGTGGGACGTAAATAAAAGCGCACTACGTGTTCCAGCAGCATTGTAAACAATACAAACTGATACATATTTCACGTGGCTCGTCATCCAACAGAAAATGTATTGTACTGCGTCTGCCAACACTTAAAAGCTGTGAAAAATGAAATAATCTCCAAGCATCTCCACAACCTGCTGCTGTTTGATTATCAGCTGAAAGAGATTCAACATCAAACCATTGTTGCCATGTAACGAGCACCACGCCGGCACAACCAAATGGAGAGCAGCCAAAGAGATCAAAAAGGAGTGTGTCTTGGGTAATATCTGTTTAACAGGTGTCACATGCTGTATTTTTGCAGTTTGCTCATCGCAGCTAAGCTCCACTAATGCTTCCTCCCCTTTGACCAAATTAGGATTTTCTGGCTACTGTAACTGGTTAAGAACTCGCTACATTTTTCTCTTGTCTAAGGTTATGAGATTGAGGATTGAAATGGAATAAACTGACTAACAGCACTTACTGCACTCCAACAAACATTTTTTGGGAAATTTGCTCTACACAATTAGAGGAAAATATTGTAATACCCAATCATAAAATCTTAGTTTCTAACTTTAACAGTTGACATTTTGGAAAATGTGATTGATCTGCACGCTAAAGATGAAGGTACAGCCAGCAGCTGCTTAGCTTAGCTTAGCCTAAAGATTGGAAACAGGTAGCCTGGCTCTGTCCAAAGGCAACAAAACCAACCCACCAGCACCTCTAAAGCTAACTAATTAACATGTTAAATCTTGTTTGTTTAATCCGGACAAAAAAAAAAATCAAAAAAATCAAAGAATAAGCACAACAGCTGGCTCCAGGTACATATTTACCGCACATATGTGAGAGTGGTATTAATCTTCTCACATAACTCTGCAATAAAGCGAAAAGTGAATTTCCCAAAATGTCTATAAAAACTATTCCTTTAATTTTAACTGTATAAACTGTAACTGATGTAGGTAAAGCTAGGTGAGTCTAACTAGCTGGTGAGATACATTTTCCACTTTATCTTGAGGCTTGATTACTTCTTATGTCTGCCATCTGTTTAGATGAATGTTCTTATAGTGCAAGTTTCACTGGAATACATTTTGTATCCTGGAGACTAAACCGAGAGCAGGAGAGTGAAAGGCAGAGAGAGGTGGAAATTGTACAGCACACAAGGGTGACAAACAGAAGTGAGCCTGGGAACATAACAGCAATTAAACAAAATAGAGGCGGAGAGATTTTGTAAGACAGAGACACGGACTGAGAGGTCAACCACAAGTGAGAAACCAAGAGATACAATTAAGGGCTGCAGAGAGGAATAAGTATGAAATGAGGGAGAGGGGAGGGGAGGGGAGGTGGAGGGGAGGGTTGAGCGGTGGGTGACTGAGTACGAAATGAAAGGGGGGAGGCAGCAGTGGAATCCTGTGGATGAGGTTACATACATGCCCAGAGTGATTAGGAGGCTTTGGCTGCTCTACTTGTGTGAACTGTGACTTTGACCCCTTGCTCTCCCTCAGACATCCTCCCTGCTATTTATTCTACTACGCACCACAATAATAGGAGTATGAGCTCAACCTGTGATTGGGCGGCGAGATGTGTGAAAACCAGAATATCCACAACCCCCTACAGCTGCCCGGTCCACATTTCCTGTTAAGTTGCACACTGGGTGAGAAAATGTTTTAAAAACTGCTAGTGTGGAAAATTGAAGGTGTTAAAGTGGACAGCAGGAAAGCAGATAATGTTTAGCAACTTCAGTAATATTAAATCTAACATCCAAATGCATTATTAAAATAACAGAAATAGAATTCACATAGATTAAAAAGGTAGAGGGGTGAGAGTGTTTTCTTGTACGATTCTTAGTATCAGAGACCATTTCTACCGTTTGTATTTTTTGGACTATATAAAATAACCGATTTCTTAGCCACTTGGGGGCAGCAAAAAAAACAACAAAAAACTGACATTCGCCTTATAAAGTTTATGGCTAACGTGTTGGCAAACAGTTGTCTATTTACACATCCAGCAGATACAGAGCAACATAAATGGAGACGTGTTTGTGTCCACCTGATGAATGTTAAGTCCAATATTCATTCTCCTTTTAGCTCTTTTTTTGGTCTCCACCAACCCCTCTTTAGCTCCTAAATCCTCCACTATGTTCAAGAGCTAGTCGCTAACTCTGTCGTTTGTTGCTGAGCAGGTAGTGTACAGCGGGTTTATCAGAGATTTTTCACTGAAAACAGCTGTGAATCAAAACAGAAAAGCTGCAGGCCGGAAAACCAAAACAACGAGCTGAAAGATGCTAAAACTCTCCGTAGAGCTGAGGAGAGCTGCAGAGTTGGGTGATAATTCTCTGTAGGTTTGTCACTACGTTTGATCCCTCTCTCATTGTCATTTGACCAGTTGTTAATATAAAAATATTGCTTATAGCAGCTTTAAATTTAAGAGTTGGGATAATTTGAAAGTTGAAGAGGAACATTTATATCATATAGGGCTGAAACAAATATTTTTTCATTATAAATTTGTTGATTGTTTTCTTAAGTATTTGTTTTATTGTGAAAAATGCCAAACACAATTTCCAAGAGCCCACACCGACGTCTTCAAATTGCTTGTTTTGCCCAACCAACAGTCCAAACCCCAAAGATATTAAGTTGTCTATCACGCAAGACAAAGAAAAGAAGCAAATCCTCAAAGATGAGAAGCTGGAACCAGAAAAAGTTTGGCATTTTTGCATGAAAAATTACTAATCGAATTACTAATCAATTATCAGAGTTGCTGGGGATTCATTTTCTTTTAATCCACTTTCAGCACTGAAACTAAATAAACAATATGAATGAAAATAAAACTTTTAGCAGAAAAGAAAAGACTAAGCAGATAATGTCAAGTTTTCATAATGGGTGGCATAAGAAGAGGAGAGCAGAAGAGCAGAGGGTGGACGTGCTGCAGCTTAGTGCTCATTATACAGACTTCACTGTTACAGAGTAAGTATTGCAATATGCCACCCTATTAACTCTTTGGAAAACTTATTATACTTTAGTTATCAATTATTCACAAATGGAGATCATGATGTTCACTTGTTAGGTCTATCATTTAACCGGTGTGCTTGTCATCTTGACAAATTGAAATCTTGCCAGGCAACCCTGCTTTAATAATAGTAAAAAACATAGTGGGTATTTGTAACTCGACCCATCCTCCAGCTCGCCCACCAGTAGCACTACACCCTCAACTATACATAGACTACAATTGAATTTGCTACCATAATCACAGTTAGTACAGTAGTTATCCTCTTACTGATGTTTAAGGTGACCCTAAGCTTTACATTTACCACAGTACACTTAAGTCAGGGGTTAGGGCGTTTGACTAAAATTATAAATTGCTTCAGAGGATTACCCAATTACGTAAAAAAAACAAAAAAAACAGCTGTCAGTCATAATGTAGTCACATCAAAGCACATCCATCCATGGAGGAATCCTCTGACTCATTCTGCCAAAAATGGTTGGATTCCATGAAGGCAGCACACCTAACAGCTATGATAAATCCCTGGAGGCACAGGAGGGGAGCCATGCAGGGCTTGCTACAATTTAAATGGCAAGTGTTGACTTAAGTGTTTGCTCATACTCCTTGGCAACAGCGCGGCTATTAATTATCCAAATAAGCATCACATTGAGATCCATCTCCTTTCTTTAAATAACAGTCCTGACAACTAAACTTTCTCTTTCTGTGTAGATCTCGGTTGGTTTTCCAGTCCTTTCCAGCCAAGCAGCTTCAAGCACCTCTGGTACTGACCTGGCAAAACAGGCTGCAGTCCAAAAGGGCCTCTGGTGGGGGAGATGCCTCTGACGATGCAGTCGAATAGAAAGCTGATCTGCTCGCTCTCAGCAGATGCGAGCAAAAAAACGCCGGCCCCTGTAGAAAGCAGACTTTATTAGTGTCACGTTAATTTTTGCAGCACTGAAATATCCACTACCAGGCCAAATATACTGTAATTACTAGAATTTTACTCTACAGGTAGTAATGATTGGCTGGGTATCATTTGAAATTCTTCAATATGCCCGCCAATATGATTGATACCTGGTATGGCTGCAACTAACAGTTACTTTCATTAATCGATTAATTGATAATTCATTTGGTCTATAAATGTCTAAAAATTGTGAAAATGTTCATTACAATGCAGCCCAAGAGAACGTCTTCAAATTGTTGTTTTGTCTTATCAACAGCCCAAAACCCAAAGATTTTCAGTTTACTATCAAACAAGTCAAAGAAAAGCAGCAGATTCTCACAACTGAGGAGCTGGAATTAGAGAAAGTTCGGCATTTATTCTTTAACAAGAGTCTACAGGCATGCTAGCAGCTCCGTGAGGCTGTATTTACACAGCTGAGCTAAATGCCAACATCTTTTTTTTTGTGGCAATCCATCTAATAGTTGTTGAGACATTTTAGTCTGGACGGCTCCACATTGCCATCCCTAGAGCCATGCTGCTAGCATGGCTAAAAATAACAAATGATTAAATAAAATTAAAAAAAATAGCTGCCAATTAATTTTCTGTCAGTTGACAAACAGATTAAATCAACTTATCGTTCTCTCCGTACCAACACCAAAATGATCCTTTCATGGTACTTTTCTTTGAGAAATACAAGAATGTTTTCTACAATATCCTTTTATTTTCATTTAAAAGAAGAAGTCGTGCAACAACTTTGCCTAAATAAGATAAAGTCTAAAATTGGCAAAACTGCGATTTAAAACAAGAACTATATGACCAGAGAACAAGTGAGGAAATACAATAAATCTGTACAAACATTCAGTGCTAACCTCCAGTACGATACTCAGTGCCACGGACACATTTTGTATTGAGGTTTGATACCCAGCCCTTGTCGTGGCTGCTGTTACACATTCATATTAAGCCACAAAAAAAATCCAATTTCCTCTTTATTGCTCCCAGGATCGTCTTTCACATCAATTGATGTCATCAAAGGTGACAGAATAATGCAAAAGGTTAAAGGTGCTGCTCCACAGAGGTCTCTTGACCTCCCTGTGACAATACAAATGGCTGTCCATTACAAGGTGTCACCAATAAAGGGTCGTCGTGTCGCCCTGTCCCCGAGACCACCCATGTCAAGGCAGGCCTCAATAACATTCCCAACACTCCCCTGGCAGTACGCAGGGTCAAAGGTCAGCAGCAAAGTCTGCTTAAATGTCTGCACCCGTCAAAATTGAAGATGTATTGCCTCCTTAGTGCTGTTATGATATGGATCTGATTAAGAAGGGTCTCATCTTATACTCCCCTCTGGTACAGAAACTGCTTAGGTTAGACTCTGAGGCTGAATTTTATCTCTACAAATCTTCTCTCTTTTGAGGACAACAGATGTACTCATGTCATGCTTCTGGTAGCAGGTGACTTAACATCAGGTGCACTGCCAAAAGCTAGAGTACAAAAAACAATAACAAAGCAAAACAAAGAACAGGTGGCAGGGCTTTTTTAGTTTACAACCTGATAAAGATTCTGTGTAGGAACAAAAACAACTCAAGTGGACCCTTCTGGCCTCTCTAAAAAGTGATTAATGCAGCATCCATACAAAGTAACAGAAACTTATTCATTCGTATTCAGTACGTGGGGAGTGTAAATTGGCTCGAATCTTCACTCAGAGCCAAGGCTGGCCTTTTTATTTTTACAGCAGCAAAGCCATCCAAGCAGGCAAACATTAAAGGGAAAGTTTGTACTTCCATTTACAAGTGAGACAAACTCAGACTCAAGCAGTGCCAGGTGTCCTCAGAGTTACAGATATACACCTTCATTTCTTTAATAGTGAAATTAGTACCTTTATATACACATTTTAACAATGTCTGGTTTAGTTCCCTAGTTTATTGTGAAACCTTGAGGATAAACTACCAAGCAGGACATGGACAAGAGGTCGGACAAATGTAGCTCACAGTTCTACAGCTGCTTCAACCAGAAGTGAGAGGTCCAACACCGTTACACCACTTCACCCTCTGCTGTGGATAAACTGTGCCGAGAGATTACATGTCACAGGAATGCACGCCCTTCAACGCACAAACATTTAGACGCACCTTCATGTTCACACACAACTCCCTTTTTTAATTTATCTTTTGCTCTTTTTTTTGTACATGAAAGTGTAAGTGATTTCTGTCCGTCTTCATATTACGTGAGATCCACTGCTGAAGATTTAATGGAGCTAAATAAATCACACATCACATTCTGAAGTGTCATGTTTCCAGCGGGGTCATCGCGTGTCCGCAGCGCTCTGATGTCTGGTGTTCCCCTAGTGTCCGTCTCTGTCCCCTCCAGGTGTTGACACACACTCCTCTCTTCTTTAATGGTTTCATGTCTATTCCAAGATGGAAACTGTGGTTTACCTTATCACAGGGGGACACACACAGCTAGGACTGTTATAACTGAGCTTAAGGAGAACTCATCTTTCTCAAAAACAACTTCTCTGGCGTGACGCATGATTCTGAATTTTAGGCACCGCAGGGGTGATCCTGCACAGACTGAATAATTTTCCTCCAGCTGGTTTCTTGTTGTTATGAAGCAGCTGTTTTTCCAATGCCCAATCCACCAATTAAGAGCAAAACACCATGAACAAATGAGAACGAGTGAAAAACACTTTACTGCCATTTACATCATATGCTTGCTATTACTCATCGAGGTCAATCAAATTACCAATAACAGCCCACTATTTCCGTTTTATAACTAATATTTGGATTTAATTGCATTCACATTACACATGGCCAAAAGTATGTAGACACCCATTACACATTAACATTACACCCAATTGTTAAACATCTTACTCCAACACCAGGGGCATGAATCTGCCACTACAGGCTTTCCACAAGATTTTGAAACCAGGGATTTACTCCAGTTCAGCCACATGAGCATTAGTGAAGTCGGGCACTAACTGTTGGGAAATGAGGCCAGCCTCAGTTGGTGTTTCAGTTTATTCCAAAGGTGTTGGATGGGGTTGAGGTCAGGGCTCAGTCAAGTTTTTCCACATCAAACTCTGCAAACAATTTCTTGAAGGACCTGGCTTTGTGCACGGGGTATTATCATGCTGATACACGAAATGGCCCTCCCCAAACTGTGGCCTCAAAGTTGGAAGAGCTCTATTGTCTAAATAAAACACCTACCCGAGGGGGCACTTCTGCAGTTACCAGGGGGTATCTGGAAAGACTGTGGAGCAGCTCAGCTAATTTGAAAAAACAGAAATTATGATTTGATAAAAAAATATCCACAAATATCAGATTACATTGGTGTGACTTTGATCTTAAGTATATTTATTGCCACAATAACCAACAAACTACCAGCTATGATAGGCCAATTGCACAGGACCCACCTCAGTTTCTCAATGAGCTGAGTCAGGTGTTACACCTTAACACCATGTGCTGGGATTAAGAGTGCATGAAAACTAGTTAGCAAGCAAGCAGAGGAGTCAAGATGGATTGCTTTAAGTAATGGATGAATGGTTGAAACTTTCCAGGATCATTACGTCTTGTATGGGTTCACATGTGGAGACACAGATTCACCCAGGGTCCCATCTCATAAGACTGTGGGGCTGAATAAGTTTGGGAAACACTACTCTAAAACATAATTGCAGGCTGTAGCATTAAGATTTCCTTTAATTGGAGCTAAGTGAAACAATGAAAAGCAGCCCCAAACAAAAATGACACTAAAGTGTCTGGAAAGGGGTGTACACATTTTCCCCTCTTCTAAGTGGCTGTAAAGCGTGTCTTCAATTCAGAGTTGCACGTGACATTATTGTAGCGGGACAGTCACTGTACCGGGAAGGAGCCTCTCTTTCACAGACAAGGCTGAATGACAGCTACAAATGAATCATCTCGAATCACAGCCGGTGATCATTTGGTCTGTTTGAGAACGACATAAGCGAAACACGGCTCAGATAGCGATTTAATGAGCTATTAGCTTCTAATGACGCAACCCAATTTTACTCGAGACATTATTGTCACGAGATGATGAAGATGGTGTTTAATGTGGTTGCACTGAGACTCTAAATTTCATTCGTTTGATTTTCACTGTCTGACATGCTTTTTTCACTTATTTTGTTACTTTAATTTATTTCTCTGTCTCCATTTTGCTTTAGTCAAACACTCATAGTTGTTTGTGGTATTGAATCATTCAACTAAATTTACTTAATGTCCAATGCTCATTAATCTTAGCACTAGTTCCTTTGGTTTCCCCCATGCTTCCCAAACACAAGTGTGCTGTTTCAGCCTAATAACCAATTATCTTGATGCCTTGAAGAAGCATCTCCCAAACACAAAATATCAGCCACTTAATGGCTAAAGGGCCAATTTACCTAAACACATCCAAATGCAGCATAAAAACAACACAAAGAGCAATAAACTTACAGTAACCGCATCTTGTTCCTCCCTCGAACACGAATCCATTGGGTACAGGCCCATATCTGCGCAGGTCTGGAAGGTTCCAGTGGCCGATAATAACAGGAGGGATGTCCCGGGCGAGAGTCAGTAAGTTGTTGCACAAATGAAGAGTTGCAGGTCCACTCTCCAACTTGGTCCCTGGTAAGACTCCAACACTGAATCTGTGAACTAAGCAAACAGAGAAAGTAGTAGAACAATGAAGGAAGGCCAATGACAAACTTAAAACCTCAAGCATAAACCAACAATTCATTTTCAGAAGTAGGGGGACTTGCATCTTTCTGGATGTGGCTCTCCTATACAGCCCTACAGGACCAGTAAAGTCTGCTTAAGAAGTACCCAAAGCATGCCTCTTGTAATGAATTGACATTTACTGCAATAAGGTGTGCAGGAATGAAAAATACTGTTTAAATTATGGTCAATGGTGCGTCAAAATTATATGAAAATTAGTAAAAAGATGATTTTGATAGATTTTCTTTTCTCACCCTGCACATGTTGCACATAAAAAACCAGTCACACACAATAAATACATGGACACGTGAACATATCCATGCATACCCATACATACCATATATCCCTACATATACTAATACAAATATCCACATGCATACAAATGTGTGTACATTCATAAATACTGTGATCAATAAGTTTTTTTATTTAGATGCAATGGCAGATGGAAAAAAACTGCAAAACTGGGCTTTCTTCCAGTTTAAAAGGAATAATTCAACATTTTGGGAAATACATTTATGTGCTCTCTTGCTGAGAGTTACATGAGACGATCAATACCACTTTCATGTCTGTACAGTAAAAATGAAGCTAGAGCAAGCAGCCGTTTGTTAGCTTAGCATAAGGACTGGAAACAGGGAGAAACAGATAGCCTGGCTCTGCCTAAAAGGTTGCCTGGCACAGTGACAAGACCTCAGGAAGTCACTGTACCCGGCACATAACCCCTGTAAAATCACAACGTGTCGTTTTACATTTGTTTTTTTGTACGGATTAAACAAACAAGATATGACATGTTAATTAGTGAGCTTTAGAGGTGCTTGTAAGTAGATTTTGTTACCTTTGGAAAGAGCCAGGCTAGCTGTTTCCCTTTGTTTCCAGTCTTTATGCTAAGCCAGACTAAGCTACTGCTGGTGGTAGCTTCATATGTACTGCTCAGACATGAGAGTGGTTACAATCTTCTATCCAAGTGTATTTCTCAAAATGTCAACATGTCACTGGAGTGAGTGCTGTTATGTTGATAAAGACATGTTTTATGAGTTTTAGGGTCACTGTAGGACTGTACTGTACTGAAGATCAAGATTTAAGCAGTAAACAAACTAGATTTTGGTCAGAATCCATCGACATGAAGAGGAAGAGGGTCCAGATTGAAAATAGCTGCAGTTCGGCTTTACAGAGGATGGAAAACACAGTGTCCTTACACAATGATTACTTCAACCTGGATTTGATTTCATTCAACAATAAAAAGGAGAAACAGCTGCACACACAGAATGAAATCAGCGAGCTGAGCTCTGAACACAACAGGCTCAGATCTAAAGCCCAATGCAACCAATCAAAGCCTGTCATAAACATCTGTGTAACTGAGTTGTGTACTGCTAATAAGGAACCAAAAGAGGAAAACTGGATGTATGAGCACTAAATTTGCATGAGTCTGCAGAACAACATGTGTGGAATTCCCCCGCAGCACTCAGCCAAAGACTGTTACTGCGCTGAACAATCTTCGCCAGGTGAGATTGCTGGAGGCGATGATGAGGAAATGTCGGCCAGCTGCGTCACGTCATCACTCAGGTTAAGAAAGATTCATACGGTGTCACACACAACAACAAAAGCTCTGCACACGGTGGCCCTCGGCCCACAGCCTGGCAGGTGACATTTCTGCTGGCTTGGACACACTCCACACTGTGGCGTTAAGCATTAGGCCACAGCGCCACACACACACACACACTTCTAGCTCTCTCTCAAAGCACACATGCAAGCCTGCACAGACACAAGTGCATCCATACAAGCAAGCACACATGTATATTTTCACACACACACGACACAACAACTGCGATGCAATTTGTCTTCAGCACCATGTCCTCTTCCACACAATCAGGTCCCATATCACTGGCATTAGTGACTGCTTTAAATTTCAGCTGGACTCCAAGCCAGCAGCTGAACAGTCCAATCCTATTAATAGCTCCTATTTGTTTATCACCTATAACTTACATAACAGATCTACACAGTAGACTGTATACATGGCTATAAATTAACATTTAATTCTATGTTGTCAGACAATTGTAGAACATGAACAAAAATTAATATCACAATAATAATATTTACCATTATTTACCTACCAAACTGGTTTGTTTAAAATAGGGAAGATGGAGCAGAAGCATGAGACAGGATGATGACAGTCGTAGTTTTTTTCTGTGACCTTTTATGTCGAATGTATTAGTAGTGTACATTTTGGCTGACCACACAACTCAAATCACATAGAAGCAGAAAGTTGGTTAAAACAGTTCACACAGTTCATTGCCTTAAACCCCCTGTAGGCCTACTGATGTACTGTGTCCAGCCAGCATCTTCATTAAAACTGTTTTTATCACTTATGATATAGCTTCTGATATTTTAAAATATGTTCGAGAATGCATTTTACTTTTCATTTTATCAAAGAAGCCTAAAAGGCCAACAGCATTTTAGAAAATCATTCATAACCTCAATAAAAATGTCTCAACTAAGTCAGCAACCAACTGCATCTTGCTAAGTCATAAAAAAAAGCATAAACATTGATTAATAATCTGTCTTAATTCTGTCATTATGGAACCTAGGAGTTACTTTTGATCTATATGAATCCTTAACAACATATCAAGTTGCTATGTTGTTCTTGTTTTTTCAACTTTAAAATATTTCTGCTCTCGTCTACCTCACCTTGATTTAGAGTCAGTTATTCATGCCTTTGTTTCATCCCGCCTGGACCGTGTTGTTCCCCAGCTTAAATAAATCATCAGTCGAGAAACTGCAGCTTTTTCAAAATGCCACAGCGAGACTCTTATCCTGTGTCCTGCCTTCATTTCACTTGTTGCAGGTGGAACACGGGACTGAATTCAAGATTCTGCTCATCACCTGTACGGCTCTCATAAATCAGGCCCCTGGATATATTCGTGACCTGCTGACCCCTTTCTCCTCGGGCAGGACTCTAAGGTCATCTGACCAGAGCTTACTAACTGCTCCTTAATTAAAAATCAAACCATTGGGTAGTTGTTAGTTTTGCTGTTGTGGCACACAGGGGGTTGAATATTCTTCCTACAGACATCAGCAGCGTTTACTCTGCATTTGAAAACCTTGTTGTACAGGCAATATCACTGCTGTCGAGGGCAGTTTATTCGTTTGTCTTATGCTCTTGTTTTTGTTGACATGTGAACTTTGGAGCTCTAGAAAGGTGCAAACTTTCTCTTTCACTCTCTCAGAAGTGAATTTTAAACACAAACCTGCCAAAATGATGGATGAATTAATCTGGTTGTTGAGAGTTGGCTTTTTGACAACAGTATAGGGAGGTCAAATGTGGTATTATTATCCTGTAAACTTTAAAGTAATTCACATTGCTTGAAAAGCTTTAAGCAAAAAGCACTGGAACAAAACATCGAAACCAAAGCAGCGACGGATCTCCTCACCTTCTCCGAGGCTGTATCGCAGGCGGACGTCCCACGCCTGCAGGGCCTCCTTGCTGTCGAAGCCCAGTAGAGCAGCCTGGTTCAGGCAGAGGATGGCCAGAGTAAAAGCCACCCCTTCATACCACTGTCCCGCTTCCAGACCACAGATCTCCTCCAAGGTGACACTGGCCCTCTCCTTGTTGCCCTGCACTTTGTCGGACTTGTCTTTAAAAACCAGCAGCACGAGGCAGTCTGGAGGAATCAAAGTATGAGACACAACAATGGTAGAAAAATAACAATTTCTTGTGTCTAAGAAAGAGTCTGTACTTAAACTGTAGTTCACATTACAGTTTTGTATTATTTTAGACGTAATAGTGCCTTGAAAATAAGTGGAAACAGTTAAAATACATAATTAATTACACTGTCAAATACTAACAAGACACACAGTAGCTGTAGTGTCCTCTAGTCTTTTGGCACCTTGAAACAATCAGTGTCAACTGACAAAACAAGACTGTGTGTGTGTGTCTCTCCTTCACACATACACCTCTTAACCCACATAACTGAGGCATGAGCACAGACAGCTGTGATAACACTGACATCAAAGATCTGAAGAGGAGCAGCACTCAACCTCAGTCTAACCTGTGGAGCATGTTAAGCTGTCCAGCACCAGATATCCAAAGAACCGTTTGTGTGTAATGCAATACAGCCACTTCATCACTTTGAATCCTAGTTTCTTATTCAGAAAATACAAAAAAAAAAAAGGCCAGAGGCCATTGATTAATTCAAGGGTTTACACAACCTCGAACTCCTCCTCAGTAAATGTGACTGAATAACAAGTCCAAATTCACTAAGAGCACATTCATGGTGCATCTAAAAATACAGCAGGGCTCAGACTATCAGTCTTTAGTACATTAACTTTAAAGATGGGGTCAAATAAATCGTGTTCAGAAATATTTACAAAACCTGTGGTTGTAATATCAGCCTTTGTAAACCGGAGAAAAAACTAAAATTCAAGGTTCTGAATGTGTAGTAAAAAGAATGGTACAAAAAGTAAAAAAAAACTGAGGATGTCAAAATAAAAACTGCACAAATTATATCAGCAGTGAGGTTACACAGTAAGAAAGTAACATCTGAGTACAAAGCTAAATCAGAAAACTGAAATTCAAAATTACATTTAGAAATTGCTTTAACAGCCGAAATCAAAGCAAACATTTGCACTTAATACTTTTTTTTTTAATGTTCTTGTACTTTCTGCTTTGAATCTGTACTCGGATCAAAAGCAGTTTTTGTCAAAGACTTTGTGTAACCTTGCCTCGCTGTTTTTGCCCAAATTTTTAGTCTCTCAATTTCTTTTCCAACAACCGTTTTCTACACATTCACAAACTACTTGAATTTCCCATGCAGACTTTTGTCACCGGTTTATGAAGGGTGAAACACAACCGCGGGTTTTTAAACTCTTGCCGAACTTTATTTCACAAGCTCTACATCTTTTTGACCCATATTTGAGTCAAGGCCCAACTTCTGAATATACGAACACAAACCAGGCCTTATCAAAACAGGAGGGTCCGTGCAACTGGAAAACACGTGCAGGACAGCACCTGATATGTTCAACTTGCTAGCTTCCTCCACTGTGGCGCAGCTACCATGCGCATTCATTTGTTTACCCGCTGCGCAAAAGCTTCACATATTAGTCCTAGTAATAAACTAATGTGAAATGTGTAAAAGTCTGAGTTTTTTTTACCTGCTACAGGTGACGGCTTGCGAAGAACGAGCCACCTAGTTTTCCACTGTGGAAGAAAAAAACAAAAGTAGACACACAAACTTTTTTTGTTTTTACGCACAGATAAAAGTGCGTTCCAGCACGTCTGCCATATCCGTCAGCAATTTCAGTCAAGCTACACACCTTTTTTCCATCTCTGAGTCTGGCATATCCCTCCACGACAACAGAATCCGTCATCTTCAGTCATGGTTCCTGACAGCTGCAGAGTCGCTGCCTGAATGAGGGGTCACTTTCAAAATAGCTGCTCTCTCTCTGCCTGTGGGGCGCAAACTCGCCCCCAGCAAGGAAGGCACATGGAAAATGGTGTGACCAGTGTCTGTCTGTCTGTGCACCAGCCAACAGACCATGCTGCTGCCACCTGGGCTGATTTTACACCACCTGCTGAAAACTACTGAGAGAAACAATCACATGATTCTCGTACCACTAATACCACATCTCATATGTAGTTCTGGAAATTGAGAAGCATCTTTGCGAACGCTGGTTTAAGAAACATACAACACATATAATTATGTAGAATTCATGGAATTGGTGCTGACGTGCTCAGGTGAACGTATTGTCTCATTTCCGGTTACCGGTGTTTCTGTGTTACTGATTGCAAAGTTCGCTGCTCCCGCTAAACCCAGTTAATTTTGATATTTTCTTTACTATAGCGGTTAATTACCCGCTATACATTTAAGGATACACTAGCTCTGTTTAAGCACTCATATCTGTCTCCTGTTAGCGACTTTCCGCTAATCCCACAGTTGTTTACACGCTAGTTAGTTGCTACTTTAGCTCAGTTAGCGATGGCGTCTCTCTCTCCTTCTCCCTCCCCTGCTCTCTCTTGCTCGGTGTGTCAGATGTTTAGTTATCCTCTGCCTCCTTTAGCGATAATGGTACGTGTAACAAATGTAGTTTATTCACCGCCTTGGAGGCGAGGCTCAGTGAGTTAGAGTCGCGGCTCCGCACCACGGAGAGTCAGTCAGCCGTAGCTAGCCAGCCCCTAGCCGGTGCGAGCCGACCAGAGGCAGCTTCTGCCGCCGTCTCCCGGCAACTCCCGAGCAGCCGGGAAGCTGGGTGACTGTCCGAAAGAAGCATAGCCCTGAACCAAAGCCCCCGGTTCACCACCGACCCGTTCACGTTTCTAACAGGTTCTCTCCACTCAGCGACACACCCGCTGAGAAACCAGCTCTGATTATTGGCAGCTCCATTTTGCGAAACGTGAAATTAGCGACACCAGCGACCACAGTCAGCTGCATCCCAGGAGCCAGAGCGGGAGACGGTGAATCCTATTTAAAAGTGCTGGCTAAGGATAAACGTAAATATGCTAAGATTGTTATTCACGTCGGCGGTAATGACAGCCGATTGCGCCAATCGGAGGTCACGAAAATTAATGTTGAGTCGGTGTGTACATATGCAAAAACAATGTCGGACTCCGTAGTTTTCTCTGGGCCTCTGCCTAATCTTACTAGCGATGACATGTATAGCCGCATGTCATCATTCAACCGCTGGTTGTCGAGGTGGTGTCCAGGTAATGATGTGGGCTTTGTAGATAATTGGCGGACTTTCTGGAGAAGACCTGGTCTGATTAGGAGAGATGGCATTCATCCCACTTTGGATGGAGCCGCTCTCATATCTAGAAATCTGGCCGAGTTTATTAGTGGCCCAAAGCCATGACAACTCAGAGTTCAGACCATAGACTTAATACAGTCTGTGGTCCAGACCAGGAGGCAGAGTTGCAGTCCTACACGCTTCTCTGCGCTTCCATTAGAGCAGTTACCCACCCTAAACTCCACAGAGAGGTTGTCTGCCCCCAGACCACTTAAATTATTTAAATCAAAAGTAAACAGAAGAAGAGTTACACATAAAAACCTAATAAAAAGTAAAACCACCACTGCAACAGTACAACAAAATAGGAGAATTAAATGTGGACTCTTAAACATCAGATCTCTCTCATCTAAAGCTGTTCTAGTAAACGATCTAATATCAGATCATAATATTGATTTATTTTGTCTTACTGAAACCTGGCTGTGTCAAGGTGAATATGTTAGCCTAAATGAATCCACTCCCCCAGTCACATTAATACTCACATTCCTCGAGGCTCAGGCCGAGGAGGTGGAGTTGCAGCCATCTTCGACTCAAGCCTATTAATCAAACCTAAACCTAAATTAAATTATACCTCGTTCGAAAGCCTAGTTCTTAGCCTTTCACACCCAACCTGGAAAACAGTACAGCCAATTCTATTTGTTATAGTGTACCGAGCTCCTGGACCGTATTCTGAATTTTTATCTGAATTCTCAGAGTTCTTATCAGGTTTAGTCCTTAAAACGGATAAAATAATTATTGTAGGTGATTTTAATATTCATGTGGATGTAGAAAATAATAGCCTTAGTGCTGCGTTTATCTCATTACTAGATTCGATTGGCTTCTGTCAGAGTGTACATAAAACCACTCACTGTTTTAACCACACCCTCGACCTTGTTCTTGTTTATGGGATTGAAATTGAACATCTAATAGTCTTTCCACAGAATTCTTTTTTAACAGACCATTTTCTATTAACTTTTGAATTCCT
Organism: Macquaria australasica; assembly: GCA_005408345.1. Taxonomy (NCBI): domain Eukaryota; kingdom Metazoa; phylum Chordata; class Actinopteri; order Centrarchiformes; family Percichthyidae; genus Macquaria; species Macquaria australasica. The sequence goes on along the minus strand of SEMN01000012.1, from coordinate 2,532 downwards.
ATTACTGGACTACACGCCATTAGGCAAACATTCCTACACTAGATGTCTATCTGATAGTGCTGTAGCTAAATTTAAGGAAGTGATTCCATCGGCATTAAATTCAGTTCCATGTCTCAATGTAACAGATGACTCCTATGTTAACTTTAGTCCCTCCCAAATTGATCATCTTGTTGATAGTGCTGCAGGCTCACTACGAATGACACTCGACTCTATCGCCCCTCTAAAAAAGGAAGATAATAAAACAGAGGAGGTTAGCTCCATGGTATAACCCGCAAACCCGCAAATTAAAACAAACATCGCGAAAACTTGAAAGGAATGGCGTTCCACCAATCTGGAAGAATCACGTTTAGCCTGGCAAGTTAGTCTTAAAATTTATAGGAAGGCCCTCCGTAATGCCAGAGCAGCTTACTACTCATCATTAATAGAGGAAAATAAGAACAACCCCAGGTTTCTGTTCAGCACTGTAGCCAGGCTGACAGAGAGTCACAGCTCTGTTGAGCCATGTATTCCTATAGACCTCAGTAGTAATGACTTCATGAGCTTCTTTAAAGATAAAATTCTAACTATTAGAGAAAAAATTCAGCACCTCCTGCCCTCAGTTGGTGCTGACTTATCTTCAAACACAGGAACCTTAGAAACAACTGTAAAACCTGTACATTTAGACTGCTTTTCTCCCATCAACCGTAATCAACTAACTTCCATGATTTCCTCATCTAAGCCATCAACGTGTCTCTTAGACCCCGTCCCAACTAGGCTGCTTAAAGAAATTTTACCCTTAGTTAGCACTTATGTACTAGATATGATCAATCTGTCCTTATTAAAAGGCTATGTGCCACAGTCCTTTAAAGTAGCTGTAATTAAGCCTCTTCTTAAAAAGCCCACTCTTGATCCAGGGATTTTGTCAAATTATAGACCTATATCTAACCCTCCTTTTCTCTCTAAGGTCCTTGAGAAAGCAGTCGCCAATCAGTTGTGTGACTTTCTACACAACAACAAGCTGTTTGAGGATTTTCAGTCAGGATTTAGAGTGCATCATAGCACAGAGACAGCACTGGTGAAAGTTACAAATGACCTTCTAATTGCATCAGACAAAGGACTTGTCTCTGTACTTGTCTTACTAGATCTTAGTGCTGCATTCGATACCATTGACCATCAAATTCTATTACAGAGACTAGAACATTTTATTGGCATTAAAGGTACTGCACTAAGCTGGTTTAAATCCTATTTATCAGATCGATATCAGTTTGTACACGTTAATGATGAATCCTCTATGCACGCCAAAGTTAGTCACGGAGTTCCACAAGGTTCTGTGCTTGGACCAATTCTATTTACCTTGTATATGCTTCCTTTAGGCAATATTATTAGGAAGCACTCCATAAATTTTCATTGTTATGCAGATGATACCCAATTATATTTATCGATCAAGCCAGATGAAACCAATCAATTAGCTAAACTTCAAGCATGCCTTAAGGACATAAAAACCTGGATGACCTGCAATTTTCTGATGTTAAACTCAGACAAAACCGAAGTTATTGTACTTGGCCCCGAACACCTTCGAAACACATTATCTAAAGATATAGTTTCTCTAGATGGCATTGCCCTGGCCTCCAGCGAAACCGTAAGGAATCTTGGAGTTATCTTTGATCAGGATATGTCCTTTAACTCCCAAATAAAACAAACTTCAAGAACTGCCTTTTTCCATTTACGTAACATTGCAAAAATCAGGCACATCCTATCTCAAAAAGATGCAGAAAAACTAGTCCATGCATTTGTTACGTCTAGGCTGGACTATTGCAACTCTCTATTATCAGGCTGCCCCAATAAGTCCCTTAAGACTCTCCAGCTGATTCAGAATGCTGCGGCACGTTTACTGACAAGAACCAGAAAAAGAGAACATATTTCTCCAATATTAGCTTCTCTACACTGGCTCCCTGTAAAATCCAGAATAGAATTTAAAATCCTTCTCCTCACCTTCAAAGCCCTAAATGGTCAGGCACCATCATATCTTAAAGAGCTCATAGTACCCTATTACCCCCACTAGAGCACTGCGCTCCCAGAATGCAGGGTTCCTTGTGGTTCCTAGAGTCTCTAAAAGTAGAATGGGAGCCAGAGCCTTCAGCTATCAAGCTCCTCTCCTGTGGAACCAGATCCCAGTTTGTTAATGCAGGCTGGGATTAACCTCCTCACATTTAAGAGTAGGCTTAAGACTTTCCTCTTTGATAACGCTTATAGTCGGGCTGACTCAGGTGACCCCTAAGCCTCCCCTTAGTTATGCTGCTATAGGCCTAGACTGCCGGGGGACTTCCTATGATGCACTGAGCTCCTTTCTCCTCCTCTTCCTCTCCATCTGTACGCCCTCATATCCATCAATGCTTGTTATTAATTCAACTTCTTCCCGTAGTTGTGTGCTTTCTCTCCTCTCTCTCTCTCTCCCCTTCTGTTGCTTTCTGCAGGTATTTCTGCCTCCGGAGCTGTGGGGTCTGGGTCTGTGGTTGCTGCCGCCTGCTGCCCCCGTGTTCCTGCTCTGCACCA